>CM053029.1:351849613-352449613 GCA_028564925.1 Lithobates sylvaticus
ACCCCCTGTCACCATTGTCACTAGTACTGTGTATAGATCTATATTCTGATCGCCGTATTGGTGACACGGGTTAGCCAGTTAGTTTCACCGCCCATCTTTTATAACGTCAGGGTACCCCCATATATTACCGAAATAAAGGTTTTAACTCCTTGATTCCCCCCCCCCCCCCAGTTAACCCTTTCCAGTGATCACCGTATTGGTGATGCTGGTCAGTTATTTTTTTTTATAGTGTCAGGGCACCCGCTATATATTACCTAATAAATATTTAACCCCCCTGAGCACCCGCTGGGTTAGGTTTTAGCGTCAGTTAGGTTCTGCGTCAGCCCCAGGCAGCGTCAGATTAGTGCCAGTAGCGCTTACACCCACGCACGCACCATACACCTCCCTTGGTAGTATAGTGTCTGTACAGATCAATATCTTTGATCTGATCAAAACTATATTAGCTTTTTAGCTTATATTAGCGTCCCCAGTAGTTTAGGGTTCCCAAAAATGCAGCTTTGGCAGGATCAGCTCAGATCCCTGCTAGCACCTGCGTTTAGCCCACCCAAGTGCAGTATCAATCGTTCATTGTCACTTACAAAACCCAAAACGCATAACTGCAGAGTCAGGCCTGATCCCTGCGAGCGCTAACAGGTTTTTTTTGGTAGCGTTCGAAACAGTCTCTGACAATCAGGTGCTTTTTGCCTGTGAGTCTCACTAGTTGTACCAGTAAATTTAGAGGCCACAATGTCCAATAAAAGGTACACTAGTGAAGAGGCCTACACATTTCTGAGAATGAAGAGGAAGTCACCCATCTGTCAGATTCATGCTCTGAATACGAACCAGTAGACGGCACCCAGACAGTCAGCCAGAGTTGTTGTCCTTGCCAAGGTCAGGCGTATCCGACCCCGTTCTTCTGTTGAGGTGCAAGAACCACAGGGCTCTCGTATGGAGCAGAGAGCCAGTACTAGTGTCGCTCATCCTTCTGGTGAACTGGCAAGCACCAGCGGCCTAGTACACCCTGGTCATAGTCAAACCAGCACTGCAGTATCGCGTGGTGACGTGGCGAGTCCCATAAGTGCAGTTCAAGCTGGTGCAGTGGCTAGCACAAGAAGTGTCCCGCAGACACCAAGAAGACAAACGCAGGCCTGTCGAGCCCATAGCGCCCTTCCTGCTGCATTTGCCAATCCTAATTGGGAGCCCACCACTTCTGAAGCACCCGTACACCCCTCCTCCCCAACCCCCATTCACTGGCCAACCCGGAATTCAGGTGGAAACAGTTGATTTTATGTCACTTGATTTTTATTTGATGTTTTTTACGGAAGATCTCTATAGATCTATTGTGGACCAAAGCAATTTGTATGCTGGTCAATTCATCGCCGCTAATCCCCAGTTGACCCTTGTCAGAGATTGGAAACCTATTACGGTTTCTGAGTTTAAAACCTTCCTGGGCCTACCCCTCCTCATGGGCATAACTAAAAAGAGTGCGTTGTGGTCATATTGGTCCACTGACCCAATTCACCATATGCCCGTGTTCTCTGCATCCATGACCAGGGCTAGATACGAGCAAATCTTGCGATTTTATGCACTTCAACGACAATGAACTGTCATCCTCAGGGTGACCCTTGATTTGATCGGCCCCTCATAAACCACTTCAACCAACAGTTTGCAGCCTTGTTTACTCCCGATCAAGTTGTCTGCGGTGATGAGTCCCTGATTAAGTTTTCTGGCCGCTTGTCTTTCAAACACTATCCTCCCAGCAAGTGTGCCGGATATGGGGTCATATTCTATAAGCTCTGTGACAGGGCAACAGGCCATACATATAGTTTTATGGTTTACGAGGAAAAGATAGTCACGTTGGTAAGATTGTGTGGGACTTGGTGTCAAGCATGCCACTTTTTAGTCACCTTTTTGATTGTGGAATTGACGCATGTGGCAATGTGCGATCTAATCGGTGGGGCTTACCCCATCGGCTTGTAGAGTCCAGTCTTAGACTGGGGGGAGAGAATCTGCTTGAGAAGTAGCAATTTGATCGCAGTGAAGTGGAGGGATTCACGTAATGTTTTAGTTCTGTCCTCCCTTCGTGCAGATACAACAGTCCAAATTCCAACGGTGACTGGTGTTGTGGAGAAACCCCTCTGTGTCTAAAAATACAACCTGAATATGGGAGGGGTGGACCTCAACTACCAGTTGATGGCGCCTTACTTAATTGCCCATAGAGCCCGACGCTGGTACAAAAGTGTCTGTATACCTATTTCAATTGACTCTGCTGAACGCTTATGTGCTATACAAGGCGTCAAGACAAACTGGATCCTTCCTTAAATTCCAGGCAGATGTCATGGCAGCCCTTCTGTTTCCAGATGATGCTGTGTCCCAACTTCCCAATACAAATGCAGTGAGATAGCTGCATGAGAGGCATTTTCCATATGTCCTCCATGGTACCCTACCCAACGAACCCCGCCAAAGATGTCGTGTCTGTAGGAAACGCGGATACAGGCGTGACACACGCTTTTATTGTCTCTCCTGTGTTGACCAACCTGGTCTCTGCATCAGTGAATGTTTCCAACACTGCCACACACACACTAGAGGAGTATTCCTGTAGGGTACTGCACAGTCCTAGGACACTTTAACAGGGTCTCCAAAGATGGCAACGCATCTTTAGAGACCCAAACCTGGAACCTTTTGCAGTTACAAAAAAAGTGTGTGTATGTAGAATTATATATTGTAATATAATTTTTTTGGCACAGATTGCAGTAAAAAAAGTTGTTTTATTGAGTTAATGTTTTATTGTTACCGTTGTTTGCTTTTCAGGTATGCCATTCAGCTGCAGCACTGATTTATATATCTTGACAGCAACAGCGATTGCTCTCAGGACACGTAAATCAACGACTCCAGCACTGTAGGAGGTGATTTCACCACCACCGTTTAAAAAAAAAAAAGGTGCATGTATTCCCATCATTAGAAGTGGGTAGATGCAGGGCGGTATTCTAATGGTGGGCATACCCACCGATCTCTTCTTTCATTCAGCCCACAGGCTGCATGGAAGAAAAAAACCTTAAAAAATATGCCCAACAAGGACCAGCTGCTGGAATGTTGCTGGAATTTGAGTGGTTATACCAGAATGATGCCTGCAGGTTTAGGTATCATCTTGGTATCATTCTTTTCAGCCAGCGGACAGCTTTTCATGTAAAAGCAATCATAGTGGCTAATTAGCTGCTAGACTGCTTTTAGAAGCAGTGGGAGGGAACGTTCTCAGTGGAAGGGGACAGTGTAAAAATAGGCAAACTAAATAATAAAAAAAAAATGAAAGCACCCCTGTCCCCCCGTGCCCAAAGGCAATTGCGCCATGCATGTGAGGTATCACCACGCATGTCAGAGGGAAGTCATTTTAGCAGTAAATCTAAAGTGGTAACCTGTAAAAGCGTTTAAAAAAAGTATGTAATTTGTCGCCGCTGCATGGTTGTGCGCAATTTTTAAAGCATGTTGTGTTTTGGTATCTATGTCCTCGGCATAAGATCATCTTTTATATTTTATCAAACATTTGGGCAATCTAGTGTGTTTTAGTGCATACAAATTCAAAAAGGTTTTTTTTTTTTTCCCCCCAAAAAAATTGCGTTTGAAAAATCGCTGCGCAAATACTGTGTGGGGGGGGGGGAAATTGCAACACCCACCATTTTAATCTGTAGGGCCTTTGCTTTAAAAAATATATATATATAATGTTTGGGGGTTCAAAGTAATTTTCTAGCAAGGTTTTTAATTTTTTTTCATGTAAACAAAGTGTCAGAAAGGGCTTTGTCTTCAAGTAGTTAGGAGAGTGGGTGATGTGTGGCATAAGCTTCTAATGTTGTTGTGCATAAAATACCAGGACAGTTCAAACCCCCCCCCCCCCCCAAATGACCCAATTTTGGAAAGTAGACACCCCAAGCTATTTGCTGAGAGGCTCTTTGCCCCTCCCTCCGCAATGCTTGGCGCGGGGAAGGAGTCTCCGGCGAGTTACATGAGCGTCCATCGGCACTGTAAATAAGGTATTTTCCACAATAATGTTGCATAAAGACACACACTGGACATTATATAATCCTTTTGCAGCGCAAATTACATGATTTTACAAGGACCTTAACTAGGGTTTATTTTTGAGACTGCAGGATTTTTATATTTCTTTCTTCTGAGCTGACGGGGAGAGAAGACGGGGGGGACACAAGAACTTTTTTAAATCATTGATTTATATCCACCCTGCCCACAAACAAAGAACTGAAGACAGCTGCAGTTAGAGACTGGCAAAGCGTCAGAAAGGTGGAAACCCAGTCTTTGGTAATATCCATGGGTTCCAGACTTCAGGCAGTCATTGCCAGTAAAGGAAAAATATGGAAATTTAAAAATGTATGATTATATTTATTTGTCCAATTAATTTGAGCCCCTGAAAATGGGGGGGGGGGGGGGGGGGGGGCACTGTGCGTGTAGTAAATAAAAGTTGCAGTTCCTAAAATGTATACTTTTTATGTTCAGCCCCTTGAATTAAAGCTGAAAGTCTGCACTTCAAATTAATTTGGATTGATTTAGTTTTAAATTTATTCTGGTGTCATACAGAGCCAAAAGTATGAAAATTGTGCTTGTGTCCATATATAATATGGAATGGACCTAAGTGTGTGTGTGTGTGTGTGTGTGTGTGTGTGTGTGTGTGTGTGTGTATGTGTATATGTATATGTATATATATATATATATATATATATATATATATATATATATATATATATATATATATATATATATATATATATATATATATATATATATATATATATATATATATATATATATAAAAATTTTATTATGCCTTTTTTGTTTTCAGTGCTGCATAAAGACCCCCGGCAAGTATGTCTGTGTCTCCTAGATGTTGGACGAATTGTATCCAGGTGAGTTCCAAGCACTGGAAAAATATATATATATATATATATATATATATATATATATATACACATTTTTTATATGTATTAACAGCCACAAAATCACTAAGATCAGACTGGACAGTTACCAAGATTGTGGGTCTTATTCATAGAGAGATCAACTGATTCTAGTTGATTCAAAACAAAATGATAGTTTGATTCTGAATGCCAGTCACAACACACTTTTTATATAATGTAAAACTTTTGTTTCTACAAGTTTCATAAATTTTCTAACTTTTTAATAACAGATATGGAGTAGAACCACCAGTTCTGGTAAAACTAGAGAAGGAAATTGAACTAGAAGAAACATTAATAAAGGAGTCTGGACCGCTGATCCCAACAACAACAATACAAAAATCTTGCTGTCACCATGTACATGAAGCGGTAAGAAAGCATTTTATTTTATTAACCCTTCATTTTGAATATGTTGCCATATCTAGTACGGTTGTATTCTTGGAGAAACCAGTTCAAACATGGTTTGTTAAATGCTATAGTGCTGGCATTAGGGAATATTTGGGTTGAAAGAGCTACATTCTGAAACCAAAAAGACATTTGAACATTTTAAAGCTGAACTCCAGGCAGGTATAAAAGACCTAAATTAATGCAGCTTTGTATTCGTTCATACATCGATAAATATAATATTTAAATACAAGCAGTGTAAGTACCTGAAAGGAGCCAGTCAGTTGTGCTGCAGTGCTAATGTGCTAGCAAGGAACATGCTGATAGGAAGAGATGAGAGTGAGGGAGAAATTGGCTCATCAGTCTATTGCTTCCCTTTCACTGTCCAATCAGAGGCTGGAGAAGGGAGAAGATCTGTAAATGTTACTGAAGTGCAGCAAAGAAAGATTGGGTATCCTCCCTTGCTAGATAGGGTTATGCTCTCTGGCAGAACTGTGTGAATCTCAGGATTGATTGGGCAAAAAAAATCCTTGGGCAGCTGAAACTGCTCCTAGTTATCTTTCATCTGTGTTTGTTTTTTTTAGTTTGCTTTAATAAGCCCCGGAGAATAAAGCAATTCCTTAAACACAGATTTTTTGACTACACAGACTGTTACATCCTAGCTGCCTTCGAAAAGACAGCCAATGCAAAAACCTTGTCCCTGTTTGGCTGGGGAAGGAAGGACAACTGACCAGGGGGTCAGGGATGTCTTAGCAGGCTGACAATTGTCTCAATGCTGAATTTCAATTGTTAACATGCAGTGGAACATATTATGTGTAATATCTTTATACATTTTGCTAAGATGATGAATTGTGAAGCAGAGCGAGCAATGTTGATTATACTGTTAGAAATAAAAAAATTTGAGTATTGTCTGTCTGCTTTTTGGCCACCTTTTTAGCATTGGTAGATATGGCTTTGCAAGCGTAAACAGTAGTTATGTTGCCTATATGCATTTTATACCTGTTTCCTGGGGCTCGTTTAAATATTACACTGGCAAGATCATCTATTCTGACTTATTTCTTTAATGTAGTTGCAGTATCTGTGCACTAATCCCCCCCCCAACGAATTTACTAATTCTAGTCCTTGCCTGGCCCAACCCTTTTGGTGTGTGTGTGTGTGTGTGTGTGTGTGTCCGTCCCAATTTTTCTCAAGTCGTCTTCCAGGATGGCACCCTGAGAGATGACTGGTCCCACCTGACATGAAACACAATCTGCAAAGAGGTTAAAACCCCCGCCCCTCCCTGTGCTCCTCAGTTCTTGATTGCGTTTCCCCAGAGCGAAACAGTATTTTTTTTTTTTTCTTAGACCCGAAGCCTTGGGCTGGTGGTCCCCCCTGGGAGCTGGACTGCAGGTTTCTGAAGCCTTTTTGAGTCTGGCGGGTGTTTCTGCCCTCCCAGGGGGGGTCTCCCTATTTTTCTCAGGGGGGGGGGCAGCAGGACTGGAAGAGCCCCCCTGAGAACTGAAGGACCCTGGGTATAGTGGGGTACCCAGAACTTTAGGGACCATCTTCTTACCCCCTTTACTTGAGGGTGTCTGTCTGGTGAGGGGAGCAGGCGGTCAGGTCTCCCATAGGAAGCCGGGCGGTTACCCCGGCTCCTAGTGCGGCTGCTGTAGATGAGGCAGAGACGACTCCTGGATGCCCGGGTTGTTCCGCTCCGATCACGCGGGTGGCTGCTGTGGATGTCGCCGGATCCCTGTGTGTTCGGCGCCATCTTTCCGACGTTCAGAGAGTGAATGACATCACTTTCTCTCTCTGGCGCTGGGAATGACGCCGCCCCGCATCACTTCTGGTTCTGGTCTCCATGTTAATGGCGGCCGGAGCCTCACACAGCGGCGTTCAGAGTGGAGATTTGGCCTGCAGAAGAGCAGGCGTCTGCAACCTGCTCTCGTCAGTTCAGCCCCCTTCCGGACAGAGGTGTTCCTGGCAGTGGGAACGATGGACAGAGAGGAGAGGCCCACAGTGGCTGCAGCCATGGAGGAGGCCACAGGGGGTGAGTCGACCTGGCAGGGGTAATGATGGGGACCCCAACTCTTACCCCTGCAGGTCACAGCAAGATATGTTTTGTGTGACTAGTCATATGTTTCTTTTAGGTGAGGACGTCACTGCCCAGGTGGTCGCTAGCTGTCACACAAAAACCCCTTCCCGGTCTAAGAGATGCGGGTATTGTAACGACAAATTACCTCAGGACCATTCTAAGCCCCTTTACTACAAATGCATTTATAAGAGGGAAAGAAACGTCCCAAGTCATGAAGGACTTTCTCTCTGTACAGACAGAGATGTTAACCATAAAAGCATTCCAAGCATCCCTCAAGCCCAGGGAGCCAGAGCCTCACACTAGTAGAGAGGGTTCTTCCTCCCAGGATGGCCCTTCCACTTTCAGGCCGGGTGGTGGTCTTAGGCCCCCTGAGGTCCCTTCCCTCTCAGGTCTTTGAGGAGGAAGAAGAGGCTGAATCTCCTGACCACAGTTCTTCTGGAGGGTCTCCTTAAGGCAGTTTATGCTTCCAAGGATATTCGGGAACCTACTGCACAGGTGTCTGTCCAGGACAGAATGTACAGAGGCTTAGTTGAGCCCCAGTCCAAGGTTATTCCTATTCATCAGGCCCTTTAAGGATATCATTTTAAGGGAATGGAAGGAACCGGAGAGGAAGCTGTTAAAGTTTCTAAACTTGGAAGCGAGGGGGGCCCCTTCAAGGATGAGGAACAGGAAATATTCCTTAAGACTTCTAAGTTAGACGCTTCCTGGGCCCAGGTCTCTAAACACTCAGACCTATCCTTTTGAGGATGCGGGTAACCTTAGGGACCAGATGGACCGTCAAGGCTAAAACCCTCCTGCACAGGGCCTAGGAAGCCAATGCAGCGGCTATGAGTCCTGCTTTGGCTTCAGCGTGTGTGGCTAGGAATGCTAATATGTGGGTCACCAAATTCAGTGGCCATGTTGCGACAACCTCTAAATCTAAGCGAGTCCTGGACTCCCTAGAGGTCATTGGTAGTGCAGTAGCTTACCTGGCAGATGCAGCAGTTGAAACAGTTCGAACTACTGCAAAGTCGGGGGCTCTGCTTAATTCTGCAAGGAGAGCCTTGTGGGTGAAAACCTGGGAGGGAGATAACGCATCAGGCACACGGTTGTGTGGACTTCCCTTTTTAAAATTAGTTTTTGAGAGAAAAGGGAAAGCGGGCCTACCAGGCGTTGGGGGGGCTGGTAAGGGCAAACAAAAAGGGGGTCTCCTTCCCCAGCCAGAAATCCACCGATAAGGACTCCAAGTAACATCAGAGTGGTGGGAAGGCTCTCCCACTTTCTTCCCCAGTGGGAGGGTGTTACGCAGAGCCCACACATCCTACAAATAATGAGGGTTACAGGTTGGAGCTTCTCTCCCCTCCTCCTCCGAGTTTCCTCTTAACCCAACTTCCCAAAGATCTTCAAAAGGCCTTTTGCAAAGTGTCAGGCAGCTGGCGGATCAGAGGGTTATAGTGGCAGTTCCAATGCAGCAACACGGACAGGGATTTTATTCCCACATTTTTGTAGTCCCAAAGCCCACGGAAGTACCACCTTATAATAAACTTAAGAAGGCTAAACAGGTTTCTACGGTACAAGAAATTCCATATGGAAAGTGTTTATACCCTCAGAAGGCACCTCCTGAAGGACGCGTTTATGACCACCATAGATCTATAAAGGACGCTTACCTTCATGTCCCCATTTTTTCAGAGCATCAGGCCTTTCTGAGATTTGTGATCCCCTCCGGTCAGAGTGCAGCATTGGCAGTTTTGTGCCCGTTCCTTCGGTCGGGCTTCCAGCCCAAGGGTGTTCACAAAAATCATTGCAGAGAAAGTGGCGTACCTCCATCTCCAGGGGGAACTAATCCCCTATCTCGATGACATTTAATTTACAATCATAGTCGAGATCTCCTTCTTACCGACCTAGAGAAGGTAGTTAGTACCCTGAAGTCCCTGGGCTGGTTAGTCAGTCGAGAATAATCATCCTTGATTCCCGCTCGGACCAAGGTTTTTTTAGGTTTCCTGATAGACTCAGCAGCACCGAAGCTGATCTTGCCTCGGGACGGTAGAAGGCCTCATGTCAGCAGTTGTATCCCTTTATAGAAACAGATTTCCTACAGAAAGATAATGAGAGTCCTTGGATTGATGACATCTTGTACTGCTGTGGTCCCTTGGGCCCAGCACCACTCCAGGACTCTCCAGCAATTCCTTTTATCTTCCTGGGACGGGAAGAGAGGGTCAATGGACGACAGGATCTCCATTCTGGTAGAGGGAGTCATTGCAGTGGTGGCGCAGTCCTCAGAGGTTACAGATGGGCCTCCTTTGGGCTCAGCTTCAACCCCTCAGTCTGACTACGGATGCTAGCGCCTGGGGTTGGGGAGCCCACTTGGAAGAGCTTTGAGCCCAGGATGTCTGGGATCGGACTCAAAAAGAGGCTTCCTCCAACTTCCGGGAGCTTTTGGCAGTCAGAGAGGCCCTAAGGTCCTTTGAGGAAAGAATCTGTGGCAGGGAGATCCAGGTTCTTTAGGACAACGTGACCATGGTAGCCTTCCTGCCTCCTCAGGGAGGCACCAGGTCGCGCTCCGGTCATTGCCCCAGGAACTCCTGGAATGGGAAGAACAGAGTTCCGTCTATCTCAGCGGTACACATAAAGGGAGCTTACAATATTGAAGCGGACTATCTCAGTCCGCAGACTATACTCCAGGGGGAGTGGGAATTGAACCCAGAAGTATTCACCCTGGTGTGTTGCCTTTTCGACAGACCAGAGATAGATCTTTTTGCCCACAGAGGAAACAGAAAGGTCAAGAGGTTCTTCTCACTTTCAAGGGAACACGGGTTGGAGGGGGTGGATGCGTTGGCCCAGGTTTGGGATTTTCATCTGGCATACGCCTTTCCCCCCTTGGTCCTCCTTTCCAGGTTATTAATGTTAAGCCAATCAGCGGGGAAGCTGATTTTGATTGCTCCTTGGTGACCCAAGAGGACCTGGTTTCGGACACTAGGAAACTGGTCAGTGTCTCCTCGGTGCCTCCCGGAGAGGCAGGATCTTCTCTTTCGGGGCCGGTCTGTCACCGGAACCCCTGTTTCTTCAAGCTGATGGCTTGGCTCTTGAGAGGGAGAGCCTGCGCAAGAGGGGGTGTACTGAGAAGGTAAGTGACACCCTCCTTTCAAGTAGAAAGCCGGTTACCAGGCGTATTTACGATAAGGTCTGGGGAGTCTTCTTCCGCTGGTGTCGGGCAAAAGGGAATTCCCAGCAAGAGATCCCGCGATCCTGGATTTCCTCCAGGATGGCGCGGATCAGGGACTGGCAGCCAAGACCCTTGGGGTTCAAGTAGCAGCTTGTCCTGTTTTTTTTGGACAAAAGACTTTCTCTTGAGCCTCTGATTTTAAAAGGTTTTTGTAAGCAAGAGCAAGAATGTCCCCAGTGTTGATGAGCAAATTTCCGCCTTGGGAGCTAACAATAGTCACGTCAGCCAGAAGGATAAGTGACATCCAGGCTCTGTCAATTTAAAGTCTCTCTGGCGACCTCTTGGGCAGAAAGAGCCGGAGCATCGATAGAGCAGATATGCAGAGCAGCTACATGGTCAAGCCAGAGCACCTTCTTGAGGCACTACAGGGTGGAGTCGTCGCCTCAGGATCTGACCTTTTTGGTAGAAAAGTTCTACAGGCTGTTGTCCCGCCTTAAGGTAGGCCTAAGCTACTTGCTCTTCTCTCAACCACACCCTTCTATTGGTGTGGGTGAACTAATATATGAATTGAGGTGTTTTTTTCACTCTCGTGCACTGGTGTGGGTCAATACTTTTTCACAACTGAGGAGCACAGGGAGGGGCGGGGGTTTTAACCTCTTTGCTGATTGTTTCCTGTCAGGTGGGACCAGTCATCTCTCAGGGTGCCGTCCTGGAAGACTTCCCAGAAATACCGTTACCGGTAAGTGTAACAGGTTATTTTAATAGGGCTCTTGCAGTCAGACTTATTTTACTATTCTATTTGGCTGCTTTCACACTGAGGCGCTTTACAGGCACTATATCGCTAAAAATGGCACCTGTAAAGAGCCTCTCCTCTCTAGTGTGAAAGCCAGAGTGCTTTCCCACTGGAGCGGTGTGCTGGCAAGCAGTCCTGCAAGCAGCATCTTTGAGGCGCACAGCTCCAACAGCGCCCCTGCCCAGTGAAATTAATGGACAGTGCCGGCAAAGCAGGTGCTTTTAACCCTTTTTCGGCCGTTAGTGGGGGTTAAAACCAAAAAGGGCAGCAAAAACAACAGTAAAGCGGCGCTTTACTGCCGATGCCCCCAACACCCCGGTGGGAAAGTAGCCTTACTGTGTCTTTAATAATGGCCTTCCATAGTTGGGTCAATTGGCATGTCTGGAATAGTTGTATTTCAGAAAAGGGACACTGCTTTGTTTCATTATCTAATGACTGTATTCTCTTTGTGTAGGTGACTCACATTGCTCAGGACCCACCATGCAATTGCTCTCACCGCTTCTCTATTGAGTACTTATCGGAGGGTCGATATCGGTTAGGGGATAAGATCCTCTTCATACGGGTAAATATATAATGTGTTTAAGATAAATAGTCCGCGCTTAGGATAGGAGTAGAGGTATGCAGCCTCCCCTGAATGGACTCCCTAGGGAGCCAGTGATAAAGTAAAAGTAATGAAGGGATGGTGGCGCTCCCTAGTAAGAAAATGTGTACGTGACCACACTACCTAACACACTTAATAGGCTAAAAGTAATAATAAATAAATTGACAACAAAAAGGTGTGTAAATATAGAAACCAATGGTGAAGTGATCCATAGATTAGCACTCCATAATAATCCAGCCTGGGAACACTCAAAACTAAGTGTAATACCAGAAGGAAAGCTGATGGGGCTAATCACTTAAGTTGATGCAGGAAACTATGTGTGGTAAATTGGAATAGGGTGTGTCCACCTACTACCATCTCACACCATCCTAAATACAATCAATACATGTGATACATATAATACATATAAGTGAATTATCTATACGTGATAACAGCAATAACCATAAATTAAAATAATTGAAAAAAATACATAACATGAGCCACATAAGGGGATGTGTGAACCCTGTGGTAAAAGATATACATATATATGTGTATATATACACGTGAAAAGTCCTCCCCGGGTTGGGTGATCCAAAAGGTATACAAAAAAGAAAAAAGAGAAAATATATATACAAATGTTCAGTGATCAGTGACTTTAGTGACTTCGCTGTTGTAGATAAGGTGACTTCGTGCTGCCCATATGGTCCCACACTCACCGGAAACTACCACCCCTGCAGGGGTAAAAGGTATAAATGGAGATCCGTCAGTGGTCCCTCTCCCAGAAATGGATCGATATCCCACTCCTTCGTATCCACGGGGGCGGTCACAGGATCTAGGTACCAGCGTCAGCACTCCATTCTCCAGGAAATTCAGAAAAAATGTCCCTCCATGGCAAAAATTAAAAAGAAAGATAGGGGACTCATAGCGCAAAATGTAAAAACAAATTATACTTTATTAAAATAAAGCAAAAAAATGTAAAACAAAAATAAGGTTAAAAAAGTATAACAGAGTCCCGGCGGGCTAGTATAGGGCTTTAAAGCCTGAATGCCCTCTATTAAAAATAGTGCACAGTGGCCGCTTGCGTCCCAGCAGCGTTCCAAGCCTCCTGCGCTAACCGGAAGTGAGGTAAGTACGCCTTACGCACGTTTCGTCATGTGACTTTGTCAAAAGCGATACCATCTCACTCCACTTCCTGCTATTTAAACCACACGGAGATACTTGGCACATAACATATGCAAATTACTTAGGCTAAGCGCCCTATCAGGACCCTCCCGCATAGTGGATATCCCTCCCCACGTAAACTCCTAGGGGAGTGGTATGCGAATAAGGGTGAAGTGCACAGCTAAATTGGATTAGCTTATAAGGCCCCAATCAGTAAGGCAATAGCCTCATATCTCCGCAGGTTTTTACACAAATACTGGAAATCCCAGCTTGGCACAAAAATGTTGCATAAAAGGTTTATTACATAGCATACCAAGCAGCCAGCTGCCTGGTCTAAACGACAGCACTCCATTGCTATATAAACAAAATATTGCACAGTGGGAAACCTACTCCACTCTGTTGCACTCCCTCATTGGTGCAAAGCCAGCTACTACCTAGTAAAACTAGTTGCAGTGGCCTTCACTTACACAGAAATGGGCGGGTGCCCTGGGGCAGCCCGTGGGTTAACAGTCCCACTATGTATAATAGAGAGAACTCGTTAAGGAGGACGGTAAGTGTTAAGTAAAATCATAAAGGTATGGAAGTGATTATATATGAGAGAAGAGAACGGTGATCTCATGTCAAGAAAGTTAATTTTAGCTATACAATGGATCCATAGTGTACTTGCTGATAAATATGATCCACCAGAAGATGGAATATATAGTATATTTTCTATATTATTATGCCGATCGCATATCAGGCTATGGTGAGAGATCAAAGGTGTATATATATATATATATATATATATATATATATATATATATATATATATATAATGTATAAGTTTATATATACCAACGATAAGATTTATACAAGGCAGGGTCCCTACACAGTAGCCCTACAAATGGAGTGTAGGGAGGTAAGTAAATATCGTGAGGATACATCGGGGGAAGTGGACAGTTCCACTGAGCTAGACACCCCGCAATCTTATTTTTATATATCTTTTCTCGATTGCGGGGTGTCTAGCTCAGTGGAACTGTCCACTTCCCCCGATGTATCCTCACGATATTTACTTACCTCCCTACACTCCATTTGTAGGGCTACTGATGTATGGATCAAAGGGTTCCTTGCCCCACTCTTACATACTTGGGGCCCAAATGCTACAGGGTATAGCTTCCCAACTTATGCTCCGGTATCCTCACTGGAGCTATTACCGGTAGATATATTTTCTTAGTTTTATGGAGATGTCTGCTTCACTTACTATCAATTCCCATATCTATTTGTGGTATATTCTTAATATTTCCTTTCCCCTCCCTTCACTCACCCTCCTCCATTTAAAGAATGGGGGGATATATGCCATCACTCACAGATTCTCAGACTATCAGGTTTATCGATTACTGCCTGTTTAAAGGCCCCTAAGGTTACAGGGTAATAGCTGGGTTTGACTTATGTCCAGGGCTACGTTTATGTAAACCAGCGAGCCAGCTGCCTAACCCACCACAGTACCGTGTAGGGACCCTGCCTTGTATAAATCTTATCTTTGGTATATATAAACTTATACATTATATATATATATATATATATATATATATATATATATATATATATATATATATATATACACCTTTGATCTCTCACCATAGCCTGATATGCGATCGGCATAATAATATAGAAAATATACTATATATTCCATCTTCTGGTGGATCATATTTATCAGCAAGTACACTATGGATCCATTGTATAGCTAAAATTAACTTTCTTGACATGAGATCACCGTTCTCTTCTCTCATATATAATCACTTCCATACCTTTATGATTTTACTTAACACTTACCGTCCTCCTTAACGAGTTCTCTCTATTATACATAGTGGGACTGTTAACCCACGGGCTGCCCCAGGGCACCCGCCCATTTCTGTGTAAGTGAAGGCCACTGCAACTAGTTTTACTAGGTAGTAGCTGGCTTTGCACCAATGAGGGAGTGCAACAGAGTGGAGTAGGTTTCCCACTGTGCAATATTTTGTTTATATAGCAATGGAGTGCTGTCGTTTAGACCAGGCAGCTGGCTGCTTGGTATGCTATGTAATAAACCTTTTATGCAACATTTTTGTGCCAAGCTGGGATTTCCAGTATTTGTGTAAAAACCTGCGGAGATATGAGGCTATTGCCTTACTGATTGGGGCCTTATAAGCTAATCCAATTTAGCTGTGCACTTCACCCTTATTCGCATACCACTCCCCTAGGAGTTTACGTGGGGAGGGATATCCACTATGCGGGAGGGTCCTGATAGGGCGCTTAGCCTAAGTAATTTGCATATGTTATGTGCCAAGTATCTCCGTGTGGTTTAAATAGCAGGAAGTGGAGTGAGATGGTATCGCTTTTGACAAAGTCACATGACGAAACGTGCGTAAGGCGTACTTACCTCACTTCCGGTTAGCGCAGGAGGCTTGGAACGCTGCTGGGACGCAAGCGGCCACTGTGCACTATTTTTAATAGAGGGCATTCAGGCTTTAAAGCCCTATACTAGCCCGCCGGGACTCTGTTATACTTTTTTAACCTTATTTTTGTTTTACATTTTTTTGCTTTATTTTAATAAAGTATAATTTGTTTTTACATTTTGCGCTATGAGTCCCCTATCTTTCTTTTTAATTTTTGCCATGGAGGGACATTTTTTCTGAATTTCCTGGAGAATGGAGTGCTGACGCTGGTACCTAGATCCTGTGACCGCCCCCGTGGATACGAAGGAGTGGGATATCGATCCATTTCTGGGAGAGGGACCACTGACGGATCTCCATTTATACCTTTTACCCCTGCAGGGGTGGTAGTTTCCGGTGAGTGTGGGACCATATGGGCAGCACGAAGTCACCTTATCTACAACAGCGAAGTCACTAAAGTCACTGATCACTGAACATTTGTATATATATTTTCTCTTTTTTCTTTTTTGTATACCTTTTGGATCACCCAACCCGGGGAGGACTTTTCACGTGTATATATACACATATATATGTATATCTTTTACCACAGGGTTCACACATCCCCTTATGTGGCTCATGTTATGTATTTTTTTCAATTATTTTAATTTATGGTTATTGCTGTTATCACGTATAGATAATTCACTTATATGTATTATATGTATCACATGTATTGATTGTATTTAGGATGGTGTGAGATGGTAGTAGGTGGACACACCCTATTCCAATTTACCACACATAGTTTCCTGCATCAACTTAAGTGATTTAGCCCCATCAGCTTTCCTTCTGGTATTACACTTAGTTTTGAGTGTTCCCAGGCTGGATTATTATGGAGTGCTAATCTATGGATCACTTCACCATTGGTTTCTATATTTACACACCTTTTTGTTGTCTATTTATTATTACTTTTAGCCTATTAAGTGTGTTAGGTAGTGTGGTCACGTACACATTTTCTTACTAGGGAGCGCCACCATCCCAAATATATGTGTACCTCAGAAAACCTTCTCGCTGTGTGTTGTTGTTGTTGTTGTTGTTGTTGTTGTTGTTGTTGTTGTTGTGTTGTTTTTTTTTTTATATATATAAATACTCCTCCATTAGAGATTTAAATATGGCCCCATTGCTTTGCATTAATTATGAGATTCCCATTAGAACATTGTACAGTCCAGAAATTATTGCTGTGGTTTATCACACGGAAGCCATTCACTTGCATCCATTTAAAGTTTCCATTAAGAAAACCATTTTAGTGCAGTCATGAAGTGTATTTTTTGTAATAAACAGAAGTATCTACGCAGCTGCGTAAGGTCCCTCCCCCTCACTGCGAGCATGCCAACATCAAATGTGATTCACACAATTCTAAAATACAATTAAACAACAAACCGTGCAGCACTCTAGCAGCACTCAAGTAATACGCAAGTTACATTTCCCTTCTACCTTGAAAGGGGAAATCTTCTGCAATACACAAGAAGAGAAGGCTTTTAGCAGAATGTTTTTCAATGGGACTTTAAAGAGAGGCTCCCGGCTTCTGCAGAAAAAATTAAGTCTGCAGCTACAAATATTGTAGCTGCTGACTTTTTTAATATTGGGACACTTGCCTGTCCAGGAATCCAGCGGTGTCTTTACTCGAGCGGTTTTTCCAATTGGCTATCTGGTGCTTTCGCCACCATCGCTACTAAGGGAAACCGGCAGTAAAGCCTTTGCGGCTTCACAGCCTGTTCCCTACTTTACTCTGTGAATGGGCCAGCTGTGGTAGAAGGAGGAAGGGGGCCGAACTTCAAACAAGTTACCCGCTCCTCTTCCCCCCCCCCCCCCCCCCAATGGCGTACTAAGGGGGGGGGGGCGGGCCGCACCGGGTGCCACACACTGGGGGGTTGTAAGGCCGGCGCCCCCCCTCCGCGATTAAAGCGGAGACAGCGGGCGGATTTATGCAGCGCATCGGCATGGCACGGTGACACTGACAGGCAGCGGCAGGTAAGAACTGCTTTGCAAATGATAGCTGGGGGGGGTGTTCGCCGCATCCGGGACCCGCAACGATCCCCTTCTCTCCATGGCCACGCCGCGAGCTGCTGGCGCCGCCTCCCCCTCCTCCTTCTACACGTGTGCTGTGCATCATTATGTCCCGCGCTGATGAGCCGACTCAGCCGAGGTACATTATGAGACTGAGGGGGGGGGGGGGGGCTCTGTATTGTAGGGGGGTTCTCCACTGTAGGGGGGTCTGTACTGTGGGGGGGGTCTGCATTGTAGTTGAGTCTGCACTGTAGGGGGGGGTCTGCACTGTAGGGGGGGTCTGTGTAACATGTAGGGGGTCCAGAGCTGTTGGGGGCTGTGTAATGTAAAGGGGTGCAGGGGGCTGTGTAATGTAAAGGGGTGCAGGGTGCTGTGTAATGTAAAGGGGTCCAGAGGTGCAGGGTGCTGTGTAATGTAAATGTAAAGGGGTCCAGAGGTACAAGGGTTGTGTAATGTAAAGGGGTCCAGGGTGCTGTTTAATGTAAAGGAGTCCAGAGGTGCAGGGTGCTGTGTAATGTAAAGGGGTGCAGGGTGCTGTGTAATGTAAAGGGGTCCAGAGGTGATATGTAATGTACACAGTAGTGACAAAGAGATATTTAAGGATGCAGAGGTATGCAGGGGGCACAGTGGGGTGTTTTTACATTTTAAGGTGGGGGGGGGGGTGCCAGATATAGGATCCGCCCCGGGTGCCAAATGCACTAGGTACGCCCCCCCCCCCCCCCCCAAAAAAGTGCCAGATGTGGCAGCGGAGGGGGAGAGGGAGGCGGACAAGCATAAGCTTCTATTTTTGGATGCAGCTCCACTTTAAAGTTGGTGGATTGCAGCATCTATAGTGGTCAATATTTTCTCATCCTAACTATAAATGTTTCTAAACAAAACTCCTAAATGTAGTTCAACATGTATTGATAATGATCGCTGTAGTTTAAAATATGATGATTATGGACTTTTAACTGCATTTCATTGTTTTACTACGCTTTTCATGACTTGATAGAATGCAGTATTGGGTTTCCTGGAGGAAGCATCTGTGTTTTAAAATGTATGTGGATGAAGGAAGTGACTTTAAAAGGATGAATTACTTACAGGAAATTGTGATTGTAGTTTTAGTTAATTTTTTTTTTTTTTTACATGTACATTTTATTAAAAGTAGAGCAAGGCCTCCACACAAAATGTCTAATGGGAGAGCTCCGCATGAATTCGAATGTGCATCAAACACTCACTGTAATATCTATATACATCTATATATACTATATACTGAGTATTTTTCAATAAATATAGGAGCGCAAAGCAGTTTTCAGCTTGTGAAAAAAAGTTTGCCATATTAAAGTGGAAGTAAACCCCCCTATCGTTTTCAGCAAAGGAAGCTGCCATCTTTGCCTCTGTTTAATCTTCAACTGCCACAGTGCTGCACATGTGATCCGTTATGACACCAGCCATTGGATGGTTTGACTGTTTGGTTGAGAGCACAGCCAATGTGCAATTAGCATTCACGGCATGCCTTTTTTTTTTAGACTGTTAAATCGATGGGTTTACTTCCGCTTTAAGTCTTATAATGCAAGGACTTAAATGCAGACTACCCTATACAAACATGTACCATTTATTCAAATTAAGCCTTCAGTTATGCTGCTAGTAAATAACATAAACACACAAAAATTATAAAAAAAAAAAAAGTGCATTTACTGTACCTACCTTTTAGAAGATAATGCTAGGTGGTAGTTACAGCATAAGAGGATTGTGACAGATTGGTTACAGAAGTGGAAATTTTCAGCATCAATCCAGTCTGCTGATTTTAGGCATGTCGTTTACTGGTGAGCCTAATCAAAGTACTCTCTGTATTTTATTATGCTTCAAGCACAGAACCAGAAATCTGTCGGCACTATGCTAATACTAAATGTGAAAACATTCCTGAAATTGGACATCAGTCTGTTGCTGGTTGAATGGCTGTGTCTGGCTAAAGTATCAGATGAATGTAAAAGAGTAATAAACACCCTTTTCTTCTGGCAGGAGCAAAGCAGCATAAAAAAACGCTCCTAAAACTGCGTTTAGGCACATCAAGCATTTGTGAATTCATTCATTCCATTGGCCAGAACATTAATTTATTCTGGCCAATGAAATGAATAAATGCTCAAGCGCTAAACACACCTAGTGTTTAGGCTAGTTTAAGTGTGATGGGTGTTTTGCTCCAAACTGGGACAGTGGTAGATTGTGCGAGGAGGCAGGGACTCGTTTGGAGAGTGGGGGAGCTAGGATAAGTTTTTTTTTTTTTTTTGCCTTAAGGCAGGGAATGCATTAAGGTAAAAAACGTGTTGCCTTAAAAGCCACAATTTTTTATTTTTTTTTTAAATGGGCAGTCATTTCTGGAGGACCTTTTTCTATTTTGATGTCCGAAAAGCAAAATCAGTTTTTCTGCTGTAGAATACTTAATGAATGATAATATAGGTAATTATTTCTAGGCTTTGTTTTCTATATTATGCCAGTAAAAGAGTCCTAAAGCTGCTAATGTAATGGGAGTCAGTTGAAATTGCCTGAAACGGGTTTTCTTTGTCGTAAGAGAATTTTAGGTCAAGTAGTTGTGCATATAATGTGAAACTAGAGTTTTGAAAATTCATGTGAGTAGTGATTCCTTATGTTATGTTTATTTTCCAGATGCTACATGGAAAGCATGTCATGGTCCGAGTTGGAGGAGGCTGGGACACACTACAAGGGTTTTTACTTAAGTATGACCCTTGCAGGGTTTTGCAGTTTACTACTTTAGAGCAAAAAATTCTTCAATTCCAAAAGGGAGGGGCAAGCCAGAATGTAGCAGTACAATCGGGCAGAACACCACAACCTCCTGTTATGAATCCCATATCTGCAATTGGTGTCTCTCAAAAGTCGGGGTCTACACCATCTACAATTTCATCCTCCTCTAACAGTAATCTCCTAAGTGAAAAGTCCCCCATGCTGACCCCTCACAGGGGAACAAAAAATACGCCATCTGCTTCAATGCGCCCTAAAATCCAAACCGTTCCAAGGAAAGGCTCCCCGTTGCTCCCAGAGCCACAAAGGAAGGTGGCAAAGAAATCCAACTCTCCTCCACATGCCACTACTATAAGTACCAGAGGTGCACAAAACAATTCTCCTCAAAAAAAACTTTTCACTTCACCCAAGGGTACTGGCCCAGTTTCTAATAATGTTATGAAAAGTTCTAGTCATGTAACAAAAACATCTCCAAACGCTAGAGACTTGACTCAACGTTCCAGCCCTGTGCAGCAGACACAGTCAATGAAAAGTTCTCCTAAATCACCTGTGCCTCTTAAGACACTACCCAAGGATGCTACTTCTTCCCAGACAAAGCCAGCACCAAAATCAACTACAGATGCTCACAAAGGAGCTACTACATCAGCAACTACTAGGACTGCACTATCTAAGAGGGCTGAAACGGCTAAATTGACCAGCAAGAGTACAACTGATCAGAAATCTGGTTTAGTTGTGTCACCCTCAAGAGAACTCAAAGGAATTAAAAAGACAGATTTACAGAAAAACAATCTGATTGACAGGAAGCCATTTGTGGTGTCTTCTCGCATTCCTCCCAAAATGCCCCCTTTTTCCTACCCCTCTCAACCAGTGGCTAAACCACTAGTTACAGCTGTTTCCCTGACAAAACCCATAAGTAGAAACACTACTAAACCAGTCCAGCCTCAGAGATATGGCACAACTAAGGCTGCAACTGATAAGGCCACCATTTCTGGTCGCACTCCCCTGTCTGTAGTTAAGCTCCCACAATCTGATGCCAAAGCAGTGACTGCTCCACAGACAAAATCCTTAACAAAAAGTCAACCAGCAAGTGGCCTAGTAAAAAAAGGCAAAATGCAGGCAGTATCTGACTCAGCTGGTTCTAAATCAAAACTGACTCACAAAGCTGCCACTGAATCTATAAAAGAGAAGATTCCAAAGAGAGAAGACCGCTATAAAGCATCAAAAACGAAATAACTAATTATCTTCTTTATAGGTTTTTGTTTGGGGGAGATCTGTGCTAAAATTGTGGATTTTTTTTTTTTTTGTTTCCATGTATTCAAAGCACTTTCTTTTATTCCTCATAAACAGAATCTATTGTGTCATGTTCAGCCATACAGTAACGGCTACAAATTCATTGCTATATAGCTATTACAGAGAAAGAGGAAGTCACCCAGCACAGATTCATGTGACCTAAGAATGCAGACTCGCCAAGAAGCACATTTGGTTCCTTCTTGGAATATAAAAAGCAAATAAGGGTCATTTTAAGGGAACTGTGTGACTTTAGCATAGCTGCAGTGTTTCCTTGATAGCATGTTATTTGTTCAGAGCAATTTAACTTCTTGCCTAATGCGGCGTACACACGGTCGGAATTTCCGATGGAAACAGTGCGATAGGAGCTTTTCGTCGGATTTTCCGACCGTGTGTATGCCCAACGGGCTTTTTCTGTCGGAATTTCCGACGGACTTTGAATTGAGAACCTGTTCTCAATTTTTCCGACGGAAAACCTTTCTATCGGATTTTCCAAACGTGTGTATGCAATTCCGACACGCAAAATTCCGACGCATGTTCGGAAACAATTTGACACATGCTCGGAAGCATTAAACTTCCCTTTTAGAGTGCTATCGAACGTGGTTTATGCCGCTGTGTTACAGACCGTTGGAATTTGGTGCGATCGTGTGTAGGCAAGACAGTTTAAGCGGAATTCCGTTGGAAAAACCGTCAGTTTTTTCCGACGAGAATTCCGATCGTGTTTACGCGGCATTAGTGTTTTCTAAATTCAGTATCCAGGGTTACTTTATGCAAACATATCTACCAAGCACTCCGATCACTATGCAGATCATGCACGTTCTTAATGTTTTGAATTAAAAAAATAAAGTTAACTTCCCTTAATGAATGTCAACGATACATAAATATTAGATTGTAACAGTAGGGTACTTAAAATGATCTCTCAGCCATTTTAAACATTTAATACAAATTCTAAGGGCCAATTCACGCTATAGGCGGTGAACGATGTTTTACTGCATGTTTTCTGTGTGTCCCTGCGGTGACAGACATTTTACCAATTGTTTCCTATGTGTCCCATTCATACAGCCTGGTGCTGAGCTAAAATGCAGACATTCTGCATTTTAGCGCAGCACACTGAGCTGAATCACACTGCAGTGTTGGGCATCAATGAATGAAGTGTACGTTTTGTACACTTCAAATAAAGCTTGTACAAAACAAAAAAGGAGCCATGTGATGTGCTGAATCGTGCACCACACTGCCCCCTAGCGTAGCCAGCAATGCAAAGTGGAACTGTGAATCCAGCTGTTCTGCATTGTGGTGTGAATTTGCTTTAAGAGTGAATGCTACAAGGAGCAATTCTACAGAAATTTTGAAAAAAAAGGCAAACTTAAAATATATATCTACTATAGTTTAGGCACATTTTTTGAATGACCACGGTCCTAAACATCACTGATTATAGTTTAACAGTTATAGTTTGATAGTACTGTGCAAATGCAAACTTACTGATAATTCTGTCTAACTGCCTACCTACATTAGGTAAAACGTGCAAGTGATGCTTTTTACTATTTGCCTTGTGCCTTTCAATGGCTGGTCCAGGTGAGATGCCCATTTTTACAATGTACATTTCATTTCAGGTACACTGTCTGTGTTTTACATGAACATTTGCACTCCTATATTAAAATAATTAGGATTTGTCATTTTAAAAAAAGACTAATGCTCATCTCTAGGAGCGATCACTGTGTTTTTTTTTTTTTTTGCACATATTTTTAGATGTGATCAAAGCTACCTGATGGCCTAGGAGCCTCTTTAGTGCAGTGCGCTTGGAAGTCAATTTCAGACCCAGGTGGGAGCTGTAACTTGGCTCTTAGCAATGCAATTCACCAACAGAGATGATATGAATTGTGCCAGAGCTCCAACTTGACGCTCAGGTCAGTTAGCCTGCTGAATTCACATGGACTTGAGGATGTAGAAGAAGCAGCTTTGGTCACTGCAGGCACATTGCATTACCTGCTTATAGGGACCTTTTTTCTTCTGTTCTTTCCAAAACAGGATCCCTTGGTTATGTGCCAATAGTGCAAAAAAGTGGTGTGTGTGTGTGTGTGTGTGTATATATAAAGTTACAACTAACCACAGGTCTGTTTTTATACTACTCTAAATTGGTGATTTTACAATATGCGTTGTGATTTCTCAACTTTACGTGTTTTAAGTACCTGGTTGATGCAGGTCCCTGCAAATGCTCAGCTTTTGCATATGTGAAAAGCACTGGTCGATTTGATCTCTGATAAAGCGAGGACCAGTGTTTAAAGTGGTTAATTCACTTCATCTAGATCGTGTGACCAAATTCTCAGGCTTTTTAGTTGTATGAGCAGCACCAGAGGAATCCTGGAGCTGCAATTTCTCCAGGCAATGAAAGCATTTTGACCTTTTCTGTTTCTCTTTTACTTCTCCAGCCTAGCAAAACTGTTAACGCAGCTTCATGTTTGCAATTGAGCAAAGGTTTTCTGCTTGTTTACATACGTACATATAGATTATTATTACCCTTGTATATGCTTTTATAGCACCGTAGATGTGGTGTAAAATTCCTTAAGAGATTGCAGGAATAGTAACTGACCTATGACTACACAAGCAGCTTGTGAATAGTAGCCTCTCTGTGGCTGCTTTTAGTTTTGATCTGCATTCAGATGTAGCTTCGTTTTTAAAGACGCTTAAGTGTCTCCTAAAAGCTAAATGTCTGGAGAAATTGTATTACATTAGTGCCTTTTTTTTTTATCATGCTTACTGATTTCTACTCTGCATATGCTGCTTTAATATGGCTTAGCCTTAGACATTAAGTGGAGTAAAAAATAGAGGAAAAAAGTTTAACACTAACAAGATCGTTCATTCAAAGGAGTATTTTCCTTAACTGGAATTGTATTGTTTACACTGTAGTGCCTCCTGGGTAATTTTTTTTCTTTTATTTTTTTTTTTTGTAAACCCGTTTTGGGTAAGTTTCTTGTAAATATTTGGAAGTATGTGTATAGGCCACTCTAGGCTTGAATATTTTTTCCTCTATCATAGGGATCTTCTGATTTTTCAAGGAGTGATCTATAAAGTATTAAACTGGACATTCCAAGTCTAGCGCTACCTGCTAAAAATGTTTGTAAGGATACTTGCAAACTGTACTGATGTATGAACACAGACTTTCCTGGCCGAAAAATGCGAGGATGGTTTGTATAGCACTTGCGCATGAAAAACGGGCTGCATTATCGTCTGTAAAAATGCCTGTGTGCCTAAAAAAAAACTCTGCATTTTTAGGCAGCAGTGTGCAAGGGGCCTAATAGTGTTGATAAGCAATATGTTAAGTACTTTCCTACAACTTTCATTGTAAGTATAGAGATTATATGACCCAGTTGTGTTGGTATCCCTTCAATTGTAAATGGAATATTCAGCATCTCTGTGGTGAACTCCTTTCTGCAATATACACTTCTGGGCCCAATTATTGTCTAGCTCTCTCTGGCTGTGCTTGCATATAGAATGCACAGAAGTCTGCTTTCATACAGATAGCTGGCAGGTAATGGAACCTTGGAAATAATACTACATGAATTTGTGGAATGGAATATGTCTACACATCCCTCTCTCTTTACCGTTCCACACTAAACCAAGTGCGCTACTCAAAAAACTGTGTATGAATAATTTAATTTCTTGTAAAAAAAAAAAAAAAAAAAAATCTGATTTATCACGCCTTCACTGGCTATGTTTTTTAAATACTTTTTAATGTTAATTTTTAAGATATATTTTGCTTTGTATATATGTATAATGAATGTAATATAAACATTTGGGCAAATGCACTTTAATAAACATGGTTTGGTAAAGTAATAAAGGATACATTTTTTCATTTATTTTTGATTATTGGAATACACTAAAGCAAGCATTACACATTTATAGAAAAATGTTAATGTTAAACACATGGGTTTCCACATTTGTAGTTAAAACATCACCCCCTGGAAGAAAAAAACACGTGGAAGTCCTGGCTGAATAGCTCTGTACCATCTGGTAGCCTCTTCACAGGGAGGAGTTGTGCTAGGACACCACTGTTGGAATTAGCTGTCAGTTTAAGAGGCGTCTACACTCTTGTTTTAAGCTGGGAAAAAGTGTGTGTGTATATATATGTATATGTGTGTGTGTGTGTATGTATATATATATATATATATATATATGTGTGTGTGTGTATATATTTTAAGCGAGCATGGTCAGTTTGCTCATGCAGGGTAAAGCATTAGTGTCTTTGGAAAGGCACCCCATTTACAATAATCCCTTGGTGCTCCTTCCTCCTCTGCAGTCATTCACAATACTTGACATTTCTGGGTATGTATGAGCAAAATAAGTTCCTGCACTGTGACTGTGCTTGGGTCTATCAGCCAGTCACCAAGTCTAAGCACTGTCAAATGACTGGAGGAATTTAGTTGGCACTACCCCAGGTCTCAGCTACCATTCTATTGAATGTTGGCTGTGAAAGAAGGGGCAGTGAGGGATCACTGGTAAGAGTAAAGCTGGGTCAAGGGGGATATATTCCGAGAAACTGTGCCCTGCAAGATCAGTGTTCGATTACACACCACTCATACATCCCCAGAGCCATGGTAAATGGGTTGCCCAACATTCCACCTGCTGTACATTTTGGGATGAGTAGCTCCTCAGCAATTTAAACAATGCAGAGTTCCCAATCTGAATCTATAGCTAGTAAGCAACATCACAACTTTGGGGTAAAATATACTTGTAACTATTGTAAAGTGATGTTTTTCTTGATATAAAATTTTAGAAATTGAATATAGTGAAAGTTTCCATCTTGATTGAAATCAAATGCTTGGCACAATGTATCAAATTCCATGGGGCCGAGGTTCAGCTTTAGTGTCAAGAAGATGGCGCAGATCTCTGTGAAGGAGACTTGTCCTGTACCCAAAGGGTCTCTGCTTCTCAGAACAGATTTTATTTCTTTCCAGTATTTGATGATATCTGCAGCAAGCTGGTTTTGAATGATTTGAACTGGACTAGCTCTTCTGGGTCCTTCAGAAAAAAAATGATTGTCAGTAAAACAAGTCAAACATCTTTGATCAAAAATACATAGTTATTTTATTGCAGGTAATTTCGATAACTTATGTAGCGTTTTACACATTGTACATTGAAAGTGAAAAAGAGCTTCAATTGCGCAACCTAGGTTGAATGATATAAATAAATAGACCATCAAATGTTACCAACAAATCAATAAATAAGTGACCCAATGACTGAATCCATAAATAAATAAACAGTGTTATGTGAATAAATTAAACAAATGTCTACAGTGTATGAAAACACAATTATATGAGTCAGTGGTGGCTATGGTTATAAGTCCATATATTCTGCAGGATCAAAGCAAAAAACTTCAAGAAATTCCTTCCCAAGTGGTGGAAAATAAGCCAACTTTAACTGCACGGTCAACAGTTTTTTTTTTTTTTTTTTTCTTTTTTTGCTTAATTTCTTCTAATACAGCCTCCACATGTAGTCCCACAAGCGATATAAAAATTACCAAATGGCCGCTTACCAGGTCCAAGGATCAAATGGGCATATATCAGCATGAACCTCCACACCGAGCGATATCCCACTCTCTTTCACAGCAAGGACGATCTGCTCTCCAATCAAGGGTGATCACTCTCCTGCTTCATGCTCAGCTGTTTTCCGTCCACACTACTGGCCTGCTTCACTGGCTGTGAGTGCGCCAAAAACTTCCTCCGTCCACCATATAGGGCAAAAAAAACTTATATAGTGCAATAGGTTTTAACACATCAAAGTTTCTTTATTAAAAAGCCCACACATGGCCAACAACCGAAAGGGTATGGAGTAAAACGTTTTTTCTTAAAAAAGGTAAAAAAAAGCGGTGTATCGATATAAATTTCTATATGTTCAGCTGCTCATGCAGACTGTGCCGTATGTCTGGTCCTTGGCTCCACCCGACGTGTTTCTCTTTACAAAGCATCTACTGGGAAAGGAGACCTCTTTTCCCAGTAGTGTTTGTGTTAAAACCTATTGCACTATATAAGTTTTTTTTGCCCTATATGGTGGACGGAGGAAGTTTTTGGCGCACTCGCAGCCAGTGAAGCAGGCCAGTAGTGTGGATGGAAAACAGCTGAGCACAAAGCAGGAGAGTGATCACACTTGATTGGAGAGCAGATCGTCCTTGCTGTGGAAGAGAGTGTGGAGGTTCATTCTGATATATGCCCATTTGATCCTTGGATCTGGTAAGCGGCCATTTGGTTATTTTTATATATCGCTTGCGGGACTACATGTGGAGGCTGTATTAGAAGAGATTAAGCAAAAAAGAAAAACTGTTGACCGTGCAGTTAAAGCTGGCTTATTTTCCACCGCTTGGGAAGGAATTTCTTGAAGTTTTTTGCTTTGATCCTGCAGAATATATGGACTTATAACCATAGCCACCACTGACTCATATAATTGTGTTTGCTCACGGCATCAGAGGTCGCCACAGGGGGTGAGTGACTCGGCTGGATGCGAGGGGGGGGCAGACATTTGGGGTGGCCCTATTGTCCCTGTCCCCCACACTGTTTGTGTATGTGATGTTGGCTAATGGGGTGTCCCTTTCTTACAGAGACCGAATGCCCTGCTCAGGAGAGAGCCAGTAGGTCTGGGAAAGCCACATCCAAAACTAAACGCTGTGGGTCTTGTAGCACTAAACTCCCACAGGACCACAGCAAGCCTTTTTGTTACAAATGTATTTACAAATTGGCAGGCAAAGAGACAGCAGAGGTTGCGAAGGAATGCAGGGCACTTCAGGTTGAGATGCTAGCTACCCTTCAGTCTTTTAAAGCCACACTTGATCAGCGTCAGGGGGATGCCAGATCAGTAAGGGAAAGCTCTCCCTCACAGGAAGATAGATCTACCTTTACAGGAGGGTCTCAGGAACCTGCCCCATACTATTCAGAGGAGGAGGTTTGCAGCTCTGACCTGAGTTCCCAGGAGGGGGAGGACTCAGATCAGGATAGCCATGTAGAGACCAGATCTGGGGGACACCTCTTTTCAGCAGAGGATATGGAGGGTCTCCTCAGGGCAGTATATGCGTCAGAGGACATTCAGTTACCTTCCGCCCAAGTGTCAGCTCAGGATAAGGTCTATAGAGGTTTGGGTAAGCCACAGGCCAGATCCTTCCCAGTTCACCAGTCCCTGAAAGATATTATCTTGAGGGAATGGAAGGAACCTGAGCGTAAACTCCTCAGACTTAAAACTTGGAAACGGAGATGTCCTTTTAAGGAGGAGGAGGAAGAAAATTTTTTCAAAGTCCCACGTTTAGATGCGTCCTTGGCGCAGGTTTCTAAACGGTCGGACTTATCTTTTGAGGACGCAGGTAACATTCAGGATCAGATGGATAAAAAAATCTGAGATCCTGTTGCGTAGAGCTTGGGAAGCGAATGCATCGGCCATGAGCCCTGCATTGGCTTCAGCTTGTGTAGCCAGGAACGCAGACGCATGGCTCAAGCTGATGGACCATCTCACACGTAAGAAGGAATCCAGGGAGGTAGTAGAATCCCTGGAAGTGGTAGGGAGAGCTATCGCCTTTTTGGCGGACGCGGCAGTAGAGACAGTAAGGACGACTGCTAAGTCAGCGGCATTACTGAACTCAGCCAGGAGGGCCCTTTGGGTTAAGACTTGGGACGGAGACTTCACTTCTAAGTCCCGACTCTGTGGTATTCCCTTTGAGGGCTCCCTACTCTTTGGTTCGGGTCTGGAACAGGTCCTTTCCCGATCCACAGAAAAAGGTAAGAAATTTCCCTCCAAACCCAAGAAGGAAAAAGGGAGGAAATTTTTTCGTGGCCCCCCTGCAAAAGGCCAGTTCAAGGGCAAAGGGGGACAAAGGAAGAAATGGGGGATCGGAAAGGGCAAAGAAAAAGGTGGAATCCTTTTTTCCGGGTCCGGACCGTCCAGCAAAGATTCTAAATGACGCCATAAAAGTGGGCGCAAGGCTCTCATGTTTCCTTCCCCAGTGGGAGAAGATCTCAGAGAGCCCTTATATTTTAGACCTAATAAAACTAGGTTACAAGCTGGAATTTCGGTCACTCCCACCTCAAAATTTTTTGGTTACTTACCTTCCCAAAGATTCTCTGAAGGCAAAGGGCTTGCTAGACAGCGTTCGCATGCTCGCAGAACAGGAAGTGATTATCCTGGTCCCAGTGACTCAGAGGGCTTTCGGTTTTTATTCCCACATTTTTGTGGTCCCGAAGCCATCGGGCAAGTTTCGGTTGATTATCAATCTACGGAAACTGAACCACTACCTGTTGTACAAGCGATTCAGAATGGAGAGCATCTACACGGTCAGAAAACACCTCCAGAAGGGAGTTTTCATGATCACGTTAGATCTCAAAGATGCTTACCTGCATGTACCCATTGCCCCGGATCATCAGAAGTACTTGCGTTTCGCAGTACGGACAGAACAGGGGGTGCAGCATTGGCAGTTCAGGGCACTCCCCTTCGGCCTTGCGGCCAGTCCAAGGATCTTTACCAAGGTCCTGGCAGAGGTGGTATCTTTTCTACACCTTCAGGGGGTAGCTCTGATACCATACCTCGACGATCTGTTGATCTACAGTCCATCCAGAGACCAGCTCCTGAGAGATCGAGAGCTGGTCTTGTCGACCCTGGATTCCCTAGGTTGGATGGTGAGTCAGGAGAAATCCTCCCTGGATCCCTCACAGTCAAAGGTATACTTGGGGTATCAGTTGGACTCAGTAGCCCAGAAAGTGTTTCTTCCTCCCGAAAAGGTCGAAAAAATTCGGGGCGCAGTGACAGTGTGTCTCGAAGCCCCGGAGGTATCTTTGAGAAACATCATGAGGGTGTTGGGCCTGATGGCCTCTTGCATCCCGGCAGTTCCCTGGGCTCAGCTCCACTCCCGAGTCCTCCAGGGCTTCCTTCTCTCCTCTTGGGGCGGGAGAAGAGAAACCCTGGAGGAGAAAGTTCCTCTGTTAGAGGAGGTAAGAAGCTCCCTAGTTTGGTGGCTCGATCCCGTCAACCTATCGGGAGGTCGGACGTGGACACAGCTAGACCCAATAGGCATTACAACAGACGCAAGTGCCTGGGGTTGGGGGGCTCATTTAGGAGACCGCTACGCCCAGGGTCCCTGGGATCAGAGTCAGAGCAGAGCTTCCTCAAACTTCAGGGAGCTTCTGGCAGTTGGGAAGGCATTAAGTGTCTTCCGGGACTTGATCCAAGGAAGGGAAGTCCAAATTTTCTCGGACAACCGGGTAGCGGTATCCTATTTGAACCGTCAAGGGGGAACAAGGTCAGTCAGTCTAAGGGCACTGACCCAAGATTTCCTGGGGGAGGCAGAGAAAAACATTCTCTCAATCTCTGCGGTCCACATGAAGGGATCCCTCAATATACAAGCAGACTTCCTCAGCAGACAGCCCATTCTTCAGGGAGAATGGGAGTTGAACGAAGAAGTTTTCGCTCTGGTAAGACGTCATTTCGGAGTACCAGAGATAGATTTATTCGCTTGTCAAAAGAACGCAAAGGTGCGGAGATTCTTCTCTCTCACGAGAGAACAGAGATCCTCAGGGGTAGACGCTCTCGCTCAGAATTGGGACTTCAGCCTGGCATATGCCTTTCCTCCCCTGGTACTCATCCCACGAGTGCTTCAAAAGCTGTCACAGTCGGATGGAGACCTTATCCTGATTGCACCCTGGTGGCTGAAGCGGGTCTGGTTCCCCACCATGTGGAGGTGGTCAGTCGTGCCTCCGCTGCATCTCCCGGTCAGGCGGGATCTTCTCTGCCAGGGCCCAGTGCTTCATCCCAACCCGGGGTTTCTGTCCCTGACGGCCTGGCTCTTGAGAGGGAGATCCTCAGGAACAGGGGATGCTCGGAGAAGGTGATTGACACTCTTCTCCTTAGTAGGAAGAAGGTTACCAGTGTGTTAGTGGCATCACACAGAGCTCCTCTATTTTCTTTGCAGAAGCACCCACAGGACTTCTAGTGTGTTAGTGGCATCACACAGAGCTCCTATATTTTCTTCTCAGCAGCACCCACAGGACTTCTAGTGTGTTAGTGGCATCACACAGAGCTCCTCTATTTTCTTTGCAGAAGCACCCATAGGACTTCTAGTGTGTTAGTGGCATCACACAGAGCTCCTATATATTCTTCTCAGCAGCACCCACAGGACTACCGACTACAATGGCTGGAAGACCGCCAAGGGGAGGCAGAGCGTGCAGAGCCAAGAACACAGGGCAGGCAGGCTCTGTTTCTAGTGGACGTGGCCGTGGACGTGGACGTGGTCGTGCATCGTCATCAGCACGTGGCCATGGGACACGCGCGTCTTTGTTTTCGGCAGCTGGACATGTGGAGCCGCATCATGCTGAAGGCTTGGTAGAATGGATGACCAAGCCCTCCTCATCCTCTCTCACCCAGGCTCAGGGTACTGACAGAGCATCATCAGCCACCCCTTCCCTAGACCCACCATGTCCTCCTGAGGAGTCCCCCGAACTCTTTGAGCACAGTGTTGGGTACATGCTCCAGGAGGATGCCCAACGATTCGAAGGCTCGGATGATGATACCCAGCTTGAGGAATCTGGCAGTACTGTTCCACCAGCTGCAGCTTACTGCCAGGTTTGCTCTAGTGGTGAAGAGGGAGGGGATGATGAGGTCACTGACTCCACGTGGGTGCCTGAAGGGAGAGAGGATGAGGAGGAGGACGAGGAGGAGGAGGATGCGGCGTCACATGTCCAACGAGGCAGGATGCCCCCTGGAGGCCAGGTAGAGGCCAGCACAGCAACTGTACAACACCGCAGAGCTCCGCCTGTGCAGGGCGCTGCCTCTGCACGTTATCAGAAAAGTTCTTTGGTGTGGGCCTTTTTTGAGACGAGTGCAGCAGATCGCACCACTGCTATTTGCAATATTTGTCTCAAGCGTATCTCGCGTGGCCAAAACATCAGCCGCTTGGGCACCACAAGCATGACCAGACATATGGCGACCTGCCATGCAGCTCGTTGGCAGGCACACATAAAAGACCCACACCAAAGAACTAAGCGGACCTCTCCTTGCTCCTCCTCAGCTGGGATCTCCATCCCCACTACACCTTCAGTCCTCTCTGAAAGCTGCTCTGAGAGGACTGAAGGTGTAGAATTAGGTGTGTCACAACCAAGTACTTGCAGTACACCGACGTCCGATTGCAGCAGGCAAATTTCCCTGCCCCAGCTGCTGGACCGTAGAAAGAAGTACACTCCCAGCCATCCACATGCCCAGCGGTTGAATGCTAGCCTGGCTAAATTGCTAGCACTTTAACTGCTGCCTTTTCAGTTGGTAGACTCGGCCCCCTTCCGTGAGTTTGTTCAATGTGCGGTTCCTCAGTGGCAGGTTCCCAAACGCCACTTTTTCTCACGGAAGGCGATTCCGTCTCTCTACCGGCATGTGGAGGGCAATGTCCATGCCTCGCTGGACAGGGCGGTCAGCGGTAAGGTGCATATTACCGCTGACTCATGGTCCAGCAGGCATGGACAGGGACGGTACCTTTCTTTCACGGCCCATTGGGTCACTCTATTGGCAGCTGGGAGGGATGCAGGACAAGGTGCAGTAGTGTTGGAGGTTGTTCCGCCACCACGCCTCCAAAACGCTACTACTGCTACTGGTTGTGACACACCTCTCTCCTCCACCCCCTCCTCTTCTTCTTCCTCCAGTGCTCTGTCCTTGGAACCAGCGGTGCTCCGTAGGCGTACAAGGGGCTACGCAAGTACGCAGGCAAAAAGATGCCATGCCGTGCTTGCGCTGGTGTGTTTGGGGGACAGGAGCCACACTGGGCCAGAGGTTCTGGCAGCTCTGCAGGGGCAGGCCGAGAGGTGGTTGACGCCACGTCAGCTTAAGCCAGGAATGGTCGTTTCTGACAATGGCACCAACCTCCTCTCCGCCCTGCGACAGGGGCAGCTCACCCATGTGCCCTGCATGGCTCACGTCCTCAACCTGGTGGTGCAGCGGTTCTTGGGCAGGTTCCCAGGCTTACAGGATGTCCTGAGGCAGGCCAGGAAAGTCTGTGTGCATTTCCGCCGATCTTATAATGCCAGTGCTCGGCTGACTGAGCTGCAAAAGGAGCTGAACCTGCCCAAGAACCGCCTAATATGTGACATGCCCACCAGGTGGAACTCAACGTTGGCCATGCTGCAGCGACTGCATACGCAGCAGAGGGCCATCAATGAGTACCTTTGCGACTACGGCACCAGGACAGGGTCAGGGGAGCTTGGTTTTTTTTCCCCACGTCAGTGGAGCATGATCAGGGATGCATGCACTGTCCTCTCACCATTTGAGGAGGCCACGAGGATGGTGAGCAGTGACAGTGCATGCATCAGTGACACTGTCCCTCTTGTCCACCTGTTGGAGCATACGCTGCGTGGGATAATGGACAGGGCACTTGAGGCAGAACAGAGGCAGGAAGAGGAGGACTTCCTTGCCTCTCAAGGCCCCCTTTATCCGGACAGTGTTCCTTCTGTCCCACCCATCACACAGGAAGAGGATGAGGAGGAGGAGGAGGAGGAGGAGGAGGAGGATTGTGGGAGCATGGAGGTGGAGCCTGGCACTCAGCATCAGCAGCAGCAGTCTTTTAGGGATGATGTACAGTCCCAACAAACCAGTGGACTTGTACGTGGCTGGGAGGAGGTGGCTGGCGATCATGTCATCCTCAGTGACCCAGAAGACTCCGGACCGAATGCCTCAGCTAACCTACGCTGCATGGCCTCCCTGATCCTGCAAAGCCTGCGGAAGGATCCTCGTGTTCTTCGGATCAAGGAGAGGGACCATTACTGGCTGGCCACTCTCCTTGATCCGCGGTACAAGGGTAAGGTTGCGGACCTTATCTTGCCGTCGCAGAGGGAGCAGAGGATGAGACATCTCAGGGAGGCCTTGCAGAAAGGTCTGTGCAACGCGTTCCCAGAAACTGGGAGGCTACAAACTCCTGGTCCTGGGCGACGAGTTGCTGAGGCTTCGGTCAGTGGCAGAAGGAGCGGTGGGGAAGGTGGACGTCTGACCGATGCGTTCAGACAATTTTTTAGTCCGCAGCCCCAAGGTATGATCGGTTCCAGCAACCATCGCCAGCGTCTGATATACATGGTGCAGGAATACCTTGGGGCAAGGTCAGACTTGGACACCTTTCCCACCGAAAATCCTCTGGCTTACTGGGTCCTGAGGATGGATCACTGGCCAGAGCTTGCACAGTATGCAATTGAGCTACTGGCCTGTCCTGCCTCCAGCGTTCTTTCCGAACGCACATTCAGTGCTGCTGGAGGATTTGTGACTGATCATAGGGTGCGCCTGTCCACCGCCTCGGTTGATCGACTGACCTTCATCAAAATGAATCAGTCTTGGATCACCACCAGCTACCAGGCACCTGAGGCGGATATAACCGAATAATTTTTAATGTCACATCCCTTCAAGACTGCCTATGCTGATGCTGAGTGACTGTCCTCTTATGTTCACTGACTATCCTCTTCCTCCTCCTCAATGATCCATGCCACCACACCAGTGCCTAAGGCACAATTTTTCAGCCCCTGTTTAACAGGGGCGTGTACATACAATTTTTATAAAAAAATGCTTCGCAACACGTGTGACTGCTGTGCTCCAAGTACAGTATCTGTGAGGGGTTGCAGTGTTGTGGCACCAGCACCAGTGCCTAAGGCACAATTTTTCAGCCCCTGTTTAACAGGGGCGGGTACTTACAATTTTTTAAAAAAATGCTTTGCAACACATGTGACTGCTGTGCTCCAAGTACAGTATCTGTGAGGGGTTGCAGTGTTGTGGCACCAGCACCAGTGCCTAAGGCACAATTTTTCAGCCCCTGTTTAACAGGGGCGTGTACTTACAATTTTTTAAAAAAATGCTTCGCAACACGTGTGACTGCTGTGCTCCAAGTACAGTATCTGTGAGGGGTTGCAGTGTTGTGGCACCAGCACCAGTGCCTAAGGCACAATTTTCCAGCCCCTGTTTAACAGGGGCGGGTACTTACAATTTTTTAAAAAAATGCTTCGCAACACGTGTGACTGCTGTGCTCCAAGTACAGTATCTGTGAGGGGTTGCAGTGTTGTGGCACCAGCACCAGTGCCTAAGGCACAATTTTTCAGCCCCTGTTTAACAGGGGCGGGTAATTACAAATCTTGATCTAATAGTTCACAGCAGGGCCCATTCCTGCGCCCACCAAGAGTAACTATGAGGGCCTGCAGTCTTGTGGCAACACCGTCCACCACCACCGCCAAAGGCCCAATTTTTCTGCCCTGTTCATCAGGTGCTTGCAATTACAAATCTTGATCTAATAACTCACAGCAGGGCCCATTCCTGCGCCCACCAAGAGTAACTATGAGGGCCTACAGTCTTGTGGCAACACCGTCCACCACCACCGCCAAAGGCCCAATTTTTCTGCCCTGTTCATCAGGTGCTTGCAATTACAAATCTTGATCTAATAACTCACAGCAGGGCCCATTCCTGCGCCCACCAAGAGTAACTGTGAGAGCTTACAGTCTTGTGGCAACACCGTCCACCACCACCACCACCCCCAATTTTTCTGCCCTGTTCAACAGGTGCATGCAATTACAAATCTTGATCTATTAACTCATAGCAGGGCCCATTCCTGTGCCCACCAGTCTTGTGGCTACACCAACATCTAATAGGGCAAATTTCTGCAGAGTATATACGCCAGGGCCCTACTTTCAAACATCCAACTTACAAACGACTCCTACTTGCAAATGGAAAGAGAAAACAGGAAGTGAGAGGAAATCTACCCCTAGGAAGGGAAATTCTATCCTGTTAGATTTAATTTGGGAAAAAGGTATCTCCTCTCTACTGATACTTTATCACCAATCCTTGTTTCAATTAAAACCCCACTTTTTCCAAAAACATTTGTCATTGGGACGGAAAGTGAGGTGACATGTTCTGAACAGATGTGCAAAGACAGCAAATGTTACAGGGGTGATAACCCCTCCCTATGTTCTCCAAAAAGCTTAAAAATAGATTTTTTTGGGATGGAGCTACACTTCATAATGTACCTGTTCAGATTCTACTTAAGAACAAACCTAAAGCCGCAAGTGGTTTTAAATGGCTTCTTTTTTTCCTTTACAAATGTCATTTTGTGCAAGGACAGTTCTAAACACGGGAAACACATGCCACTTCACAGGCATACTTTAGACACCCCCCAGGTACCATATTTAAAGGAAAATTTCACTTTTTTTTTTTCACTTTATGCATCATTAAAATGACTGCTCCCGAAAAAACGTTAGTTTTTAAAAGTTCTTTTTGCATTGATATATGTCCCCTGGGGCAGGACCCGGGTCCCCAAACCTGTTTTATGACATTAACATGCATATTGGCCGTTGTAATTAGCACTTTTGATTTCGAACGTTCGCGTCCATTATAACGTATAGGGTTCGAAAATTCGCGCGAACTTTCGGTCGGTTCGAAGGTTCTGGTGCGAACCGAACCCGGGGGTGTTCGGCTCATCCCTAATTGTCACGCGTTATCTTTGAAAATCAGTTTATGAAAACTGTAAACCAAATAGCTGAGCTTGACTTGACTCAGATTTATGGAGCAAAGGGAAAGTCTTTAAAGTTGTAGCAATTACACATTTTCACTAGCTGTACATTTTATGCTTGTATTTTCCTGCATTGCACTTTTAAATTCAGGATTACAGTAAGTGGAAATAAATTTATCATTAAAATTACATTATGTACAACTGATTTAAAGTATATAGTACCTTGAAATGTTGACCCCAACTTTTTTAAGAGGAGAACAGTAGGCAGTGCCACGCTTGTGTTATTTCCAGTCCTGCAAACAAAGCAGAAATGTGACTGAAATGCTAAACGCATGACAATTTTTCTACAGTATCACCTATTTTTACTAGGATGTCATTTTCCCCCTATGTAAGCCATTCTCCTAACTAAAAGCTTCCCACCTGCTGTGTACATTATTATTCATAAGACTTACTGTATTTCTTTATTGCAGCTTTATAGAACTGAGCACAGGACATACACTCAGGGTTATGCAGTTCTCTTACTAATTGCACATCCAGTCTCTTAATCATATGGTTGCATTAAATTAACAGAAAAGATAAAGCAAGTATCAATTGAATTTCAATAAAATTTAATTTTATAGGGTTGGCTTTTCCAGAGAAATAATATAAAAGTTTATAATTTTCTTTTTACAAGGAGTTTAAAAAGTTAGAAGATGAAAATTAACAAGCTACCTATGCAGGAGAATTAGATGTATTCAACCTCTGTCAATTGTCTATCAGTTGCAGAAGGATGAAATAACTAAATAAGGAAACTCATAGAACTGGGCTTGTGATCTCATCAAATCTCATTGTGGGTTTCTTTTATTAACACAGTACTATCTGCCAAGGACAATGACGTACTGTAGCCCATAGCAACAATCTGAAATGTGAGAATCTTGATATTTAGAGCAGACAGTGGATTGTTGATAACAGCAGCTTGGTGTCGGTGTCTTATGGCACAAAGCTGTTGCTGCTCCAAGTGCAGGATGAGACGAGTGTACAAAAAAGGCGATTGTACAAAAAAAGGGGCCAATTAGTCCAAGAGATATATAAGTTTGGTGCTATGGCCTGAAATAGGACGAGGGGTATGCCAAACTAAATAGGTGTTGTGGGGGGAATAAGTGTTACCTGTTCGGGGAGATTAGGAGTTAGGTTTTAAGGGCGAAGAGTAAGTGCTAGAGGCTAATTTTAGAGGTTAGGTTATGTGTTAGTTATGTTACAGTACATCTCTACCCCAAATTAGAGATAACTGCTTCTACTTAGGGAGCAAGGCTTCTTCTCTGCAGCATGCTGCTAGGGGCAGGCTTTTCTTTTCAGGCTTCAGCTGCTTTCTAATTAAAACCAGTTGTAAAACTTTATGAATGTTTTGCACAAAATCAAAAAAACCTTTAACCCAAGAGGTAAATTTGGGTTCCATGGGCAAAAGTTCTGCGTATGTTGCGTACAACACTTATAAATAGATCCCTTTTTGGTTTGATACACATGAAATGTATTTTGATGATTTAAACCAAATGTGGAAAAGCTTTGTCAGCATGCCACAACAACCAGCACCACCAGCTGAGATGGAACGTCTTAGCAGGCGGCAGCATTTCACCAACATGGTGGAGCAGTATGTGTGCACACGCCTACACGTACTGATTGAGGGGGTCTGCCCCCTTCAACTTCTGGGTCTCCAAATTGGGCACATGACCTGAGCTTGCCCTTTACGCCTTGGAGGTGCTGGCCTTCCCTGCAGCCAGTGTATTATCTGAACGTGTATTTAGCACGGCAGGGGGGCGTTATCACAGACAAGCGCAGCCGCCTGTCCAGAGCCAATGTGGACAAGCTCACGTTCATTAAAATGAACCAGGCATGGATCCCACAGGACTCTGTACCTTGTGCAGAATAGACATGTATACCGGCCTTACCCAGTCATTGTTGTATTTTTGATCTTTCTCACTCTTTTGGGGTGTACCCTAATTAAAAAAAAAAAAAATTAAAAACAAAAACCAGTGTTGGCTACCTCGTCCTCCTCCACCGCCGCTTCCACCTACACCGCCACTTCCACCGCCACCTCAACCTCCTACTCCATATGGACCTCTCAGTCTCAGTCTTAGTCTGTAGGGTTTAATACTGAGTTGGCCCACCCTTTGCAGCTATAACAGCCTATGGGAATGTTTGACCACTGGTCCAAATCATTTGGTGGAGGGGGGGTTTAAGGTGTGGGGTTGTTTTTCAGGGGTTAAGCTTGGCCCCTTAGTTCCAGTGAAGGAAGTGTTTAAAGTGTAAGTTCATCTTTATAGAAAATCTGTAAGGTGAACTTACACTGGACCCCCTCCCCACTCCCCTGATCTCGCTGTACCTGAGGCCTACAGACTGGGATGCCATTTAACTTCATGTGCGTGTAAAGGCAGGCGTCACAATACTTTTGGCAATATAGTGTATATTTGGAATGATTTGTTGCGGACCCCACAACAGTCAACTATATGTGTTTGTAGTATGTGATTTGGCGCGAAGTAACAAATTATGCAGGGTAACATCAAAGATATTAACCACTTGCTTACTGGGCACCTAAACCCCCTCCTGCCCAGACCAATTCTAAGCTTTTAGCGCTGTCACTCTTTGAATGACAATTGCGTGATCATACAACACTGTACCCAAATTTTCCCACAAATAGAGCTTTCTTTTGGTGGTATTTTATCACCTCTGGGTTTTTTATTTTTTGTTAAAAAAAATTAAAAATACCGAAATAAAAAAAAAAATACAAAACCGTTTTATATTTTGTTAATACATTTTTCAAACAGGTAATTTTTCTCTTTCATTGATGTACACTGATGAGGCTGTACTGATGGGCACTGATAGGCTGCACTGATGGGCACCGATATGCTGCATTGATGGGCACTGATAAGGCGGCACTGGTGGCCACTAATAGGCGGCACTGATGGCCACTAATAGGCAGCACTGGTGGGCACTGATGAGGTGGCACTGGTGGGCAGTGATAGGTTGCATTGGTGGGCACTGATAGGTGGCACTGATGGGCATTGATAGGCGGCACTGAAGGGCACTAATAAGTGGCACTGATAGGTGGCACTGATAGCTGGCACTGATAGGTAGCAGTGATGGGCACTGATAGGTGGCAGTGATAGGCAGCACTGCTAGATAGACATGTGCATTCGTTTTTGTCCGAATGCATTTTTGTCCGAATTTTGGGTATTTTCGTGCAAAATCCGAAAACCGAAAGATCTGACATAAACAAATGCTTTATTTTCATTTTTGGTTTGACAACAGTTCGATATAGATAGGAGATTCGACATCACGCTGACAATAGCGATCTGTGTCCATGGAACCTGTGGTCGAATGTGCCTAACCTTAGCTCTATTAGTCCAAGATTATTCTACATAGAGCGAAAACATTTGACATAGAGAGAAAACATTCGACATTATAGAGACAATAGCAAAAAAGGTCAAATGTGCCTAACCTAACTCTATTAGTCCAAGATTATTCGACATAGAGAGAAAAGATTCGACATAAAGATTTGACGAAGCAGTCGGCACGAGAGGACATTTATGGTCAAATGCTCTGCCCATAGGCTATAAAAGAATTCTAATGTTGGTTGACTAGTAATAATAATTAATAAATATAATTATTACTAGTGTCATACAACATTAGAATTCTACTATAGCTTGTAGGCGGAACATTCGACCAGAAATGTATGATTGCAGCGTCATACAGTTTAGCTGCTCCGTCGAATCTTCTTAGAACATAACGCCATAAGCCTTCAATGACAGATTTGACCTTAAAGTGGTTGTAAACCCTTACAGACCACTTTTACCTACAGGTAAGCCTGGATTAAGGATGCAAAAAGAATTCCACTAAAGCAGTAGCAGAGGGTTGTCCCAACAGACAAATTAGGGGACAATATAAAATCTAGGACATCTGAAAAAAGCTTGTACGGGCTGATTTATGTACTAACTGCAGTTTCGGTACATCCTGTTTCTAAACTGCTGTATTAAAAAACATCCAGTCATCACAAATGAAAAACAATGCACATTCTGCAGTGGATTCAGCAAAGATAAATACTACACATGAATCAATAGGAAGTAGATATTAAAGGTGCAATGGAATTGTTCCAGATATGAGCTACAACTGGGCATTGTGCTGAGAAGCTAGCGTTCTTAATACTAAGCTTTAATAACTCTGTAATTTGGTTTATGGGAACCCAGCATGTTTTCATTGCACTTTCTTCTTTGATTTAGCAAATCTAATAACAAACACATCAAATAAAGATTTTTGATTGGATTCATGGAAAGCCCTTGAAATTTGCACAATAATACAGTAATAATTTGTAGAAATACATAAAACCCATAGATTACGTTTCTATCCATATCACTGGTTGGTGGATGAGAGTTGCTAGGAAACATTGGCGTTTACAAGAGTACGGCCACGTACAGCTATGTACAGCCATTCACTGGCATGGCAGGCTGGATACAGCACCTGTAGCTCCCATGTAAAATACCTACAAACATCCATGTGCATGAACCCTTACTGCCTAATAAGAATATTTAAAAACTGTCCACAGTCTGGGCACAGGAGCAGTTTAAAGACTAGTACAGTAATTATTGAAAAGGGTAGAGGGCAACATGTCAGGAATTACTGATCAGAAGGTCAGAGCTGTAGTAAAGCAAGAGTAAAGATGCTAGTCAGTGCCCCACAAAAAAGTCCCCTTGCACATGTGCATTCCAGCATTTTAGTATGCCCAGGAGGCAGAGGTGCAGCATTCAGCCCTAGTACCTACAGCCTGTCAAAGTCAACGGCATGCTGCAGTTGAATAGGTCTAAACACTGTACAGAGTTGTACTCATATTTAGGGCCCTATGCCTTCAGGGTCAAATGCCCGGAACACAGGAGACCTACACTCTGGGCATTCATCCCTAAACACATAGGGGTTAATTCTCTAAGGGCAAATAGATTGTGCACTTGGTAAAGTAAGAGCAGTTGCTCCAGAGCTTAATAAATGAGCAGAAGCTCTGCCGACTTCCATCATCCAATCATGTGCAAGCAAAAAAGCTTTTTTTTTATTTTCCTTACATGTGATTGGGTATTCTTTCTTTGAAAAGTGAAGCTTTACCTCATTTACTAAGCTCTGGAGCAACTGCCCTTGCAGGGTGCAACTGCACTTTGAAAAGTGAACAGTCTATTTGCCTTTAGTAAATCACCCCCACAGGCATACCTCACAACTTTTTGAGATGGGAGTAAGGGACACCTATTAGCAAAAGTATGTAGGCATAGGACACACACACCTGTCACGCTCCTTTAACCCTCCTGGTGGTATTCCCGAGTGTGGCTTGGGGTTAAATTTCAGTACCATTAGCGGTAACCTGGAGCCACACTCAGGATTGCATTGCAGAATCCTGGTACAGCGTACTTACCTTGTCACCAGGATCATACAATGTCCCCCTGCTCTGTCCTCCGCCGGATCATACGCCAGGCTCCGTTTCCTGTGAGCATCGCAACGCATGGGAGCGGAGCACAGCGGCAAATTCAAAATGTACAAAAAACATAACACATATAGTACACTGTATCAAATAATTTCACCTCCCTTTTGTCCCTAGTACTTTGTCCAGTGCCCTGCATGCACTTTTATATTATATATACTGTTCTTTCTGCCTGGAAACTTGATATTGTCCATGGCAACCAAAAAAGTGTCCCTTTACGTCAAAAGTGGTTTTAGACCAGCTAGAAAATGCGATAGCAAATTAGAACACTTGCAGAATTGAGCGATAGTGATTTCTGGGGAAATTAATTTTATTAATATATTATTATTTTTTATAATTATTTATAGTTATTTATTACATTATAATTTATGATTTTGCATTTCAAACTTTATCATACCCGGGATCTCTACTAGACTCTTGTTTGGACAGATTTAAGTGTTATTACTAAGAATTAGGAATGGGCGAACGGTTTGGCCCGAGCACAAGTTTGAACCGACCACAATGCATTGCGGCGCTGAACAGTGCATTGCAAGCCCTGATTGGCTGAAGCAGTGAAAGCTTCAGCCAATCAAGGCACAAAGCACTGTTAGAGTCATGATTGGACACTGTCATCATGACTTTATCCAATCATGGCTTATTCCCACCCCACAGTATAAAAGTATTCTTTCTATGGCAGCCATTTTCAGTGTGATTTTGGCGTGGGGAGAGATAGAACAGGGCTCTGTTTAGTGCTATTAGTAAGTTAGTGTGCTATACTGTGCAGTTTTGCTTCAATTGTCAGTGTAGAATATTAGTTTAGTGTCAGTCTAGGGATAGTGTGAGTGTAGTGAGGAGGACCATCATTCAGCTTTGCATAGTGTGCAGCTAGAGTAAGGACAGCTCAGACAGTTTCACTGTAGTGTAGTGAGACCGGGTCATTCATACATACATTAGTGTAGAGTAGGGACAGCTCAGATAGTTTCAGTGTGGTGTAGTGAGACCGTGTCAGTAATCTTTACATTAGTGTAAAGCTAGAGTAGGGACAGTTCAGATAGCGTCAGTGTAGCGATGGTTGAACAGCATCAATTTGATTGCGTTTGGCTCACTCTCGCTGTCATTATTCACAGCGGGAGCCAATGGGTGGGTACCACAGACTTGATGTCTTCAGGCACCCACCAATCATTCGTTACACAGGCAGAATGGCAGTCTGCCTCTGTAAACAAGGCAGATTGACATTCTTTCAGTAGGGAAGACATGGATCCTGTGTCTCTGCAAAGGAGAGACATGGATCCATGTCTTCCCCTAGTACAAGCACCTCCCCCAGAGTAACAAAACACCAGCTAGGCACACATTTAACCCTTTGATCACCCTAGATGTTTAACCTCTTCCCAGGCAATATCATTAGTACAGTGACAGTGTCGCTGGTTCCCAAAAAAGTGTCAAAAGTGTCAGTTAAAAGTCACTGATTGCCGCCATTACTAGTAAACAATAAAAAATGAAAAAAAAAAATCCCATAATTTGTAAGCGCTATAACTTTTGGGCAAACCAATCAAAATAGGCTTATTGGGATTTTTTTTTACCACAAATATATAGCAGAATACATATTAAACTAAATTTTTTTGAAGAAATTAGATTTTTTAAATTTTTTTATTGGATATGTTTTATAGCGGAAATTAAAAAAAATATATGTTTTTTCAAAATTGTCGGTCCTTTATAGATATATATATATATATCTATATATATATATTTAGGGTACAGTGTCACACGACCATGCAATTGTCAGTTAAAGTAACGAGTTGCCATATTGTAAAAAATGCCCATGGTCTCTTTCCGAAACAATGTCACTTATTGAATGGTATCTTAACCATTTTCAGACCGGACCATTTTGCTGGCTTAAGACCAGACCACTTTTTGCGATTCGGCTGCACGCGCGTGATGGCACGGCGGCAATCTTAAAGGGGAAGTACCTGTACGCCCTTTTGCCTGCCCGTGCCATTCTGCTGACATACATCGTCGTGCGCCGGTCGGGAAGTGTTTAACCAATTTCAGACTGGACCATTTTGCTGGCCAAAGACAAGACCACTTTTTGCGATTCAGCACTGCGTCGCTTTAACTGACAATTGCGCGGTCGTGCGACGTGGCTCCCAAACAAGATTGACATCCTTTTTTCCACACAAATAGAGATTTCTTTTGGTGGCATTTGATTCCCCCTGCGGTTTTTATTTTTTGCGCTATAAACAAAAAAAGAGTGACAATTTTGAAAAAAGCACATTATTTTTTACTTTTTGCTATAATAAATATCCCCCAAAAATGTTTAAACTACGTGGCATGTTCACCAATGCCAGGAGCCTAGCGGATAAGATGGGTAAACTAGAGATACTGTTGAACGAGGAGGATTTAGATTTTGTGGGAATTTCAGAGATCTGGTTCAACAGCTCTCAGGATTTGCTGGCAACCATTCAAGGGTATTCTCTTTATCGCAGGAATAGAGAGTGTAAAAAAGGAGGAGGGGTATGCCTATATATCAAGAATAATGTACAAGTGAATGTGAGAGATGACATCAATAAGGGAGCTAGGGAGGAGGTGAAATCCTTATGGGTAGAGCTTCAAAGGGATGAAGCTAAGGGGAAAATAATACTGGAAGTATGCTCAATGGCATCCCTAGGGGGGGGCCAGAGGGGGCCCTGACCCCCCCAAAATTATGCTGTGCCCCACCATGTGCCCCCCCAAAAAAAAAATCAAAAAAAAAATATTTTTTATTTATATATTTTTTTTTTTTTTACAAAAAGGCAATTTCTTTTTGTTTGCATTCGTAGTGGATGTGCCACATCTTACTCTGGCCGCTGCTGGAGTAACACAGTCTCTATTGAGAGGGGGAGTATTCTTCTAGCCTGAACGCGTGGGTAAGTGTGTGCACTGCAGTACACTGTAATCACTGAACTGCATTATCTCCATCTCTTCTCTCCCCCATCTGTCCCTCCCCTCTCCTGTTCTTTCAAGACCTTCACAACTTACTTTCACTTTCAGTTAGGCAGGTAATAGACTATGCAAATTTCTTTCCTGCATCCACAGAGTGCAGGAAAGAAACTTGCATGATTCCCCCATCAACACAGACAGTGGTGACAAGGGGAATATCCTTCCTGCCCAGCAATTGTATTCTCCCAACAAACAAACATTATCACTAGTGGCTATAACAACCACTAGTGATAATCATAAGAGTATCTGGCAGGCTGGTTGTTCCCAATTTAATCGATCAACTTGGTACATTCAGCCTGCTCATTAATTGTTCAAACCTCAGCCATTTCCTGATGAACCAGCTGAGATTTAAACTGCCTATGGCTGGTTTTAGCACTTAGGCAGCCCCACTTTTTTTAATTTAACTAGTAGGTTGCATTAAAAAAAAAAAGAAATGATCCAATTCTCCCATCTACACATTATAGGTGGATGGGGGAATCCTTGCAGTGTGGACCAGTGAACTACCAGGGTTGCTGTCCTGTCCTGGCTATTCACAGCGCTGGTCTCTGTCTCCATGGCAGCGGCGGCACATTGGAACCCAGTGCTGGTTACTTTATGGGGCTAATGTACAGGAGAGCCAGCACAATTTGTTAGAGATGGGCAGGGCATGTTCAAAATCCCAAATGCCCGAGCCTGTCAGGAAGCCCACACTGCACAGCGCTAAGCACAGGCAGTGAGACATTTCCCGGTCCGCAGCTGCACAGATCAGGAATTTCTCACTGCCTGTGATTAGCCGCGTGCAGTGTCGGCTTCCTGGTGGGATCGGGCATGTGGGATTTCAAACACACCCGAGCCCATCTCTAATGGTTGTAGAGTAGACAGTTGACCTCCCTGCAGGTTGTTTAGCAGCAGTGCAGCCTTCTCTGACATGCTGATCGTGATGCAATCCAGGTGATGCTCCTAGTCAAATCCTAGTGTTAAATATCATAGTGATTTTATTGATCGAAGCCCACACCTTACAGGCAAAGAGCCCACATGGCTGCTGAACATACGTTGGATGTGGTTGTACTCTTGATGCTAATAAATACTGTGTTTATTAGATCTGACTGGGAGCATCACCTGGATCACATCCTGATCAGCATGTCAACAGAGAAGGTTGTACAGCATTACTGCTGCTAGGTGACCAGCTGGGGGCTTGGCTCTCTACAACCAATAGTGCCAGCCTTCCCCTGCATGCACCCATAATGTCACCAGCACTAGGTCCTAATAGACTGCTGCCACTGCCAAGGAGACAGATGCCAGACCAGCACTGTCAATAGCAGGGGCAGGACAGCAAGAGGAGGCTGGGGAACACCACAGTGGCAGAACACCAAGGTCCGGTGGCAAGACAACCTTTGCAAACCTGATAGTTCTCCCACTGCTTTGGACCCTTATATTTTCTTGGTATGCTGGTGACATATATCTCTTGTTTTCTGCCACCCTGGGGATCGTAGTAAAATTGCATTTTATAGTTGCCCCCCTACTTTTGTCCCTGTCCCCCCATGTGCCCCCCCTAAATATGAAAGCTGGAGACGCCACTGAGTATGCTATAGGCCCCCTAACCTGAGGAAGGAGGGGGAGACGGACCTCCTATCACAGTTTGGATTAGCAGCAAGGATGGGAAGTGTTATCATAATGGGGGATTTTATTTATCCAGACATAGACTGGGCAGAGGGAACCACAAATTAATTTAAGTCTCGCCAGATCCTAAATGTCTTGCAGGACAATTTCATGGGTCAGATGGTAGATGCACCAACTAGAAACAAGGCGTTACTAGATCTACTGTTTACCAACAATACAGACCTGATCACGGATGTGGAAATATGGGGCAATTTAGAAAAGAGCGATCACAGGTCAATTGGCTTCAGTATAAATCACACAAATAGAAAAAAAACACAAGAAGAACACAAAGACGCTTCATTTCAAAAGAGCCAAATTCCCTAAACTACGAACCTTGCTAAAAGATATAAATTGGGATAAAATCTTAAAAACAAAGAACACGGAGGAGAGAAAGGTTTGCTTTAAGAGCATATTAAATAAGGGCATTAGCCAGGTCATCTCATTGGAAAATAAATTTAAAAGAGCGAGCAAAAGTCCTGGATGGCTTAACTCTAATGTAAAAATGCATATAAAAGCAAAGAAGAAGGCCTTCAAAAATTACAAGGCTAAGGGATCATCACCAGCATTAAGACTTTACAAAGGGGTGACCCCGCCCCTTCTGACGTCATGGGGAAAGCCATAGGGAATTCCCCATGACGTCCCTGTGCGCCAGAGGGGGCGGGGTTACCAGGTGGCCCCGCCCTCCATTATAAAAGACCTGTCAGACGCAGCGAAGCCTCACACAGCGGGAGCCTCCCATTGCGCGGAGCGGCCCAGAAGAGACACCGACGCCGTGGAAGAAGATGCCGGACGAGAAGACCAGAGCAAGAAGAAGCGGATCGGAGGAAGAAGATGATGGAAGAAGAAGATGGAAGAAGATGCCGGAAGGAGAAGATGAAGAAACTGAAGGATGAAGAAAGGAAGAAGGAAGACCAGAAGAAAGAAGATTTTAATAAAGGAATTGTCAAAGACCGTCTCCTGTCTTTTTTACAATTTTTGACACTTTTTTGGTGAAATGATAGGGGTACTTTTGTATCCCCTTACCATTTCATACAGGGGGGGGCGGGATCTGGGGGTCCCCTTGTTAAAGGGGGCTTCCAGATTCCGATAATCCCCCCGCCCGCAGACCCCCACAACCAATGGCCAGGGTTGTGGGGAAGAGGCCCTTGTCCTCATCAACATGGGGAAAAGGTGCTTTGGGGGGGACCCAAAAGCACCCTCCCAATGTTGAGGGCATGTGGCCTGGTACGGTTCAGGAGGGATGGGGGCGCTCTCGTCCCCCCCTCTTTTCCTGCAGCCTGCCAGGTTGCATGCTCGGATAAGGGTCTGGTATGGATTTTGAGGGGGACCCCACGCCATTTTTTGGCCGGGGTTCCCCTTAAAATCCATCCCAGACCTCAAGGGTCTGGTATGGATTTTGAGGGGATCCCACGCCATTTATTTTTTTTTTTGGGCTGGGGTTCCCCTTAATATCCATAGCAGACCTGAAGGGCCTGGTAATTGAATTTGGGGGGCCCCCCACGCGTTTTTTTTTTGTTTTTTTTATCAATGACTTTTTTTTTATCAATGACTTTCAATGAATGACTGTTCTCTGTGTTACGGGAGCCGTCAATTCATTAGCCGCGAGTGATTTTAAATAGCTTTTTTTCCTGCAAAAATGACACTGTGCAGGGACAGTTCTAAGCACGGGAAACATGCGCCCCTTTACAGGCATACTATAGACAAACCCCAGATGTGATACTGCAATGCTGTACTAACAGCACGCACACACTAATCCCCAGAATCACAGCACATAATGTCAGCAGTCAGCACACTGACACGCCGGAACACAATATATGAGGCCGCCGGCGCGGCGGCCTTTTATAATGTGGGGCATGTACTAAACCCCCTGAGCTATAATTGGCCACAGGCATCCTGCCTGTGGCCAATTATTGCTCTCCTCGCCACTGGCTCTATGATTGGCCAAGCATGCGGGTCACAGTACATGCTTGGCCAATCATCAGCCAGCAATGCACTGCGACTGGCGCAGTGCATTGCGGGCCACTCGCATCACACGAATTTGATGCGAGCGGCCCAAATATTTCTGGGCTCGCCGAGAACATGGGTTCGAATCGAACACCGGGCCCATTCCCTACTCATGACACATCACAGGAAGCACCCTCATGGCTAAGAGAGGACATAATTCGAAATAGACTTGGGAAACTTAACATTAATAAATCACCAGAACCAGATGGCTTGCACACAAGGGTACTTATGGAACTCAGTCAAGTAATTGCCAGATCATTGTTCCTAATTTTTACTGACAGTCAACTGACTGGAATGGTACCAGCTGATTGGAGAAAAGCCAATGTAGCACCAATATTTAAAAAGGGCTTAAATACATCCCTGGGAATTACAGACCAGTTAGCCGAACATCAATAGTATAACAACAAAGCCTGGGGAATACCCAGGAAAAAACCCAAGCCTACTTACCACCAGCTCACAGACAACCAAATTAACCTGTCTAACAGTGCGTTAAAAACAGGGGTTTAGTCCGCACGCATTTGCACTGTTAGAAAGGTTAATTTGGTTGTCTGCGAGCTGGTGGTAAGTAGGCTTGGGTTTTTTCCTGGGCATTCCCCAGGCTTTGTTGTTACCTGTTTCAGCCTTCCAATGCTGCTTACTGCGATAGCCAGCTATAGATGAGGGCGGTGACGAGTTTTTTTGTTATAACATCAATAGTATGCAAGCTCTTGGAGGGGATGATAAGGGACTATATAAAAGATTTTAGTAATGAAAACTGTATTATTAGCAGTAATCAGCATGGATTCATGAAGAATCGTTCTTGCCAAACCAATCTATTAACCTTCTATGAGGAGGTGAGCTGCCATCTAGATAAAGAAAGGCCCGTAGATGTGGTTTATCTGGATTTTGCAAAAGCATTTGACACAGTTCCCCATTAACGTTTACTGTACAAAGTAAGATCTGTTGGCATGGACCACAGGGTGAGTACATGGATTGAAACCTGGCTACAAGGACGAGTTCAGAGGGTGGTGATAACTGGGGAGTGCTCGGAATGGTCAGGGGTGGGGTAGTGGGGGTCCCTCAGGGTTCTGTGCTGGGACCAATTCTGTTCAGTATTTCAAGGTTCATGACAAATACCTTCTCCCAAAATACACAGCAGGGTGACACTCCCATTGGGCTGGTTCCGAGAGAAAGAGGGGTATCCAACACACCTGACCAAGCTGCGTTCCTATACCTGCTGGCGGTGACAGCGACACCTGCAGCCAAGTAGGACTCAGTGCAGTCCAACCAGACTGGTACTGAAACCATAATTTGGCATAATTAGCCCCAAAACCCAACTGTGGTTTCAGGAATATTTAACTTTGAAAACACATGCAGGGAGGTTCGTTTCTGCCCCCCTGTTCCAAAAGTCAGCAGCAGAGATGAGGACAGAACTCCTCCTACAGACCCTTCTGAAGTAAGGGGATGGGCATCTGCTTATAATTATTATGAGAATAATACAATCCTATGCCAGTTGAAAAGGAAGGTCACACATCGCTGGTGTCATTCACATGAAACTTTATTAGAGACTGCTTAAACAGAACATGGTTGGTGTTCTGTCTGAGCAGCCCCCAATAAAGTTTCTTATGGATAATACCATCGGTGTGCGACCCTTGGAGGCACTCTGCACATGCTTAGTTTGGTGTGTATTGCTAGCAAGTTTTTTTTTTGGAGGGTGCATGTGATCAGCACAGGGTCAAACAGCTGTCCAGACAGAGGGTCAGGGGTCATGCAGCCTCATAGAACAGACGAAAGAGAATGAAAACTCCTCCTACAAGCTTTAACCAGTGCTTGAACAGACACTGATGGAAGTCATAAGACTGCTATATACTGCTAATGAGAAAAGATATTTATCTGTTTATATTTACTAAAATAATTGCATTTCCATGTTCTGTGTACTGTGGGAGACCGGATATAGTAAATGCAGGTTCTTGGTTTAGTAACACTTTAAGTCTTAAAGTGTTACTAAACCCACAACAGTTAAAACTGTCTGTATATGCAGCATAGCATGCTTGTTATACTCACTGTAGAACTTAAGGGGTTAATCCTCTGCATTGTGTAAAAAGGCTGTTATATCCCGTATGCACAGATCCTTCCCTCCTGCACTGTCTATCTGGGAAAGCCAGCTAACACAGGCAAGTTGGCACACTCTGTTTGCAGCAGACTGAGAGGATGAGCTCACAGTGCCTCCCCTCACTTCTTGTCACAGGCACTGAGCTCAATGGACAGCTTGGAGTCTTGGACCACTGGTAAAGTACTATTAGCCCAAGCTGTCCAATAAAAAATGTTGCAGTGGAGGTTGTCTTCTCACTGCAGTGTCATAGAAGGGGCATGTGTCTAAAAGTCAAATGCTCCCTTCCACCCCAGCCCTATTAACTACAAGGAAAAAGCATGGGTTTCTGGGTATAAGATTTATCCATAATCCCATGTTTTTTTTACACAGTTAAAAGGGAGAATGAGAATCTGCTGCTGATGAAAAGTGTACTGTTTTAATCAAGCTAAATCATATATTATTATGCTATATGTTATAACATAATCATTTATTATTTATCTATTTACTGTGAAATTACTGGTTTGAAGTTATAACTTTAAACTTCAGTAATTTGCCCGTTAAGCCACCTGCTTGAGTACCCTTTTTGAAAATATAGTAAATTACCTTAAAAACAATATACAGAATAATAATTATTTGTATATTACTTACTTATGGTAATTAACCATGTGCCACCCAGGCCAATTCTGACACTTCTCCCCTACATATAAAAATCATCATAGTTTTTTTTACAGAAAATTACTCAGAACCCCCTAACTATATATATATATATATATATATATATATATCTATATCTATATATATATATATATATATATATATATATATATATATATTTAGCAGACACCGTGGGGAATAAAATGGTGGTTGTTGCAACTTTTTATGTCACACGATATTTGCGCAGCAATTTTTCAAACGCGTTTTTTTGGGGGAAAAAATGTTTTATGAATATTAAATAAAAAATAAAAAAAACACTAAAGTTAGCACGATTTTTTGGTATAATGTGAAAGATGATGTTACGCCAAGTAAATAGATACCTAACATGTCACGCTTTAAAATTGCGCACACTCGTGGAATGGCGCCAAACTTCGGTACTTAAAAATCTCCATAGGCGACGCTTTAAAATATTTTACAGGTTACATGTTTAGAGTTACAGAGGAGGTCTAGTGCTAGAATTATTGCTCTCGCTGTAACCTGTGTGTATCTGGCTCTGATATTAGCCAGTGCCTCACCAGCCACTGACCTCACCGCACGTCCCTGACTCATATGCCGCATACACACGATCGGATTTGTTGGATGTGAGCTTGTTGGCGGTAAGTCCGACCGTGTACATGCTTCATCGGACATTTTCCGCCAACTAATGTTGGCTAGCAGATTCTCAAATTTTCCGTCAACAAATGTTTGTTGTCAGAAAGTCTGATCGTGTGTACAGGGCATTACAGATACAACTGGCCCTTCGAGGGCAGCCATAATGCAGTGAAAGCGATTAAATTGAGTTTAACACCCCTGTTTCACAAGATTAAGAAGTGTAATAAAATACTAATGGACTAGGTGCGTAATGTCAAGGTCAATTCGATTACAAAAATGTTGTAAATATTTTTACAAGCTGTATTCTACTGTATTTTATTACGTTATTAAAGTGGTGTTTCCACCAAAAAAAAAAAAAAAAAATAAAATTCATAAAAAAAAAAAAAAAAAAAAATAATTGGAAAAAAAATATTTGTTTTACTCACCTCTAAATGCCTGTTGCTAGGGGGTCCCTCGTAGTCTGCCTCCTTCAGTGCCTGGGCACTGACATCACTTCCCCTTGGCGCAGTCAGTCATCTGGGACACGTGACAGGTCCCAGATGACTGCGCGGCATATCACGGCGTGCGGCGCTGCTCGCGCATGCGCAGTGGGTGCCTGGCTGTGAAGCCACAGTCGGGTGCCCACAGTAAGAATGCCGGCGCCGCCAAGCGGAGTGGGGGAAGGGGGGGCTTCCATCCCCTACATCGCTGGACCCTGGGACAGGTAAGTGTCCGATTATTAAAAGTCAGCAGCTGCAGTATTTGTAGCTGCTGACTTTTACTTTTCTTTTTTTAGGGGGCACCCCACTTTAAGTACAAAATACAAAAATCAGTGGCAGAATTGAAACTCTAGCATCCTGTGTGAATCACAACTCAATCTATATACTGGCACCTGGTCCATTTACATCATCGAGAGGGATATTATTTTAGTGTGACTATGCTTTACCTTGTCCACAAATTGGCCAGCTCATCCTCAGAGAACTCCGAGAACTCTATGCCCATACATCTTAGTGCTTCTGTGAATTGTTGGAAAGTGATCAGTCCAGGTGGCTGAAGACAAGATGGGGGTAGAAACTTCTTCAGAGATCTGTTGACCCAGAAAAAAATAAAAATAAAAAAATCTTAAAATTATTTCATACTATAGTTTAGGGCACAACTGTACATTAAAGTGAACCCAGATAGGTTGGGTTGAAATAAATCCTCCAGTACTTCAGCTCCTCCATTCACTGTTTCCATAGCACTTTTTCACGTACATATACAGTACAGTATATACATGTAACTTACTTTTTCTTTAATCTATCTGCTAGTGTTTTCCACATGCTGTCACTGTCACTACATGTAATGTTCATGTTGGCCTCGGGGCCTTTCTGTTTGCTGACATTTCTCTGCAGATGTTTAGCAGAAGTTGGCTTTATCCATTCAGTATTATGAGCCTGGTAAAGGTAACAAAGCATAATGGAAATCAATATTATTTCTTAGAAGATGTCTTTATTTAGAGCAACAGTAATAAATGTCAGTGTATTGATTTGTCCGCTGCAGCAAACAATTACTTTTTTAAAAAAAAGAAACCAACACTAATTAGCTGTCATACACAAGATGATTTTTCAGAGCATCCTGAAAAAATGATATAATGGTGAAACAGCAATTTATTACTCGTTATATAATCATTTTCACCCCTTAGACACAGATGGCTACTTCTAGCAATGTACTTTTTTCTTTTAGATGAAAGGCACAAAAATGTAATGAAGCCAAGAAAAAAATGTTTAATAATAATGTGCTGTGTGAATGGCCATTTGCATTTATTTGCTCCTTTTATTTTTTTATATTGTTTTGAACAAAACAGCTTTGATCATTTTGCTAAAAGAGGTAATTTTTTTCACTCTTGGTTAAATGAACCAGTGTGTATAGAAAACATTCAATCATGCACAGAAGTTCCTGGTGTATTAAGGCTCACCTATAGGCATGGAATACATACATGGAAGTTGTTTTACAAGCCAAAGGATTTGCATTTATGCTCATCCATTTTTCGGTTAGCATAGTGCTGCCACACAGCACACATCACAGCCTTATCTGGAAGAGCAGAAGACCTGCTTTTTCTGCATTTAAATATTACAACCAGTTTTTGAAAGAGGAAGTAAAGCCTCTTTTAAAAAAAAATAAAAAACGGAACCCGCAAGGCAAAGGCATAATGAGCTAGTATGCATAGCTTACTAGCTCATTATGGATAACTTACCTGAGAACGAAGCCCCCAAAGCGACCCTCGTCCACGACCTCCGCCGGCACCAGCAATCGCGGAGTGACTTCCGGGTCTCGCCGCTCCAGTGCTGTCATTTGCTGGAGCGGCGATGACGTCACTCCCGCGCATGCGCACGAGAGCGGCATATCGCCGGGATCTCGGCATGCTCAGTGCGCCTGCGCGCTGCTGTCTACGGCGCATGTGCCGTAGATATCGGTGCCTTTTCTTTTCTAAATATCTCCTAAACCATGTAGGTTTAGGAGATATTTATTGGACCTAAAGGTAAGCCTTAATCTAGGCTTACCTGTAGGTCAAAGTGGTTTGTAAGGGTTTACAACCACATTAATGGAAAGACTGTACTTCTTCCCACAGGAATGCCCATAAATTGGTCTTCAAACTGAGGTGAAGCTAAAGCCAGCATCAACATAAATCAACAGTTCTTCCCCCACAACGTGGCCATCTATCAGAATGGGACAAAGTGCAATATGTATATATATATACCTTTGGGGGATAAAATAAGAATTAAAAAAAATGTGAGAGTTATAAGGACATTTTCTAAAGTGAGAGGGAATCTCTCTGATTTTGGGGACTACTCCAATTTTTTGAAATTCCCATCACTTTCTTTCTCAGTGACAGTGGTCATCAGTACTAATAGCAGAGCACATTTTTCCAGTGAGGACACAGAGCAATTTAAACATGTTCACTGGGTCTAATTCTTCCCTAATCTATCCAAAACCAATAAAAAAGGTTTTGCCTAGAGATTCACTTTAGTGTATGACATTTCTAGTATATCTACTTGCTTTAAACTGCCTTACACATAATTGGGTGTTTGTAACAACTGCAGATTGAAGAGTGACATTTACTTCTTTGATAAATAGGATCCTAAATATTTTGTACCTAATATGAACATGGTTGTGAAAGAACATCTCTGAACACCCATTCAGATATACAGTACCTTGCAAAAGTATTCACCCTCCTTGGCTTGTTACCTATTTTGTTACATTACAGCCTTTAGTTCAATCTGAATTATACGTGATGGATCAGAACACAATAGTCTAAGTTGGTGAAGTAAAATTAGAAAAATACATACATAAAAAAATTTTCAGAAATAAAAAAATGATAATTGGCATGTGTGTATGTATTCAACCCTTTTGTTCTGAGGCCCATAAAAAGCTCTAGTGTAACCAATTACCTTCATAAGTCACATAATTAGTTAAATGATGTCCACCTGTGTGCAATCTAAGTGTCACATGATCTGTCATTACATATACACACCTTTTTGAAAGGCCCCAGAGGCTGCAACACCTAAGCAAGAGGCACCACTAACCAAACACTACCATGAAGACCAAGGAACTCTCCAAACAAGTAAGGGACAATGTTGTTGAGAAGTACAAGTCAGGGTTAATTTCTAAAAAAATATCCCTAGGGGCACCATCAAACCTTTCATAACCAAATGGAAAGAACATGGCACAACAGAAAACCTGCCAAGAGACGGCCGCACACCAAAACTCACGGACCGGGCAAGGAGGGCATTAATCAGAGAGGCAGCACAGTGACCTAAGGTGACCCTGGAGGAGCTGCACAGTTCCACAGCAGAGACTGGAGTATCTGTACATAGGATGACAATAAGCCGTACGCTCCATAGAGTTGGGCTTTATGGCAGAGTGGCCAGAAGAAAGCAATTACTTTCAGCAAAATGCCACGTTTTAAGTTTAGGCATGTGGGAGACTCCCAAAATCTATGGTGGAAGTTGCTTTGGTCTGATGAGACTAAAATTTAACTTTTTGGCAATCAAAGAAAAATGTCTGGCGCAAACCCAACACATCACATCACCTAAAGAATACCATCCCCAAACCAGTGATACGTGGTGGTGGCAGCATCATGCTGTGGGGATGTTTTTCAGCAGTCGGGACTGGGAAACTGGTCAGTGTTGAGGGAAAGATGGATATGGCTAAACACAGGGATATTCTTGAGCAAAACCTGTACCACTCTGTGTGTGATTTGAGGCTAGGATTGAGGTTCACCTTCCAGCAGGACAATGACCCCAAACAAAACACACTGCTAAAGCAATACTTGAGTGGTTTAACCACTTCGTGCCAGCGCTATAGCTGAAAGACGCCTACAGCGCGGACGCTCCCTGCCGGGAGGACGTCCCTGGATGTCCTCCTGTTTACTTCTACAATGTGCGCTCCTGAGAGCACGCATCGGGGAAGTTCTGTGCTGGCCATGTCCCTCGGACACAGCCAGTCACAGATCGCTGTAAACGGCCAATCACAGCGGCCGTTTACAGCGCGATCGGCATGTCCAATGAGAGATGATCTCATATGTAAACATATGAGATCATCTCTCAGCGCCGCTCTCCCTCCTGACACAGAGACATAAAGTGCCATCTGTCCCCACTGCCGTCTGTCCCCATTGACACCTGTCCACACTGACACCTGTTAGTGCCATCTGTCCCCAGTGCCATCCGTCAGTGCCATTTGTCCCCAGTGCCATTTGTTCCCTGTGCCATGTATAAGTGCCATCTATCATCAGTGCCACATAGTGCCATCTGTCATCAGTGCCATATCAGTGTCACGTGTCATCAGTGCCACATATTAGTGCCATCTGTCATCAGTGCCACGTATCAGTGCAATCTGTCATCAGTGCCACCTGTCAGTGTCACGTGCCATCTGTCATCAGTGTCACGTGTCATCAGTGCCACGTATTAGTGCCATCTGTCATCAGTGCCACATATTAGTGCCATCTGTCCTCAGTGCCACATCATATATGTGCCATCTGTCATCAGTGTCACGCGTCATCAGTGCCCCGTATTAGTGGCATCTGTCATCAGTGCCACATCAGTGTCACGTGTCATTGTCCTGGTGCTCCAGGGCCTTCAAAAGTGTAATAGGTAGTCAACAAGTTAGATGTGTAATTTATGCTCCTAGAACACGTGATGGCGCTCCCTGCATGTTGGGCCTCTTTAAGTGGCCAGGCTGTGGAATCGTAATACTCAGGAGGAGTAGCAGAATTTATTTTGGGGTGTCATTTGTGGTATACACATGCCATGTGAGAGAAATAACCTATTACAATGACAATTTTGTGGAAAAAAAGGAAAAGAAAATCTTAATTTTGCAAAGAATTGTGGGAAAATATGACAACATCAAAAACCTTACCATGCCTCTTACTAAATACCTTGTCCAGTTTCCTCCATGTCCTCGATGTCTTCTCCTGTCCTCTCCTATGATTGGATGATAGGCGTCCAATCACAGCGCCTGTGGTTTCAGCCAATCAGGTGATGGGTAACAGACCCGAGCACCTGATTGGCGGAGAGGAGGTTCAGTGTTAGGAAAGTGTTTTCTAACACAGCTGAGTGAACTGTGAGCGCCAAGCATGGCGCTCGATGTTTACCTTTTTTGACACCTATTAGAGCCTACGGCTCTATTTAGGTGCTTCAAATAAATACCCCACCGCTGTAATTCAGGTGCCCAATGCCCGAAAAGGGTCCGGACGCCTGAATAGCTGGTGGCAGTGGCAGCCATGGAGCTGGAGAGAGGGGACGGCGCCCGTGCGCCCTTATGGACGCACCGCCACTGGTATGCAGACAACTCTGTAAGAGTTAACACAGTGTGGAGTACAAGCAAGTGGTTACCTATAGTAAGGGAAGTTCACCAAGCAGCCTATGGTTAAGCTTGTGGCTGAGATAGGTGGGATAGCCTCTTGCAGGAGGGAGTTGTTTCCGGAAATCTCTCTGAGCTCCCATAGCAAAAGGATCAGACTTGCTTTGCAAAAGTCCCCAGCATGTGCCCAGTGACAGAAGAGGAAGGGACCCCATACCATTACTGGGAGTGCGGTAGTGGTGATACACTGAATAAGTGGCTGTGGACAAGGATCAGCATGTCCCTCCTAAATGCAAATCACAGAAACAGTGTACATTGACATGGGGAGTTAACTGGAAAACAGTTACAGTGTAAAGTGTAAATGGTGAATGAATGAATGAATGAATAACTTATATAGCGCTACAATGCGAACTGAATCGCCTCAAGGCGCTGTATTGGCGTTTTGTTGTCGAGCTTCTAGAAGAGGTAGGTCTTGAGTTTCTTCCTGAAGGCCTGATGGTTTTCTTCCATGCGGATGTCGGTTGGTAGAGCGTTCCATAGCCGTGGTCCTTGGATAGCGAATCTCCGTTCCCCCTTTGATTTGTAGCGGGATTTAGGAATGAGGAGGAGATTTTGATTAGCCGATCGAAGACTGCGATTCGGTGTGTAGTGTTTTATTTTCTCGAGAAGGTATTGCGGAGCGTTTCCATGTGTGCATTTGTGGGTGAGGCAGAGGGTCTTGAATGTGACCCGATTCGTTACGGTTAGCCAATGTAGGTTCCTCAGGGAAGGGGAGATGGATTCCCAGGGTTTTTTCCCTGTTATCAGTCTAGCCGCCGTGTTTTGGATAAGTTGTAAGCGCGCAAGTTGATATTGGGGTAATCCTATGTAGAGGGTGTATGTTACATCTAAGATAAGAAGCCCGACTTAAAGTCGAGTGTTCCCCCACAGCAGCCTCAGCCTTGTCCCGGGGCATTGATGAAACCAGAACAAGAGTAAAGGTACCCCATGTATAAAAAAATGAACCTGTCACAGGTGCCTAGCGTAGCCCAGAAGAACCCACCCTGGGGTAGGCCTCTCATGTGACCCTTGCTTGGCACCCAATGACTAGGGAATCATGGAGGACATGACGACCACCCTGCCACCATGACCTGCCTCTGACTACCCTTATATACGTTTACTTAAAATGTGCCTATGCTCTGATAGAACAGCTACCTACAGGGTAACATTTCTCTACTCACGTGTAGGGATGAGCCGAACACCCCCGGGTTCGGTTCGCACCAGAACCTGCGAACGGACCAAAATTAAAAGTGCTAATTATAACGGCCAATATGCATGTTAATGTCATAAAACAGGTTTGGGGACCCGGGTCCTGCCCCAGGGGACATGTATCAATGCAAAAAGAAGTTTTAAAAACTGATGTTTTTTCGGGAGCAGTCATTTTAATGATGCATAAAGTGAAAAAAAAAAAGTGAAATATTCCTTTAACCACTTGCCGACCGCCCCATGTACATATACGTCAGCAGAATGGTATGTACAGGCAAAATCCCGTACCTGTACGTGACATTCTTCCGGCGGGTGGGGGGTCCGATCGGGGACGGTCGGCATCACTTCAGGAGCGATCCGGGATGAGGGGATGGCCAGTGGTTTCTGGCCACCCCCTCGCGATCGCTCCTGGCAAATGAAAAGCTTCCCCTGCCTGTCTATTGTATAGACAGGCAGGCGGAAGTGATGTCACACTCGGCGTGTCGGTCTTTCTGACCAGAACGCCGAGGAGAGAAGAAACACAGGTTAGTGCACCAACAGTACACTGACACCAGGACACATAGGCACACAATTAACCCCCCTGTCACCCTCAGATCACCCCCTGCCCCCCCAGTCACAGTGTCACTAATTGCAGTGATCATTTATTTACTGATCACTGCATTTAGTGTCAGTGTGACTGTAATAACTGTCAAGGCAGTTAGTTTTAGGTCCAAGGTAGCCCCCTACCCCCCTAATAAAGGTTTAACCCCTTGATTGCCCCTAGTTAACCCTTTCACCCCCTTTTGCCAGTGTCACTAAGCGATCGTTTTTCTGATCGCTGCATTAGTGTCACTGGTGCCGCTAGGTAGCCAGTTTTTTTTTTTAGGTTAACCGCCAGGTTTATATAGGTTCATAAATAGGTTTATAGGTCAGGTACCCCCATATTACAACCTAAATAAAGGTTTTAACCCCCTAATTGCCCCTAGAGTTAACTCTTTCACCAGTGATCACCGTATAAGTGTCACTGCTGACGCTGGTTAGCCAGTTAGTTATTTAGTTATTTAGGTTCCCCGTCAGGTTTTTATATGGCGTCAGGTACCCCCATATATTACCTAATAAAGGCTTTAACCCCCTGATTGCCCCTAGTTAACCCTTTCACCCCCTTTTGCCAGTGTCACTAAGCAATCGTTTTTCTGATCGCTGCATTAGTGTCACTGGTGCCGCTAGGTAGCCAGTTTTTTTTTTAGGTAACCCGCCAGGTTTATATAGGTTCATAAATAGGTTTATAGGTCAGGTACCCCCATATTACAACCTAAATAAAGGTTTTAACCCCCTGATTGCCCCTAGAGTTAACTCTTTCACCAGTGATCACCGTATAAGTGTCACTGGTGATGCTGGTTAGCCAGTTAGTTATTTAGTTATTTAGGTTCCCCGTCAGGTTTTTATATAGCGTCAGGTACCCCCATATATTACCTAATAAAGGTTTTAACCCCCTGATTGCCCCTAGTTAACCCTTTCACCAGTGATCACCGTATAACTGTTACGGGTAACGCTGGTTAGTTAGTTTGTTTTTTATACTGTTAGGACACCCGCCATTTATTACCCAATAACGGTTTAACCCCCTGATCGCCCGGCGGTTAATATAAATTAGGTTTTAGGGTCAAATAAGGTCTGCGTCGCCCCAGGTTAGTGCCAGTACCGTAAACACCCACGCGCAAAGAATACACCTCCCTTAGTGGTACAGTATCTGAACAGATCAATATCTGATCTGATCAGATTTATACTAGCGTCCGAGCAGTTTAGGGTTCCAAAAAACGCATTGTTAGCGGCATCAGCCCAGATACCTGCTAGCACCTGCGTTTTCCCCCTCCGCCCAGCCCAGCCCAGCCCACCCAAGTGCAGTATCGATCGATCACTGTCACTTACAAAACACTAAGCACACATAACTGCAGCGTTCGCAGAGACAGGCCTGATCCCTGCGATCGCTAACATTTTTTTTGTGGTAGCGTTTTGATTCAGTCGCTAACAGTCAGGAGCTTTTTTACCTGTGAATCTCAAAAAAATATATAAAATAAAAAAAACAAAAATAGTTGTCGTTTTATTGTTCTCTCTCTCTATTGTTGCTCTTTTTTTACTCCATTCTATTCTGCAATGTTTTATTATGTTTTATCATGCTTGCTTTTCAGGTATGTAATTTTGTTTACTGTGTTTTATTGTTAACCATTTTTTTTGTTTTCAGGTGCGCCATTCAGTTGCAGCGCGGATTTATTTATCTTGACAGCAACAGCGTTTGCTCCCATGATACATAAAGCCGCGACTCCAACGCTGTAGGAAGTGATTTCACCACCACAGTTAAAAAAAGAGCATATATGCCGAAGCATGGGGGCAGCAGGGGCGGAGGAGCGATTGGCTCCTAATGACGTGTACATACGGTCGAAATTCCGACGGAGGCTTGCCCCGTGGAAAAGTCTGAAAATTTTTTTTTTTTTCTTTACTTTCTTCATTTTCAAAAACAAATGAGAGCTGTAAAATACTCACCATGCCTCTCAACAAATAGCTTGGGGTGTCTACTTTCCAAAATGGGGTCATTTGGGGGGGTTTTGTGCTATTTTGGCATTTTATGGCCTTCGAAACTGTGATAGGTAGTGAGGAGTGAAATCAAAAATTTGCACCCTTAGAAATCCTGAAGGCGGTGCTTGGTTTTCGTGCTTGGTTTTCGGGGCCCCGTACGCGGCTAGGCTCCCAAAAAGTCCCACACATGTGGTATCCCCATACTCAGAAGAAGCAGCAAAATGTATTTTGGGGTGCAATTCCACATATAACCATGGCATGTGTGAGCAATATATCATTTAGTGACAACTTTTTGAAAAAAAATTTTTTTTTCTTTGTCTTTATTCAATCACTTGGGACTAAAAAAAAAAAAAATTCAATGGGCTCAACATGCCTCTCAGCAAATAGCTTGGGGTGTCTACTTTCCAAAATGGGGTCATTGGGGGGGGGGGGGGCCCCCCGTACTTCCCTGCCATTTTAGCACCTCAAGAAAGGAGATAGGCAGTCATAAATTAAAAGCGGTGTAAATTCCAGAAAATGTACTCTAGTTTGTAGACGCTACAACTTTTGCGCAAACCAATAAATATTTGCTTTTTGGCATTTTTTTTACTAAAGACATGTGGCTGAATACATTTTGGCCCAAATGTTTGACTAAAATTGAGTTTATTTGATTTTTCTTATAACAAAAATTGAAAATATTTTATTTTTTTCAAAATTTTCTGTGTTTTTCTGTTTATAAAAAAATTAAAATCGCAGAGGCAATCATATACCATCAAAAGAAAGCTCTATTTGTGGGAAGAAAAGGACGAAAATTTTGTTTGGTTACAACATTGCATGACCGCGCAATTACCAGTTAAAGCAGTGCAGTGCGAAATTGAAAAAAGACCTCTGGTCCTTAAGCTGACAATTGGTCCGGGGCTGAAGTAGTTAAAGTGGAAGTATACCCCCCTATCGTTTTCAGCCATGGAAGCTGCCTTCTTTGCCTCTGTTTAATCTTCAACTGCCACGGTGCTGCACATGTGATCCGTTATGACACCAGCCATTGGATGGTTTGACTGTTTGGTTGAGAGCCCAGCCAATGTGCAGTTAGCATTCCCGGCATGCCTTTTTTTTTAAACTGTTAAATCGATGGGTTTACTTCCGCTTTAAATATGGTACCTTGGGGGTGTCTAAAGTATGCCTGTGAAGTGGCATGTGTTTCCCGTGTTTAGAACTGTCTCTGCAAAAAATGACATTTGTAAAGGTAAAAAAGAAGCCATTTAAAACTGCTTGCGGCTTTAATGTCATGTCTTGTCCTGGCAATATGGCTGAAAATCTTTGAGAAAAATGGCATGGCTACCCCATCACCCCCCCAACCCCAGCCCCTTTGGGTCTTGTATGGATATTAAGGGGAACCCTGCACCCAAAATAAAACCCTATACCTACAACCCTATATACTCTGAACAGCAGTATACAGGTGGTGCAAACAAGACAGGGACTGTAGGTTTGTTCTTAAGTAGAATCTGAACAGGTACATTTTTAAGTGTAGCTCCATCCAAAAAAATCTATTTTTAAGCTTTTTGGAGAACATAGGGAGGGGTTATCACCCCTGTAACATTTGTTTTGCTGTCTGTGCACCTGTTCAGAACATTTCACCTCACTTTCCGTCCCAATGACAATTTTTTTTGGAAAAGTGGGGTTTTTATTGAAACAAGGATTGGTGATAAAGCATCAGTAGAGAGGAGATACCTTTTTCCCAAATTAAATGTAACAGGATAGAATTTCCCTTCCTAGGGGTGGATTTCCTCTCACTTCCTGTTTTCTCCTTCCGTTTGCAAGTAGGAGTCGTTTGTAAGTTGGATGTTTGAAAGTAGGGGCCTGCCGTATATACTCTGCAGAAATTTGCCCCGTTAGATGTTGGTGTTGCCACAACACTGTAAGCCCTCACAGTTACTCTTGGTGGGCACAGGAATTGGCCCTTCTGTGAATTATTAGATCAAGATTTGTAATTGCATGCACCTGTTGAACAGGGCAGAAAAATTGGGCCTTTGGTGGTGGTGGACGGTGTTGCCACAACACTGTAAGCCCTTACAGTTACTCTTGGTGGGCACATGAATGGGCCCTGCTGAGAATTATTAGATCAAGATTTGTAATTACACGCCCCTGTTAAACAGCGGCGGAAAAATTGGGCCTTTGGTGGTGGACGGTGTTGCCACAAGACTGTAAGCCCTCACAGTTACTCTTGGTGGGCGCAGGAATGGGCCCTGCTGTGAACTATTAGATCAAGATTTGTAATTACATGCCCCTGTTAAACAGGGGCTGAAAAATTGTGCCTTAGGCACTGGTGCTGGTGCCACAACACTGCAACCCCTCACAGATACTGTACTTGGAGCACAGCAGTCAGACTTGTTGCGAAGCATTGCTTAAAAAATTGTAATTACACGCCCCTGTTAAACAGGGGCTGAAAAATTGGGCCTTAGCCACTGGTGGTGGCACCCAGAAACAAAAATGTTCTTCCAAGATATCATCAGGATCATTGAGGAGGAAGAGGATAGTCAGTCAACATAAAAAGACAGTCACTCAGCATCAGCATAGGCAGTCTTGAAGGGATGTGACATTATAAATTATTCAGTTATATCAGCTTCAGGTGCCTGGTAGCTGGTGGTGATCCAAGACTGATTCATCTTTATGAAGGTCAGTCGATCAACCAAGTCGGTGGACAGGCGCACCCTGTGATCGGTGACAAAGCCTCCAGCAGCACTGAATGTGCGTTCGGAAAGAACGCTGGATGCAGGACAGGCCAGTAGCTCAACTGCATACTGTGCAAGCTCTGGCCAGTGATCCATCCTCAAGACCCAGTAAGCCAGAGGATTTTCGGTGGGAAAGGTCCAGGACCAGGAGTTTGTAACCTCCCAGTCTCTGGGAACGCGTTGCACAGACCTTTCTGCAAGGCCTCCCTGAGATGTCTCATCCTCTGCTCCCTCTGCGACGGCAAGATAAGGTCCGCAACCTTACCCTTGTACCGTGGATCAAGGAGAGTGGCCAGCCAGTAATGGTCCCTCTCCTTGTTCCGAAGAATACGAGGATCCTTCCGCAGGCTTTGCAGGATCAGGGAGGCCATGCAACGTAGGTTAGCTGAGGCATTCGGTCCGGAGTCTTCTGGGTCACTGAGGACGACGTGATCGTCAGCCATCTCCTCCCAGCCACGTACAAGTCCACTGGTTTGTTGGGACTGTACATCATCCCTAAAAGACTGCTGCTGCTGATGCTGAGTGCCAGGCTCCACCTGCATGCTCACACAATCCTCCTCCTCCTCCTCCTCATCCTTTTCCTGTGTGATGGGTGGGACAGAAGGAACACTGTCTGGATAAAGGGGGCCTTGAGAGGCAAGGAAGTCCTCCTCTTCCTGCCTCTGTTCTGCCTCAAGTGCCCTGTCCATTATCCCACGCAGCGTATGCTCCAACAGGTGGACAAGAGGTACAGTGTCACTGATGCATGCACTGTCACTGCTCACCATCCTCGTGGCCTCCTCAAATGGTGACAGGACAGTGCATGCATCCCCGGTTCATGCTCCACTGGCATGGGGAAAAAAATCCGAGCTCCCCTGACCCTGTCCTGGTGCCATAGTCGCACGGGTACTCATTGATGGCCCTCTGCTGCGTGTGCAGTCGCTGCAGCATGGCCAACGTTGAGTTCCACCTGGTGGGCATGTCACATATAAGGCGGTTCTTGGGCAGGTTCAACTCATTTTGCAGCTCAGCCAGCCAAGCACTGGCATTATATGATCGGCGGAAATGCACACAGACTTTCCTGGCCTGCCTCAGGACATCCTGAAAGCCTGGGTACGTGCCCAAGAACCGCTGCACCACTAGGTTAAGGACATGAGCCATACAGGGCACATGGGTCAGCTGTCCCTGTCGCAGGGCGGAGAGGAGGTTGGTGCCATTGTCACAAACCACCATTCCTGGCTTAAGCTGGCGTGGCGTCAACCACCTCTCGGCCTGCCCCTGAAGAGCTGACAGAACCTCTGCCCCAGTGTGGCTCCTGTCCCCCAAACACACCAGCGCAAGCACGGCATGGCATATTTTTGCCTGCGTACTTGCGTAGCCCCTTGGACGCCTACGGAGCACCGCTGGTTCCGAGGAAGAGGCCATGGAGGAAGAAGAAGAGGAGGGGGTGGAGGAGAGAGGTGTGTCACAACCAGTAGTAGCATTTTGGAGGCGTGGTGGCGGAACAACCTCCAACACTACTGCACCTTGTCCTGCATCCTTCCCAGCTGCCAAAAGAGTGACCCAATGGGCCGTGAAAGACAGGTAACGTACCTGTCCATGCCTGCTGGACCATAAGTCAGCGGTAATATGCACCTTACCGCTGACCGCCCTGTCCAGCAAGGCATGGACATTGCCTTCCACATGCCGGTAGAGAGCCGGAATCGCCTTCCGTGAGAAAAAGTGGCGTTTGCCACTGAGGAACCGCACATTGAACAAACTCACGGAAGGGGGCCGAGTCTACCAACTGCAAAGGCAGCAGTTGAAGTGCTAGCAATTTAGCCAAGCTAGCATTCAACCGCTGGGCATGTGGATGGCTGGGAGTAAACTTCTTTCGACGGTCCAGCAGCTAGGGCAGGGAAATTTGCCTGGTAGAATCGGACGTCGGTGTACTGCTAACAGAGTGCCCGCAAGTACTTGGCTGTGACACACCTAATTCTACATCTTCATTCCTCTCAGTGCAGCTTTCAGAGAGGACTGAAAGTATAGTGGGGTTGGAGATCCCAGCTGATGAGGAGCAAGGAGAGGTCCGCTTTGTTCTTTGGTGTGGGTCTTTAATGTGCGCTTGCCAACGAGCTGCATGGCAGGTCGACATATGTCTGGTCATGCATGTGGTGCCCAAGCGGCTGATGTTTTGGCCACGCGAGATACGCTTGAGACATATGTTGCAAATAGCAGTGGTGTGATCTGATGCACTCGTCTCAAAAAAGGCCCACACCAAAGAAATTTTGTGATAACGTGCAGAGGCAGCGCCCTGCACAGGCGGAGCTCTGCGGTGTGATTCAGTTGGTGTGCTGGCCTCAAGCTGGCCCCCGGAGGGCATCCTGCCTCGTTGGACATGTGCCTCCTCCTCCTCCTCTCTCCCTTCAGGCACCCACGTGGAGTCAGTGACCTCTTCATCCCCTCCCTCTTCACCACTGGAGCAAACCTGGCAGTAAGCTGCAGCTGGTGGAACATGACTGCCAGATTGCTGTCCTTGAGCATCCCCCCTCTCTGCGCTCACACTACTGCCTTCCTCTAGCTGGGTATCATCATCTGAGCCTTCAAAACGTTGGGCATCCTCCTGGAGCATGTACCCAACACTGTGCTCAAACAGTTCGGGGGACTCCTCAGAAGGACATTGTGGGTCTAGGGAAGGGGTGCCTGATGATGCCATTGAGTATGCGTTGGCAGCTGCTTTGCCTGGGTGAGAGAGGATGAGGAGGATGAGGAGGGCTTGGTCATCCACTCTACCAAGCCTTCAGCATGATGCGGCTCAACATGTCCAGCTGCCGAAAACAAGGACAAGCGTGTCCCATGGCCACGTGCTGATGACCAAGCACCCCGTCCACGTCCACGACCAGCACTGTTGTCTCTAGACACAGAGCCTGCTTGCCCTGTGTTCTTGCCTCGGGACTGTCTGCCTCTCCTTGTCGGTGTTCCATGCATTGTAGTGGGTAGTGTATATTGTGCTGGAGTCACACAGCACACACATTAACTCCTGCAGATGGCTGCCTTAGATGACAATAACAGGGCCTTACGGCAGATAGGGAGGCTCAGGTGGTTTATTGTGTGCTGTACTAACACAGCAGACACACACACACACATGCTAGCACCTGTAAATGCCTGGCTGCCTTAGATGACAACAACTGGGCCTTACGGCAGATAGAGGCTGCCTTAGATGACAACAACAGGGCCTTATGACAGATAGGGAGGCTCAGGTGGTTTATTGTGTGCTGTACTAACACAGCAGACACACACACGCTAGCTCCTCTAAATGCCTGGCTGCCTTAGATGACAACAACTGGGCCTTATGGCAGATAGAGGCTGCCTTAGATGACAACAACAGGGCCTTATGACAGATAGGGAGGCTCAGGTGGTTTATTGTGTGCTGTACTAACACAGCAGACACAGACACGCTAGCTCCTGTAAATGCCTGGCTGCCTTAGATGACAACAACTGGGCCTTATGGCAGATAGAGGCTGCCTTAGATGACAACAGGGCCTTATGACAGATAGGGAGGCTCAGGTGGTTTATTGTGTGCTGTACTAACACAGCAGACACACACACGCTAGCTCCTGTAAATACCTGGCTGCCTTAGATGACAACAACTGGGTCTTATGGCAGATAGAGGCTGCCTTAGATGACAACAACAGGGCCTTATGACAGATAGGGAGGCTCAGGTGGTTTATTGTGTGCTGTACTAACACAGCAGACACACACACACACGCTAGCTCCTGTAAATGCCTGGCTGCCTTAGATGACAACAACTGGGCCTTACGGCAGATAGAGGCTGCCTTAGATGACAACAACAGGGCCTTATGACAGATAGGGAGGCTCAGGTGGTTTGTGTGCTGTACTAACACAGCAGACACACACATGCTAGCTCCTGTAAATGCCTGGCTGCCTTAGATGACAACAACTGGGCCTTACTGCAGATAGAGGCTGCCTTAGATGACAACAACAGGGTCTTATGACAGATAGGGAAGCTCAGGTGGTTTATTGTGTGCTGTACTAACACAGCAGACACACACACGCTAGCTCCTGTAAATGCCTGGCTGGCTGCCTTAGATCACAACAGGCCAGAAGTATAAAGGTGATACTGCAATGCTGTACTAACAGCACGCACACACCAGACTAATCCCCAGAATCACAGCAGATAAAGTTAGACTCAGCAGCAGGTAATGTCACCACTCAGCACAGCAGAATGTATAACACAGCACAGCACTGCAGATACTGTCAGCAGCAGTACAATCAGCAGAATGAATATAAATTCAAATGATCACTCAGTATTAGTAATATGAATCAGCATCAGCAATGTAGAACAGTCTGCCTATATCACAGTCACCGGAACACAGTACACTAGGCCGCCACAGCGGCGGCCTTTTGTACAGTGGGGCGTGTACTAAAGCACCTGAGCTATAATTGGCTACAGGCATCCTGCCTGTAGCCAATTATGGCTCTCCTCGCTGCCGGCGCTGTGATTGGCCAAGCATGCGGGGTCACAGTGCATGCTTGGCCAATCATCAGCCAGCAATGGCCCATCCCTACTCACGTGGCATTATATATCCCCAGCTGGGTTATATAGAGTGTGTATTTTCCCATTATCAATCCAGACAGAAATAACATGGCCATTGATATTATAAAGTACTTCTAATAGGAACACAAAAAGTTTTTTTGGTTACTCACATAAACATATGTAGCGCTGACATCCTCGTTTATTAATGTGTGTTACATGTAATAATCAAAGTCTATGGACATTTTCTATGGCTTAGTATTTAATACTGGTATTGAACTGGAATGATTATTACTGTAGAAAAAGCGCAAAAGACTAAGACAGGAAGTGACTGTTGTTTTGATCAGAAGATTGACCTTTTTACCCAGGAGGCTTGGTGACCTACTCATGATCACTCTCTCTAGCAGTGCATGCTGGGTAGGGGATAAAAGGAACCCGAGCTACCATTTTAAGTATCTTGGGATCGCATGGCCTGCTTGCGAGGATCTGTGAGGAGGCTTCCTGGAGAAAGTGGCCTACAGCCATTGCGGAAAGCAATCCCGCTTGTTGTGCAAGTGACCTGACGGTGCCAGAGAGACAGTGACCGGATTGGAAAGATCCAGAGACACTCGTTTGAGCATTGCAGGCCCGGACTCACCCAGCAGAGCTGAACGGACGACGGGGCCAGCTGACGGAGAAGCAAGCTGCAGTTACCGGACCAAAGCTACTAAGCGGAGCTTTGGTCCAGTTGGTGAGCGGGTCACGGCCCACATTTTCTTAACTTTTACACGTAGTTAGACTCATACACAGGCCTCATTGGGATCTATAGTTCCACGGAGGAGGAGCAGAGCAACTGACACTGAGCAGGCTTGAAGCCTATCTACTCTGACGTCTCAAGCATTGTATAATAGTTATTGAAGTTACACCAGGAGCACCTTCACCTCAACTTAACATACTTTAACCTGTGGATTACAAATCACAAGGAATTACTTTAGCTAGCGAAGACAAGAAGATCAAAGACCAAGTACTTTAAGTGAGATCTCACATATAACTTATAAAGTAGGGGGAGCACCCGGGTATATACATAAATATATATTGTTTCAAATTGTTTATATTGAAATCCATTGTGCTGTCGTCCTATGTTGGGATGATAGCACAATTACTGTAATCACCTTTTTGAATAATTTGACAGTAAAATATATTTCTGGTTAAGTATCCAGTTGTGTGGCGTACTGTTTTCTCCCAGCAGGTGGAGCCAGTGGATCCTGAGGTTACAATAAAGGTACTTTGTATTGTATTGTATTGTATTGCACCACAGCTGTGCCAAGGGGATTGAGCTAAGTTAGTGGGGTTTATCGGTAGAGTGCAGGTCCAAAAATAACCAGCAGCTCCTTCGGGGGTCAGTGCTACACATACACACTTAAAATCCTGAACAAGCTATTTTTTTGCCTATGAGTGATTATGGGCAGAAAATGTCATGTCTATTAAAGCGTATCTAAACCAAAAAACTAAAATGTATGATTTTCACCTGGTAATCCTGCCAGTAACCCCCTTGCAGCAGTGGCGGCTGGTGCTCCATTTTTTTGAGGGGGCGCAAACAAAGTCCCAACCAACCCCATACCCCCCCGTCACTCACCCGCAATAGGGCCTACAGATAGAGGGTGAGATAGATAGATAGAGGGTGAGATGGATAGATAGAGGGTGAGAGAGAGAGGGTGAGAGAGAGAGGGAGGGTGAGAGAGAGAGGGTGAGATAGAGAGAGAGAGGGTGAGATAGAGAGAGAGGGTGAGATAGAGAGAGGGTGAGATAGAGAGAGAGGGTGAGATAGAGAGAGAGGGGAGATAGAGGGTGAGATAGAGAGCGAGGGTGAGATAGAGAGCGAGGGTGAGATAGAGAGAGAGAGGGTGAGAGAGAGAGAGAGAGAGAGGGGGTGAGATAGAGAGAGAGAGGAGATGAGAGAGAGAGAGAGAGAGGGTGAGAGAGAGGGGGGTGAGAGAGAGAGAGGGTGAGAGAGAGGGGGGTGAGAGAGAGAGTGTGAGAGAGAGAGAGAGGGTGAGAGAGAGAGGGTGAGAGAGAGAGAGAGAGGGAGAGGGGGGGATAGAGAGAGAGAGGGTGAGAGAGAGAGAGGGAGGGTGAGAGAGAGAGAGGGTGAGATAGAGAGAGGGTGAGATAGAGAGAGAGGATGAGAGAGAGGGGTGAGAGAGAGAGAGAGAGGGGGTGAGATAGAGAGAGAGGGTGAGATAGAGAGAGAGATAGAGAGAGGGTGAGAGAGAGATGTTGAGAGGGGGTGAGAGAGAGAGAGGGTGAGATAGAGAGAGGGTGAGATAGAGAGAGGGTGAGATAGAGAGAGAGGGTGAGATAGAGAGAGAGGGGAGAGAGAGGGTGAGATAGAGAGCGAGGGTGAGATAGAGAGCGAGGGTGAGAGAGAGAGGGTGAGATAGAGAGAGAGAGGGTGAGAAAGAGAGAGGGTGAGATAGAGAGAGAGAGAGAGAGGGTGAGAGAGAGAGAGGGTGAGAGAGAGAGAGGGTGAGAGAGAGGGGGGTGAGAGAGAGAGAGAGAGAGAGTGTGAGAGAGAGAGAGGGGTGAGAGAGAGGGTGAGAGAGAGAGAGGGGTGAGAGAGAGAGGGGGTGAGATAGAGGGTGAGATAGAGATAAAGAGAGAGAGAGAGAGGGTGAGAGAGAGAGGGTCGACTAATCTGACAGGACCCTCTGTGTCCCGTCAGATTTGGTGACCGGCGACAAAATCTGACGGGTCGACTAATCTGACGAGACCCTCTGTGTCCCCTCAGATTTGGTAACCCATCAGATTAGGTGACCGGCGACAAAATCTGACGGGTCGACTAATCTGACGTCAGATTTTGTGTCCCGTCAGATTTGGTGACCCGTCAGATTAGGTGACCAGCGACAAAATCTGATGGGTCGACAAATCTGACAGGACCCTCTGTGTCCCGTCAGATTTGGTGACCGGCGTCAAAATCTGATGGGTCGACTAATCTGACAGGACCCTCTGTGTCCCGTCAGATTTGGTGACCGGCGACAAAATCTGACGGGTCGACTAATCTGACGGGACCCTCTGTGTCCCGTCAGATTTGGTAACCCATCAGATTAGGTGACCAGCGACAAAATCTGACGGGTCGACTAATCTGACGTAAGATTTTGTGTCCCGTCAGATTTGGTGACCCATCAGATTAGGTGACCGGCGACAAAATCTGACGGGTCGACTAATCTGACGGGACCCTCTGTGTCCCGTCAGATTTGGTGACCCGACAGATTAGGTGACCGGCGACAAAATCTGACGGGTCGACTAATCTGACGTCAGATTTTGTGTCCCGTCAGATTTGGTGACCCGTCAGATTAGGTGACCGGCGACAAAATCTGACGGGTCGACTAATCTGACGTCAGATTTTGTGTCCCGTCAGATTTGGTGACCCGTCAGATTAGGTGACCGGCGACAAAATCTGACAGGTCGACTAATCTGACGGGACCCTCTGTGTCCCGTCAGATTTGGTAACCCGTCAGATTAGGTGACCGGCGACAAAATCTGACGGGTCGACTAATCTGACAGGACCCTCTGTGTCCCATCAGATTTGGTAACCCAGATTCGGTGACCGGCGACAAAATCTGACGGGACAAATTTGGTAACCCATCAGATTAGGTGACCAGCGACAAAATCTGACGGGTCGACTAATCTGACAGGACCCTCTGTGTCCCGTCAGATTTGGTGACCGGCGACAAAATCTGACGGGTCGACTAATCTGACGTCAGATTTTGTGTCCCATCAGATTTGGTAACCCGTCAGATTAGGTGACCGGCGTCAAAATCTGATGGGTCGACTAATCTGACAGGACCCTCTGTGTCCCGTCAGATTTGGTGACCGGCGACAAAATCTGACGGGTCGACTAATCTGACGGGACCCTCTGTGTCCCGTCAGATTTGGTAACCCATCAGATTAGGTGACCAGCGACAAAATCTGACGGGTCGACTAATCTGATGTCAGATTTTGTGTCCCGTCAGATTTGGTGACCCATCAGATTAGGTGACCGGCGACAAAATCTGACGGGTCGACTAATCTGACGGGACCCTCTGTGTCCCGTCAGATTTGGTGACCCGACAGATTAGGTGACCGGCAACAAAATCTGACGGGTCGACTAATCTGACGTCAGATTTTGTGTCCCGTCAGATTTGGTGACCCGTCAGATTAGGTGACCGGCGACAAAATCTGACGGGTCGACTAATCTGACGTCAGATTTTGTGTCCCGTCAGATTTGGTGACCCGTCAGATTAGGTGACCGGCGACAAAATCTGACAGGTCGACTAATCTGACGGGACCCGTCAGATTTGGTGACCCGTCAGATTAGGTGACCGGCGACAAAATTTGACGGGTCGACTAATCTGACGGGACCATCTGTGTCCCGTCAGATTTGGTAACCCGTCAGATTAGGTGACCGGCGACAAAATCAGACGGGTCGACTAATCTGACGGGACCCTCTGTGTTCCGTCAGAGTAGGTGACCGGCGACAAAATCTGATGGGTCGACTAATCTGACGTCAGATTTTGTGTCCCGTCAGATTTGGTGACCGGCGACAAAATCTGACGGGTCGACTAATCTGACAGGACCCTCTGTGTCCCGTCAGATTTGGTGACCCGTCAGATTAGGTGACCGGCATCAAAATTTCACGGGTCGACTAATCTGATGGGACCCTCTGTGTCACGTCAGATTTTGTGACCCTTCAGATTAGGTGACCGGCGACAAAATCTGACGGGTCGACTAATCTGACGGGACCCTCTGTGTTCCGTCAGATTTGGTGACCGTCAGATTAGGTGACCGGCGACAAAATCTGATGGGTCGACTAATCTGACGTCAGATTTTGTGTCCCGTCAGATTTGGTGACCCGTCAGATTAGGTGACCGGCGACAAAATCTGACGGGTCGACTAATCTGACGGGACCCTTTGTGTCCCGTCAGATTTGGTGACCCGTCAGATTAGGTGACCGGCGACAAAATCTGACAGGTCAACTAATCTGACGGGACCCTCTGTGTCCCGTCAGATTTGGTGACCCGTCAGATTGGGTGACCGACGACAAAATATGACGGGTCGACTAATCTGACGGGACCCTCTATGTCCCGTCAGATTTGGTAACCCGTCAGATTAGGTGACCGGCGACAAGATCTGACAGGTCGACTAATCTGACAGGACCCTCTGTGTCCCGTCAGATTTGGTAACCCAGATTCGGTGACCGGCGACAAAATCTGACGGGACAGATTTGGTAACCCATCAGATTAGGTGACCGGCGACAAAATCTGACGGGTCGACTAATCTGACAGGACCCTCTGTGTCCCGTCAGATTTGGTGACCGGCGACAAAATCTGACGGGTCGACTAATCTGACGGGACCCTCTGTGTCCCGTCAGATTTGGTAACCCATCAGATTAGGTGACCGGCGACAAAATCTGACGGGTCGACTAATCTGACGTCAGATTTTGTGTCCCGTCACAATTCTTTCTTTTCTCTAGTTTTCATGAATGTGCCCCAGTGATTTACAGCTGCGTTTGAATTGCCTTGTTATCCCAGGTTGTTGTCCTGCAATGTATTGATGTACTTACTTAAATTCTGCTGCCGATTGCCATTTCCACTTATACCGCTGATTGCTGTTCTGTGCTCTCCTATGGGTTTTGCTTAATGAACTTTATGTCATTCTGTGCTTATATATGAGGTTGAATTTCCAAGCTACCAGCAGGCCTCCAAATGTCAGCTTTTATTTTCAAATGTGATTTAATAGCAGCTGATGACATGTTTCATGCAGCTGCTGTATGTTTTTTTTTCTCTCATGTATAGAATTGTATATGCATATTAGGCCTCCGATGCCAGAAAAATATGGAGTAATTGAGTCTTGCATGTATGTCAGAGGTTTTATCTTAGAATGGTATATTACTTAGTGGCTCGCTGTGTTTTCAGAACCATTTTCTGCCATATATTATACTGGCCCTTTGGACAGGCCGTTCATTTCAACAATAATCTTCCCATAAGAATAATGTTATTTACCTGTAAAGCCTATCTTGTGTAGACATCTAAATGGCCTGAGACTACTGCTGCGCGCCACCTTTTTCAAAGTGATTTTGGCAGCCCCATCGGAATCAGAGCTGTCACTTAAAGCGTAGCTCCACCCAAAAGGGGAAGCTCTGCTTTTTCGCACCCTCCCCCCTTCCACTGCTACATTTGCCACTGGTTTTGACAGGTACCCGTTCCCACTAAGATCACCGCACGGCGAACTACGACATTTCCGGCCCCTCCTCCTTCCCCCCAATGCTTTCTGGGACACACAGGGGTCTCAAAAGATGGACAGTAGGAACCAGGCTGTGAAGCTGCAAGGCTTCATTTCCTGTTTCCCTTATTACAGAGGTGCCTGCACACAAAGATTGACGAATCGGCTAGGGGTGCTGACATTGTAGGATTCCCTGAACAGGTAAGTGTTTTTGTATTAAAAGTCAGCAGCTAAAGTATTTGTTTATTTTTTACAGACTGGAACTCCTCTTTAAGTGGCACTCTATAGTATTCCTCTTTGCTCCTCCTCTAGCTGCTAAGTAAAAGGTTATGTAGGCAGGTAAGGAGCTGGGCCAACACCGACCAAAATGAAAAACTTCCAGAAGAGAAGAGGGCGATGATGAGCAAGGAGGGAGGGGGCCGTACTAGGGAACTGATTTTTTCCTGGAGTGGTCAAATTCTGTAACAATTTTATAAATATAATAATAATACAAAATATTGCAAAAAATATTGCATGTAATACTTGAGTATTTTAAATATGGAATTTTGTTGGTTGGTGACAGGGTCTTTTTCCTATTCTATAGTTTTTTTTATTTTGGACCTCTTAGCATATTGACAAGTCTGCATGTAGCTCCCCTTTATAGCAGGCTGTTCCCACACTGAGGCCTTCAATATAATTTTCAGCGATGGGGGGTTTGAGACCCCAGCAACCATACCTCCAGTTCACCACTTTTTTATACTGTTACTACAGGGCTCAAAATTTCAAGTCCTTAGCTACTAGCCAGACCTTAAGAGTTACTCGCCATAAGTTGCTCCACTTAACCCTTACGCCCCTAAACACGCCCTCATAAATTGACACTCTTGTGAAATGACACTGTTAAATGTTTTATGCAGAGTTAAGTTACAAAAATAAATATTAACAACAACTTTATCAGTGTCCATCAATGCAGCCTATCAGTGCCCATCAGTGCAGCCTCACCAGTGCCCATCAATGCAGCCTATCAATGCCCATCAGTGCAACATATCAGTGCCCATCAGTGCAGCATATTAGTGCCCATCAGTACAGCTCATCGGTGCCCATCGGTACAGCTCATCCCTGCCAATAGTAACGCCTCATACGCCCATCAATGCATCCTGATCAGTGCCCATCAATGCAGCCTCATCAGTGTCCATCAGGGCAGCCTCATCAGTGCCTATTGATGTAGGATCATCAGTGCCCATTGATGCAGCCTCACCAGTGCCCATCAGTGCAGCCTCATCAGTGCTCATCAGTGACCATCAGCGCAGCCTTATCAGTGCCCATCAATGCATCCTCATCAGTGCCCATCAATGCAGCCTAATCAATGTCCATCAGGGCAGCCATCAGTGTCCATCAGTCCATTAGTGTCTATCAATGCAGTCTCACCAGTGCCCATCAATGCAGCCTCACCAGTGACCATCAATGTCCATCAGTGTCCATCAATGCAGTCCCCGGTCACCAAATCTGACGGGTCACCAAATCTGACAGGACACAGAGGGTCCCGTCAGATCAGTGGACCAGTCAGATTTGGTCCCCGGGGACCTAATCTGACGGGTCACCAAATCTGACGGGACACAGAGGGTCCTGTCAGATAAGGGGACCCATCAGATTTGGTCCCCGGTCACCTAATCTGACGGGTCACCAAATCTGACGGGACACAGAGGGTCCTGTCAGATCAGTGGACCCATCAGATTTGGTCCCCGGTCACCTAATCTGACGGGTCACCAAATCTGACGGGACACAGAGGGTCCCGTCAGATTAGTGGACTCGTCAGAATTGGTCCCCGGGGACCTAATCTGACGGGTCACCAAATCTGACGGGACACAGAGGGTCCCGTCAGATCAGTGGACCCGTCAGATTTGGTCCCCGGGGACCTAATCTGACGGGTCACCAAATCTGACGGGACACAGAGGGTCCCGTCAGATAAGGGGACCCGTCAGATTCGGTCCCCGGGGACCTAATCTGACGGGTCACCAAATCTGACGGGACACAGAGGGTCCCGTCAGATAAGGGGACCCGTCAGATTTGGTCCCCGGGGACCTAATCTGACGGGTCACCAAATCTGACGGGACACAGAGGGTCCCGTCAGATAAGGGGACCCGTCAGATTCGGTCCCCGGGGACCTAATCTGACGGGTCACCAAATCTGACGGGACACAGAGGGTCCCGTCAGATCAGTGGACCCGTCAGATTTGGTCCCCGGTCACCTAATCTGACGGGTCACCAAATCTGACGGGACACAGAGGGTCCCGTCAGATCAGTGGACCCGTCAGATTTGGGCCCCGGGGACCTAATCTGACGGGTCACCAAATCTGACGGGACACAGAGGGTCCCGTCAGATAAGGGGACCCGTCAGATTCGGTCCCCGGGGACCTAATCTGACGGGTCACCAAATCTGACGGGACACAGAGGGTCCCGTCAGATAAGTGGACCCGTCAGATTTGGTCCCCGGGGACCTAATCTGACGGGTCACCAAATCTGACGGGACACAGAGGGTCCCGTTAGATCAGTGGACCCGTCAGATTTGGTCCCCGGGGACCTAATCTGACGGGTCACCAAATCTGACGGGACACAGAGGGTCCCGTCAGATAAGGGGACCCATCAGATTTGGTCCCCGGTCACCTAATCTGACGGGTCACCAAATCTGACGGGACACAGAGGGTCCTGTCAGATCAGTGGACCCATCAGATTTGGTCCCCGGTCCCGGTAATATTGCATGTAATACTTGAGTATTTTAAATATGGAATTTTGTTGGTTGGTGACAGGGTCTTTTTCCTATTCTATAGTTTTTTTTATTTTGGACCTCTTAGCATATTGACAAGTCTGCATGTAGCTCCCCTTTATAGCAGGCTGTTCCCACACTGAGGCCTTCAATATAATTTTCAGCGATGGGGGGTTTGAGACCCCAGCAACCATACCTCCAGTTCACCACTTTTTTATACTGTTACTACAGGGCTCAAAATTTCAAGTCCTTAGCTACTAGCCAGACCTTAAGAGTTACTCGCCATAAGTTGCTCCACTTAACCCTTACGCCCCTAAACACGCCCTCATAAATTGACACTCTTGTGAAATGACACTGTTAAATGTTTTATGCAGAGTTAAGTTACAAAAATAAATATTAACAACAACTTTATCAGTGTCCATCAATGCAGCCTATCAGTGCCCATCAGTGCAGCCTCACCAGTGCCCATCAATGCAGCCTATCAATGCCCATCAGTGCAACATATCAGTGCCCATCAGTGCAGCATATTAGTGCCCATCAGTACAGCTCATCGGTGCCCATCGGTACAGCTCATCCCTACCAATAGTAACGCCTCATACGCCCATCAATGCATCCTGATCAGTGCCCATCAATGCAGCCTCATCAGTGTCCATCAGGGCAGCCTCATCAGTGCCTATTGATGTAGGATCATCAGTGCCCATTGATGCAGCCTCACCAGTGCCCATCAGTGCAGCCTCATCAGTGCTCATCAGTGACCATCAGCGCAGCCTTATCAGTGCCCATCAATGCATCCTCATCAGTGCCCATCAATGCAGCCTAATCAATGTCCATCAGGGCAGCCATCAGTGTCCATCAGTCCATTAGTGTCTATCAATGCAGTCTCACCAGTGCCCATCAATGCAGCCTCACCAGTGACCATCAATGTCCATCAGTGTCCATCAATGCAGTCCCCGGTCACCTAATCTGACGGGTCACCAAATCTGACGGGACACAGAGGGTCCCGTCAGATAAGGGGACCCATCAGATTTGGTCCCCGGTCACCTAATCTGACGGGTCACCAAATCTGACGGGACACAGAGGGTCAGATCAGGGTCCTGACAGATCAGTGGACCCATCAGATTTGGTCCCCGGTCACCTAATCTGACGGGTCACCAAATCTGACGGGACACAGAGGGTCCCGTCAGATTAGTGGACTCGGCAGAATTGGTCCCCGGTCACCTAATCTGACGGGTCACCAAATCTGACGGGACACAGAGGGTCCCGTCAGATCAGTGGACCCGTCAGATTTGGTCCCCGGGGACCTAATCTGACGGGTCACCAAATCTGACGGGACACAGAGGGTCCCGTCAGATAAGGGGACCCGTCAGATTCGGTCCCCGGGGACCTAATCTGACGGGTCACCAAATCTGACGGGACACAGAGGGTCCCGTCAGATCAGTGGACCCGTCAGATTTGGTCCCCGGGGACCTAATCTGACGGGTCACCAAATCTGACAGGACACAGAGGGTCCCGTCAGATCAATGGACCCGTCAGATTTGGTCCCCGGGGACCTAATCTGACGGGTCACCAAATCTGACGGGACACAGAGGGTCCCGTCAGATCAGTGGACCCGTCAGATTTGGTCCCCGGGGACCTAATCTGACGGGTCACCAAATCTGACGGGACACAGAGGGTCCCGTCAGATAAGGGGACCCATCAGATTTGGTCCCCGGTCACCTAATCTGACGGGTCACCAAATCTGACGGGACACAGAGGGTCCTGTCAGATCAGTGGACCCATCAGATTTGGTCCCCGGTCCCGGTAATATTGCATGTAATACTTGAGTATTTTAAATATGGAATTTTGTTGGTTGGTGACAGGGTCTTTTTCCTATTCTATAGTTTTTTTTATTTTGGACCTCTTAGCATATTGACAAGTCTGCATGTAGCTCCCCTTTATAGCAGGCTGTTCCCACACTGAGGCCTTCAATATAATTTTCAGCGATGGGGGGTTTGAGACCCCAGCAACCATACCTCCAGTTCACCACTTTTTTATACTGTTACTACAGGGCTCAAAATTTCAAGTCCTTAGCTACTAGCCAGACCTTAAGAGTTACTCGCCATAAGTTGCTCCACTTAACCCTTACGCCCCTAAACACGCCCTCATAAATTGACACTCTTGTGAAATGACACTGTTAAATGTTTTATGCAGAGTTAAGTTACAAAAATAAATATTAACAACAACTTTATCAGTGTCCATCAATGCAGCCTATCAGTGCCCATCAGTGCAGCCTCACCAGTGCCCATCAATGCAGCCTATCAATGCCCATCAGTGCAACATATCAGTGCCCATCAGTGCAGCATATTAGTGCCCATCAGTACAGCTCATCGGTGCCCATCGGTACAGCTCATCCCTGCCAATAGTAACGCCTCATACGCCCATCAATGCATCCTGATCAGTGCCCATCAATGCAGCCTCATCAGTGTCCATCAGGGCAGCCTCATCAGTGCCTATTGATGTAGGATCATCAGTGCCCATTGATGCAGCCTCACCAGTGCCCATCAGTGCAGCCTCATCAGTGCTCATCAGTGACCATCAGCGCAGCCTTATCAGTGCCCATCAATGCATCCTCATCAGTGCCCATCAATGCAGCCTAATCAATGTCCATCAGGGCAGCCATCAGTGTCCATCAGTCCATTAGTGTCTATCAATGCAGTCTCACCAGTGCCCATCAATGCAGCCTCACCAGTGACCATCAATGTCCATCAGTGTCCATCAATGCAGTCCCCGGTCACCAAATCTGACGGGTCACCAAATCTGACAGGACACAGAGGGTCCCGTCAGATCAGTGGACCAGTCAGATTTGGTCCCCGGGGACCTAATCTGACGGGTCACCAAATCTGACGGGACACAGAGGGTCCCGTCAGATAAGTGGACCCATCAGATTTGGTCCCCGGTCACCTAATCTGACGGGTCACCAAATCTGACGGGACACAGAGGGTCCCGTCAGATCAGTGGACCCGTCAGATTTGGTCCCCGGTCACCAAATCTGACGGGACACCAAATCTGACGGGACACAGAGGGTCACATAAGGTCCCGTCACCAAATCTTGGTCCCCGGGGTCCTAATCTGACGGGTCACCAAATCTGACGGGACACAGAGGGTCCCGTCAGATAAGTGGACCCGTCAGATTTGGTCCCCGGGGACCTAATCTGACGGGTCACCAAATCTGACGGGACACAGAGGGTCATGTCAGATCAGTGGACCCGTCAGATTCGGTCCCCGGTCACCTAATCTGACGGGTCACCAAATCTGACGGGACACAGAGGGTCCCGTTAGATCAGTGGACCCGTCAGATTTGGTCCCCGGGGACCTAATCTGACGGGTCACCAAATCTGACGGGACACAGAGGGTCCCGTCAGATCAGGGGACCCGTCAGATTTGGTCCCCGGGGACCTAATCTGACGGGTCACCAAATCTGACGGGACACAGAGGGTCCCGTCAGATCAGGGGACCCGTCAGATTTGGTCCCCGGTCACCTAATCTGACGGGTCACCAAATCTGACGGGACACAGAGGGTCCCGTCAGATCAGTGGACCCGTCAGATTTGGTCCCCGGGGACCTAATCTGACGGGTCACCAAATCTGACGGGACACTGACGGGACACAGAGGGTCCCGTCAGATCAGTGGACCCGTCAGATTTGGTCCCCGGGGACCTAATCTGACGGGTCACCAAATCTGACGGGACACAGAGGGTCCCGTCAGATAAGGGGACCCATCAGATTTGGTCCCCGGTCACCTAATCTGACGGGTCACCAAATCTGACGGGACACAGAGGGTCCTGTCAGATCAGTGGACCCATCAGATTTGGTCCCCGGTCCCGGTAATATTGCATGTAATACTTGAGTATTTTAAATATGGAATTTTGTTGGTTGGTGACAGGGTCTTTTTCCTATTCTATAGTTTTTTTTATTTTGGACCTCTTAGCATATTGACAAGTCTGCATGTAGCTCCCCTTTATAGCAGGCTGTTCCCACACTGAGGCCTTCAATATAATTTTCAGCGATGGGGGGTTTGAGACCCCAGCAACCATACCTCCAGTTCACCACTTTTTTATACTGTTACTACAGGGCTCAAAATTTCAAGTCCTTAGCTACTAGCCAGACCTTAAGAGTTACTCGCCATAAGTTGCTCCACTTAACCCTTACGCCCCTAAACACGCCCTCATAAATTGACACTCTTGTGAAATGACACTGTTAAATGTTTTATGCAGAGTTAAGTTACAAAAATAAATATTAACAACAACTTTATCAGTGTCCATCAATGCAGCCTATCAGTGCCCATCAGTGCAGCCTCACCAGTGCCCATCAATGCAGCCTATCAATGCCCATCAGTGCAACATATCAGTGCCCATCAGTGCAGCATATTAGTGCCCATCAGTACAGCTCATCGGTGCCCATCGGTACAGCTCATCCCTGCCAATAGTAACGCCTCATACGCCCATCAATGCATCCTGATCAGTGCCCATCAATGCAGCCTCATCAGTGTCCATCAGGGCAGCCTCATCAGTGCCTATTGATGTAGGATCATCAGTGCCCATTGATGCAGCCTCACCAGTGCCCATCAGTGCAGCCTCATCAGTGCTCATCAGTGACCATCAGCGCAGCCTTATCAGTGCCCATCAATGCATCCTCATCAGTGCCCATCAATGCAGCCTAATCAATGTCCATCAGGGCAGCCATCAGTGTCCATCAGTCCATTAGTGTCTATCAATGCAGTCTCACCAGTGCCCATCAATGCAGCCTCACCAGTGACCATCAATGTCCATCAGTGTCCATCAATGCAGTCCCCGGTCACCAAATCTGACGGGTCACCAAATCTGACAGGACACAGAGGGTCCCGTCAGATCAGTGGACCAGTCAGATTTGGTCCCCGGGGACCTAATCTGACGGGTCCCCAAATCTGACGGGACACAGAGGGTCCCGTCAGATTTGGGGACCCATCAGACGGGTCACCAAATCTGACGGGTCACCAAATCTGACGGGACACAGAGGGTCCCGTCAGATCAGAGGGTCCCGTCAGATTAGTGGACTCGGCAGAATTGGTCCCCGGTCACCTAATCTGACGGGTCACCAAATCTGACGGGACACAGAGGGTCCCGTCAGATCAGTGGACCCGTCAGATTTGGTCCCCGGGGACCTAATCTGACGGGTCACCAAATCTGACGGGACACAGAGGGTCCCGTCAGATAAGGGGACCCGTCAGATTCGGTCCCCGGGGACCTAATCTGACGGGTCACCAAATCTGACGGGACACAGAGGGTCCAGTCAGATCAGTGGACCCGTCAGATTTGGTCCCCGGGGACCTAATCTGACGGGTCACCAAATCTGACGGGACACAGAGGGTCCCGTCAGATAAGGGGACCCATCAGATTTGGTCCCCGTTCACCTAATCTGACGGGTCACCAAATCTGACGGGACACAGAGGGTCCTGTCAGATCAGTGGACCCATCAGATTTGGTCCCCGGTCACCTAATCTGACGGGTCACCAAATCTGACGGGACACAGAGGGTCCCGTCAGATCAGTAGACCCGGTAGATTTGGTCCCCGGTCACCTAATCTGACGGGTCACCAAATCTGACGGGACACAGAGGGTCACATAAGGTCCCGTCACCAAATCTTGGTCCCCGGGGTCCTAATCTGAGGGTCCCGTCAGATAAGAGGGTCCCGTCAGATAAGGGGACCCGTCAGATTTGGTCCCCGGGACCTAATCTGACGGGTCACCAGATCTGACGGGACACAGAGGGTCCCGTCAGATCAGTGGTCCCGTCAGATTTGGTCCCCGGTCACCTAATCTGACGGGTCACCAAATCTGACGGGACACAGAGGGTCCTGTCAGATCAGTGGACCCGTCAGATTTGGTCCCCGGGGACCTAATCTGACGGGTCACCAAATCTGACGGGACACAGAGGGTCCCGTCAATCTGACGGGTCACCAAATCTGACGGGTCACCAAATCTGACGGGACACAGAGGGTCCCGTTAGATCAGGGGACCCGTCAGATTTGGTCCCCGGGGACCTAATCTGACGGGTCACCAAATCTGACGGGACACAGAGGGTCCCGTCAGATCAATGGACCCGTCAGATTTGGTCCCCGGGGACCTAATCTGACGGGTCACCAAATCTGACGGGACACAGAGGGTCCCGTCAGATCAGTGGACCCGTCAGATTTGGTCCCCGGGGACCTAATCTGACGGGTCACCAAATCTGACGGGACACAGAGGGTCCCGTCAGATAAGGGGACCCATCAGATTTGGTCCCCGGTCACCTAATCTGACGGGTCACCAAATCTGACGGGACACAGAGGGTCCTGTCAGATCAGTGGACCCATCAGATTTGGTCCCCGGTCCCGGTAATATTGCATGTAATACTTGAGTATTTTAAATATGGAATTTTGTTGGTTGGTGACAGGGTCTTTTTCCTATTCTATAGTTTTTTTTATTTTGGACCTCTTAGCATATTGACAAGTCTGCATGTAGCTCCCCTTTATAGCAGGCTGTTCCCACACTGAGGCCTTCAATATAATTTTCAGCGATGGGGGGTTTGAGACCCCAGCAACCATACCTCCAGTTCACCACTTTTTTATACTGTTACTACAGGGCTCAAAATTTCAAGTCCTTAGCTACTAGCCAGACCTTAAGAGTTACTCGCCATAAGTTGCTCCACTTAACCCTTACGCCCCTAAACACGCCCTCATAAATTGACACTCTTGTGAAATGACACTGTTAAATGTTTTATGCAGAGTTAAGTTACAAAAATAAATATTAACAACAACTTTATCAGTGTCCATCAATGCAGCCTATCAGTGCCCATCAGTGCAGCCTCACCAGTGCCCATCAATGCAGCCTATCAATGCCCATCAGTGCAACATATCAGTGCCCATCAGTGCAGCATATTAGTGCCCATCAGTACAGCTCATCGGTGCCCATCGGTACAGCTCATCCCTGCCAATAGTAACGCCTCATACGCCCATCAATGCATCCTGATCAGTGCCCATCAATGCAGCCTCATCAGTGTCCATCAGGGCAGCCTCATCAGTGCCTATTGATGTAGGATCATCAGTGCCCATTGATGCAGCCTCACCAGTGCCCATCAGTGCAGCCTCATCAGTGCTCATCAGTGACCATCAGCGCAGCCTTATCAGTGCCCATCAATGCATCCTCATCAGTGCCCATCAATGCAGCCTAATCAATGTCCATCAGGGCAGCCATCAGTGTCCATCAGTCCATTAGTGTCTATCAATGCAGTCTCACCAGTGCCCATCAATGCAGCCTCACCAGTGACCATCAATGTCCATCAGTGTCCATCAATGCAGTCCCCGGTCACCAAATCTGACGGGTCACCAAATCTGACAGGACACAGAGGGTCCCGTCAGATCAGTGGACCAGTCAGATTTGGTCCCCGGGGACCTAATCTGACGGGTCACCAAATCTGACGGGACACAGAGGGTCCCGTCAGATAAGGGGACCCATCAGATTTGGTCCCCGGTCACCTAATCTGACGGGTCACCAAATCTGACGGGACACAGAGGGTCCCGTCAGATCAGTGGACTCGGCAGAATTGGTCCCCGGTCACCTAATCTGACGGGTCACCAAATCTGACGGGACACAGAGGGTCCCGTCAGATCAGTGGACCCGTCAGATTTGGTCCCCGGGGACCTAATCTGACGGGTCACCAAATCTGACAGGGACACAGAGGGTCCCGTCAGATAAGGGGACCCGTCAGATTCGGTCCCCGGGGACCTAATCTGACGGGTCACCAAATCTGACGGGACACAGAGGGTCCCGTTAGATCAGTGGACCCGTCAGATTTGGTCCCCGGGGACCTAATCTGACGGGTCACCAAATCTGACAGGACACAGAGGGTCCCGTCAGATCAATGGACCCGTCAGATTTGGTCCCCGGGGACCTAATCTGACGGGTCACCAAATCTGACGGGACACAGAGGGTCCCGTCAGATCAGTGGACCCGTCAGATTTGGTCCCCGGGGACCTAATCTGACGGGTCACCAAATCTGACGGGACACAGAGGGTCCCGTCAGATAAGGGGACCCATCAGATTTGGTCCCCGGTCACCTAATCTGACGGGTCACCAAATCTGACGGGACACAGAGGGTCCTGTCAGATCAGTGGACCCATCAGATTTGGTCCCCGGTCCCGGTAATATTGCATGTAATACTTGAGTATTTTAAATATGGAATTTTGTTGGTTGGTGACAGGGTCTTTTTCCTATTCTATAGTTTTTTTTATTTTGGACCTCTTAGCATATTGACAAGTCTGCATGTAGCTCCCCTTTATAGCAGGCTGTTCCCACACTGAGGCCTTCAATATAATTTTCAGCGATGGGGGGTTTGAGACCCCAGCAACCATACCTCCAGTTCACCACTTTTTTATACTGTTACTACAGGGCTCAAAATTTCAAGTCCTTAGCTACTAGCCAGACCTTAAGAGTTACTCGCCATAAGTTGCTCCACTTAACCCTTACGCCCCTAAACACGCCCTCATAAATTGACACTCTTGTGAAATGACACTGTTAAATGTTTTATGCAGAGTTAAGTTACAAAAATAAATATTAACAACAACTTTATCAGTGTCCATCAATGCAGCCTATCAGTGCCCATCAGTGCAGCCTCACCAGTGCCCATCAATGCAGCCTATCAATGCCCATCAGTGCAACATATCAGTGCCCATCAGTGCAGCATATTAGTGCCCATCAGTACAGCTCATCGGTGCCCATCGGTACAGCTCATCCCTGCCAATAGTAACGCCTCATACGCCCATCAATGCATCCTGATCAGTGCCCATCAATGCAGCCTCATCAGTGTCCATCAGGGCAGCCTCATCAGTGCCTATTGATGTAGGATCATCAGTGCCCATTGATGCAGCCTCACCAGTGCCCATCAGTGCAGCCTCATCAGTGCTCATCAGTGACCATCAGCGCAGCCTTATCAGTGCCCATCAATGCATCCTCATCAGTGCCCATCAATGCAGCCTAATCAATGTCCATCAGGGCAGCCATCAGTGTCCATCAGTCCATTAGTGTCTATCAATGCAGTCTCACCAGTGCCCATCAATGCAGCCTCACCAGTGACCATCAATGTCCATCAGTGTCCATCAATGCAGTCCCCGGTCACCAAATCTGACGGGTCACCAAATCTGACAGGACACAGAGGGTCCCGTCAGATCAGTGGACCAGTCAGATTTGGTCCCCGGGGACCTAATCTGACGGGTCACCAAATCTGACGGGACACAGAGGGTCCCGTCAGATAAGGGGACCCATCAGATTTGGTCCCCGGTCACCTAATCTGACGGGTCACCAAATCTGACGGGACACAGAGGGTCCTGTCAGATCAGTGGACCCATCAGATTTGGTCCCCGGGCACCTAATCTGACGGGTCACCAAATCTGACGGGACACAGAGGGTCCCGTCAGATTAGTGGACCCGTCAGATTTGGTCCCCGGGGACCTAATCTGACGGGTCACCAAATCTGACGGGACACAGAGGGTCCCGTCAGATAAGTGGACCCGTCAGAATTGGTCCCCGGGGACCTAATCTGACGGGTCACCAAATCTGACGGGACACAGAGGGTCCCGTCAGATCAGGGGACCCGTCAGATTTGGTCCCCGGGGACCTAATCTGACGGGTCACCAAATCTGACGGGACACAGAGGGTCCCGTCAGATCAGTGGACCCGTCAGATTTGGTCCCCGGGGACCTAATCTGACGGGTCACCAAATCTGACGGGACACAGAGGGTCCCGTCAGATAAGGGGACCCATCAGATTTGGTCCCCGGTCACCTAATCTGACGGGTCACCAAATCTGACGGGACACAGAGGGTCCTGTCAGATCAGTGGACCCATCAGATTTGGTCCCCGGTCACCTAATCTGACGGGTCACCAAATCTGACGGGACACAGAGGGTCCCGTCAGATCAGTCGACCCGGTAGATGTGGTCCCCGGTCACCTAATCTGACGGGTCACCAAATCTGACGGGACACAGAGGGTCACATAAGGTCCCGTCACCAAATCTTGGTCCCCGGGGTCCTAATCTGAGGGTCCCGTCAGATAAGAGGGTCCCGTCAGATAAGGGGACCCGTCAGATTTGGTCCCCGGGGACCTAATCTGACGGGTCACCAAATCTGACGGGACACAGAGGGTCCCGTCAGATCAGTGGACCCGTCAGATTTGGTCCCCGGTCACCTAATCTGACGGGTCACCAAATCTGACGGGACACAGAGGGTCCCGTCAGATCAGTGGACCCGTCAGATTTGGTCCCCGGGGACCTAATCTGACGGGTCACCAAATCTGACGGGACACAGAGGGTCCCGTCAGATAAGGGGACCCGTCAGATTCGGTCCCCGGGGACCTAATCTGACGGGTCACCAAATCTGACGGGACACAGAGGGTCCCGTTAGATCAGTGGACCCGTCAGATTTGGTCCCCGGGGACCTAATCTGACGGGTCACCAAATCTGACAGGACACAGAGGGTCCCGTCAGATCAATGGACCCGTCAGATTTGGTCCCCGGGGACCTAATCTGACGGGTCACCAAATCTGACGGGACACAGAGGGTCCCATCAGATCAGTGGACCCGTCAGATTTGGTCCCCGGGGACCTAATCTGACGGGTCACCAAATCTGACGGGACACAGAGGGTCCCGTCAGATAAGGGGACCCATCAGATTTGGTCCCCGGTCACCTAATCTGACGGGTCACCAAATCTGACGGGACACAGAGGGTCCTGTCAGATCAGTGGACCCATCAGATTTGGTCCCCGGTCCCGGTAATATTGCATGTAATACTTGAGTATTTTAAATATGGAATTTTGTTGGTTGGTGACAGGGTCTTTTTCCTATTCTATAGTTTTTTTTATTTTGGACCTCTTAGCATATTGACAAGTCTGCATGTAGCTCCCCTTTATAGCAGGCTGTTCCCACACTGAGGCCTTCAATATAATTTTCAGCGATGGGGGGTTTGAGACCCCAGCAACCATACCTCCAGTTCACCACTTTTTTATACTGTTACTACAGGGCTCAAAATTTCAAGTCCTTAGCTACTAGCCAGACCTTAAGAGTTACTCGCCATAAGTTGCTCCACTTAACCCTTACGCCCCTAAACACGCCCTCATAAATTGACACTCTTGTGAAATGACACTGTTAAATGTTTTATGCAGAGTTAAGTTACAAAAATAAATATTAACAACAACTTTATCAGTGTCCATCAATGCAGCCTATCAGTGCCCATCAGTGCAGCCTCACCAGTGCCCATCAATGCAGCCTATCAATGCCCATCAGTGCAACATATCAGTGCCCATCAGTGCAGCATATTAGTGCCCATCAGTACAGCTCATCGGTGCCCATCGGTACAGCTCATCCCTGCCAATAGTAACGCCTCATACGCCCATCAATGCATCCTGATCAGTGCCCATCAATGCAGCCTCATCAGTGTCCATCAGGGCAGCCTCATCAGTGCCTATTGATGTAGGATCATCAGTGCCCATTGATGCAGCCTCACCAGTGCCCATCAGTGCAGCCTCATCAGTGCTCATCAGTGACCATCAGCGCAGCCTTATCAGTGCCCATCAATGCATCCTCATCAGTGCCCATCAATGCAGCCTAATCAATGTCCATCAGGGCAGCCATCAGTGTCCATCAGTCCATTAGTGTCTATCAATGCAGTCTCACCAGTGCCCATCAATGCAGCCTCACCAGTGACCATCAATGTCCATCAGTGTCCATCAATGCAGTCCCCGGTCACCAAATCTGACGGGTCACCAAATCTGACAGGACACAGAGGGTCCCGTCAGATCAGTGGACCAGTCAGATTTGGTCCCCGGGGACCTAATCTGACGGGTCACCAAATCTGACGGGACACAGAGGGTCCCGTCAGATAAGGGGACCCATCAGATTTGGTCCCCGGTCACCTAATCTGACGGGTCACCAAATCTGACGGGACACAGAGGGTCCTGTCAGATCAGTGGACCCATCAGATTTGGTCCCCGGTCACCTAATCTGACGGGTCACCAAATCTGACGGGACACAGAGGGTCCCGTCAGATCAGTGGACCCGTCAGATTTGGTCCCCGGGGACCTAATCTGACGGGTCACCAAATCTGACGGGACACAGAGGGTCCCGTCAGATAAGGGGACCCGTCAGATTCGGTCCCCGGGGACCTAATCTGACGGGTCACCAAATCTGACGGGACACAGAGGGTCCCGTTAGATCAGTGGACCCGTCAGATTTGGTCCCCGGGGACCTAATCTGACGGGTCACCAAATCTGACAGGACACAGAGGGTCCCGTCAGATCAATGGACCCGTCAGATTTGGTCCCCGGGGACCTAATCTGACGGGTCACCAAATCTGACGGGACACAGAGGGTCCCGTCAGATAAGGGGACCCATCAGATTTGGTCCCCGGTCACCTAATCTGACGGGTCACCAAATCTGACGGGACACAGAGGGTCCTGTCAGATCAGTGGACCCATCAGATTTGGTCCCCGGTCACCTAATCTGACGGGTCACCAAATCTGACGGGACACAGAGGGTCCCGTCAGATCAGTCGACCCGGTAGATTTGGTCCCCGGTCACCTAATCTGACGGGTCACCAAATCTGACGGGACACAGAGGGTCACATAAGGTCCCGTCACCAAATCTTGGTCCCCGGGGTCCTAATCTGAGGGTCCCGTCAGATAAGAGGGTCCCGTCAGATAAGGGGACCCGTCAGATTTGGTCCCCGGGGACCTAATCTGACGGGTCACCAAATCTGACGGGACACAGAGGGTCCCGTCAGATCAGTGGACCCGTCAGATTTGGTCCCCGGTCACCTAATCTGACGGGTCACCAAATCTGACGGGACACAGAGGGTCCCGTCAGATCAGTGGACCCGTCAGATTTGGTCCCCGGGGACCTAATCTGACGGGTCACCAAATCTGACGGGACACAGAGGGTCCCGTCAGATAAGGGGACCCGTCAGATTCGGTCCCCGGGGACCTAATCTGACGGGTCACCAAATCTGACGGGACACAGAGGGTCCCAATAGATCAGTGGACCCGCCAGATTCGGTCCCCGGGGACCTAATCTGACGGGTCACCAAATCTGACAGGACACAGAGGGTCCCGTCAGATCAATGGACCCGTCAGATTTGGTCCCCGGGGACCTAATCTGACGGGTCACCAAATCTGACGGGACACAGAGGGTCCCATCAGATCAGTGGACCCGTCAGATTTGGTCCCCGGGGACCTAATCTGACGGGTCACCAAATCTGACGGGACACAGAGGGTCCCGTCAGATAAGGGGACCCATCAGATTTGGTCCCCGGTCACCTAATCTGACGGGTCACCAAATCTGACGGGACACAGAGGGTCCTGTCAGATCAGTGGACCCATCAGATTTGGTCCCCGGTCCCGGTAATATTGCATGTAATACTTGAGTATTTTAAATATGGAATTTTGTTGGTTGGTGACAGGGTCTTTTTCCTATTCTATAGTTTTTTTTATTTTGGACCTCTTAGCATATTGACAAGTCTGCATGTAGCTCCCCTTTATAGCAGGCTGTTCCCACACTGAGGCCTTCAATATAATTTTCAGCGATGGGGGGTTTGAGACCCCAGCAACCATACCTCCAGTTCACCACTTTTTTATACTGTTACTACAGGGCTCAAAATTTCAAGTCCTTAGCTACTAGCCAGACCTTAAGAGTTACTCGCCATAAGTTGCTCCACTTAACCCTTACGCCCCTAAACACGCCCTCATAAATTGACACTCTTGTGAAATGACACTGTTAAATGTTTTATGCAGAGTTAAGTTACAAAAATAAATATTAACAACAACTTTATCAGTGTCCATCAATGCAGCCTATCAGTGCCCATCAGTGCAGCCTCACCAGTGCCCATCAATGCAGCCTATCAATGCCCATCAGTGCAACATATCAGTGCCCATCAGTGCAGCATATTAGTGCCCATCAGTACAGCTCATCGGTGCCCATCGGTACAGCTCATCCCTGCCAATAGTAACGCCTCATACGCCCATCAATGCATCCTGATCAGTGCCCATCAATGCAGCCTCATCAGTGTCCATCAGGGCAGCCTCATCAGTGCCTATTGATGTAGGATCATCAGTGCCCATTGATGCAGCCTCACCAGTGCCCATCAGTGCAGCCTCATCAGTGCTCATCAGTGACCATCAGCGCAGCCTTATCAGTGCCCATCAATGCATCCTCATCAGTGCCCATCAATGCAGCCTAATCAATGTCCATCAGGGCAGCCATCAGTGTCCATCAGTCCATTAGTGTCTATCAATGCAGTCTCACCAGTGCCCATCAATGCAGCCTCACCAGTGACCATCAATGTCCATCAGTGTCCATCAATGCAGTCCCCGGTCACCAAATCTGACGGGTCACCAAATCTGACAGGACACAGAGGGTCCCGTCAGATCAGTGGACCAGTCAGATTTGGTCCCCGGGGACCTAATCTGACGGGTCACCAAATCTGACGGGACACAGAGGGTCCCGTCAGATAAGGGGACCCATCAGATTTGGTCCCCGGTCACCTAATCTGACGGGTCACCAAATCTGACGGGACACAGAGGGTCCTGTCAGATCAGTGGACCCATCAGATTTGGTCCCCGGTCACCTAATCTGACGGGTCACCAAATCTGACGGGACACAGAGGGTCCCGTCAGATTAGTGGACTCGGCAGAATTGGTCCCCGGTCACCTAATCTGACGGGTCACCAAATCTGACGGGACACAGAGGGTCCCGTCAGATCAGTGGACCCGTCAGATTTGGTCCCCGGGGACCTAATCTGACGGGTCACCAAATCTGACGGGACACAGAGGGTCCCGTCAGATAAGGGGACCCGTCAGATTCGGTCCCCGGGGACCTAATCTGACGGGTCCCCAAATCTGACGGGTCACAGAGGGTCCCGTCAGATCAGTGGACCCGTCAGATTTGGTCCCCGGTCACCTAATCTGACGGGTCACCAAATCTGACGGGACACAGAGGGTCCCATCAGATCAGTGGACCCGTCAGATTTGGTCCCCGGGGACCTAATCTGACGGGTCACCAAATCTGACGGGACACAGAGGGTCCCGTCAGATAAGGGGACCCGTCAGATTCGGTCCCCGGGGACCTAATCTGACGGGTCACCAAATCTGACAGGACACAGAGGGTCCCGTCAGATCAATGGACCCGTCAGATTTGGTCCCCGGGGACCTAATCTGACGGGTCACCAAATCTGACGGGACACAGAGGGTCCTGTCAGATCAGTGGACCCATCAGATTTGGTCCCCGGGGACCTAATCTGACGGGTCACCAAATCTGACGGGACACAGAGGGTCCCGTCAGATTAGTGGACTCGGCAGAATTGGTCCCCGGTCACCTAATCTGACGGGTCACCAAATCTGACGGGACACAGAGGGTCCCGTCAGATCAGTGGACCCGTCAGATTTGGTCCCCGGGGACCTAATCTGACGGGTCACCAAATCTGACGGGACACAGAGGGTCCCGTCAGATAAGGGGACCCGTCAGATTCGGTCCCCGGGGACCTAATCTGACGGGTCACCAAATCTGACGGGACACAGAGGGTCCCAGAGGGTCCCGTCAGATAAGGGGACCCATCAGATTTGGTCCCCGGTCACCTAATCTGACGGGTCACCAAATCTGACGGGACACAGAGGGTCCTGTCAGATCAGTGGACCCATCAGATTTGGTCCCCGGTCACCTAATCTGACGGGTCACCAAATCTGACGGGACACAGAGGGTCCCGTCAGATCAGTGGACCCGGTAGATTTGGTCCCCGGTCACCTAATCTGACGGGTCACCAAATCTGACGGGACACAGAGGGTCACATAAGGTCCCGTCACCAAATCTTGGTCCCCGGGGTCCTAATCTGAGGGTCCCGTCAGATAAGAGGGTCCCGTCAGATAAGGGGACCCGTCAGATTTGGTCCCCGGGGACCTAATCTGACGGGTCACCAAATCTGACGGGACACAGAGGGTCCCGTCAGATCAGTGGACCCGTCAGATTTGGTCCCCGGTCACCTAATCTGACGGGTCACCAAATCTGACGGGACACAGAGGGTCCCGTCAGATCAGTGGACCCGTCAGATTTGGTCCCCGGGGACCTAATCTGACGGGTCACCAAATCTGACGGGACACAGAGGGTCCCGTCAGATAAGGGGACCCGTCAGATTCGGTCCCCGGGGACCTAATCTGACGGGTCACCAAATCTGACGGGACACAGAGGGTCCCGTTAGATCAGTGGACCCGTCAGATTTGGTCCCCGGGGACCTAATCTGACGGGTCACCAAATCTGACAGGACACAGAGGGTCCCGTCAGATCAATGGACCCGTCAGATTTGGTCCCCGGGGACCTAATCTGACGGGTCACCAAATCTGACGGGACACAGAGGGTCCACTCAGATCAGTGGACCCGTCAGATTTGGTCCCCGGGGACCTAATCTGACGGGTCACCAAATCTGACGGGACACAGAGGGTCCCGTCAGATAAGGGGACCCATCAGATTTGGTCCCCGGTCACCTAATCTGACGGGTCACCAAATCTGACGGGACACAGAGGGTCCTGTCAGATCAGTGGACCCATCAGATTTGGTCCCCGGTCCCGGTAATATTGCATGTAATACTTGAGTATTTTAAATATGGAATTTTGTTGGTTGGTGACAGGGTCTTTTTCCTATTCTATAGTTTTTTTTATTTTGGACCTCTTAGCATATTGACAAGTCTGCATGTAGCTCCCCTTTATAGCAGGCTGTTCCCACACTGAGGCCTTCAATATAATTTTCAGCGATGGGGGGTTTGAGACCCCAGCAACCATACCTCCAGTTCACCACTTTTTTATACTGTTACTACAGGGCTCAAAATTTCAAGTCCTTAGCTACTAGCCAGACCTTAAGAGTTACTCGCCATAAGTTGCTCCACTTAACCCTTACGCCCCTAAACACGCCCTCATAAATTGACACTCTTGTGAAATGACACTGTTAAATGTTTTATGCAGAGTTAAGTTACAAAAATAAATATTAACAACAACTTTATCAGTGTCCATCAATGCAGCCTATCAGTGCCCATCAGTGCAGCCTCACCAGTGCCCATCAATGCAGCCTATCAATGCCCATCAGTGCAACATATCAGTGCCCATCAGTGCAGCATATTAGTGCCCATCAGTACAGCTCATCGGTGCCCATCGGTACAGCTCATCCCTGCCAATAGTAACGCCTCATACGCCCATCAATGCATCCTGATCAGTGCCCATCAATGCAGCCTCATCAGTGTCCATCAGGGCAGCCTCATCAGTGCCTATTGATGTAGGATCATCAGTGCCCATTGATGCAGCCTCACCAGTGCCCATCAGTGCAGCCTCATCAGTGCTCATCAGTGACCATCAGCGCAGCCTTATCAGTGCCCATCAATGCATCCTCATCAGTGCCCATCAATGCAGCCTAATCAATGTCCATCAGGGCAGCCATCAGTGTCCATCAGTCCATTAGTGTCTATCAATGCAGTCTCACCAGTGCCCATCAATGCAGCCTCACCAGTGACCATCAATGTCCATCAGTGTCCATCAATGCAGTCCCCGGTCACCAAATCTGACGGGTCACCAAATCTGACAGGACACAGAGGGTCCCGTCAGATCAGTGGACCAGTCAGATTTGGTCCCCGGGGACCTAATCTGACGGGTCACCAAATCTGACGGGACACAGAGGGTCCCGTCAGATAAGGGGACCCATCAGATTTGGTCCCCGGTCACCTAATCTGACGGGTCACCAAATCTGACGGGACACAGAGGGTCCTGTCAGATCAGTGGACCCATCAGATTTGGTCCCCGGTCACCTAATCTGACGGGTCACCAAATCTGACGGGACACAGAGGGTCCCGTCAGATTAGTGGACTCGGCAGAATTGGTCCCCGGTCACCTAATCTGACGGGTCACCAAATCTGACGGGACACAGAGGGTCCCGTCAGATCAGTGGACCCGTCAGATTTGGTCCCCGGGGACCTAATCTGACGGGTCACCAAATCTGACGGGACACAGAGGGTCCCGTCAGATAAGGGGACCCGTCAGATTCGGTCCCCGGGGACCTAATCTGACGGGTCACCAAATCTGACGGGACACAGAGGGTCCCGTCAGATCAGTGGACCCGTCAGATTTGGTCCCCGGGGACCTAATCTGACGGGTCACCAAATCTGACGGGACACAGAGGGTCCCGTCAGATAAGGGGACCCATCAGATTTGGTCCCCGTTCACCTAATCTGACGGGTCACCAAATCTGACGGGACACAGAGGGTCCTGTCAGATCAGTGGACCCATCAGATTTGGTCCCCGGTCACCTAATCTGACGGGTCACCAAATCTGACGGGACACAGAGGGTCCCGTCAGATCAGTCGACCCGGTAGATTTGGTCCCCGGTCACCTAATCTGACGGGTCACCAAATCTGACGGGACACAGAGGGTCACATAAGGTCCCGTCACCAAATCTTGGTCCCCGGGGTCCTAATCTGAGGGTCCCGTCAGATAAGAGGGTCCCGTCAGATAAGGGGACCCGTCAGATTTGGTCCCCAGGGACCTAATCTGACGGGTCACCAAATCTGACGGGACACAGAGGGTCCCGTCAGATCAGGGGACCCATCAGATTTGGTCCCCGGTCACCTAATCTGACGGGTCACCAAATCTGACGGGACACAGAGGGTCCTGTCAGATCAGTGGACCCATCAGATTTGGTCCCCGGTCACCTAATCTGACGGGTCACCAAATCTGACGGGACACAGAGGGTCCCGTCAGATTAGTGAACTCGGCAGAATTGGTCCCCGGTCACCTAATCTGACGGGTCACCAAATCTGACGGGACACAGAGGGTCCCGTCAGATAAGGGGACCCGTCAGATTCGGTCCCCGGGGACCTAATCTGACGGGTCACCAAATCTGACGGGACACAGAGGGTCCCGTCAGATCAGTGGACCCGTCAGATTTGGTCCCCGGTGACCTAATCTGACGGGTCACCAAATCTGACGGGACACAGAGGGTCCCGTCAGATAAGGGGACCCATCAGATTTGGTCCCCGGTCACCTAATCTGACGGGTCACCAAATCTGACGGGACACAGAGGGTCCTGTCAGATCAGTGGACCCATCAGATTTGGTCCCCGGTCACCTAATCTGACGGGTCACCAAATCTGACGGGACACAGAGGGTCCCGTCAGATCAGTCGACCCGGTAGATTTGGTCCCCGGTCACCTAATCTGACGGGTCACCAAATCTGACGGGACACAGAGGGTCACATAAGGTCCCGTCACCAAATCTTGGTCCCCGGGGTCCTAATCTGAGGGTCCCGTCAGATAAGAGGGTCCCGTCAGATAAGGGGACCCGTCAGATTTGGTCCCCGGGGACCTAATCTGACGGGTCACCAAATCTGACGGGACACAGAGGGTCCCGTCAGATTAGTGGACTCGGCAGAATTGGTCCCCGGTCACCTAATCAGAAGGGACACAGAGGGTCCCGTCAGATCAGTGGACCCGTCAGATTTGGTCCCCGGGGACCTAATCTGACGGGTCACCAAATCTGACGGGACACAGAGGGTCCCGTCAGATCAGTGGACCCGTCAGATTTGGTCCCCGGTCACCTAATCTGACGGGTCACCAAATCTGACGGGACACAGAGGGTCCCGTCAGATCAGTGGACCCGTCAGATTTGGTCCCCGGGGACCTAATCTGACGGGTCACCAAATCTGACGGGACACAGAGGGTCCCGTCAGATTCGGTCCCCGGGGACCTAATCTGACGGGTCACCAAATCTGACGGGACACAGAGGGTCCCGTCAGATCAGTGGACCCGTCAGATTTGGTCCCCGGGGACCTAATCTGACGGGTCACCAAATCTGACAGGACACAGAGAGTCCCGTCAGATCAATGGACCCGTCAGATTTGGTTCCCGGGGACCTAATCTGACGGGTCACCAAATCTGACGGGACACAGAGGGTCCCATCAGATCAGTGGACCCGTCAGATTTGGTCCCCGGGGACCTAATCTGACGGGTCACCAAATCTGACGGGACACAGAGGGTCCCGTCAGATAAGGGGACCCATCAGATTTGGTCCCCGGTCACCTAATCTGACGGGTCACCAAATCTGACGGGACACAGAGGGTCCTGTCAGATCAGTGGACCCATCAGATTTGGTCCCCGGTCCCGGTAATATTGCATGTAATACTTGAGTATTTTAAATATGGAATTTTGTTGGTTGGTGACAGGGTCTTTTTCCTATTCTATAGTTTTTTTTATTTTGGACCTCTTAGCATATTGACAAGTCTGCATGTAGCTCCCCTTTATAGCAGGCTGTTCCCACACTGAGGCCTTCAATATAATTTTCAGCGATGGGGGGTTTGAGACCCCAGCAACCATACCTCCAGTTCACCACTTTTTTATACTGTTACTACAGGGCTCAAAATTTCAAGTCCTTAGCTACTAGCCAGACCTTAAGAGTTACTCGCCATAAGTTGCTCCACTTAACCCTTACGCCCCTAAACACGCCCTCATAAATTGACACTCTTGTGAAATGACACTGTTAAATGTTTTATGCAGAGTTAAGTTACAAAAATAAATATTAACAACAACTTTATCAGTGTCCATCAATGCAGCCTATCAGTGCCCATCAGTGCAGCCTCACCAGTGCCCATCAATGCAGCCTATCAATGCCCATCAGTGCAACATATCAGTGCCCATCAGTGCAGCATATTAGTGCCCATCAGTACAGCTCATCGGTGCCCATCGGTACAGCTCATCCCTGCCAATAGTAACGCCTCATACGCCCATCAATGCATCCTGATCAGTGCCCATCAATGCAGCCTCATCAGTGTCCATCAGGGCAGCCTCATCAGTGCCTATTGATGTAGGATCATCAGTGCCCATTGATGCAGCCTCACCAGTGCCCATCAGTGCAGCCTCATCAGTGCTCATCAGTGACCATCAGCGCAGCCTTATCAGTGCCCATCAATGCATCCTCATCAGTGCCCATCAATGCAGCCTAATCAATGTCCATCAGGGCAGCCATCAGTGTCCATCAGTCCATTAGTGTCTATCAATGCAGTCTCACCAGTGCCCATCAATGCAGCCTCACCAGTGACCATCAATGTCCATCAGTGTCCATCAATGCAGTCCCCGGTCACCAAATCTGACGGGTCACCAAATCTGACAGGACACAGAGGGTCCCGTCAGATCAGTGGACCAGTCAGATTTGGTCCCCGGGGACCTAATCTGACGGGTCACCAAATCTGACGGGACACAGAGGGTCCCGTCAGATAAGGGGACCCATCAGATTTGGTCCCCGGTCACCTAATCTGACGGGTCACCAAATCTGACGGGACACAGAGGGTCCTGTCAGATCAGTGGACCCATCAGATTTGGTCCCCGGTCACCTAATCTGACGGGTCACCAAATCTGACGGGACACAGAGGGTCCCGTCAGATTAGTGGACTCGGCAGAATTGGTCCCCGGTCACCTAATCTGACGGGTCACCAAATCTGACGGGACACAGAGGGTCCCGTCAGATCAGTGGACCCGTCAGATTTGGTCCCCGGGGACCTAATCTGACGGGTCACCAAATCTGACGGGACACAGAGGGTCCCGTCAGATAAGGGGACCCGTCAGATTCGGTCCCCGGGGACCTAATCTGACGGGTCACCAAATCTGACGGGACACAGAGGGTCCCGTCAGATCAGTGGACCCGTCAGATTTGGTCCCCGGGGACCTAATCTGACGGGTCACCAAATCTGACGGGACACAGAGGGTCCCGTCAGATAAGGGGACCCATCAGATTTGGTCCCCGGTCACCTAATCTGACGGGTCACCAAATCTGACGGGACACAGAGGGTCCTGTCAGATCAGTGGACCCATCAGATTTGGTCCCCGGTCACCTAATCTGACGGGTCACCAAATCTGACGGGACACAGAGGGTCCCGTCAGATCAGTCGACCCGGTAGATTTGGTCCCCGGTCACCTAATCTGACGGGTCACCAAATCTGACGGGACACAGAGGGTCACATAAGGTCCCGTCACCAAATCTTGGTCCCCGGGGTCCTAATCTGAGGGTCCCGTCAGATAAGAGGGTCCCGTCAGATAAGGGGACCCGTCAGATTTGGTCCCTGGGGACCTAATCTGACGGGTCACCAAATCTGATGGGACACAGAGGGTCCCGTCAGATCAGTGGACCCGTCAGATTTGGTCCCCGGTCACCTAATCTGACGGGTCACCAAATCTGACGGGACACAGAGGGTCCCATCAGATCAGTGGACCCGTCAGATTTGGTCCCCGGGGACCTAATCTGACGGGTCACCAAATCTGACGGGACACAGAGGGTCCCGTCAGATAAGGGGACCCGTCAGATTCGGTCCCCGGGGACCTAATCTGACGGGTCACCAAATCTGACAGGACACAGAGGGTCCCGTCAGATCAATGGACCCGTCAGATTTGGTCCCCGGGGACCTAATCTGACGGGTCACCAAATCTGACGGGACACAGAGGGTCCCGTCAGATCAGTGGACCCATCAGATTTGGTCCCCGGTCACCTAATCTGACGGGTCACCAAATCTGACGGGACACAGAGGGTCCCGTCAGATTAGTGGACTCGGCAGAATTGGTCCCCGGTCACCTAATCTGACGGGTCACCAAATCTGACGGGACACAGAGGGTCCCGTCAGATCAGTGGACCCGTCAGATTTGGTCCCCGGTCACCTAATCTGACGGGTCACCAAATCTGACGGGACACAGAGGGTCACATAAGGTCCCGTCACCAAATCTTGGTCCCCGGGGTCCTAATCTGAGGGTCCCGTCAGATAAGAGGGTCCCGTCAGATAAGGGGACCCGTCAGATTTGGTCCCCGGTGACCTAATCTGACGGGTCACCAAATCTGACGGGACACAGAGGGTCCCGTCAGATCAGTGGACCCGTCAGATTTGGTCCCCGGTCACCTAATCTGACGGGTCACCAAATCTGACGGGACACAGAGGGTCCCGTCAGATCAGTGGACCCGTCAGATTTGGTCCCCGGGGACCTAATCTGACGGGTCACCAAATCTGACGGGACACAGAGGGTCCCGTCAGATAAGGGGACCCGTCAGATTCGGTCCCCGGGGACCTAATCTGACGGGTCACCAAATCTGACGGGACACAGAGGGTCCCGTTAGATCAGTGGACCCGTCAGATTTGGTCCCCGGGGACCTAATCTGACGGGTCACCAAATCTGACGGGACACAGAGGGTCCCGTCAGATCAATGGACCCGTCAGATTTGGTCCCCGGGGACCTAATCTGACGGGTCACCAAATCTGACGGGACACAGAGGGTCCACTCAGATCAGTGGACCCGTCAGATTTGGTCCCCGGGGACCTAATCTGACGGGTCACCAAATCTGACGGGACACAGAGGGTCCCGTCAGATAAGGGGACCCATCAGATTTGGTCCCCGGTCACCTAATCTGACGGGTCACCAAATCTGACGGGACACAGAGGGTCCTGTCAGATCAGTGGACCCATCAGATTTGGTCCCCGGTCCCGGTAATATTGCATGTAATACTTGAGTATTTTAAATATGGAATTTTGTTGGTTGGTGACCGGGTCTTTTTCCTATTCTATAGTTTTTTTTATTTTGGACCTCTTAGCATATTGACAAGTCTGCATGTAGCTCCCCTTTATAGCAGGCTGTTCCCACACTGAGGCCTTCAATATAATTTTCAGCGATGGGGGGTTTGAGACCCCAGCAACCATACCTCCAGTTCACCACTTTTTTATACTGTTACTACAGGGCTCAAAATTTCAAGTCCTTAGCTACTAGCCAGACCTTAAGAGTTACTCGCCATAAGTTGCTCCACTTAACCCTTACGCCCCTAAACACGCCCTCATAAATTGACACTCTTGTGAAATGACACTGTTAAATGTTTTATGCAGAGTTAAGTTACAAAAATAAATATTAACAACAACTTTATCAGTGTCCATCAATGCAGCCTATCAGTGCCCATCAGTGCAGCCTCACCAGTGCCCATCAATGCAGCCTATCAATGCCCATCAGTGCAACATATCAGTGCCCATCAGTGCAGCATATTAGTGCCCATCAGTACAGCTCATCGGTGCCCATCGGTACAGCTCATCCCTGCCAATAGTAACGCCTCATACGCCCATCAATGCATCCTGATCAGTGCCCATCAATGCAGCCTCATCAGTGTCCATCAGGGCAGCCTCATCAGTGCCTATTGATGTAGGATCATCAGTGCCCATTGATGCAGCCTCACCAGTGCCCATCAGTGCAGCCTCATCAGTGCTCATCAGTGACCATCAGCGCAGCCTTATCAGTGCCCATCAATGCATCCTCATCAGTGCCCATCAATGCAGCCTAATCAATGTCCATCAGGGCAGCCATCAGTGTCCATCAGTACATTAGTGTCTATCAATGCAGTCTCACCAGTGCCCATCAATGCAGCCTCACCAGTGACCATCAATGTCCATCAGTGTCCATCAATGCAGTCCCCGGTCACCAAATCTGACGGGTCACCAAATCTGACAGGACACAGAGGGTCCCGTCAGATCAGTGGACCAGTCAGATTTGGTCCCCGGGGACCTAATCTGACGGGTCACCAAATCTGACGGGACACAGAGGGTCCCGTCAGATAAGGGGACCCATCAGATTTGGTCCCCGGTCACCTAATCTGACGGGTCACCAAATCTGACGGGACACAGAGGGTCCTGTCAGATCAGTGGACCCATCAGATTTGGTCCCCGGTCACCTAATCTGACGGGTCACCAAATCTGACGGGACACAGAGGGTCCCGTCAGATTAGTGAACTCGGCAGAATTGGTCCCCGGGGACCTAATCTGACGGGTCACCAAATCTGACGGGACACAGAGGGTCCCGTCAGATAAGGGGACCCGTCAGATTCGGTCCCCGGGGACCTAATCTGACGGGTCACCAAATCTGACGGGACACAGAGGGTCCCGTCAGATCAGTGGACCCGTCAGATTTGGTCCCCGGGGACCTAATCTGACGGGTCACCAAATCTGACGGGACACAGAGGGTCCCGTCAGATAAGGGGACCCATCAGATTTGGTCCCCGGTCACCTAATATGACGGGTCACCAAATCTGACGGGACACAGAGGGTCCTGTCAGATCAGTGGACCCATCAGATTTGGTCCCCGGTCACCTAATCTGACGGGTCACCAAATCTGACGGGACACAGAGGGTCCCGTCAGATCAGTCGACCCGGTAGATTTGGTCCCCGGTCACCTAATCTGACGGGTCACCAAATCTGACGGGACACAGAGGGTCACATAAGGTCCCGTCACCAAATCTTGGTCCCCGGGGTCCTAATCTGAGGGTCCCGTCAGATAAGAGGGTCCCGTCAGATAAGGGGACCCGTCAGATTTGGTCCCCGGGGACCTAATCTGACGGGTCACCAAATCTGACGGGACACAGAGGGTCCCGTCAGATAAGGGGACCCATCAGATTTGGTCCCCGGTCACCTAATCTGACGGGTCACCAAATCTGACGGGACACAGAGGGTCCTGTCAGATCAGTGGACCCATCAGATTTGGTCCCCGGTCACCTAATCTGACGGGTCACCAAATCTGACGGGACACAGAGGGTCCCGTCAGATTAGTGAACTCGTCAGAATTGGTCCCCGGTCACCTAATCTGACGGGTCACCAAATCTGACGGGACACAGAGGGTCCCGTCAGATCAGTGGACCCGTCAGATTCGGTCCCCGGGGACCTAATCTGACGGGTCACCAAATCTGACGGGACACAGAGGGTCCCGTCAGATCAGTGGACCCCTCAGATTTGGTCCCCGGGGACCTAATCTGACGGGTCACCAAATCTGACGGGACACAGAGGGTCCCGTCAGATAAGGGGACCCATCAGATTTGGTCCCCGGTCACCTAATCTGACGGGTCACCAAATCTGACGGGACACAGAGGGTCCTGTCAGATCAGTGGACCCATCAGATTTGGTCCCCGGTCACCTAATCTGACGGGTCACCAAATCTGACGGGACACAGAGGGTCCCGTCAGATCAGTCGACCCGGTAGATTTGGTCCCCGGTCACCTAATCTGACGGGTCACCAAATCTGACGGGACACAGAGGGTCACATAAGGTCCCGTCACCAAATCTTGGTCCCCGGGGTCCTAATCTGAGGGTCCCGTCAGATAAGAGGGTCCCGTCAGATAAGGGGACCCGTCAGATTTGGTCCCCGGGGACCTAATCTGACGGGTCACCAAATCTGACGGGACACAGAGGGTCCCGTCAGATTAGTGGACTCGGCAGAATTGGTCCCCGGTCACCTAATCTGACGGGTCACCAAATCTGACGGGACACAGAGGGTCCCGTCAGATCAGTGGACCCGTCAGATTTGGTCCCCGGGGACCTAATCTGACGGGTCACCAAATCTGACGGGACACAGAGGGTCCCGTCAGATAAGGGGACCCGTCAGATTCGGTCCCCGGGGACCTAATCTGACGGGTCACCAAATCTGACGGGGCACAGAGGGTCCCGTTAGATCAGTGGACCCGGCAGATTTGGTCCCCGGGGACCTAATCTGACGGGTCACCAAATCTGACAGGACACAGAGGGTCCCGTCAGATCAATGGACCTGTCAGATTTGGTCCCCGGGGACCTAATCTGACGGGTCACCAAATCTGACGGGACACAGAGGGTCCCGTCAGATTAGTGGACTCGGCAGAATTGGTCCCCGGTCACCTAATCTGACGGGTCACCAAATCTGACGGGACACAGAGGGTCCCGTCAGATTAGTGGACTCGGCAGAATTGGTCCCCGGTCACCTAATCTGATGGGTCACCAAATCTGACGGGACACAGAGGGTCCCGTCAGATCAGTGGACCCGTCAGATTTGGTCCCCGGTCACCTAATCTGACGGGACACAGAGGGTCCCGTCAGATCAGTGGACCCATCAGATTTGGTCCCCGGGGACCTAATCTGACGGGTCACCAAATCTGACGGGACACAGAGGGTCCCGTCAGATAAGGGGACCCGTCAGATTCGGTCCCCGGGGACCTAATCTGACGGGTCACCAAATCTGACAGGACACAGAGGGTCCCGTCAGATAAATGGACCCGTCAGATTTGGTCCCCGGGGACCTAATCTGACGGGTCACCAAATCTGACGGGACACAGAGGGTCCTGTCAGATCAGTGGACCCATCAGATTTGGTCCCCGGGGACCTAATCTGACGGGTCACCAAATCTGACGGGACACAGAGGGTCCCGTCAGATTAGTGGACTCGGCAGAATTGGTCCCCGGTCACCTAATCTGACGGGTCACCAAATCTGACGGGACACAGAGGGTCCCGTCAGATCAGTGGACCCGTCAGATTTGGTCCCCGGGGACCTAATCTGACGGGTCACCAAATCTGACGGGACACAGAGGGTCCCGTCAGATCAGTGGACTCGTCAGATTTGGTCCCCGGTCACCTAATCTGACGGGACACAGAGGGTCCCGTCAGATTAGTGGACTCGGCAGAATTGGTCCCTGGTCACCTAATCTGACGGGTCACCAAATCTGACGGGACACAGAGGGTCCCATCAGATCAGTGGACCCGTCAGATTTGGTCCCCGGGGACCTAATCTGACGGGTCACCAAATCTGACGGGACACAGAGGGTCCCGTCAGATAAGGGGACCCGTCAGATTCGGTCCCCGGGGACCTAATCTGACGGGTCACCAAATCTGACGGGACACAGAGGGTCCCGTCAGATCAGTGGACCCGTCAGATTTGGTCCCCGGGGACCGAATCTGACGGGTCACCAAATCTGACGGGACACAGAGGGTCCCGTCAGATCAGTCGACCCGGTAGATTTGGTCCCCGGTCACCTAATCTGACGGGTCACCAAATCTGACGGGACACAGAGGGTCACATAAGGTCCCGTCACCAAATCTTGGTCCCCGGGGTCCTAATCTGAGGGTCCCGTCAGATAAGAGGGTCCCGTCAGATAAGGGGACCCATCAGATTTGGTCCCCGGTCACCTAATCTGACGGGTCACCAAATCTGACGGGACACAGAGGGTCCTGTCAGATCAGTGGACCCATCAGATTTGGTCCCCGGTCACCTAATCTGACGGGTCACCAAATCTGACGGGACACAGAGGGTCCCGTCAGATTAGTGGACTCGGCAGAATTGGTCCCCGGTCACCTAATCTGATGGGTCACCAAATCTGACGGGACACAGAGGGTCCCGTCAGATCAGTGGACCCGTCAGATTTGGTCCCCGGTCACCTAATCTGACGGGACACAGAGGGTCCCGTCAGATCAGTGGACCCGTCAGATTTGGTCCCCGGGGACCTAATCTGACGGGTCACCAAATCTGACGGGACACAGAGGGTCCCGTCAGATCAGTGGACCCGTCAGATTTGGTCCCCGGGGACCTAATCTGACGGGTCACCAAATCTGACGGGACACAGAGGGTCCCGTCAGATCAGTGGACCCGTCAGATTTGGTCCCCGGTCACCTAATCTGACGGGACACAGAGGGTCCCGTCAGATTAGTGGACTCGGCAGAATTGGTCCCTGGTCACCTAATCTGACGGGTCACCAAATCTGACGGGACACAGAGGGTCCCATCAGATCAGTGGACCCGTCAGATTTGGTCCCCGGGGACCTAATCTGACGGGTCACCAAATCTGACGGGACACAGAGGGTCCCGTCAGATAAGGGGACCCGTCAGATTCGGTCCCCGGGGACCTAATCTGACGGGTCACCAAATCTGACGGGACACAGAGGGTCCCGTCAGATCAGTGGACCCGTCAGATTTGGTCCCCGGTCACCTAATCTGACGGGTCACCAAATCTGACGGGACACAGAGGGTCCCGTCAGATCAGTCGACCCGGTAGATTTGGTCCCCGGTCACCTAATCTGACGGGTCACCAAATCTGACGGGACACAGAGGGTCACATAAGGTCCCGTCACCAAATCTTGGTCCCCGGGGTCCTAATCTGAGGGTCCCGTCAGATAAGAGGGTCCCGTCAGATAAGGGGACCCATCAGATTTGGTCCCCGGTCACCTAATCTGACGGGTCACCAAATCTGACGGGACACAGAGGGTCCTGTCAGATCAGTGGACCCATCAGATTTGGTCCCCGGTCACCTAATCTGACGGGTCACCAAATCTGACGGGACACAGAGGGTCCCGTCAGATTAGTGGACTCGGCAGAATTGGTCCCCGGTCACCTAATCTGATGGGTCACCAAATCTGACGGGACACAGAGGGTCCCGTCAGATCAGTGGACCCGTCAGATTTGGTCCCCGGTCACCTAATCTGACGGGACACAGAGGGTCCCGTCAGATCAGTGGACCCGTCAGATTTGGTCCCCGGGGACCTAATCTGACGGGTCACCAAATCTGACGGGACACAGAGGGTCCCGTCAGATAAGGGGACCCGTCAGATTCGGTCCCCGGGGACCTAATCTGACGGGTCACCAAATCTGACAGGACACAGAGGGTCCCGTCAGATCAATGGACCCGTCAGATTTGGTCCCCGGGGACCTAATCTGACGGGTCACCAAATCTGACGGGACACAGAGGGTCCTGTCAGATCAGTGGACCCATCAGATTTGGTCCCCGGGGACCTAATCTGACGGGTCACCAAATCTGACGGGACACAGAGGGTCCCGTCAGATAAGGGGACCCGTCAGATTCGGTCCCCGGGGACCTAATCTGACGGGTCACCAAATCTGACAGGACACAGAGGGTCCCGTCAGATCAATGGACCCGTCAGATTTGGTCCCCGGGGACCTAATCTGACGGGTCACCAAATCTGACGGGACACAGAGGGTCCTGTCAGATCAGTGGACCCATCAGATTTGGTCCCCGGGGACCTAATCTGACGGGTCACCAAATCTGACAGGACACAGAGGGTCCCGTCAGATTAGTGGACTCGGCAGAATTGGTCCCCGGTCACCTAATCTGATGGGTCACCAAATCTGACGGGACACAGAGGGTCCCGTCAGATCAGTGGACCCGTCAGATTTGGTCCCCGGTCACCTAATCTGACGGGACACAGAGGGTCCCGTCAGATCAGTGGACCCGTCAGATTTGGTCCCCGGGGACCTAATCTGACGGGTCACCAAATCTGACGGGACACAGAGGGTCCCGTCAGATAAGGGGACCCGTCAGATTCGGTCCCCGGGGACCTAATCTGACGGGTCACCAAATCTGACGGGACACAGAGGGTCCCGTTAGATCAGTGGACCCGTCAGATTTGGTCCCCGGGGACCTAATCTGACGGGTCACCAAATCTGACGGGACACAGAGGGTCCCGTCAGATTAGTGGACTCGGCAGAATTGGTCCCCGGTCACCTAATCTGACGGGTCACCAAATCTGACGGGACACAGAGGGTCCCGTCAGATCAGTGGACCCGTCAGATTTGGTCCCCGGGGACCTAATCTGACGGGTCACCAAATCTGACGGGACACAGAGGGTCCCGTCAGATAAGGGGACCCGTCAGATTCGGTCCCGGGGACCTAATCTGACGGGTCACCAAATCTGACGGGACACAGAGGGTCCCGTTAGATCAGTGGACCCGTCAGATTTGGTCCCCGGGGACCTAATCTGACGGGTCACCAAATCTGACAGGACACAGAGGGTCCCGTCAGATTAGTGGACTCGGCAGAATTGGTCCCCGGTCACCTAATCTGATGGGTCACCAAATCTGACGGGACACAGAGGGTCCCGTCAGATCAGTGGACCCGTCAGATTTGGTCCCCGGTCACCTAATCTGACGGGACACAGAGGGTCCCGTCAGATCAGTGGACCCGTCAGATTTGGTCCCCGGGGACCTAATCTGACGGGTCACCAAATCTGACGGGACACAGAGGGTCCCGTCAGATAAGGGGACCCGTCAGATTCGGTCCCCGGGGACCTAATCTGACGGGTCACCAAATCTGACAGGACACAGAGGGTCCCGTCAGATCAATGGACCCGTCAGATTTGGTCCCCGGGGACCTAATCTGACGGGTCACCAAATCTGACGGGACACAGAGGCTCCTGTCAGATCAGTGGACCCATCAGATTTGGTCCCCGGGGACCTAATCTGACGGGTCACCAAATCTGACGGGACACAGAGGGTCCCGTCAGATTAGTGGACTCGGCAGAATTGGTCCCCGGTCACCTACTCTGACGGGTCACCAAATCTGACGGGACACAGAGGGTCCCGTCAGATCAGTGGACCCGTCAGATTTGGTCCCCGGGGACCTAATCTGACGGGTCACCAAATCTGACGGGACACAGAGGGTCCCGTCAGATTAGTGGACTCGGCAGAATTGGTCCCCGGTCACCTAATCTGATGACCCTTTGCGGAGGTTTTTAATCTTTTTTCGGCCCTTAGCGGGGGTTAAAACCACCCCGCTAGCGGCCGCATACCGCGGGTAAAGCGATGGTAAAGCATCGCTAAATATAGCGCTGCTTTACCGTCGCCGCCCCGCACACCGCCCCAGTGTGAAGCCGGCCTTAAGGGAGATGCTTGTTTCATTTAGTGATGTATTGACACTGTTTACTGTTTACAAAGGTCTATATATATATGTATTGACACTGTTTACAAAGGTCTTCGCACCTGCCAATAATGGACACAGAGGGTCCCGTCAGATAAGGGGACCCGTCAGATTCGGTCCCCGGGGACCTAATCTGACGGGTCACCAAATCTGACGGGACACAGAGGGTCCTGTCAGATTAGTGGACCCGTCAGATTTGGTCCCCGGTCACCTAATCTGACGGGTCACCAAATCTGACGGGACACAGAGGGTCCCGTTAGATCAGTGGACCCGTCAGATTTGGTCCCCGGGGACCTAATCTGACGGGTCACCAAATCTGACGGGACACAGAGGGTCCCGTCAGATCAGTGGACCCGTCAGATTTGGTCCCCGGGGACCTAATCTGACGGGTCACCAAATCTGACGGGACACAGAGGGTCCCGTCAGATAAGGGGACCCGTCAGATTTGGTCCCCGGTCACCTAATCTGACGGGTCACCAAATCTGACGGGACCCTCTGTGTCCCTAAAAATAGCGCCTGCAAACCGACCCGAAACAGCTGTTGCTGTGTCTCCAGTGTGAAAGCCCTGAGGGCTTTCACACTGGAGCGGTGCGCTAGCAGGACGGTAAAAAAAAGTCCTGCTAGCTGCATCTTTGGAGCGGTGAAGGAGCGGTGTGTTCACCGCTCCTATACCGCTCCTACCCATTGAAATCAATGGGAGACCGCGGGGATACCGCCGCAAAGCGCCGCTGCAGCGGCGCTTTGCGGAGGTTTTTAATCTTTTTTCGGCCCTTAGCGGGGGTTAAAACCACCCCGCTAGCGGCCGCATACCGCGGGTAAAGCGATGGTAAAGCATCGCTAAATATAGCGCTGCTTTACCGTCGCCGCCCCGCACACCGCCCCAGTGTGAAGCCGGCCTTAAGGGAGATGCTTGTTTCATTTATTGATGTATTGACACTGTTTACAAAGGTCTTCGCACCTGCCAATAATGGTGCAGAACATATTATTGTTATTCTTGCTGTTGGCAATGATAAATGTTAAAATATTCACACAGATTGCAGAAAGACATTGCAGTGAATGGAGAGAACAAGTAACATAGGGGAGCAGTGAGCTGGTCTACGGTCAGATAACATGAAGTGTCTTACACGGCTTTGATGTCCTTCAGCTCACTTCAGAAAATGCATTTCTCCCCGGTCTTGTTTTAGACTTCCTGATCTCAACTATCCTTATGGCCTGTAAACACGATAGGATTTTCCGATGATAGGACCTTGTTGTCGGAAATTCCTACCGTGTGTAGGCTCCATCACACATTTTCCATAGGAATTTACGTCACACAAAATTTGAGATCTGGTTCTAAAATTTTCCGACAATATTAAAGATTGACAGTGTTATGCTCTGTACACATGATAGTATTTTCCGACAACAAAATCCATGGGATTTTTTCCGACGGATGTTGGCTCAAACTTATCTTGCATACCCACGATCACACAAAGTTGGTCGGAAGACAACAAAATCCATTATCGGAAAACCTGATTGTGTGTACACAATTCCGACGCACAATGTGCCACGCATGCTCGGAATCAAGCAGAAGAGCCGCACTGGCTATTGAACTTCAATTTTCTCGGCTCGTCGTACGCGTTGTACGTCAGCGTGTTCTTGACATTCGGAATGGTCGACTAATCTGACGTCAGATATTGTGTCCCGTCAGATTTGGTGACCCGTCAGATTAGGTGACCGGCGACAAAATCTGACAGGTCGACTAATCTGACGGGACCCTCTGTGACCGGCGTCAAAATCTGACGGGTCGACTAATCTGACGGGACCCTCTGTGTCCCATCAGATTTGGTGACCCGTCAGATTAGGTGACCGGCGACAAAATCTGACAGGTCGACTAATCTGACGGGACCCTCTGTGACCGGCGACAAAATCTGACGGGTCGACTAATCTGACGGGACCCTCTGTGTCCCGTCAGATTTGGTGACCCGTCAGATTTGGTGACCCGCGTCAAAATCTGACGGGTCGACTAATCTGACGGGACCCTCTGTGTCCCGTCAGATTTGGTGACCCGTCAGATTAGGTGACCGGCATCAAAATTCGACGGGTCGACTAATCTGATGGGACCCTCTGTGTCACGTTAGATTTGGTGACCCTTCAGATTAGGTGACCGGCGACAAAATCTGACGGGTCAACTAATCTGACGTCAGATTTTGTGTCCCGTCAGATTTGGTGACCCGTCAGATTAGGTGACCGGCGACAAAATCTGACAGGTCGACTAATCTGACGGGACCCTCTGTGACCGGCGTCAAAATCTGACGGGTCGACTAATCTGACGGGACCCTCTGTGTCCCGTCAGATTTGGTGACCCGTCAGATTAGGTGACCGGCGACAAAATCTGACGGGTCGACTAATCTGACGGGACCCTCTGTGTCCCGTCAGATTTGGTGACCCGTCAGATTAGGTGACCGGCGACAAAATCTGACGGGTCGACTAATCTGACGGGACCCTCTGTGTCCCGTCAGATTTGGTGACCCGTCAGATTTGGTGACCCGCGTCAAAATCTGACGGGTCGACTAATCTGACGGGACCCTCTGTGTCCCGTCAGATTTGGTGACCCATCAGATTAGGTGACCGGCGACAAAATCTGACGGGTCGACTAATCTGACGGGACCCTCTGTGTCCCGTCAGATTAGGTGACCCGCGACAAAATCTGATGGGTCGACTAATCTGACGTCAGATTTTGTGTCCCGTCAGATTTGGTGACCCGTCAGATTAGGTGACCGGCGAAACAAAATCTGACGGGTCGACTAATCTGACGGGACCCTCTGTGTCCCGTCAGATTTGGTGACCCGTCAGATTAGGTGACCGGCATCAAAATTTGACGGGTCGACTAATCTGATGGGACCCTCTGTGTCACGTTAGATTTGGTGACCCTTCAGATTAGGTGACCGGCGACAAAATCTGACGGGTCGACTAATCTGACGTCAGATTTTGTGTCCCGTCAGATTTGGTGACCCGTCAGATTAGGTGACCGGCGACAAAATCTGACAGGTCGACTAATCTGACGGGACCCTCTGTGACCGGCGTCAAAATCTGACGGGTCGACTAATCTGACGGGACCCTCTGTGTCCCGTCATATTTGGTGACCCGTCAGATTAGGTGACGGGCGACAAAATCTGACAGGTCGACTAATCTGACGGGACCCTCTGTGACCGGCGACAAAATCTGACGGGTCGACTAATCTGACGGGACCCTCTGTGTCCCGTCAGATTTGGTGACCCGTCAGATTAGGTGACCCGCGTCAAAATCTGACGGGTCGACTAATCTGACGGGACCCTCTGTGTCCCGTCAGATTTGGTGACCCGTCAGATTAGGTGACCGGCGACAAAATCTGACGGGTCGACTAATCTGACGGGACCCTCTGTGTCCCGTCAGATTAGGTGACCAGCGACAAAATCTGATGGGTCGACTAATCTGACGTCAGATTTTGTGTCCCGTCAGATTTGGTGACCCGTCAGATTAGGTGACCGGCGACAAAATCTGACAGGTCGACTAATCTGACGGGACCCTCTGTGACCGGCGTCAAAATCTGACGGGTCGACTAATCTGACGGGACCCTCTGTGTCCCGTCAGATTTGGTGACCCGTCAGATTAGGTGACCGGCGACAAAATCTGACGGGTCGACTAATCTGACGGGACCCTCTGTGTCCCGTCAGATTTGGTGACCCGTCAGATTAGGTGACCGGCGACAAAATCTGACGGGTCGACTAATCTGACGGGACCCTCTGGGTCCCGTCAGATTAGGTGACCGACGACAAAATCTGATGGGTCGACTAATCTGACGTCAGATTTTGTGTCCCGTCAGATTTGGTGACCCGTCAGATTAGGTGACCGGCGAAACAAAATCTGACGGGTCGACTAATCTGACGGGACCCTCTGTGTCCCGTCAGATTTGGTGACCCGTCAGATTAGGTGACCGGCATCAAAATTTGACGGGTCGACTAATCTGATGGGACCCTCTGTGTCACGTTAGATTTGGTGACCCTTCAGATTAGGTGACCGGCGACAAAATCTGACGGGTCGACTAATCTGACGGGACCCTCTGGGTCCCGTCAGATTAGGTGACCGGCGACAAAATCTGATGGGTCGACTAATCTGACGTCAGATTTTGTGTCCCGTCAGATTTGGTGACCCGTCAGATTAGGTGACCGGCGAAACAAAATCTGACGGGTCGACTAATCTGACGGGACCCTCTGTGTCCCGTCAGATTTGGTGACCCGTCAGATTAGGTGACCGGCATCAAAATTTGACGGGTCGACTAATCTGATGGGACCCTCTGTGTCACGTTAGATTTGGTGACCCTTCAGATTAGGTGACCGGCGACAAAATCTGACGGGTCGACTAATCTGACGTCAGATTTTGTGTCCCGTCAGATTTGGTGACCCGTCAGATTAGGTGACCGGCGACAAAATCTGACAGGTCGACTAATCTGACGGGACCCTCTGTGACCGGCGACAAAATCTGACGGGTCGACTAATCTGACGGGACCCTCTGTGTCCCGTCAGATTTGGTGACCCGTCAGATTAGGTGACCCGCGTCAAAATCTGACGGGTCGACTAATCTGACGGGACCCTCTGTGTCCCGTCAGATTTGGTGACCCGTCAGATTAGGTGACCGGCGACAAAATCTGACGGGTCGACTAATCTGACGGGACCCTCTGTGTCCCGTCAGATTTGGTGACCCGTCAGATTAGGTGACCGGCATCAAAATTTGACGGGTCGACTAATCTGATGGGACCCTCTGTGTCACGTTAGATTTGGTGACCCTTCAGATTAGGTGACCAGCGACAAAATCTGACGGGTCGACTAATCTGACGTCAGATTTTGTGTCCTGTCAGATTTGGTGACCCGTCAGATTAGGTGACCGGCGACAAAATCTGACAGGTCGACTAATCTGACGGGACCCTCTGTGACCGGCGTCAAAATCTGACGGGTCGACTAATCTGACGGGATCCTCTGTGTCCCGTCAGATTTGGTGACCCGTCAGATTAGGTGACCGGCGACAAAATCTGACGGGTCGACTAATCTGACGGGACCCTCTGTGTCCCGTCAGATTTGGTGACCCGTCAGATTTGGTGACCCGCGTCAAAATCTGACGGGTCGACTAATCTGACGGGACCCTCTGTGTCCCGTCAGATTTGGTGACCCATCAGATTAGGTGACCGGCGACAAAATCTGACGGGTCGACTAATCTGACGGGACCCTCTGTGTCCCGTCAGATTAGGTGACCAGCGACAAAATCTGATGGGTCGACTAATCTGACGTCAGATTTTGTGTCCCGTCAGATTTGGTGACCCGTCAGATTAGGTGACCGGCGAAACAAAATCTGACGGGTCGACTAATCTGACGGGACCCTCTGTGTCCCGTCAGATTTGGTGACCCATCAGATTAGGTGACCGGCATCAAAATTTGACGGGTCGACTAATCTGATGGGACCCTCTGTGTCACGTTAGATTTGGTGACCCTTCAGATTAGGTGACCGGCGACAAAATCTGACGGGTCGACTAATCTGACGTCAGATTTTGTGTCCCGTCAGATTTGGTGACCCGTCAGATTAGGTGACCGGCGACAAAATCTGACAGGTCGACTAATCTGACGGGACCCTCTGTGACCGGCGTCAAAATCTGACGGGTCGACTAATCTGACGGGACCCTCTGTGTCCCGTCATATTTGGTGACCCGTCAGATTAGGTGACGGGCGACAAAATCTGACAGGTCGACTAATCTGACGGGACCCTCTGTGAGCGGCGACAAAATCTGACGGGTCGACTAATCTGACGGGACCCTCTGTGTCCCGTCAGATTTGGTGACCCGTCAGATTAGGTGACCCGCGTCAAAATCTGACGGGTCGACTAATCTGACGGGACCCTCTGTGTCCCGTCAGATTTGGTGACCCGTCAGATTAGGTGACCGGCGACAAAATCTGACGGGTTGACTAATCTGACGGGACCCTCTGTGTCCCGTCAGATTAGGTGACCAGCGACAAAATCTGATGGGTCGACTAATCTGACGTCAGATTTTGTGTCCCGTCAGATTTGGTGACCCGTCAGATTAGGTGACCGGCGACAAAATCTGACAGGTCGACTAATCTGACGGGACCCACTGACGGGACAAGCTGCCCACCAATCTTCCTCAGCTACAGAATCTGATCAAGAGGGATCCAGCCTGTTATACCGAGGAGTTTCTTCAGCAGTACAAGCACTACCAGTCCATTGTTGAGGTATTCAAGCTTCAACCAGACAAACCAAACAAAGAGTTGGCAACATTGGTCATGTTTATGGCACAGAGATCCGGACATAGATGGATGTAGGATTGATCATTTACTTTCTTGGGTGGAATCCAAAAGCTTATTAGCCTGTCACGAGAGTGCGGGCAATAGATGCGGTGAGTGCGTTTCTTTTGGGGGAGTGGAAGCACGGATCACAGTGGTGTGGTGGAAGATCAAAGGAAGAGTTTATCACGTTTATTTGCACATCGTGTGAAAAATCGCATGGACTTTTTATGCGACTTATATGTTCACTAATTGTTTTGCTTTGCAGAAATCGGTGTTACACTGATTATTATACACAGACTTTGTTGTGCACTTATTTTTATTTTTGATCGTTTTCATACACTTATTATATTTGTTCCACTTAGCACTATTGGTGATATTATACTTTTCATATTTTTTATTTTTATTTTTGTTTAACATAATAATTTATATATATATATATATTTTTTTATGTATATATATTTTTTTATATATATTTTTTTAGGTTTACACATGTATTCGATATATGTTTAGCGCCGCTATCTGCTCTTGGTCTTTAATATAGAAGAGACTTGGTGTAGATTTGTTCACATTCATATCTATCTTTTTAAAGTGGCAGCTATAGTTTGGTAGGTAGCAGTTTTTCCTGAGCGCAGTGGGTAGGCATTCAAATAGGGGCGGTTGTTTTTGATTCCTATACGGTGTGATATACAGATTTGGTGACCCGTCAGATTAGGTGACCGGCGACAAAATCTGACGGGTCGACTAATCTGACAGGACCCTCTGTGTCCCGTCAGATTTGGTAACCCAGATTAGGTGACCGGCGACAAAATCTGACGGGACAGATTTGGTAACCCATCAGATTAGGTGACCGGCGACAAAATCTGACGGGTCGACTAATCTGACAGGACCCTCTGTGTCCCGTCAGATTTGGTGACCCATCAGATTAGGTGACTGGCGACAAAATCTGAAGGGTCGGAGGCGCATGTGCGGCGCGATCCTGGACGGAAGTCCGCAAGGAACGGAGACAAAAGCTGACTTCCCCGGGCCTTACGGCTACAATCCAAACACCAAACCACATAACACCCCTGGCGGAACATCCAGCGCATGCCGGGCCCTAAGACTCGCCGCGGCAAACCATCCCAGAGATCCCTGACAACCTACCTATTTGGTCCGAGTGCGGGAACAGCACAAGATGTCCCAAGATTGTTTCTCGTCAGATTTGTTGACCCGTTAGATTAGGTGACCGGCGTCAAAATCTGACGGGTCGACTAATCTGACGGGACCCTCTGTGTCCCATCAGATTTGGTAACCCATCAGATTAGGTGACCGGCGACAAAATCTGACGGGTCGACTAATCTGACGGGACCCTCTGTGTCCCGTCAGATTTGGTAACCCGTCAGATTAGGTGACCGGCGACAAAATCTGACGGGTCGACTAATCTGACGGGACCCTCTGTGTCCCATCAGATTAGGTGACCGGCGACAAAATCTGACGGGTCGACTAATCTGACGTCAGATTTTGTGTCCTGTCAGATTTGGTTACCCGTCAGATAAGGTGACCGGCGACAAAATCTGACGGGTCGACTAATCTGACGGGACCCTCTGTGTCCCGGCAGATTTGGTGACCCGTCAGATTAGGTGACCGGCGATAAAATCTGACAGGTCGGGGGTGCATGTGCGGCGCGATCCTGGACGGAAGCAAGGGCTAAGAGCTCCGCAAGGAACGGAGACAAAAGCTGACTCCCCGGGGCCTTACGGCTACAATCCGAACACCAAACCACATAACACCCCTGGCGGAACATCCAGCGCATGCCGGGCCCTAAGACTCGCCGCGGCAAACCAGCCCAGAGATCCCTGACAACCTACCTATTTGCTCCGAGTGCGGGAACAGCACAAGATGTCCCAAGATGGCGCCCAGGCAGGGCCTGCTCCAGCGCAGAGGTGACCGGCGACAAAACCTGACGGGTCGACTAATCTGACGGGACCCTCTGTTTCCCGTCATATTTGTTGACCCGTTAGATTAGGTGACCGGCGTCAAAATCTGACAGGTCGACTAATCTGACGGGACCCTCTGTGTCCCGTCAGATTTGGTAACCCATCAGATTAGGTGACCGGCGACAAAATCTGACGGGTCGACTAATCTGACGGGACCCTCTTTGTCCCGTCAGATTTGGTAACCAGTCAGATTAGGTGACCGGCGACAAAATCTGATGGGTCGACTAATCTGACGGGACCCTCTGTGTCCCGTCAGATTAGGTGACTGGCGACAAAATCTGACGGGTCGACTAATCTGACGTCAGATTTTGTGTCCCGTCAGATTTGGTGACCCGTCAGATTTGACGGGACACAGAGGGTCCCGTCAGATTAGTCGACCCATCAGATTTTGTCGCCGGTCACCTAATCTGACGGGTTACCAAATCTGACGGGACACAGTATTATTGCACAGAGCAGGTCAGTACAACGTGTTTATTTTTTTAATTTACATAGATTTCCTTTTTTAACACTTTAAATAGAATTTGCGCCTACTTGTTATATATACGCTGTATACATATTCCACAGTCCCAGCACCCATAAAATATTCCTTGACTGCTGTACCACAAGCAAGAGTCGCACACATATAATATGCTTTTCTAGACACTAAATATAGAGAGCTAACACTTTGTCCAAGACTACCTTGAATAAGAACTTCATTAAAACAGTTGGGGTCTACTTAACAACCAGGATCTGTCAAGGATAATAAACATTTTTGTTGCGGCTATGTAACAATCAACATAGTGTAAAGGGTAATGTACAACATAGCATATAGAGTGCAGGGGGCAGGCCTATGTTGCATACAATGTAGTGTAGAGGGTGCAGGGATGAGGCCTATGTAATGTACAACATAAAGTATAAAGTGCAGTGGTCAGGACTATGTAATATACAATACAGTGGATAGAATGCAGTAGTATACACACAACATAAATGCAGAGGCCAGGCATATGTAACATACCTCATAGTATGTAAAATGCAGAGGCCAGGTATATGTAATATACCGTATATACTCGAGTATAGGCCGAGTGTTTCAGCACATTTTTTTGTGCTGAAAGTGCCCCCCTCGGCTTATACTCGAGTAAAGCACTTTTCTGCAGCAAACAAAAAATTTCCGACCCGACTTTGGGGCCCCCGTATCTAGGTGGGTTTCCTAGCTCTAAGTGGCCCCGAGATACGAAGCCCCAAAGTTGGTACAGAAAATGTCATTCTCTGCTGCAGAAAAGTGCTTGACATTTTCTGACCCGATTTTGGGGCCCCATATCTCGGGAACACTTGGTGCTAGGAACCCCAAATTTGGTATTAAAACCCAGTGGAACCATTACTCCCTAATGTCCACATAGGACTAGAAAACCTTAGAACAAAGTGGGAGGTAGATTTCCCTGCATTAGACACGGAAGATTGGGAGGAAATGTGGGAGTATCCATTTTCACAATTAGTATCAGCCAGGGATAAATTAGTGCAATTTAAAATACTACATAGAATATACTACACGCCTGTACGCTTACACAGAATTTATCCAGCTGTCTCCGCCTCCTGCTGGAGGTGCAGCTCACCATCAGCGGATTTCATTCATATTTTCTGGAATTGTCCTAAGATTGAAACTTTTTGGGTTGAGATAGCCAAATTTATTTTGGCTGTCACCACCATTCCTGTGCCATTGTCCGTAGAGATATGTCTGCTGGGACTAGTTGAACCACTGGCCCCAAGCCGGGCGATCAGGACCCTGATGGGACTATTATTATACTATGCCCGTAAATCTATATTGCTCAAATGGAAGGCCCCGGCCGCACCTACCATAAATTTCTGGAAGAGGTTAGTGAATACGGCCCTACCACTATATAAAGCTACTTACCTGTCACGTGGTTGTGGGAAAAAATTTCACAAAGTATGGGATATTTGGACTAAATCCCAGTCCACTAATGCAGACTCAAGTGATGATTAGCAACACTCTATTAAGTATTAAGCACCAGGAATAGTTTCTCATGTTTTACGTTTCTCGTGTTTTCTTACGTTTCTCGTGTTTTCTTACGTTTCTCGTGTTTTCTTACATTTCTCGTGTTTTCTTACGTTTTCTCGTGTTTTCTTACGTTTTCCGTGTTTTCTTACGTTTTCCGTGTTTTCTTACGTTTTCCGTGTTTTCTTACGTTTCTCGTGTTTTCTTACGTTCCTTACGGTTCTCTTGGTTTCTTGCGTGTCTCATGTTGTGTTCTCGTGCATGTCATATGCCTTTTCATGTCATTGCCTTTCGTTTGCGGCATTTCCGTTAGCTAGTGCTTACATCCAGGATCTGTCACGTCTACAGATCCATACGGGCTGAGGTTTTCGTTTTTAATTGATTGTCGTCCCACAATCTTCTCGCCTGTAGTCCATACGTCATACATGCACGTTCACCATTACACCTTTACTACTACCCACCACGTTCTGTGGGTACCTTAGCCCTGAGTGTTCGTTTTTAATTGCCTGTCTTAGCGCGGCAGGTTGCTCGGGCTCGCTTACTGCATACGGTAGGGGGGGGTGGTCATTAGGTTCACATTCCGGCGCTGATTGGTCTTGTCATTTCTGCAACCACATCACGTTCCTAGGCTCCTGAGATTGTTCTGTGGGGAGGGGGGAGTAAAAGTAAGCTGGTGTATGGATAGTAAGCACTTCATCCTGTGATTAACTACTGAAAGCCTGCAGGGTATCAGTGGAATTAATAGTTCTCGTTTTCTACACATACTACATAGGTGGTTGAGCGTACAGTGGTACAGTGGTTTTGTTAGATTGTATAATTTGTATATTTTTAATTTTTTTTTTTCCATGTTAAGTTTAGTTATAGTAGTGCTTGTGCCTGGGTAGTGCTTGTGCCTGGGTATGCCCAATAGGCTGTTTTGTTCTGTATTTACCTGAAAATTCAATAAAAACAATTAAAAAAATAAAAAAAAAACCCAGTGGAACTAGCACTACAACATTTCCAAAGATGGGCTCTCACTTGTTCCATGACAGTGACTCAGAAGTCTGTAAAGTAGTATATGAAGGACAGAATAACAGCCCGTGAGTTTGTATTTCAATACACTAAATCATCAATGGGTATTCCCCTATTTCCATCCTCACAGGATTGCTTTATTTAGAGGAATGTGTTTATTTTCAATTCTATGCACACAAAAGGTGCCATCCATTCTAATATCCCAAGAATAAAACTTTGTGTACGGTGGAGACTTCTTATCATTGTCCTGTGCAATCATACAGTTTCCTGACACAAGCATGACAGCATACACGTATGGGTATAGGCTCCGCCCCTCACCCAATCAGGACTGGTTATACTATATTTAAAAGGGTTGCCTCCCCTCAAGCGGCATTCTCTTTTTGTTCCTCAAATGCTCAGATGGTTATAACTATTTAACCACTATAGACCCGCGCTATAGCCAAATGACGGCTACAGTGCGGATCTATTGTGCCGGGACTACTATTGACGTCGTCCCGGGCACGAGCTGCCTGCGCGCCCCCTGAAGGGCGCGCGCGGCGCGCTCTGTGATCAGCGAGTCTGTGAGACTCGCTGGATCACAGATCCGAGTAAGGGGTCGATCCCGACCCCTTACCACGTGATCAGCTGTCAGCCAATGACAGCTGATCATGTGATACTAACAGAGCCGGTAATCAGCTTTTTTTCCTCCTCGCGCTGACAGCGCGAGGAGAAAAAAAAAAAAGCCGATCACCGGCGGCAGTGAGAGGGACATCAGTCCCTCTCACTGCAATGTGCCCAGCGATGTGCCCAATATATTGTGCCCACCTTTGCCCCATTAAAGTGCCCCTACCAGTGCCCACACTGCCATCTGTCAGTGCCCACAGTGCCATCTTTCAGTGCCCACAGTGCCAGTGCTGCACATCAGTGTCACCTGCCAGTGCTCATCTGTGTCACCTACCAGTGCTCATCTGTGTCACCTACCAGTGCCCATCAGTGCCACCCATCAGTGTCATCCATCAGTGCCCATCGGTGCCACCCATCCGTGCTACCCATCCGTGCCACCCATCCCTGCCACCCATCCGTGCCCATCAGTGCCCATCAGTGCCCATCAGTGCCATCTTTGCTGTCCCCATCAGTACCGACTTATCTGTCCCCACCAGTGCAGCCTATCAGTGCCCACCAGTGCAGCCTATCAGTGCCCACCAGTGCCACCTATCGGTGCCCACCAGTGCCGCCTCATCAGCGCATATCAATGAAGCAGAAAAATTACCTGTTTGCAAAATTTTATAACAAACTATTAAACATGATTTTTTTTTTTTTTTTTTTAATTTTCCATCTTTTTTTGTTTGTTTAGCAAAAAATAAAAACCCCAGCTGTGATTAAATACCACCAAAAGAAAGCTCTATTTGTGGGAAAAAAATGATAAAAATTTCATTTGGGTACAGTGTTATATGACCGCGCAATTGTCATTCCAAGTGCGTCACTGCCAAAAGATGAAAATTGGTCTGGTCACGAGGGGGTTTAAGTGCAAAGTAATCAGATGGTTAAGGAAAATTTTTATTTTTTTCCCCGCACATTCCCAGATTCATCTGGCCCGCCGCACAGGTTCAGCCTCTTTCCTGTGACGAAGGCCCTCCATTCAGTTATAAAGCTTCCATACGAAGGTGACACCCCCAGGTCCAGACACTGTCTGGGATACTGGTCTCTGGATGCAGTCAGGACGCATACCCCTCTGCCAGGGCTACATGGGTCTTCTTCCCTTCCTGGCATGGCTTCCAGGGCTGTATCCATGGATTCCCTCTGAATAGTCGGGCTTCAAAGCAGGGAGCGGGAACGCTATGTCCAAGGCACCGCCGGCTGATGTCCGGCGGCCGTTCTGTGGACTGACTACCAAAATGGCACCCGGCAGACTTCCGGCTGGCAGAGGTGGAGCAAGCTGGCGCCAGGGTGACTTCCGGTTCGCCGTGAGCAGCTCAAGGACTCAGGAGCGGCTGGAGCAGCAATCAGGGGACACCCTTCCTCTTTATAATGGGGAGAGAAAATCAAGCCAGTGTACAAGCAGGAAGAGGGTCAGGCAGCAGATGACAGGTAAGAGAGGACCCAGGGTTGCTGGGAGGTGGAGGGGAGGGAGTGAGAGAGTATGGAACAAACACTGAAAAGTCCTTGTTTAACAGATTGTGCTTGTTTGTGCCATGCCTGACTCAATACTCCCACAGAGGTAAGACACATTCTATGAGAAACCATACTACAAAAGTGTTTGTTTGTTACAGCTTCTTAAAGCCACACCATGAGCTCTCTCAGAGACCAGCCACATAACATAAGGTGCGAATTAGGTAAGCAGTTACTAAACTCCATTAAAAAGAGAGCATATGGCTAATAAAAGTAATTTTTTTTATAGCCCTCACCACCAGTACCGTTCCTCAAAACGAACAGACAAAAGTCCTAACATGGCTACAGCCCATTCAAAAGCCCACCAAGATGGCTGGCAGGGAATGGAAATGGAAGAGCTACAAGCTGAGAAAGGGGACCAATGCCTAGAATGCGGTCTGAAGCATTGCCTAGGAAGATATTTTGTTGAGAAATTCTCCTAGTGGCAGCAACAGACAAGGAAACAGAAAAAGCTGAAATTATTTCTTTAATCAAAACAGACAAGAGGTGGCAGGTAGATCGAGTCCACTCCACAGCTCCACATGCTTCCTTTGCTCGGGCGCACTGAGCGGAAGTGACATCATAACTCGAATGTCACTCACAGCACCGGCCATAGTAATGCATATATTATGCGGAAGTTACTTGGCGCGATGGATCCCCGGAGTGGGGGGGGGGGGCGGCGCCCGGGCGCCCCCGATGGACGGGCCGCCACTGCCTTGCAGTCCTAGTATGACAATGTTCACTTGACCTTCTGTGTCAGAACAACAGAAACAAGAGAGGACTATGGGACTCCATTCCTTTCCTATTGTCCATAACATAGATGGGCATGGTTCTGTTGTCATCAGAGAACAATGTAATCGATAACAGTTAACACAGACGGTTATCAGTTCACTGGAATTCTGGCAGGATAAATAAGTATACTTACCAAACAGATAATAAAACGCTTTCAATGGTATAGTTAACAAACCAAAAGCCAATTAGGACAAAAAAAAGGGTACAGTACTTTTTTCAGTGAAGCCCAGTGCAACAATTAACTGTATTGCACCATGCTGAGCCCAATAGAAGTTACTGAAATATCACTGTGACATTTCAATAAAGTTTGCACAATAAAAGGTAAACATGATGATGTGCCAGATTTGGTGCTTCAGCACTGTTCCTATCAGCACACACCAGTGGCCATGCTTTCAATGTGACTACTGGTATGAATGAGCTATAAGCTCAGTCAGCCCTGAGGATCAGGTGCTGTCCATCAGTAACCATAGACATGGAGATTACTAACTTCATACAGACCTGACAAAACTGAGGTAATGCTTTATGAGTTTTATGTTTATTACAATCATTGATTTGGAGTTTTGAAAGTCCTGGGTCATGAAAATCGTGTACCAAAAAGTCATTTTGATTGAGTTATTGAAAGTGTTGGCGAGGTTGTAAGCAGACCAGTAGGGGCAGATAGTTCAGTTTTGTTTTTTATTTCATTTTCTATTACTTCTTACAATTAATACACACTTCAACACATTGACATGACTTTACCTTATTACTCTGAAAACAATTCTTGAAATCCTCAAAAGAAATGCTAGAATGCCCAGACAGATTTAATCTGAAACAATTAAAGTACTTTTATTATTATCTGAATCAGATTTGAACAATGTAAGTCTATACCTACTCATTTATATATGAAATATACAGCATTATTTGCCGCATAATTCTCTTAATGAGCGTAATGTTAATTTAATGCTTTTAAATATGTATTTTTTTTTATTGCAAAACACTAAACTGTCAAATACATTTAATATCAATGCCCACAATTCAATACCCTTTGAGAAAATCTTAATAAAGTAGTCCCCAAGATGAAGTTGTCTTCTAAACCCAACACTTCTGGAAGTGTCACTCCCCTGGTCCCCTACTCCACTGATTGGCTCCTCTCAATGACCTCTAGAACCTCCAACAGGACACACTACTGACATAGGGGTCCCTGGAAGGAACCACTCAGTTGATTGGGGGAAGGAAGGGAGATCCAGAAGATTAATACCCTTGGTAGTATAAATTTCAGAAGATAATTTCAGATTTTTCATCAATGGACTGACATTAGGCGGCAGGAGGGGGGTATTAACTCCCCTAAATGGTTCAAGCAATTTCATTTTCTCAGCATGGTCGTTAATGTTTTGCAGACTTGAGCTTCAATGGGAAAGAGAACTAATCAATTTTCTGTGAAAGTCCTCGAATACAGGGAATGCAGCAGCAAGTGACCAAAACGGCCTAAGCCACAGCAATTGAGATCAAACATGATGTGATAAGTCCAGTCCACTTACCGAACCATCCTTCAAGACAGTTTGTGAATGGATCATTAATACCTGAGTTTTCTGCTAATTCATTCGATAGAGCAGTCAGTCCTTCCAAGGCTCTGGCCACGGTCCCTCCAGGAGCTGTATTGTTAGAGATAAAGGTGCAACACATGCTACCAAATATTTTGCATACCCCTCTTTCAACTAGGACCATATCTAAGGCCATTAGGTTCTGCCATGCCATTAGAGATGTGGGGGCCAACTGTTTTGCTAGGCCCTTCACAGTGTCCCTAGTATAGTTTACAAATCGTTGTTGGTTATAGTATATATAGTTAATCCAGTTAACATTTTTATCTATAGTCACCCACCAGAGAAGAGACTCAAACCCAGCTGTCACCTGATTCCTAGCCCTAAACTCATCCAGCACCCTGCGCTCATCTATGTAGTTCTGAGAGTCAAACCCTATGGGAGAGGTGTCCCTCTGATACCATTGGTGACTCTTAGACCATGGGTGTTTTGACAGGATCCTCAGGGGCATAGCCAGCTGGACCATAGCGCAATTCCCTTGGGCATTGGCCAGTATCCTAGCTCGCAGTTTCTTATCCCCACACATCCACCAGACATCAGCTCTCTGAATGTCATGTTCAACCCAGTTCTATAACGGAACCGTGCGTCAGAGAGGGGCGGGGTCAACGGGTGGCCCCGCCCTCTGTTATATAAGAACTGTCAGAAGAAGAGAAGCGTCACACAGGGAGAGCCTCCCATTGTGCGGAGTGGCCCGACAATGAAGCGCGGAAGAAGAGACGCCGTGGAGGAAGATGCCGGACGAGAACACCGGAGCAAGAAGCAGAGGATCGGAGGAAGAAGATGGAGGAAGTAGAAGATGGAGGAAGAAACCAAAGGATGAAGGAAAGAAGAAGAAAGAAGGAAGAAGATGGAAAGAAGAAGGAATTGTCAAAAACTGTCTCATTTCACACAGGGGGGGGGGGGCGGGATCTGGGGGTCCCTTTGTTAAAGGTGGCTTCCAGTTTCCGATAAGCCCCCCGCCCGCAGACCCCCACAACCACCGGCCAGGGTTGTGGGGATGAGGCCCTTGTCCTCATCAACATGGGGACAAGGTGCTTTGGGGGGGTACCCCAAAGAACCCTCCCAATGTTGAGGGCATGTGGCCTGGTACGGTTCAGGAGGGGGGGCGCTCTCTTGTCCACCCTCTTTTCCTGCGGCCTGCCAGGTTGCGTGCTTGGATAAGGGTCTGGCATGGATTTTGAGGTGGACCCCCACGCCTTTTTTTTTTTTGGCACGGGGTTCCTCTTAATATCCATACCAGACCTGAAGGGCCTGGTATGCTCTTGGAGGGGAACCCATGCCATTTTTTTTTTTTAAATTAAAGTCGCCTGGCCTGGGGGCGACTTAAAGTCGTGTTGTAAGTCACCCCAAGTCATGTTGCAAGGCGCGCTGGAAGTCATGTTGCCCCTGTGTGAATGGACTGTTATAACGGCGTGAGCTATTATCAATGGCATATTATTATCCCGTGCGCCGGTATATTATTATCGCGGTGCGCCGGCATATTATGTGTTGCGCTTATGCGTGCGCCGGTTCATACGCTCAATTAATAATTTATCTGGCGCACCAATTAAGGTATGAACCGGCGCAGCGCATTCATCTTAGTAAATCAGCCCCAATCTCTCACACAGGAATTTGAAATGGAGGAGCAATTCACTCCCTCCTTTGAGGAGATTCAAATGAGGGGAGGGGATGAGAAACTGCAGGCTTTAGTCTCCCCAAATTATTTCTTGCAGTTATTTTTTTCCACTCAGCCATACTTAGCTATTTTTCTGCTTCTCAAATATTTGTTAAACATTTAGATAAAACTTGCATATGGTCTAATTCTCTTTTGCTAGACCCATCAGTGATATGGCTATTGGATTACCTCTACCTGAAGTTGCAACTCCAACTGTTTGGTTCCTATGAGTCCGGCCGGAGGGTTGTCCCCGAGCAGGCAGCCCAGATGTAGCAGTCTCCCAGACTCTGTTATCCAGTGGTACCTGAGACGGTGCAGTAATCCAAGATGCCAGCTCCCGTCCAATCCCCATGGGCCATAGAGTGCAATGCCACCTGGTATTTTACCTATTTATCTGCTTAATACATTGGCTAGGAAGGTGTTGGCTGCCTTACAGAGCGAAGCCATAAGACAATTAAACCTAGTATCTCTTTAAGCTTTTGCAAAGTTTCCTGCTTCTCTGCCAGCTCCCAATCTGTCACTGATAGGCAAGCAGGCTTCAACACAAGTTTTACAGGCACACAGAACATGAGGTGTGAAGAATGATTTTTTGCTGGTTATTTAAACTCCTATTATCAACCCATACCTTTTTTGATCTTTGGGTCCTAACAATTTAAGTTTATCCACCAAATCCTGACACTTTTACAGTTAGTTTACTATTGAATCCAAACTTCCCCTCCCACTTGGCACATTAGGAACACAGCAGCCTCATAAGCAGGCACAAAACATTCTTTTACAGAGACTATTCCCCATTGTCAGCGCCTGTCGGATCTCTCATTTACCTATAAAACACTGGGATAGTGACCCTCGGCCCACAGTAACAATAGGAATACAAGAAGAGTAAAAATATCATCACTCCCCACACTATAGGGAGAATCAAAAATAAATTAAAACTTGTCTCTGCAGTACTGTTGTTTTTTCAATAAGGTTACAGCATCAACAGAAAGGTTAAACATGAGAAAGGAGAAACTAAACACACAGAAGAAAGTTAGCCTTGCGATCTTTCTAGATCACCTAACTAAATAGCGCTTAAATCATCGGGCAATCAACCTCAGACGACGTCAGGCAATCAACCTCTGACATTTGGTATACTTCAAATCTTTTTTTTTTGTCTGTCCAGGACAGCGGGTGATGTCATTTTTTACCCTAGACAACGTCGCCAAATGTCTCTGTCTTCGAACACCGGATTATCAAGATATTATACGATCAATCCCAATGTCGGCAATTACAACACATTAAACCAGAATCAAACATAAAGAGAAGAAGAGACTCTTAAGCCCCATACACACGGTCGGATTTTCCGATGGATTCTGTCCTATCAGACAATGTTGTCGGAAATTCCGACCGTGTGTAGGCACCATCGGACAGTTTCCATCGGATTGCCCGACGGACAAAGTCCTATCTCCTGCTGGATAGATTTTTTGACAACAAGGTCCGATCACACCAAATCCGATCGTGTGTAGCGAATTCCGACGGACAAAGTGCTACGCATGCTCAGATCACATTACAAGACCAAAGCTATTGGCTACTAGCCTCTACGTAGTCCCGTCGTAGGCAACAAACGTCACCACGTTCAGAATGATCGGATTTTCCGACAACTTTGTCCGACCGTGTGTACGCAAAACCAACATCGGACAAAGTACGACGGACATGATCCGACGGACCTGGTCCTCGGATAATCCGAGCGTGTGTATGGGGCTTTAGAAAGGATTAAGAATAATTTTTATCATCTTACCTCTCAAACACCAGGAGGACTGAATCACATAGTTCAAAACCAGACAGTGGATCCGGGTCTTAGGCCCCCGCCCCTATTTCACCACTATCGTTGAGTCTTAATCCACAGTGAGCTTTGAAGTCCAAAACTCACCAAAGTTTTTGTGAGGACCATCTGACCCGAAATGCACTAGTTGGTTCCGCCTATAGAAGGACCAAAAATGTTAGGATTATTCTTCTCCTGTGATCAGTCAAACTCCAGATGTATTGAAAAGCAGACAATTTATTTCAGATGTGTCACACAAAAGGATGATGCTTACAAGCCAAAAGATGCAGTAAGACTCACACAAAGAGATGTACAGCCCCCCTCCCAGGGCCGATTCTAGGCAGAGTGCGCGGGGTGCTCCGCACCCAGGCGCCACAGAGGTGGGGGCGCCAAAGCTCCAGAGTGCTGCTCCCCTCCCTCCTCCTCGTCTGTGTCCAGAGGCGGAGGTGGAGCGCATTTAGCGGGTGCTGCGGTTCCGGTACTAGACTCCATTAATATTTCTGTCCGTTGGGCGTGGAGCAGTCTCCTGTCTGCCCCGCCCCTCTGCGTGTGTCGGCTCTTCTCTTCTGGGTTGACCGGAGCTGCTGCCAAGCATCCAGTGCACTCCCAGAAATTCTGTTTGAGTGCCGCCCTCCTAGTAACCAAAGATGCCACGTATGCCCCGCCCCCCTGCAATGTGCACGGTGCTTCTGCTCCCAGCGCGCCCGAGCTAAAGGGATCTATTAAACAGGTACTGATCTATGGGGACACCTGCTGTGGGGGGGGGCTCTGATGGGGGAACACCTGCTGTGGGGGGGCTCTGATGGGGAACACCTGCTGTGGGGGGGGCTCTGATGGAAGACACCTGCTGTGGGGGGGCTCTGATGGGGGACACCTGCTGGGGGGGGCTCTGATAGGAGACACCTGCTGTGGGGGGCTCTGTTGGGGGACACCTGCTGTGGGGGGCTCTGTTGGGGGACACCTGCTGTGGGGGATCTCTGATGGGGATACCTGCTGTGGGGGGGGGGCTCTGATGGGGGACACCTGCTGTGGGGGAGCTCTGATGAGGAACACCTGCTGGGGGGGCTCTGATGGGGGACACCTGCTGTGGGGGGCTCTGATGGGGGACCCCTGCTGGGGGGGGCTCTGATGGGGGACACCTGCTTGGGGGGCTCTGATGGGGGACACCTGCTTGGGGGGCTCTGATGAGGGACACCTGCTTGGGGGGCTCTGATGGGGGACACCTGCTGGGGGGACTCTGATGGGCACTCCTCCTCGCACTGCTGTACTAGTGAGCAGCGCTTGCCAGGTCAGCTGCCCGCTATGTTTCTTCTCCCTCCTTCATATTGGCCAGGGAAGAAATACAATAAAAAGGAGCAGAGAAAAGGATTTTGGGACATGTAGTCCTGAGGACTGGTGGCCCCATTGTGACCCGGAAACTGCTACCCACACAGCATGCTCAGCTGAATAAGAGAGGGGGAGAGAGAGAGCGTCAGGAGCCCGGGAAAGCTTTCGGGGAAGTGCACCCAGGACTCCAGGGAGAGGACAGTACTGAGGGGACGCCATCAGAAAGAGAACCCTGCTGCCCTGTGCCACCAGAGGGAAAGCCGCACAGCCTGGCGCCATCCCTGGTGAAGAAAGGAATGGAGTCATTGCCAGAATACAGATCTGAGCACTACCCAGCGGAGTCGCCACGGGCAACCCAGAGTGAGCTGACTCCTGATCAGAAGAACTGATGTTGCTGTACCGCCGGGTCTGTTGAGAGGGCTTGTCGGTCATTATCTACTGCCATCCTTAGGAACTGCAGTCTCTGACCATCTCCTGTAGTGTGTCTGCTGTCTCTGATCATCTCCTGTACTATGTCTGCAGTCTTTGATTATCTCCTGTACTATCTCTGCAGTCTCTGACCATCTCCTGTAGTATGTCTGCAGTCTCTGATCATCTCTTGTAGTGTGTCTGCTGCCTCTGATAATCTCCTGTATCTGCAGTATTTCTGGGGGCTCTTTCTAACAGACTCTCTAACAGAAGCCCTCTCTGTGTGCATTAGAGAGACCCCCCTCCAGGTCCCATTAGTGTACTAATTTTCTTTATTGTTAAAAGATCATGGGAGGATCCCAGGGTAATGAAGACTTCTTAGGGGAGCATCTCTGTGTTTGAGTCATAGCCATAGAGACTGATTTTTAAGATGACTTCTGAGCATGTTGTTGTATTAACTTGCTATATCGTTTGCTTTAACTAACTCCATAGTAAGTTGTAGGATGAATAGGTGTTAGTACGATGACCATGCCCATGTGGGGGAGCCAGAAATATTTCTGCACCCAGGTGTCTGTGACCCTAGGATCGGCCCTGCCCCCTCCTAATATCTACAATAATATAGGTATAACACTTCTATTGGCTGAGGAAACACAGATGGCGTGCCTGGTACAAAATGGTACTTTATTTAGCTAATTAGTGTTTCCTGTACAGTCTTGTTCTACCATATATGGTTAAGCCTATTCATCCTACAACTTACTATGAGTTAGTTAAAGCAAACAATATAGCAAGTTAATACAACAACATGCTCAGAAGTCATCTTAAAAATCAGTCTCAGGGTTATTGTTTTTCTAATAGTTTTTCTAATAGTCACACAATAAACATTTAAAACTTTTCTAACACTTGTGCTCATGTGACACATTGTTTTACAGCATAAAAGGTCGATTTTTTGCCATCAAAGAGTTTGCAATGCGCTCCTCCAATTTTGCAGTCTATGTTATCACCTTCTATATGGCCTAATTTAGATAAGTAGGACCATCAGACCTTTGCGAGTCAGGTTTGGTGAACATAGAAGGAACATTGAGAAAGGCCTTACTAAATTTAGTGCACAAAGAATCCAGTCTGGCGAAGGTGGTCGCTATTCAATCTATTTCCTCTAGTCTTTCCCCTAGTCTTCCAGAGGGAGAGAGTTTCAAAAAGCACTCTTATTAAGAGACTTCTGGTTAGACAGTCTGGCCCCAGTTGGGCTAAAAGAGGAATTTGATGTACATACATACCATGCTCTAATTTTGGGGCATTCACATTTTGTTTTCCATATTCCCCTTACAGTTTCATCTTATATCCACAAGTATGGGGACACAGCAGGGTTTCTATATATGTATGTATGTACAGTGGTGTGAAAAAGTGTTTGCCCCCTTCCTCATTTCCTGTTCCTTTGCATGTTTGTCACACTTAAGTGTTTCGGAACATCAAACCAATTTAAACAATAGTCAAGGACAACACAAGTAAACACAAAATGCAATTTGTAAATGAAGGTGTTTATTATTAAAGGTGAAAAAAAATCCAAACCATCATGGCCCTGTGTGAAAAAGTGATTGCCCCCTAAACCTAATAACTGGTTGGGCCACCCTTAGCAGCAACAACTGCAACCAAGCGTTTGCGATAACGTGCAATGAGGCTTTTACAGCGTCCTGGAGGAATTTTGGCCCACTCATCTTTGCAGAATTGTCCTAATTCAGTTACATTAGAGGGTTTTCGAGCATGAACGGCCTTTTTAAGGTCATACCACAACATCTCAATAGGATTCAGGTCAGGACTTTGGCTAGGCCACTCCAAAGTCTTCATTTTGTTTTTCTTCAGCCATTCGGTGGTGGACTTGCTGGTGTGTTTAGGATCATTGTCCTGCTGCAGAACCCAAGTTCGTTTCAGCTTGAGTACACGAACAGATGGTCGGACATTCTCCTTCAGGATCTCTTGGTAGACAGCAGAATTCATAGTTCCTTTTATCACGGCAAGTCTTCCAGGTCCTGAAGCAGCAAAACAGCCCCAGACCATCACACTACCACCACCATATTTTACTGTTGGTATAATGTTCTTTTTCTGAAATGCAGTGTTCCTTCTACGCCAGATATACTTGGACACACACCTTCCAAAGAGTTCCACTTTTGTCTCATCGGTCCACAGAATGTTGTCCCAAAAGTCTTGGGGATCATCAAGATGTGTTGTGGAGAAATTGAGACGAGCTTTGATCTTCTTTTTGCTCAGCAGTGGTTTTCTCCTTGAAACTCTGCCATGCAGGCCATTTTTGCCCAGTCTTTTCCTGATGGTGGAGGCATGAACGCTGACCTTAACTGAGGCAAGTGAGGCCTGCAGTTCCTTGGACGTTGTTGTGGGGTCTTTTGTGACCTCTTGGATGAGTCGTCGCTGCGCTCTTGGGGTAATTTTGGGCGGCCGGCCACTCCTGGGAAGGTTCACCACTGTTCCATGTCTTCGCCATTTGTGGATAATGGCTCTCACTGTGGTTCGCTGGATTCCCAAAGCTTTGGAAATGGCTTTATAACCCTTTCCAGACTGATAGATCTCAATTACTTTCTTTCTCAATTGTTCCTGAATTTCTTTGGGTCTCGGCATGATGTGTAGCTTTTAAGGATCTTCTGGTGGACCTTACTGTGTCAAGCAGCTCCTATTTAAGTGATGCCTTGATTGTGAACAGGTGTGACAATAATCAGGCCTGGGTGTGGCTAGAGAAATTGAACTCAGGTGTGGACAACCACAGTTATAGTATGTTTTAACAAGGGGGGCAATTACTTTTTCACACAGGGCCATGATGGTTTGGATTTTTTTTCACCTTTAATAATAAACACCTTCATTTACAAATTGCATTTTGTGTTTACTTGTGTTGTCCTTGACTATTGTTTAAATTGGTTTGATGTTCCGAAACACTTAAGTGTGACAAACATGCAAAGGAACAGGAAATGAGGAAGGGGGCAAACACTTTTTCACACCACTGTATGTGTGTGTGTGTGTGTGTGTGTGTGTGTGTCCCTACACTACACACAAGTCTGTATATTATTGATTCATGTGTTGAGGTTTACAGACACAGGTCACCTGCATAAAGTGAGCATATTCTCTTTATAGGTGTCACCCATAGTACATATGTATTGGTGCTATCGCTATCCTTTTTATGAGAAAGAGGCATGTTTATACACACAAGCCCTTATCTGCCTCTTATTTTTAAATAATTTTTGACTCCGTATTTGTAAGTCTGTTTTTGTGTATATTGTATATGGATGTGATTTAGCCAATAGAAGATATTTATTGAAATCACTTTAAAGAGGGTTATTTGTTTTTTCTCCTCCATAATTTGTTATAATGATCACTATTGTACTTTTACCATGATTTACAGCTGCTTTTATATTTGTATATGCCTATATATATATATATATATATATATATATATATATATATATATATATATATATATATAGGGCTCAAAATTTCAAGTCCTGAGCTACTAGCCAGGCCTCAGGGGTTACTCGCCACCAGTTGCCCTATCCAACCCCTACCCTGCCCCGCCCCTAATTCCACCTCTAAACACGGCCTCATAAATTATATCATGAACATACCCTTAAATGTTTTATGCAAAATTATGCAACTTTATCCATGCTCATCAATGCAGCCTCACCCGTTTCCACCAATGCAGTCTCACCCGTGTCCACCAATGCAGTCTCACCCGTGTCCACCAATGCAGCCTCACCCGTGTCCACCAATGCAGCCTCACCCGTGTCCACCAATGCAGCCTCACCCGTGTCCACCAATGCAGTCTCACCCTTGTCCACCAATGCAGTCTCACCCTTGTCCACCAATGCAGTCTCACCCGTGTCCACCAATGCAGTCTCACCCGTGTCCACCAATGCAGCCTCACCCGTGTCCACCAATGCAGCCTCACCCGTGTCCACCAATGCAGCCTCACCCGTGTCCACCAATGCAGCCTCACCCGTGTCCACCAATGCAGCCTCACCCGTGTCCACCACTTCAGCCTCACCCGTGTCCACCAATGCAGTCTCACCCTTGTCCACCAATGCAGCCTCACCCTTGTCCACCAAAGCAGCCTCACCCGTGTCGACCAAAGCAGCCTCACCCTTGTCCACCAATGCAGCCTAACATTTGTCCACCAATGCAGACTACCTGTGTCCATCATGAAGGGGAGCAGAGGAGAAGAAGAGCATTGCTGGCCGGATGATATGAGCGCCAAGGGACATTACTGGAACAGCTTTGATTTAAATTGCCGTGTGTTCCCACCGCTCGGCGTCCCGTACAGCCCCGCCCCTGGCCAGGGAACTTTGGTACACATCACTTGTCCCTGGTTGGACGGGTGATCTGTCTATCAAATTCCCGGGACCAGGGGGCGGGGCTGTGTGTGAAAGCGAGTGCAGGGAACACAAGGCAATTGAAATCAAAGCTGCTAGTGATGTTCCCTGCGCTTTTATCATCTGGCTGGCTCTGTCCTCTCTCTTCCCCTTCGTGAGCGCTGGGAAAAGGACTCGCCAGACAGCCTTTCCTCGCCAGCCCTCAAAATTGACTCGCAAAATGCGAGCAGGCGAGTGTAAATTTTGAGGGCTGTATATATATATATATATATATATATATACAGTATATAGTATTTATTTTAACTATAAATTGTTGTGTTAGGATTATTTGTTGCACTCTTTTAGATTTTAACTTGAATTTATTTCATGGCATATAATGTGAATTGGTTTCTTTAAAGCCCCATACACACGGTCGGAAAATCCGACCACCAAATCCATCGGATTTGGTCCGACGGATTTAGTCCGACACTGGTGTTGCATACACACGGTCGGACAAAGTTGTCGGGAAATCCGATCATTCTGAACGTGGTGACGTTTGTTGCCTACGACGGGACTACGTAGAGGCTAGTAGCCAATAGCTTTGGTCTTGTAATGTGATCTGAGCATGCATAGCACTTTGTCCGTCGGAATTCGCTACACACGATCGGATTTGGTGTGATCGGACTTTGTTGTCAAAAAATCTATCCAGCAGGAGATAGGACTTTGTCCGTCGGACAATCCGATGGAAACTGTCCGATGGTGCCTACACACGGTCGGAATTTCCGACAACATTGTCCGATAGGACAGAATCCATCGGAAAATCCAACCGTGTGTATGGGGCTTTAGATTGTATGATGGGGTTCACCTTCACATATACTGCATATACCCATTTATATACATTTTTAATATGTATAGGTTTTTCCATGTATGTGGCAGTTTCTCCAACCACCTCCAAACTAAAACATTTACTAGTGTTTCCAAAGTTTTTGGGCATATTGAGAGTGTGTGTTTTTGTGAACTATGAAGGAAATGATGCATTATTGGGCTGCTCCGTGTAATAGCTATTAAGGCATTTACAGGGTTAATCCTTCTGGTCAGCCTTTAGCAATCTTGGAGGCCATATGCCCTAGTTAGGCTGATGAAGATGAGATCCTCCCCGAAACACGTTCTGATAGTCCTTGTTTGGTTTCCATCCTGTCAGCTAGAGAGTGGAGGTTCTGATCAGCGTAGAAGACAGCACTTGACAAGCGGAACCTGTCAGAGTTGACTCACTCCCTGCCTGAGAGCAGTGGTTCGCTGGCCTAACCATTTATGTGACACAATGGAGGATGATTTCACTGCTGCTGCATTTTATGTGGTTTATGTAATAAATTATTTTATATACTACAATATGGGGGAGATTTACTAAAACTGGTGCACTCAGAATCTGGTGCAGCTGTGCATGGTGGCCAATCAGATTACTACTTCAATTTGTTCAATTAAGCTTTGACAGTAAAACTGATTGTTTCTATGTAGAGCTGCACCGGATTTTGCACCCTCCAGTTTTAATAAATGACCCCCTATGAGAGCTCTCCTGCACCACTGTTCTGCTATTCTTTTTCATTTGTAGGCCAATGCCTAGGACAGCAGTGTAGACACCAAGCCTTAAAATGTTTCATAAAAATGCAACAACTATTTACTTATTTAATTTCCCTCTTTTGGTCAGTTGTGGACACTTAATGTGGTTGTAAACCCTCTGGGACCACTTTGACCTACAGGTAAGCCTAGATTAAGGCTTACCTGTAGGTCCAATAAATATCTCCTAAACCTACATGGTTTAGGAGATATTTAGAAAAAAAGAGGCATTGCTGTCTACGGCGCATGCGCCGTAGATAGCGGCGCATGCGCCGTAGATAGCGGCGCGCAGGCGCACTGCGCATGCCGAGATCACGGCGATATGCCGCTCCCGTGCGCATGCGCGGGAGTGACGCCATCGCCGCTCCAGCGAATGACAGCGCTGGAGCGGCGAGACCCGGAAGTCACTCCGCGATTGATGGCCCCGGCGGAGGTCGTGGACGAGGGTCGCTTTGGGGGCTTCGTTCTCAGGTAAGTTATTCATAATGAGCTAGTATGCTATGCATACTAGCTCATTATGCCTTTGCCTTGCAGGTTCCGTTTTTTATTTTTATTGTTTTAAAAGAGGCTTTACTTCCTCTTTAAGGCTAACTTCAAGAAGAGAACTATAGAGGGAAGGGGGCGGAAGAGATGTTGAGAATTGTTGGACTCAAGAAGACTCAAAAGACTCAAGAAAAATGAAAACGTCCCCTTTTTCACAAATAGGGCTCTGCCTGTAGCACCCACCTTTTCCAGCCGCACTAAACTGAATTATGTTTGCAATGGTTTACTGCGAACATCATCATACCAATATTTGTAATAGCTTATAAAAAGGCTTAGCTCTCTGCATGCTTAAAGTGATTGTAAACCTCATTCATGAAATTTGCCCATGGCATATATATCTGTAGTGTTTACTTAGCTCTCTTCAAAGCTCTAAGTGTCCTTTCTTTCTGCTGCTCCGTTCCTCTGTTATCAGCAGAGACACTTCTGACAAGTTCTCTGAAACAGGAGATAACAGCAGCTGAAAATTTGTGTTGGAGGAGGGAGCTTAGAGGGAGAAAAGCAGAGAGCATGTCTATTCACAATACATCTCTGCATGTTCCTTCGTTACTCTTCCTATGTGGAGTGGGGGTGTGTGCCTTTCCTCCAATCAGCTCTCACACAGTGTATGCCAAGACTCCACACCCACTGCTGACAGAGGAAGAAAGATTTCTAACATGATCTGCACTTTGCAACGAGTGTAGAAAGGGAAAAGACAGCAGATATACAAGTAAAACTTATGTAGGGAGATTTGTTTCATCTCTGTGTATCATCGGAGGCTGTTCACTTCACTGTGTATAGGAGAGGGTTTACATCTACTTTAAGTTTACCAATTATTCTTTCCAACAAGACATGATCCAAGGTTAGCTATGTATAAACAGTTAGGTGTTTTAGTCATTTATTTTGAGCCATTCTGGCTCTTTGCTTTACAGCATAAACCAACCTTGACTTTCTTCACTATAGCCATAGTAAATAAATTATTTTTAACATGCTATTAAATTGCTGCAGGTGGACAGAATGACAATAAATATCACTTTTTTTACATCAATAATTCATGGCGTTAAGTTCTTGTTCCCTCATACCAAGTGCTTATTTAGCCTCACAGTGCAGCAAAGAGAACTGAACAGTCTCAGTATCTGTCCTATCAAGTAACAGCGGCAGTATCATTGTGTCAGGTCTATAGATTGGAGCTTTGTGCCTGTTGTCATTAGCAGCTGCTGAGTGAGGCAGATCAGTAGCATTGTAGCTTGCAGGAATACATAAAAAATAGACTATAAAATATTTTTTTTAACCTAAAGAGTAAGGCTAGATTCACACCGCTGCCATACGATTTTGATTCGACTTTCTGTGTGATTATATAGTGCTACTTGGATGTGGTTTGTATATTCTATGGGGACAAAATCACACTGGAATTGCACCAAAGTAGTACAGGATCACTCTGTGCTGAGTCACATTAATGTAAACAGACATCATTGAAAACAATGTTATTTCCCTTGTCATGCGATTCTGTGCGAGTCAAGTCGCATTTGTGTGCACCAGGCTAACTCCACTTTCGTGGGGAAAAAAATATCACATTTTAAAAAATTACAATTACTATACAATTGTGACAGAAAACATTGTAATAAAATTTTATTTAAAATGAACTTTCCTTTTCAATCTGCAGCACTGTAATTGTATGTCAAATGTAATGCAATATGGCAACCTGGAGGAGTTCTGTACACAAATGATGTACAGAATACTCCCCAGATGCATTATATTAACAAAAGTATTGGGACGCCTGCCTTTATACCCACATGAACTTTAATGGCATCCCAGCTTAGTCCGTAGGGTTCAATATTGAGTTGGCCCACCCTTTGCAGCTATAACAGCTTCAACTCTTCTGGGAAGGCTGTCCACAAGGTTTAGGAATGTGTCTATGGGAATGTTTGACCATTCTTCCAGAAGCACATTGGTGAGGTTAGGCACTGATGTTGGAGGAGAAGGCCTGTCTCGCAGTCTCTGCTCGAATTCATCCCAAAGGCGTTCTATCGGGTTGAGGTCAGGACTCTGTGCAGGGCAGTCAAGTTCCTCCAATCCAAACTCACTTATCCATGTTTTTAGGGACCTTACTTTGTGCACTGGTCCAAATCATTTGGTGGAGGGGGGATTATGGCGTGGGGTTGTTTTCAGGGGTTGGGCTTAGTCCCTTAGTTCCGGCATACCAAGACATTTTGGACTATTTCATGCTCCCAACTTTGTGGGAACAGTTTGGGGATGGCCCCTTCCTGTTCCAACATGACCGTGCACCAGTGCACAAAGCAAGGTTCATAAAGCAATTTTGGGGTAGAGAAACTTGACTGGCCTGCACAGAGTCCTGACCTCAACCTGATAGAACACCTTTGGTATGAATTAGAGTGGAGACTGCGAGCCAGGCCTTCTCGTTCCAACATCATTGCCTGACCTCACAAATGCGCTTCTGGAAGAATGGTCAAACACTCCCATAAACACACTCCAAACCTTGTGGACAGCCTTCCCAGATATGTTGAAGCTGTTATAGCTGCAAAGGGTGGGCCAACTCAATATTGAACCCTACGGACTTGGTAATATAGTGTATGTCATTCCCTGCTTGTGTGATTGGCTCACTGATTTTCCCAGAGGTCTGCACTAAGATACACATCAGATTTTGGACATGCCCTGCAACCAAAATTTTATTTTTTGTGAAATACTTCCAATGGGAAATCACATCTAAAGGGATGCAGACCCTGCAACTTTTCTTATTAGAACCCTGCAAGTGCAGCAGCTGAATAGTAATTATAAAATTACTCCCAAGCACATTTATTTTGCACGTGGACACAGAAAAAACAAACGATTTCTTCAGAATAAAAAAAGGTAGGACTCTGCAACAAAATTTGGTAAAATCCTTGCAATGTACATAGATCACCCAGAGGGGAATGTGTTTTCCTCAACAAAAGTGGAGTTTCTCTTAATAATATAAACATATATGTATATATATTCATATTAATACATTGGACTCAACAGAAAAAATGCATAATCAAAATTGTTGGATGACTATCCCATATAGTGAATTTCCTAAATGCATAAATAATATACTGAAACATTTGAAGGTCAGATATAAATAAACATAAATCAATGCACATATAAATAAATGTAGACTTTTGTTACTATAATAATGTAATACCTGCTGAGTATGTTGTTGATTTGCTGTGTAGTTAAAAACCCACAGATATTCCAAAGAACTCTTGTCAGTGCTTCCCTATAAATAATATAAGGTGATTAATTCCCTAATGCTTTATACATATCGATTTCACTGTATTGCATTGTTGAGTGTCACAATCAAACTGTATATGCAGATTTATCTTTTGTATCATGTATTTTATTAGGGAAACAATTTGATTGTTGTTGCTTGTTTTATGTATCAGAAAGATAACTACTCTTTTTTTCTGTGATTTGGAAATAAGTAGTTTAATTACATAGCGTTTCTTGTGCTATAGCAACCCAGCAGTGATCATTGTATTCTGACGGCGTTGTCAGAATACAATAGCACAGCGGAAGGGATTCCCCCTATATACACTCACTGTCTTCATGGGGGAATTGAGCGATTTATTTTCCTTTAACCCGTGGATGAAGGAAATAAAATGATCTATGGCTGGCTTAGGTTATAACTTAAGCCAGCCATAAAAGGATCAGTCTGTCTATGGGCAGGCTGGTTGTACTGAAGTCAATACATCAATCAACTTCAGTCCAACCAGCCAGTTGGGCTTTTTCATCCGATCACTACCGGTGGCTACAGAAGCCAGCACAGTGATCATTGTATCCTGCTCATAGATGTGCGCAGCCTATTGCATTAGGGTGTGCATCTCAAAGCTCCAACACATATGCCTTTGTGACATATGAACTGGCCTCTTCCCCACTCGTCATCCTGAAACAATGGGGGGGGGGGGGAGCAGGTGAGCACACAGGGGGACCTGGGCAGCAGAAAGGAACTGGGACAAGAGGGGTGGCATACATTGGTACCAATCCCCTGTATTTTTCTCCCGTGGCAGCAGAAGAAAATACAGATCGGTCCATTAATTTCCACTCCAGCCGCCTATCCTGTCCAGGTTCTGGGGGTCGGCAAGTAAGGCACGTGGCTTACCAGTCACCTGCCCACAATTGATGGGTTGCCAACTCCAGGATTAGGGTGTGCCCAGGCACACCTGGCAAACCCCTTGTGCACGCCTATGATCCTGCTGGTGGGGAAGGCTCCGCACGAACACGAAGCCAATTGTCAAATTTCTTTTGTGGACACAAATCAACATTCTCAATCTCATCAGAAAGCAGGTATGGGCTCTCTATATATATATATTTTTAAAGTTACATGAGCACCACAGTAAGGCCCCTTTCACACTGGGGCGGTGCGGGCGTCAGCGGTAAAGCAGCGCTATATTTAGCGATGCTTTACTGTCATTTTAGCCGCAGTATTCGGCCGCTAGTGGGGCGGTTTTAACCCCTGCTAGCGGCTTTGCCGGCGGTATTGCCGCGGTATCCCAGGGGTGTCCCATTGATTTCAATGGGTAGGAGCAGTATAGGAGCGGTGTATTCACCGATCCAAAGATGCTGCTAGCAGGACTTTTTTTACCGTCCTGCTAGCGCACCGCCGGCTTTCTCCGGCTTTCACACTGGAGTTAAAGGACCCGCTTTTTTCAGGCGCATTACAGGCGCTATTTTTTAGCACTGTAGCGCCTGAAAAACGCTTAGGTGGGAAAGGGGCCTTAAGCAGTCATCTCATCCTTGGAGACCAGACATAAAAGCCAGAAAAAAAATACACTCACTGGCCACTTTATTAGGTACACCTTGCTAGTACTGGGTTGGACTTCCTTTTACCTTCAGAACTGCCCTAATTCTTTGTGGCATAGATTCAACAAGGTGTTGGAAACATTCCTCAGAGATTTTGGTCCATATTGACATGAAAGCATCATGCAGTTGCTGCAGATTTGTGGGCTGCACAACCATGATGCAAATCTGCCATTCCACCACATGAATGAATGAATGACTTGTATAGCACAAACTAATGCGAACTGAATTGCCTCAGGGTGCTTTTTGCCACTGGTGTCCATCTGTGGTATAGTGTGGTCCTTGACTTGTGGGGTCCTGACACACTTACAAACACATACACATACACCATACACATATTTGGCCAATTTTATCAACAGGATCTAATTAACCTACCAGCATGTCTTTGGAGTGTGGGAGGAAACCAGAGTACCCAGAGGAAACCCACGCAGGCACAGGGAGAACATGCAAACTCCAGGCAGAAGGTGTTGTGGTTGGGATTTGAACCAGCGACCCTATTGCTGCTAGGTGAAAGTGCTAACCACTACACCACTGTGCTGCCCCAAAGGTGCTCTATTGGATTGGGATTTGGTGACTGTGAAAGTCATTGGAGTTCAGTGATCTCAATGTCATGTTCAAGAAACCAGTTTGAGATGATTTGAACTTTGTGCATTATCCTGCTGGAAGGAGCCATCAGAAGATGGGCACACTGTAGTCATAAAGTGATGGACATGGTCAGCAACAATATTCAGGTAGGTCGTGATGTTTAAACAATGCTCAGTTGGTACTAAGGGGGCCAAAGTGTGCCAAAAAAATATCCCCCCTCACCATTACACCTCCACCACCAGCCTGAACCATTGATACAAGGCAGGATGGATCCATGCTTTCATGTTTCATGCCAAATTCTAATTGTACCATATGAATGTTGCAGCTGAAATTGAGACTCGCCAGACACTGCAATGTTTTTTCCAATCTTCTATTGTCCAATTTTGGTGAGCCTGTGCAAATTGTAGCCTTAGTTTCTGTGATAGAGTGTGGGACATTTTGTTACAGTTTCCTGTTCTTAGCTGACAGGAGTGGCACCCGGTGTGGTCTTCTGCTGTTGTAGCCCATCTGCTTCAAGGTTCAATGTGTTGTGAATTCAGAGATGGTATTCTGTATACCTTGATTGTAATGAGTGGTTATTTGAGTTACTGTTGCCTTTCTATCATCTCAAACCAGTCTGCCCATCAGGGGCGTTGCTAGGTCCGCAAAAGATCTGGGGCTAGAGCCCAAACTTTTTGCAGGCCCGGAGGGGCACGTGGGTGGTAAGCAATTTTTCATGGGCATTAGCTGGTGTTGGCGCTTCAATCATCACAGCACCATGGTTGGTATGGTGTCGGGGTGATTGAAGCGCATTATTTATATTATTACATTGTAATATATAATGAAGTGGTTCAACTCACCATAATGCAGAATCAGTGGGAGCCCGGGGCTTATCACTTGCCACATCTCCTGCCAACAGATGCAGCGTGTCACTTGCCACCGTCGTCTGCCACCAGATGTGGATTGTCACTTGCCATCATCCCCTGCCACCAGATGTGGATTGTCACTTGCCACGTCGCCTGGCACCAGATGTGGATTGTCACTTGCCACCGTCGCCTGGCACCAGATGTGGATTGTTACTTGCCACCATCGCCTGGCACCAGATGTGGATTGTCACTTGCCACTGTCGCCTGGCACCAGATGTGGATTGTTACATGCCAAGTGTTGGATTCATTTGCATATTGTCACGTCACCTGCCACCAGATGTGGATTGTCACTTGCCACCGTCACCTGCCACCTGATGTGGATTGTCACTTGCCAAGTCGCCTGCCATCAGATGTGGATGATCGCCTGCCACTATTTGTGTATTGTCACTTGCCATGCCAACCAGTGCCACCAAATGTGCATTATCACTGCATTGGTGTCAGGCTGAAAGCACTGGTTAATTTAGTTCTGAGTGAGGGCAGGAGTACGGAGATACGGGCGGGCAGTGAAAGATGTCATCTCGCTGCTCCCCGCCACACCTCCGACATTGAAGAGGCCCGCACTGTGAGGGTGGAAGAGCGGTGATGTGGGGCAGGTAGAGAGAGATGTAATCTCTGCTCGTCCGACCGCTTCTGTCATCCGCATTCCTGGCTTTCTCATGCAGCCCACCCGCCGCACCCACAGCACCGGCTGCAGGGAGGCCATGAAGCATGAAGCCATGGTGCCACACTTCACATGCTTAGGACACACGGATTATGCTGCAAATCATGTTGGACATTGAGGGACATCAAAGGTCACACTCTTTGGCTCCCATGTTATGCTTTTCCTCCATCTATCCCCCGGTGGGTCTTTGCTGGTTCCTTGCCTTCAGCTCCCGGGATAGACACACTACCATCACCTGTTGGTTTATTGGCTTTTGAGACGTTGGCTCAGTCCATATATCTACTGCATTTACATCTACTCCTGAAGAAGTGAGCAGCAACTCCTGAAATGTGTCGAGTTATATGATCCCTGTGTATTACTGTACATCAACAATTCTAAAAACTATATATGTATGTGGCCGCTTGGTAATGTTGTTGTGTTTTATCACTGCCAAGTGGTTTGGTACATCTGTAGATGCATCTCATATACAATGAATGTTATACAATTTTAATACATTTATAAACCATGTTTACTTTGTATACTCTCATTGACCTTTTTGTGCTTACCTCATTTAAAGTCCCAAGGGTGTAACTCTTCTTTGTTGCATCTACATGCCTAAATGCATTGAATTGCTGCCATGTGATTGGCTAATTAGCAATTTGTGTTACCAAGCAATTGAACTGTTGTACCTAATAAAGTGGCCGGTGAGTGTATATTGTTTTTTTTGTTAGGTAATTATGCCACTGGTTGGCAGAAGCACAATACGTCTGTGAAGGTTCTTATTTACCCAGGTCATGGTACATCTAGTAGTAGTTAGTCACATGCAACTGTTTTTTTTCTGTAACTTGAAGATGTTTTGTAGCTTGTCCAAGCCAATTCATATCTACTAAGTGGGTTGATCTACTAAAACTGGAGAGTGCAAAATCTGGTGCAGCTCTGCATAGAAACCAATCAGCTTCCAGGTTTTATTATCAAATCTTAATTGAAAAAGGTGAAGTTAGAAGCTGATTGGCTACCATACATAGCTGCACATATTTTGCACTGCCCATTTTTAGTAAAGGAAGATACCCAACAATTTACAGCAAAATAACCATGTAAAAGATGAAGAGGAATACTTACCTTTCCTGTGGGACGCATGGGAAATCTTCGCAGTATTATGTAGATATTCGCCAGCACACCAAGGATCATCAATTTTGTCAAAACGGTTTATTATTCAAAGAATGGTCACATCACAAAACGGTGTGGTGCAATGTTTCGGAGCCGTGCAGGACCCCTTCGTCAGGCACAGATCACATGCCTGACGAAGGGGTCCTGCATGGCTATGAAACGTTGCACTGCACCGTTTTCTGATGTGATCATTCTTTGAATAATAAACCGTTTTGACAAAATTGAATATCTACATATTGCATAGGTTCCAGTATCCAGCTGGCTGTCGCTACAGCACCCAATACTTATTCTAAGAATTGTGTTTGATGGGAATATGGACTGTGATCTTCACAGTATTGACACAGTAATCGTGTAGGGTTGGCACAGAAAAGCACAGCATGTATCAGGGGATGCAATATCTGAAACTTCTGGGTATGTCAGAGTGCTGTGTGGTTGGTTCCTCTGGATCCCTATATCAGTACAGAACACGATGTAGGGTTTCTGCCATGCTAATGAAGAGAGTAAGGATTTCCCTTGCCACACGCTGGAATTATAAGCATTCTTCGTCTTCCTTTACAGGGTTAATCTACCACTTAGTGACAGGGTCACTTTAAATGAACTTGTTACAGTGTGTTTCAAGATGATTTTAAAGCTATCTTTATCTTTCTATGGAAAAAAAAGGATCATAAGTACTGTGGCCAATGGAACAGCTTATTTAAATGAGGGAAAACATCTTCCCATATGTTGTTATTCATCTTATCGGAATAATTAGCATGTTTTAGGTGTTTTACATGGGAAGTGTATTATAGGTGCCTTTCACATTTTGGGCATTTTTGAATTCTATACATTTTACTAAAATAGCATAGTAAATGTAATATTTATGGATGTTAGGTGGCTTACATTATTGTTTGTATTCTACTTCAATGAAAAAATAAAATTTCAAGAAAAAATTAATGGTCACTATGATTAGAAATATATTTGTTTGGTAAAGAAGAGAAATTGTTATCCTTTATTACCTGGATATCGTCCCTTGTCCCTTGGGATCATTGTTACGAAACATTTGGTAAATATAAACATGAGAATTAGTTAGCTTCTCCCTAATTATGGAAATGATCTGTGAAAATAAAAATAAAAAAATGTACAATTAAATGATCCATTTTCATGACAATAAAGAAGATTACCTGCACACCATTTTCAATCAACAAGGCGCACAAAATATTATTTCTATTAATGTTTAACCACTTCCCTACCCGCCCATAGTCATATGACGCCCACAAGGTGGATCTCCCATCCTGGGTGGGCGTCATATGACGTCCTCCCATTCCCGGCCGCCGGCGGCACGCGCGCGCGCCGGCGGCATCGATCGGGACCCGGTGCGCGTGCCCACGATTCCCCGTTAAAACAACTGGACCGTGCGGGACCGTGGAGCTGTGAACACTGTAAACACACAGCTCCACGTCCTGTCAGTGGCGAGGAGACCGATCATGTGATCCCAGTACGGAGGAACACCGATCGGTCTCCTCCCCTTGTGAGTCCCCTCCCCCCAAGTTGGAATCACTACTTTAGGGAACACATTAACCCCTGCAGCGCCCCCTAGTGTTAACCCCTTCCCTGCCAGTCACATTTACACAGTAATCAATGCAATTTTATAGCAACGATCGCTGTGTAAATGTGAATGGTCCCAAAAATGTGTCAAAAGTGTCCGAAGTGTCCGCCGCAATGTCGCAGTCACGAAAAAAAAATCGCAGATCGCCGCCATTACTAGTAAAAAAAAAAAAATGCAATAAATCTATCCCCTATTTTGTAGACGCTATGAACTTTTGCACAAACCGTTAAATTTACGCTTATTGCATTTTTTTTTACCAAAAATATGTAGAAGAATACGTATCGGCCTAAACTGAGGAAAAAAATCGTTTTCTTTTTAAAAAAATGGGATATTTATTATAGCAAAAAGTACAAAATATTGTTTTTTTTTTCAAAATTGCCGCTCTTCTTTTGTTTACAGCGCAAAAAATAAAAACCGCAGAGGCGATCAAATACCACCAAAAGAAAGCTCTATTTGTGGGAAAAAAAGGACGTCAATTTTGTTTGGCTGTAACGTCGCACGACCGCGCAATTGTTAGTTAAAGTGACGCAGTGCCGAATCGCAAAAAGTGCTCTGGTAAGGAAGGGGGTAAAAATCGCCCGATGCTGAAGCGGTTAATGTTGCTAAATGTTTTTTTTCTCATCTTGGAAAGTCCTATTGTTTGTTAGGCCTATCTTCTTTAATTAATATTCTGTTTTGCTCTTTTTTTTTTGCATCTAATTTGACTTTTTTACATTACACTTGTGCAGTATTATGAAAACACCAATAATTTCTTTGCAAAAATATTTAAAAGAGAGGTATGGCTAAACTTTTTTTGTGCTACTAAAGTCTCGCTTTTTTTTTGTTACAAAATAACAAACATGTTAATCTTACCTCCTCTGTGCAGGGGTTTTGCACAGAGCAGCCCAGATCCTCCTCTTCTTGGGTCCCTCTTCGTTGCTCTTGGTCCCTCCCTCCTGTTGAGTGCCCCCACAACCAACAGCTTGCTATAGGGGCACCGGAGCCCAGCTACGGCTCTCTGTGTCCATTCAGACATGGAGCCGCGGCCCGGACCGGCCCTGCCCACTTTCTCTCCTCATTGGCTCACTGACTTTGATTGACAGTAGTGGGAGCCAATGGCGCTTCGGTGATGTTTAAGCCAATGAGGAGGGAGAGTCCTGGCCAGACAAGTCTCTCGTGCAACATCGCTGGATCTAGATGGGCTCAGGTAAGTATTAGGGGGGCTGAGGGGGGCTGCTGCACACAGAATACTTTTTTATCTTAATGCATAGAATGCATTAAGCTAAAGCTCATCATTGGAAGAGAGTAGGCTGAGTTCCTAGCAGAGCTAGAGAACTGACTACAGTGTGTTCTCCTGCTTAGTGTGGTCAGTTTTTAATTGGAAAGCAGAGAGACTGGCAGAATCACCAGAGATTTTACACAAGGAAGCAATACAAAGAGGTCAGGATACTGTTTCATATAATTAAATGGTACAGCAGGCACATATCAGGAATATGAAATGTTGGGGTAACAAACACTTTAAAGTGAATGTAAACTCGATTCATGAAATTTGAGCTGGACACATATATTTGCAGTGTTTTCTTATCTCTCTTCAAAGTCCCGTGGCTTTCTCTTGCTCCGTTCTTCTGTTATCAGAGAATTCTACCACGATGTACATTTTCTAAACAGTATATAAGGCTGACGATATACAAGTAAAACTTATGTAGGGAGATTTGTTTTATCTCTGTGTATCATATGAGGCTGTTCACTTCACTGGGTGTATGTGAGGGTTTACATCCACTTTATTAATGTAGAGAATGCATTAGCTAAAAATACACCAAGGCTTTAAAAAACACTTTAAGTACTGTATATAAAAAAACCTGCTAATGAGCTTGTCACCACTAGGACCGTGTAAACGGTTCAAAGGTGAGCACCTAAATTATTAAAGGGTTAGAAAAATAGTTTGGCTTCAAAAAACATGCCTTGATCTATTTAATATGTGCATGTGAAACTCAAATGAAATACTGAGGCCACATTATGTCTACTGAGTACACCTACTTAATTCAAGAAAAAGAATGATAGCACTTTGATAATTAATATTTTTGTAATAATTGCAGCTTACAACAGTTTATGCAAGAAAGGGGCCATTACACATTTTCTGAAGTATTCATGTTCCAAATGTATAAAAGGTCAACGTGAACTGAAGATTTACCAAGTGGTCATTTATCTCAAGAACTGCGCAAAGGGCAAAGAGGCACCAGATGAAGGTAGAGAAATTAGATTTTGCCATTAGTACAGAAAATATTTATATAGGTAAGAATAGGTATTGGACTCTGTGACTTAAAGGACAACTTCACCTTTAGTACATTTGTCATTTAATAGAACTATCCACCCCATTGATTGCAGGCAACCTAGGATAACAACTTACAGTACTCTCTGATCCAGCTATATTTTCTCTGACAAGGTCCTAGCCAGCTCCTCTTCATACTACACATTCACGCTGTGGCCCCATTCATTCCTATGAACAGGCAGTACTCTTGGAAGAAGGATCTACATACTGACTGGGAACTGGTAGACTGGTATGAGAACTATTCTCGATCGATCAAAGGCATTTACAATACCTCTCTCATTGAGGCTAACATCAAAATATTTACAAGATGGTACTTAGTTCCTACAAAATTAGCGGCAATGTATCCTTCCACTTCGCCTCTATGCTTTGGAGGTTGCCAAGGACTGGGCTCTATGATACATATTTGGTGGGAATGTCCCAAACTCCGGGGATTTTGGAATAGGGTCTTCCATATTATTAGAAAAGTTACTGGTTATGCTGTCCCCCAAACGCCAGCGATTGCCTTGCTCAATGGATTAGTGCCGCACATGCCTAAAAACACTAGAAGACTGATTCTATTTATATTAACAGGAGCCAAATTAACCATTGCAAAAGATTGGAAGAAGCCCTCGGTATCTGTATTGTCCATGAAAAGGAACATTTCATGGATAATGGAACAAGAGAAAATGGTCAGCTCCCTATTGGATAAGACCACACAATTTGAAATCATATGGGATCCCTGGGCTCAGTATCTGGGTATTTCACTGATGCCAGGCACAGATAGCAATATTAATCACTGATCTTTGGATCTTTTATAGGACATAAAGGCATCATCTCTTCTTCTTTCTATCTCTTTTCTCTCTCTTCTCAGTTTTTAGTCTTTCCTTTTTATTTTTATTTTGGATATTATTATTATTATTATTATTTTTTATTATATATATATATTTTTTGACTAGAGTATCTTTCCTTGAATTACCTAGGAATTGACAGTTTTTTTACATTAGTATGTCTTACTAAATATAGGATTTTTTCCTGGGCTTAATCCAGTGAGAACATGATGTTGTATCCATGTTAGAATCTACAATTTTATTTTGTCTGGGCAACTCGAAAAGTTAATAGTATTATATCTTGCTTCTCAGAAGTTATATAGTAAATTCTATTCGTTCGAGGGGGGGGGGGGATATCTGCACCTCCTTAGACACAGCTTGATCCCGGTTGGGGTGTCGGAGGGGATGTGGAGTTCCTACCCTTCTTGGAGTGTTCTGGGATATAGCATACAAATGAGTTGTCACAGCTTAAGTTACATACTTATTTCTTACTTTGTTAAATTCTCAATGTCTCATCGGTATGTTAACTAGTCACATTTGTTAGCTTTACTGTGAATTCTTCTGTAATGATTTTACTTTGTGAAAATAAAAATCTTAATGAGAAAAAGATGATCCCCACAGCCAGTTGTTGTTCTTAAAAATCTTCCTGTTTATTGAAAACCACAGTGTACAAATGCAGATAAAAGCAGTTGACGTGTTTCAGCCTACAAGGCCTTAGTCATAACTACAGTAGTTATGACTAAGGCCTTGTAGGCTGAAACACGCCAAATGGTTTTATCTGCATTTATACACTGTGGTTTTCAATAAACAGGAAGATTTTTAAGAGCAACAACTGACTGTGCGGATCACCAGTAGGAATATGCATAAGGCAGGAGTGGGAGGGTAAGCTCGGTCACTACCTGGAAGTTCTGGAGCTTTGCTGCTTGAAAAACAGGTCATCCTTATTTGGTTACAGCAGAGTGCAATAAGTGCTGCTGTAAGTATATTCAAGCATTTCTAGGTGTAAAAACAATTGAAAGACAACTGTGTAAACTCCGCGCCAAGAAAATATATATATATATATATGCAAATATAAATTAGAAAAATTAGATTATGACCAGTGGCATACAATGTATTAGTGCAAAAGGTAATACAAAATAACAGTGATATTAGATTCACAAAAACCACAGGTTGATTCGTCCAGTGCATTCACCAAAGCAAAAACAACAAATATAAAACATTCAATAACCATGTGAATAATAAAATCCAAAAAAATTCTGCCTCAGAGGTGCTACCTGGTCACGATTTTCCCTGATGCCACGTCCGGTTCTCCTGGTTGTCGGTCAGACTCTCTGGAACACAAGCCTAAGCCGCGGCTTTGAATAGGAGTGTTCCAGCCGGCGAACTAATATTTCAAAAGGCGAGCAGCCCCAGTGCCGGGTCGGGCACTCAACAACTTGGCTAAATTTTAATATTCGTTTTTTATAAATACAGTATTACAATATGGATGTTTCTTGCTCTTTCCATATACACTGCACGAGTCTATGAGGAGGAGGTTTTCCCCTATGTATCCATGTCAACACATTTGTGAGCAGGCACAAACCTGTACAAGCGATCTTTGACTTACTTTTTAATTAAAGTGGTCAAAGGGATCTGGTAAGCAGATTGGGTGTCGTTTGTTGAAATGTATGGTGGAGGTGTATATACACATTGAGAAGACGGTACCACATCTTGCAAAAGTTTCTATGTGGATGGACCTTGAATCAGTCATATTCAATCTCTGCATCACATGAATGGGACTTTTTTTGTTTGGCGTTTTGTGATACACTTTGCATCATCTGAGAATTTTTTTGGATTTTATTATTCACATGGTTATTGAATGTTTTATATTTGTTGTTTTTGCTTTGGTGAATGCACTGGACGAATCAACCTGTAGTTTTTGTGAATCTAATATCACTGTTATTTTGTATTACCATTTGCACTAATACATTGTATGCCATTGGTCATAATCTAGGACCACATATAATCAATTTAACTAGCTACTAGCGCCCCGCTAATTACCTATAATACAAGCATTTCTAGGTGCCTACAGTTTGCCTGCTAGCATTTTACTTTTTTGAAAGTGAAAAAGTCTTTAAGCTGTAAAGTGCCCCCTCCTATGATATAATAATTAAAAAAAAGAACTGGATGCTTCTTCTGAACTCAAACTGCTTGCTTTTAAAAGAAGATTTGGCTGCTCAATGACCTGGCCATTTTTTGGGATATGACACAGCGTCGCTTTAACTTAAGTTTTTATTATTTGCGCTATAAACAAAAGAAGAGCGACAATTTTGAAAAAAACACAATATCTTTTACTTTTTGCTATAATAAATATCCCAACTTTAAAAAAAAAATATATATATATATATTTTTTTTTCTCAGTTTAGGCCGATATGTATTCTTCTACATATGTTTGTTAAAGATTTGGCTGCTCAATGACCTGGCCATTTTTTGGGATACGACACAGCGTCGCTTTAACTTAAGTTTTTATTATTTGCGCTATAAACAAAAGAAGAGCGACAATTTTGAAAAAAACACAATATCTTTTACTTTTTGCTATAATAAATATCCCAACTTTAAAAAAAAAAAAATATATATATATATTTTTTTTTTTCTCAGTTTAGGCCGATATGTATTCTTCTACATATGTTTGTTAAAAAAAAATCACAATAAACGTATATTGATTGCTTTGCACAAAAGTTATAGCATCTACAAAATATAGGATAGATTTAGGGCATTTTTATTATAATTATTTTTTTTACTAGTAATGGCGGTGATCTGAGATTTTTATCGGGACTGCGATATTGCGGCGGACAAATTTGACACTTTTGACCAGGGCTTTTTTTCAGCGGGAACGCGGGGGAAAGCAGTTCTGGCACCTCCAGCACTGAATGTATGTAATAGCATGGGGTGTGGGGTGTGCTGGAAGGTCTATTGATGTTGGCTGCTGGGGGATCTATTGTCACTGGTTGGGATCTGATTTTGTGTGAGGGTCTATTGTTGCTGAGGGGTCTTATGTTGCTGGAAGAGATCTACTGTTGAGGGAGAGGTCTATTTTTACTGGCTGCTGGAGGATCTATTGATGCTGGCTGCTGGGGGATCTGTTGTTGCTGCTGGGGGGAGGGTCTAATGTTGCTTGGGTGGATATTTTGTTACTGGGTGTGATATTTTGTTTTGGGCAGTTCACTGTTGTTGTTGGGGTAGAGTCCATTGTTGCTGGGGGAGTCTATTGTTGTGTGGGGATCTATTGCTGGGATTCTATTGTTGCTGACTGCAGGGGATCTATTTTACTGCTTTTCTTTTTATAATTTTTATTTTTAAAATCTTTTTATAATCAACATGTTCCATACAAATGATTTAGCACCACAAAATGATACTTGGTTCTGTATTCTCTAAAAGGGGCACTACTGGTAGGTGGGTAGACGGTGCAATCAAGGGACAGTGGTCAGAGGTGGGTAGGGGGCAGATACAAGGGGCGACTCAGACGGGGGGAGTTCCTGCACCTATTCTCGAGAAAAAAAAACCTGCTTTTGACACATTTTTTTGGCCATTGACAATTATACAGCGATCAGTGCTATAAAAATGCAATGATTACTGTATAAATGTCACTGGCAGGGAAGGGGTTAACACTAGGGGGTGATAAAGGGGTCAACTGTGTTCCCTAGGTGTGTTCTACCTGTAGGGGGATGGGACTGACTGGGGGAGGAGAGAGATCGGTGTTCATAATTAGTATGAACACACGATCTGTCTCCTCTCCCCTGAGAGAAACTGGATTTGTGTGTTTACACACACAAATCCCGGTTCTCGCTCTGTCAAGAGCGACCGCAGGTGTCCGGCAGTCATGGCGCCCCCCGGGCACTTGCATCGCCTCCGGGCACATGCTGCGGGCACGCCTCCTACAGCATTTTCAGAGGGCCGATGTACAGCTACGACGGCTCGACAAGGGGCGGCCAATCTGGAACTGGTTAATCTTTTAGCAAGCTGTTCCTTTGAATAATTTTATTTTTGGCTGCTTTAAAGAGAGTAACAATTTAATTATCAACATAGTTATTTATTGTGTGAGTTGTCAGACTTTAAAATTCTCTACCAAAGTAGACAGTAATGAATGTCTTTACTTAGTATCTCCAGTTATATTTACAGCCGGTTTGCATTGATTTGAAGCCGCTCAAGCCCCGTCTGCATTTGCTTATGCTTAATGGATCTGGAACAGTCTTCATTGAGGTTCACTTCTGCTTCTGTTGTGTACAGGTATGCTTAGCTGTTTTTCCAAGTACCACTAAAAGTGGTATTAAACCAAAAGCTAAAAATGTAATATATTGCAGCTTACCAAACCTTAGATGTGGTGTCTGCATCAGTTCTATTTTCTAGGCTTTTCCTCTGTTTTCACCTGGTGATCTGGCCAGTAACACACCTCCTGTATTAGAGTGTCCCACTCTGGATGAAGGAGCACAGGGGCACCTTTGGAGAGTGGCATTGTTAATCTAGGGGGAGGGGAGTGTTAGATATACAAGCAGATTTAGATACACTAACAAATTGAAGCCACACTCCAGCTTGCACTTTATAAGCATTTCTTTTTCCTTTTGGGATAAAGGCTTTACATAAATGTATAAAAGCTGACCATTGAAGCACCCCTGTCAGTGGTAAATGGTTTGTCCCATCACCCTAACTGCTCATCTTCAAAACAGCTTGTTCTGTTGCAAAGCAACAGACTTACTGGCCAGATTACAAGCCTAAAAAAGAAAATGAATGTAGCCATCGCATCTAAGATGGCTTACTTCCTGGGGCTCTTCTTCTTGAGTCCACATTACTGCATGCACAATGTGGACATCTCCTATTAGTGGAAGCAACACTTGCAGTGGCTGAGTCCTCCCTCATTGGCTCCAGAGGCAGGAGAACACACAGGGATGGTGAGGGGACAAGTGCCAAAGAAGATAACAAGCATGATAAAATGTCTGGTCTCCAGGGTAGGAAATTAGCTTGGCTTATAGAGGAAACTATGACTTTGATCCATTACACTGCAGGATGGTATTCGGAATCAAGGCAATGAAGTAAAGTAATTGAAGCACTATTTGAATGTTTTTTTGTTGGGCTTTAAGGTATCTCAAATTTGCAGAGTAGAGATGATCCAAGTCAGATTCATCAGTAAAGTTTTTTTTTAGCCTTGGATCCAGTTTGACTGTCAGGATGAAGACAGAATTCTCACTGGGGAGAGTAGTTTTGTCCTCTTCTTGATCAAGGAACTTTATTACACTAGTTGCCCTTCAATGGACTCTTGTCTTTTTTGCAGCATTACTACCATAACTCACCTCATTAACACTGTAAGCTTGTGTGATAGCCATATCTACAGATAGACGTCCACCTGCAGTCTTCGCTCTCATATTTTCTTTCCCCTTTTCATGCTCTGTAAAGAGACAATTGATAGTAAATAAAACCTGGTGCTGTAAGTGCTTAAAAAGTATTAAACCAGCCATAGATGGATTGAAATTTGGACGGTTTAGCAGAAACCGGACAAATTTCTACCCATCTATGGGTAGGCTGGTTGTACTGAAGTTGATATATCGATTGACTTCTGTACAACCAGCCTATTGGGTTTTTTCTTGCGATCACTGCCAGTAGGGAAGGCTCCCTGTGTTCCCCACCAGCACAACACAATAGTGCCGTGGGAGGGATTCCCCCATCAAAACTGACTGTGTCCATGGGGGAGTCAAGCAATTTTCTTTGCTTCAACCTATGGTTGAAGCAAAGAAAATTGCATAATCTATGGCTAGCTTTAGACTTAGGTTTTAATCTGTTTATGTTAAGTCTACTTAAAACTACATATCCTTACAAGACTACCATTACCCAGGGTGACAACAATGCTGTGTGATTTCACAGCAGAATGAACAACGGTGTTAGGTTAGGTGTGTGAGTAGGAAACATGCGCAAAATCACGTGCTTTCCCAATCCACAGAGGAAATGCGCTACACTTTTGCATTGGCAAAAGAGCTGGCACCATTCAACTTGGTGCAGTACGTTTAAAAAAAAAAAAAGAGTCAGGGACTTCTTTAGCTGCATTTTTGTGAATAGAGCAGCCTATTGAAATGAACATGCTGCCTATACGCAGAACAAAGTTCACAATAGTGTGAACAGAGCCCTCTCTATTTGTCCTAGTGATCATTATCACCAGAACTAAGAAGAAAAAGAGTGGAGGTCTTCTAATAGGAAGCCTTGTGGTGGAGGTAAATCTCACCAAAGGGACACAAAAGGCAAAAAACACATGCCTTCCTCCTTTACTATTCTACTTAAAACTAAAAAGCTTTGTATATACCTTAAAGTGATACTAAAGGATTGTTTTTCATTTTTTTTAAATAACAAACATATCATACTTACCTCCACTGTGCAGCTCATTTTACACGGAGTGAACATCCATTTTTGGGGTCCCTCAGCAGCTTTTGCGGGTCCTTCCCGCATTAGATAACCCCCTTGCACTTTCCTAAGGATAACCCCCTTGCACTCTCCTAACCTTGCAGGCGCGCTGCCGAGTCCAGCATTTAGCATCCATAGAGGCCCCGCCCCCGATCGTTGGATTTGATTGACAGCAGCGGGAGCCAATGGCTGTGATGCTATTAATCTATCCAATCAAGAGCCGGGAACCCGCGGAGAGAGGGATGCAATAAGGTGAAAAAAACACAAGCCTTTACAACTCCTTTAAAGCTGTACTTTATTTAAATCTATTCCTCGATAGCCACAAAGGATATCAATCCACTTTGTGTACACCAAATGCCTTAGCAAACCCAAAGTAAGTAGTACATAAAAGTAGCAGTAACATCATCACTGTGTTGCTTGTGCAGAGAAGAGCCTTGGAAGGGACCCAGCAGGTTCCACAGACTACAGGCTGCCTGCAGAAAACTACAGGAGGGGGCAGAGACAGGACCAGTCACCCTGCACAAGGAGAGAGAGCAGCAGTGACCGGTCTTTATTACAGGAAGCATCTAAACAGAGGCAAAGTTTACACTAGATTACTGCACAGATCAGGAAAGCACGCCAAGATTCAAGGAAAAATACACATGAACCTTGTTTTTAGATTATATTTGCTTATCCTAAGGTTCATTATGTCTTTAATGCTTTTTAAATGAACACATAAATATACGGTATATTGGCTGTTAAGTGTGGTTTTTTTTTCTATCACAGAAGGTTTTTGAAATAAAAGATCAATACAAAACAAACAACCTTCACATTCAACAGAAATACAAAGCAATTCACTCACGAATATGGTATATGCCGTAATATTCTGGGATCGATTAATGGAAATTGCAGGAAATGCCTGTGTTGTCTACAGACACCAATCAAATTTAAGTTTTCTTTTTTCACCAAGCTCTTGAAAAATTTAAAGTAAACATACCCCTAGCAGTGCCCATTTTACGGGGATTGTGCTGACTAGAAAGACCACGAAGGGATGGGTCATGTTCTGTTTACATATGCTTACTTTATGAATAGAGTTTAGTGGATGGAAAGAAGAGCTTAATGTGCCCCTGCTTCCATTTCTAAAAGTTGAGACTATAAATAGGTTAGGACTGGTTTCTATGGTCAAAAGCCTCCTCGCCCTCCCATTTTTGATAAATCATACCCAATGTTATTGAGATCATTTTACATAGATCTATACATCTGTATCTACACTACGTAACATAATACTGTTAGTAATTATATATATCTTACACTGACTCATGTGAATCTGAGTTGGTTTTGATGACTTTGCTGGGAGTCTAATAATATAGTTGCTTATAATGTACATTTCTATACCTTATGCCTGATTCTGAACAGTAACTATTTATTAGAAGTCAGATTTGATCCACCAACAGTTTTGAATCAAGAAATATGTTCATACAGTTGTGGCAGTTTTATTACTTAGAACAGAGGTCTCCAAACTTTCTAAACAAAGGGCCAGTTTATTGTCCTTTAGACTTTAGGGGGGGCGGACGTTGGTGTCAGTGGGAGGAAGAGTGTCCCATCATTTGTGTCAGTAGGAAGCACAATGCCAAATCCATACCTCACAACTGTCCCTGATTTCAAGGAACTGTCCCTGATTTGGAGCAATGTCCCTCTGTCCCTCATTCCTCCTCATTTGTCCCTCATTTTGGTTTGATATATATAGTTGTATATAAAATGCACTTTTTATCTTTCAAAAAGTGTTTCCCAGTGCTAAACCTTTCATCCAATTTCTAAATTGCAGCATTTGTACATTTTAAAAGCCAATATCAAGGAATAGTAGGGGTAAAAAAAGCACTTGTGGGTTTAATTAACCTTTTTTTGGGGTTAATTCTCCTTTAAGGGGGTGTGGCAGAGGGCGTGTCCTATGCCTACATACATTTGCTAGTAGGTGTCCCTCATTCCCATCTCAAAATGTTGTAAGGTATGTAAATCATTGGTATCAAGTGCCAGATAAAGTTAAGAAAAGAGCTGCATCTGGCCCCAGGGACGCAGTTTGGAGACCACAGACTTATGCCACGTACACACAATTGGAATTCTGGCCAGCAAAAGGCGGATGAGAGCTTTTAGTCGGAAAATGCAACAGTGTGTATGCTCCATCGGACTTTTGCTGGCCGAATTTCCGCCAGCAAAAGATTGAGAGCATGTTCTCAATTTTTCGGTCAGAAAAAGTTTCGATAGGAAATTCCAATCGTCTGTACCCATTCCGACGCGCAAAATTCCTACGCATGCTCGGAAACAATTCGACGCATGCTCGGAAGCATTGAACATCATTTTCTAGGGTCGTCGTAGTGTTGTACGTCACCGTGTTCTTGATGGTCGAAAGTTCAGCAAACTTTTTTGTGACCGTGTGTATGCAAGCCAAGCTTGAGCGGAATTCTGTTGGAAAAACCATCCAAGATTTTTCCAACGTAAAATCCGCTCGTGTGTACGCGGCATTAGAGAAAAAATCAAGCCACATTTTTTATTAGGTGTTTATTTTGGACAGGCTGAGGAGGTGTCACAACTTCTTCCACATCTATTTTGCTGTCTTTGTCCCTTGTGGGGAGAATAAAGCCTGGTAGTAGGTACACATGTAATGAAAGTCGGCCGTTTCAGCAGGAACCATTCGGTCGGTGTTTACTGCTGTCTGTTCAACAGAAGCCAGTGTAACTGGAAAATCAGCGCTGATCAGAATATTCTCAGTGTATTGTCAGGATACAATAGAGCAGTGGGAGAGATCCCTGCATCGCACATTGTTGTGCTGCTGCGGGGATCTGTCAGTTTCTTTTTCGATTGACCCACTGGTTGAATGAAAAAAAAACAAGACTAAACATGTATACCCAGTTTAACTTTCTTTTCCTGTTCCAGTTACCATTTCCACCAAGGAAAAGACAAAATGGATTTTTCCAACACGCACACAGAAGAAAGGTTTGAGTTTTCTTCCTTTTTTGAAAAAAACAACTAACATTTTTATCTGCTTTCAATCCTGAAAGACGTGGTTGTGGAATGAATGGTTTTCATGCCTACTCCCTACAAATTGTGACTGTATAAATGACTTAATATGATGAGGTAACCGCATTTCTGCTGATGATGAATTTTTTTTTAGGTCAATTACTATATAAGTTGCACCTTTTACTTGTGCTGCCTATAGGTTTAGCCACCTGTTTGTAAAATTACATTCAATTATCTTTTTTAGCAAATCTATGGGCAGTTGAAGTTAGAACTAATGACTCCTGTATGGCAGTATAAACAAGTAACACATCCAGTGCTTAAAGTGTTACTAAAACCACAACAGTCAAACCAGTCTCTATATGCAGTGAAGCATGTTTTTTATACTCACTGTGGAACCTAAGGGGTAAATCCTCCGCATTGTGTAAAAAAAGGCTGTTTGATCCTGTATGCACTTGCATTGTCTATAAAACATGTCCGGATAAGACAGATTTACTGGAGTCAGGCTGCACATGCTCAGTTTTATGTGTATTGCTAGAGAGTTTTTTTTTTCTTAAGAGGGTGCATGTGATCAGCACAGGGCCAATCAGCACTGTCCAGACAGAGGGTCAGGGGTCCTGCATCCTGATAGGTCAGCCAGTGCAGTAGGAAAACTCCTCCTACAAGCTTTAACCATGAACTGACAGAAGTCACAAGACTGCTATATACTGCTGTTGAGAAAAGGTATTTAGCAGTTTATATTTGCTAAAATAATTGCATTTTCATGTATTGTGTACTGTGGGAGACCAGATATAGTGAATGCAGGGTCCTGGGTTTAGAAACACTTTAAGTGATGTAATGCACACAAGCTTTAAAAAGTAACAAAAAACATTCTTTATCTTCCCTGACCGAGACAAATCCTCCTTAATTTGTGTCTCACATGCTCCCCCTCCTAGACACTGCAGCTCACAGTGGGAGGGTTTCAGCAAAAAAGGCAGTGCTGTCAATCCAGAAAGCAGTGGGCAGGACTAGGTGTGTCCAGGTTCTGATTGACAGACTACATGCTTGTGAATCAGCAGTCAATGCTGATAGCCACGCCCCCAGCAACATCATTCCATCCCACTGAAGTGCAAGCAGGCACAGTCTACATGAGTGTTGCAACTCTGCTCTGAATTCAGGAGCAGTATAGCATCACAGGAAGCTAAATAAAATAGATGGTAAACCTGCGCTCAGGACATTGCTGCTTCCTGCAATAATCATTGCTCCAGGAGACTGCTGTTGCCCCAAATATCTGAATACAAGATCTCAAGTAAGGACTCTACAAAAAAGGGGGTGCTGTCCCTTTTAAATCCAAGCCCCATAGCACATTTGACCGTTTTTGGACTGCAGTCTTTAACCTCCCTGGCGGTATGATTCTGGCTGGAATTTTGTACTGAAAGCGGTACAATTATTTTGCTTGGAAATTTGGCGTTTTTATATTGTAGGAATGCAATTCTTATGAATAACTCACTTAAATCTGTCCGAACCAGAGTCTAGTAGACATCCCGGGTATGATAAAGTTTGAAACACAAAATCATAAATTATAATATAATAAAAATATATTTAAAAATGATTCAATAATGTAATCAAATCAAAAACACTGAAATTTGCTCAGTTGCAGAATAGTCGCTGTCATTAAATTTATTGTTTGATGATAAATTGTGATTTTAATTTTTTTATCGGTGTTTTCTAGCTGGTCTAAAAACCACTTTTGACATAAAGGGACACTTTTTGGTTGCTATGGACAATCTCCAGTTTCCAGGCAGAAAAAAAATCTTTTTATTATATAAAATGACATGCAGGGCACTGGGCAGACCACTAGGGACAAAGGGGATGTGTATTATTTGTATACAGTACTGTAATCTGTAAGATTACAGTACTGTATGTGTGTTTTTAAACTTTTTTAAATTTGGCGCCGATCTCCGCTCCCGTGCATCGGAACGTCGCAGGGAACGGAGATCGGCGGCACTCGGGCACTGTGTGAATCGAGCGAGCGGACGGCTCGCACACACAGCGGGGAGACATCGCAGGATCCAGGGGAAAAGGTAAGTAACTCCCCCCCTGCATCCTGCACGCAAGCCCGAGTCTGGCTCGGGGTTACCGCTCCCAGCAGAAAAAACTGGACCCGAGCCAGACTCGGGATTACCGCTAGGGAGGTTAAGTCATTCCACAGCTTTTCAATTGGGTTTAAATCTGGGCTCTGACTAAGCCATGCAAGGATAGTCACCTTTTTCTCCTTCAACCACTGTGTGGTCATTTTTGCTGTGTGCTTTGGGTCATTGTCATGTTGGAAGTTAAACCTTCTTCCGATTGACGACTTTCTGTCAGAGGGCAGCAGATCTTCCTCAAGAATTTGATGGAATTTTGGCCCATACCAGGATTTATTACTGGAAGGCTGAAGTTCTACTTAAAGTAATGGCTTGTTATACCTGGTTTGAGTTCAATAAATGTGAGTTGCAGGACTCTCTATTTTAAAGCTCAACTGCAGTGAAAGTTTTTTTGTCTGATATTTTTTTATTCTCTGTGTTTCCATTTTGGATCTTCCCTACAGTTTCTGTCCTGAAATCCCTTCAGTGGGGGCACAGACAGCGCAGTAAACGAATAAAGGGTTAGAACCGCTGTCAGGTCATTAATATTGTATGTAACTTCCCGCCCCAATGATGAGCGTTCTTCTCCGATTTCTTGTCCTGCTGTCACAAGCTGTCAGAGGGACAGGAAGTGAAGTGAAATCATTTCAATGGGGTCAGAGACACCAATAAATATCTGACAAAAGAATTAACTTTTCCAGGTCTATCCAAAACAAAAAAAAGATTATAGCTGCAGTTGTTTTTTTTTTACTTAAAATGTCTTCACCTCCAGTATTCAACTGATGTTGGGTAAGCCTACCTTTGCTCAAACCATACAGTCTGTAATGAGCAGCATGGTGCTCAATCTACATATGACCCTAATGCCCCATACACATGAGCGGAATTTCCAACCAAAAGCTCACATCTGACTTTTGCTGGGGAAATTTCCTATCTGTGTACGGGGCATTAGGGCTAGTTTACACTTGTTTCAAAACATGGCTTCGCACAGGCTTTGTTAAAGCTCTCTGAAAGCCAGTCAAAGCCCCGTCACTAAATAAAATGGTTAGCTTACAGTTCTGTTTACACCTTGCTTTTGCTTGGTGCTTCGATGAGGCTTCAGTGGGGCTTCGATAAGGCTTTGGTGGAGCTTCGGTCAAGCTTCGGTGAGGCTTCGTGGGGCTTCGATGAGGCTTTGGTGGAGTTTCGGTCGGGCTTCGGTGAGGCTTCTGTGAGGCTTCATGGAGATTCGATGAGGCTTTGCGTGGGGCTTCAGTGCGGCTTCAAGTGAGCTTTGCCATAGACTTCTATGGAGGCTTTGAAGAAGCTTTGAAGCACCACTAAAGCTACATGGGGTATAATTTTTGAAGCGAAGCAGAAGCAAAGCAAAAGCAGGTGTAAACAGGACTGTAAGCTAACCATTTTATTTAGTAACAGGGGCTTTGACAAGCATTCAGAGAGCTTTAACAAAGCCTGTCTGAAGACTTGTTTTGAAGTAAGTGTAAACTAGCCGAAGCAAGTGTAAATGAGCCCTTAAAGGGGTTGTAAACCCTTGTGTTTATTCACCTTAATGCATCCTATGCTTCTGGCAGTCACCGCAGCCCCCGTTTTACTTACCTGAGCCCTGGAATTTACTTGGCGGTGACGCGCTGTCCCTCTCTCCACGGGGTCTCGGCTCTTGATTGGATAGATTGATAGCAGCACAGCCATTGGCTCCCGCTGCTGTCAATCGAATCCAATGATGTGGGCACGGAGGGGATGGGGCCGAGTCCGGCATTCGTGTCTATGGACGCAAAAGCTGGACTTGGGAGCGCACCCGCAAGGTTATCCCCTTAGGAGAGCGCTGATGTGGGAAGGAGCCGCAAGAGCCGCAGAGGGACCCCAGAAGTCGAGGATCGGGGCCACTCTGTGCAAAGCGAGCTGCAGAGGGGAGGTAAGTATGACATGTTTGTTACTTAAAAAAAAAAAAAAGCTTTACAACCGCTTTAATGTTTCAAACAGACCTTCTTTTTTAGTTTTCTGGCAAACTATCCATTGCCAATAATGGAGACTCAGGTAAGCAATGATTGTATGGCTTATTTTGTTACTGAATCTCGTGGTCTGCCTGTTGTTCTTCTTTAATTAAAACATCTTTTAGAGGCATTCAAGCGCATACCTGCATCTTTAACATTGCTAAGAATTTTTTTTCCCCCCCCTCTAAAAAAGGATTTAATTTCCTCATTGTTGACAAATGCTCACCGTGTTGCTTAGCAGCCTAGCCTATGAAAAAGTAATAAGACTTAAATAGGAGGATTACCCATTTGCGCCCTTCACAAGTGGTTATTACATTCACGCTAACAATAATTAGACCTTCGTGTGTTTGAAACATGACTATTTACTGCACGTCCTGTCATTCTGCTGAGACAAAAGATTACTGCAATATGAGCGGGCAGCTGACATATAAGTAACAGTAACTTGCTAGGTCACTCTGGTGTCACACTGAGGTAGACATAAGCTGGAGTAAAGTGGATATAAAATAGTAACAATGTTGGCAGTGCAATAGAGAATGTGATGCACTGTTACGTATTCAAAATACTAGGTAACTTATCATTCGATACTTCTTGTACTGGTTCTTTGTACTAGGTAGGTGTAATAATAGTAAAAAGGAATATTGAAAAAAAAAAACAACACTTTTCTGCTTTCTTACCGCGACCAGAGCTTTATTAACCAAGCACTGGAATACATACCTCCCAACTGCCCCTGATTTGGAGCAATGTCCCTCTGTCCCTCTTTCCTCCTCATTTGTCCCTCATTTTGGTCTGATCTATATAGTTGTATATAAAATGCACTTTTTATCTGTCAAAAAGTTTTTCCCAGTGCTAACCCTTATATCCAATTTCTAAATTGCTGAAATTGTACATTTAACCGCTTCCCGACTGCCTCATGTAGATATACGTCTACAGAATGGCACGGGCAGGCAAAACCACGTACCTGTACGTCCCCTTTAAGTTGCCTGCCGTGGGTCGCGCGCGCGCCGCCAGCAGCGCGCTCGCGACCCGGTCGGGAGCTCTGTGACCCCGGCCGAGGGACCAGCGGACCCGATCGCCGCTGGTGTCCCGCGATCGGGTTACGGAGCTGAAGAACGGGGAGAGGTTTGTGTAAACAAACCTCTCCCCGCGCTTCCTACTCTGCCTGTCATTGATTGGCTGTTCCCGGTCATCGGGAAAGCCGATCAATGACGCCAGACGTCAGCCCCGCCCCCTAATGTAAAAAAACACACACACACGTCAGAGCCCATAACCCCTCCCCTCCCCCTAGTGGTTAACTCTTTCACTACAACTGTCATTTATACAGGAATCAATGCATTTAAATAGCATTGATTGCTGTATAAATGACAATGGTCCCAAAAATGTGTCAAAAATGTCCGATGTGTCCGCCATAATGTCGCAGTCACAATAAAAATCGCTGATCGCCACCATTACTAGTAAAAAAAAAAATATTAATAAAAATGCTATAAAACTATCCCCTATTTTGTAAACGCTATAACTTTTGCGCAAACCAATAAATAATCGCTAATTGCGTTTTTTTTTACCAAAAATATGTAGAAGAATACGTATCGGCCTGAACTGAGGAAAAAAAATGTTTTTTTTATATATTTTTTGGGGATATTTATTATAGCAAAAAGCATCTATTTATGTTTATAGCGCAAGTAAAAAGTAAAAAATATTGCATTTTTTTCAAAATTGTCGCTCTATTTTTGTTTATAGCGCAAAAAATAAAAACCGCAGGGGCGATCAAATACCACCAAAAGAAAGCTCTATTTGTGGGAAAAAAAGGACGCCAATTTTGTTTGGGAGCCACGTTGCACGACCGCGCAATTGTCAGTTAAAGCGACGCAGTGCCGAATCGCAAAAAGGGGCCTGGTCCTTTGGCTGCCAATTGGTCGGGGCTGAAGTGGTTAAAAGGCCAATATAAAGGAATAGTAGTGGTAAAAAAAAGTCCTTGTGGATTTAATTGACCTTTTTTTTGGTTTATTCTCCTTTAAGAGGGTGTGGCAGGGGGCGTGTCCTATGCCTACATATGTTTGTTAGTAGGTGTCCCTCATTCCCATTTCAAAATGTTGGGAGGTATGGGAATAGCACCAGGACCTTCACTTTTCAGATTGGGTTGCTGAGGTTTGTTGATTCATGAGAATGAAAAAAGTGATAGCTCACTATCGTGATCCATTCGAAACCTTCCGAATCAATTGGCCGCCTTGGATTATATTTATGGACCCTGACATGAGCCTCTTTGCCCCCCTTCCCCCACTGCTCATTGTCATTATAACACATCTTTTCACTCTTAACCGCTCTTTAACCCTATAACAAACCGGAGAATAGAGATCCATCCTAATACTTCCTTTTACCCCTACATTCCTTTTCTTACCTAGCTTTTTCAGGCTGCATTCACACTACAGCGTTTTAAATTGCGGGCACATTTGCCGTGAATCAGACGGCGATTTGACAGTGCCAATGTGTGTGAATGACAAATCGCGGGATTTGCATTTGAGGTGCCAATCATTTGAATGACACATCAAATCGCGGTACAGATCTGCTGCAATTGTCACACAATAAAAGGCGAGGCAAGTTCTGGCGCTTTTTTTGGGTGACATGCTTCCCGTGATGTGGATTGTCGCGATCGCAGCACTTTTTATCACGCGACAAAAATTTTTTTTTTCACAATCACAAAGAAAAAAAGAAAAAGAAACCTTTGCAATGGGCCTCCCTACACTTAGGGGTTAAGGGGTGGAGCTGGAGGAAAATGGATTATAAATCAATCAACCCGCACTTCGGACCGCCAACACAAAAAAATGATATATAAAAATTACTTGTTTTATACCAAGCTGCTGCTATCACCACCTTAAAGTGGTTGTAGAGCCTAAACATTCTTTACCTTAATGCATTCCTTGCACTAAGGTAAAAAATGTTTAGGTGTCAGCATCCCCTGTCACCCCCCCCCCCCCCCATTTTTACTTACCTGAGACCGCATTTGATCCAGCAATGTGCACGTCTGCAGCTCTTCTCTCCCCTCACTTTCGGGTCTCGCTGGCTTTGCCATTGGCTCTCAGTGCTGTCAATCAAAGCCAGCGACGAGGGAGAAGGGGGCGGGGCCACTGTCTGTGTCAATGGACGCAGGAGAGGGACTCAGGTGTGAGTATGCAGGAGTTCCCTCATTGGAAGCGACTTCCTATGGGGGCACTGGCCAGAGAGGAGGGGCCAGGAGCACCGGCGGGGGACCCGAAAAGACGAGGTTCCCTGCCAGTCGATTTCATTGCACAGAGTAGGTAAGTATAGACATGTTTTTTCTTTTTTAAATGTACAGCAGCAGAAGACCACACCGGGTGCCACTCCTATCAGCTAAGTACAGGAAACTGAGGCTACAACAGGCTCACCAAAATTGGACAAGAGAAGATTGGAAAAAATTTTGCCTGGTCTGATGAGTCTCAATTTCAGCTGCGACATTCAGATGGTAGAGTCAGAATTTGGCGTAAACAACATGAAAGCATGGATCCATCCTGCCTTGTATCAACAGTTCAGGCTGGCGGTGGTGGTGTAAAGGTGTGGGGGATATTTTCTTGGCACAAATTGGGTCCCCTTAGTACCAATTGAGCATCGTTTAACCACTTCAGCCCAGGAAGGATTTACCCACTTCCTGACCAGGCCATTTTTTGCGATATGGCACTGTGTTGCTTTAATGACAACTGCGTGGTTGTGCGACACTGTACCCTAACAAAATTGACGTCCTTTTTTTTTCCCACAAATAGAGCTTTCTTTTGGTGGTATTTGATCACCTGCAGTTTTTATTTTTTGCGCTATAAACAAAAAAAGAGCGACAATTTTGAAAAACTAAATATATTTTTAACTTTTTGCTATAAAAAATATAATAAATAAAAAATGTCAAAAAAAAAAAATGAATAAAAAATTTCTTCATCATTTTAGGGCCAATATGTATTCTTATACATATTTTTGGTAAAAAAAAATCACAATATGTGTATATTGATTGGTTTGCGCAAAAGTTAAAGAGTCTACAAAAAAGGGGATAAATTTATGGCATTTTTATTATAATGGTTTTTTTTTTTACTAGTAATGGCGGTGATCAGGAATTTTTGTGACATTGCAGCGGACAGATCGGACACTTTTGACACTTTTTTAGGACCAGTGACATTTATACATTGATCAGAGCTAAAAATAGCCACTGATTACTGTATAAATGTCACTAGCAGGAATGGGGTTAACACTAGGAGGCGATAAAGGGGTTAAGTGTTCCCTAGGGAGGTGTTTCTAACTGTGGGGGAGTGGACTACCTGGGAGTAGAGAGAGATCTGCTGTTCCTAATAACTAGGAACCGCAGATCTCTCTCTTTACTCTCCTGGCAGAACGGGGATCTGTCTATTTACATTGACAGATCCCCGTTCTGGCTCTCTGAGGAGACGGCGGCTGGTTGGCAAGGTATTAAATGCCACGGCCTACCTTAGTATTGTTGTTGACCATGTCCATCCCTTTATGACTACAGTGTACCCATCTTCTGATAGCTACTTCCAGCAAGATAATGCACCATGTCACAAAGCTCAAATCATCTTACCACTAGTTTCTTGAACATGTCATTGTGTTCACTGTACTCCAATGGCCTCCAGTCACCAGATCTCAATCCAATAGAGCACCTTTGGGATGTGGTGGAGCGGGAGATTCGCATCTTGGATGTGCAGCCGACAAATCTGCAGCAATACTGTGATGCTATCATGTCAATATGGACTAAAATCTCTAAAGAATGTTTCCAACCCCTTGTTGAATCTATGCCACAAATAATTAGGGCAGTTCTGAAGGCAAAAGGGGGTCCAACCCGGTACTAGCAAGGTGTACTTATGAAAGTGGCCAGTAAGTGTCGAGCATACCATAGATGCCGCTACAAACTTATAAACACTGCCATCTACTGGCAATATATTGTGCACTTGTTAACTTCTTTCCACACGCACTATAGCTGAAAGATGGCCAGTGCCTTAATTGGAGGGAGGGCGTCCATAGACGTTCTCCCGAGCATGCACGTTCCGGCCTCTTACCAAGTGATCAGCTGTCAGCCAATGACAGCTGATCATGTGATGTTAACAGAAGATCGGTGATCAGTATTTTTTTTCGCCCTCACGCTGTCAGCATGAGGGAAAAAATAATCCGATCACCGTGTTCTGTCAAAGGGATATCGGTCGCTCACACAGAGAGCCGCGGCTTGCCAGTCCCACCTACCAGTACCCACCAATGCCACCTACCAGTGTCCACCAGTGCCACCTACCAGTGTCCACCAGTGCCACCTATCTTTGCCCACCAGTGCCACCTAATCCCATCAGTGCCACTGATAAGTGCTGCCTATTAGTGTCACCTATCAGTGCCTGCCAGTGCCCATAAGTGCCACCCATGAGTGCCACCTCATCAGTGCTGCCTAATAGTGTCACCTATCAGTGCCGCCTCATCAGTGCCTATCAGTGCCACTTATCAGTGCCCATCAGTGCTGCTTTATCAGTGCCCATCAGTGCAGCCTATCAGTGCCCATCAGTGCAGCCTTATCAGTGCCCATCAGTGCCTATCAGCGCACATCAATGAAACAGTTTTTGTTTTTTTTTGTATTTTTTCTTTTGCAAAAAATAAAAAGACCAGCAAATATTAAATACCACCAAAAGAAGGCTCTATTTGTGTGAAAAAAATATAAAAATTTAATTTGGGTATAGCATTGACAGCGCAATTGTCATTCAAAGTGTGACAGGCTGAAAGCTGAAAATTGGTCTGGGCAGGAAGGGGGTTTATGTGCCCAGTAAGCAAGTGGTTAATATCAGCTCCGTAGCTACTACTGGTCTGCAGTGTGAGCCTTTATTCACATACAGGTATGCCTCTCCCCTTAATGCATAACAGCAGGATGATGTCACTTCCTGTCCGGATTAAGATTGCTTGAAAGGGGCCTAATACACACGGTCGGACTTTCCAACAGCAAATCTGCAAACGGAGCTTGTTGTCGGAAATTCCCACTGTGTGTAGGCTCCATTGGCCAGTCTCCATCGGAATTTCTGTCACACAAAATTTGAGATCTGGTTCTCCAATTTTCCGACAACAAAATCCGCTCTCGTAAATTCCGATCGTGTGTAGACAATTCCGACGCACAAAGTGCCACGCATGCTCAGAATCAAGCAGAAGAGCAGCACTGGCTATTGAACTTCATTTTTTTCCCGCTCGTCGTACGTGTTGTACATCACCGCGTTCTTGACGTTCGGAATTTCCGACCAACTTTGTGTGACCGCGTGTATGCAAGACAAGTTTGAGCCAACATCCGTCGGAAAACAAGCATGGGATTTTGTTGTCGGAATGTCCGATCGTGTGTATGCGGCATAAATCAACAGAAATATTGTGCTGTCTGCCCACAACAGGATTTAGTAGCTGAGTGCATTTCTGACAGATCAACAAGTATTTTTCAGTATTTGCAGGAAAACCTGGGAAAATGTGCATGTATTGCAGAGATATGCTGCATCTGAACTTATATTACATGTTTTATTTTTTATTTTTTTTCATTGGTGATTGGAAACCTTTTAACACTGGTGTGTGTAATATATTGTATGTTGTGTCTCAAAGAAAACCCAAATAATCCATAACAATCTTTATGTCATAAAATATTATTATTATTATTAATATTATGTGCAGAGTCTCTTATCAACTTGAATAATAAAAATGTTGCCCATAGCAGGAAACAACATTAATTACTTTATTTGAAGTATGAGATCTGATTGGTTTACTGCAGCTTTCCTAATAAGACTCGGGCTCATGTTGTACTGAACCCGTGTAATTTCCAAGCTATATTTGTTTTGTGGACAGCAGGTGTGCAGAGAGCATTCAGAGATAATCTGATTTAACAACTTCACACCTTTGTTCTTAGCACCATATATTCCGTTTTGCTTTGTAATCTTAGTATTGGGGTTATTTTGTAAAAATATGGCTAAATAAAGCAAATTTAATATTTAATGTTAAAAATTGATATCATTAATAATTGAGGGAGCAGAGACTGCTGCTTCAACAATTTCACAGAGAACGGCATGCAGCAGAGACGTAGCATTTATGCTTTCAAATCAATGCTGCCCAGCAGTCTACATTCCAGTAAATGTAAAGCAAGTCATGCATTTTCCAAAAGGCTGTCTCCAAGTGCTAAAGAGCCATTAACTCTGGCATTACCACATGTATAACTTGTAGTCCAAGCAAGCCTTATGGAAGATCATTTTGATCAACTAAGCCAGGGGTCTCCAAACTGCGGCCGGAGGGCCAGATGTGGCCTTTTGCTTGCCTTTTTACAGCTCCTGGGGCCTATTCTTCTCCCCAACACTAACAGTGGGGCACTATTCCTCCCACTGGCTCTGATGGGGCACTATTTCTCCCACTGAAACCAATGATGGGACACTATTCCTTCCCCTAACACTAAAGATGGGGCATTGCTTATCCCCACTATTGCCAGGATATTTCTACTCCCACTGGTTTCCCCCCCCCCCCCCCCCCCCCCCCCCCCTAAAGTCTGAAGAACAGTAAACTGGCCCTTTGTTTGTAAAGTTTGGAGATCCTTGAACTAAGCCATCGACAGATGGATTAAAATTCCCTGTCCCTGCTGAATCGGGTGAATTTCAATCCATTCTTTGACCAGCTTAACACAGACGTAAAGCAGACGGTTCAAATTTCAGCCAGTTCAGCAGGAACCAGCCAAGATTAGAACCATATATGGGCAGACTAAATGTACCCAAGTTGATTGATCAATCAACTTGGGTACATCCAGCCTATTGGATTTTACATAGCCGCTAGCAATATTCACTGTGTTCTCCTGACAGTAATGGCTACCCCAGTACCCCCCGTAGGTAAGGTAAGTAACAGTATGGGGTGGGGGCTATAAAAAAATTGTGTTACTTTTCTCTGAATGGTAAATCAACATTTCTCCAGGAATCTGGTGTTCTGGGAACACCAATAGCTGAGCTATGTGAATGTGCAAGCCAGGTCCTTTCAGTCCTCTCCATTAAGGGCTTCTTGCTGTATCTCATATAGAAAGAAAACAGACAAAAGAAATGCAGAAAAGTACATATGGATGTAAAAAAAAAAAAAAAAAATACAAATACCCCAAGAGGCATATTATTATAAAGTAGTAAGGCTCGGTTCACACTGGGGCGACCTGTCAGGCGACTTAGCCGCCTAACAAGTCACGCTCCATTCTGTACAATGGAACTGTTCTAATCGGATTGACTCAAGTGTCTCCGACTTAGAAAAAGACTTTGAAGCCGCCCCAGTGTGAACCAAGACTTATGCCGTGTACACACGGTCAGAATTTCCGATGGAAACAGTCCGATGGGAGCTTTTCATCGGAAATTCCGACCGTGTGTATGCCCATCGGTCTTTTTCTGTCAGAATTTCCGACGGACTTTGGATTAAGAACCTGTTCTTAATTTTTCCCTTTTATAGTGCCGTCAAACTAGTTGTATACCGCAATGTTATTGACCATCGGAATTTGGTGTGACCGTGTGTAGGCAAGGCAGTTTGAGCGAAATTCCGTCGGAATTCTGACGGGAAAACCATCAGAGCTTTTTCCGATGAGAATTCCGACCGTGTGTAATGTGACTTTTACCAAACATTTACTGGAAGTAAATCAATCAATCACTGTCATTTAAAACACATGCACATGAAAGATGCAGTGAATATTTGGTAGATGTCAGATTAAGTGCTTTATAAATATGCCCGTAAATGTAATTTATGATTTACTATAACTTAGCATTTTTACCTGGACAGAATTAGTAGTTTAATGATTGTTTTCTCTTGTCTGGAGTGAAAATCCTCCCTTACAGTGGGGCTGTGCAAGGGTTAAAGAGAAGCTCCAGGCCCCCCCCCCCCCCCCCAAAAAATTTTTTTTTAAGTCAGCAGCTACAAATACTATAGCTGCTGACTTTTAATATTAGGGCACTTACCTTCCAGGCATCCCGCGGTGTCCTCACCCAAGACGATTTTTCAATCGGCTATTGGGTGCTGGCGCCACCATCTGGCCTAAGAGAAACCGGCAGTGATGCCTTGTGGCTTCACAGACGGTTTTCCTACTGTGCATGCGCGAAGCATGCTGCACTTTGTGAATGTGCCACAGATTTTCTGGGACCTATCAAGTGGAAGGAGAAGGGGGGGTGCTGAACTACTGTCTCAGTTTGCCCACTACCCCCCCCCCCCAAAAGGTGGCAGCGGAGAGGGGGAGGAAGTAGACAAGCGGATCTTCCCCTTTTGGGTGGAGCTCCACTTTAACTACTTGTTTAGTCTACCCAAGTAGATGGTGCTTACCCATGTCCCATGCAGTGGATTGTCCCTTTGTGTCATCATGTCCCATTGCAGTGCTATGGACCCTGGATTAGTGATGATGAAGTCAGAACCTTAGACCACTAGAGCATAGGGGAGAAGACGCTGTGGGGACTGGTCTAGTATAATGGAGGAGCAGAGGATCTTTTTTTATTATGTCCCAAAGACTTAACCGAGCAATTAACCCATGCAGTGCGGGTGCAGCCCCACTGCAAGGGATCATTTTTACATTTCCTGAAGCTGGACTTTAAATTAGAGTGTTTGTTATGGTACTGTAAAGTTTTTAATTGGTTTATATAACTTTGTGTGTATGTTAAATTAATAAGTGGATTTGAACTGTAAGTGCTCTAAAACTTCAACTAGATTTTTCATAGTGACTAGATAGAAATACTGAGTTGCTACACGCAGACCAGTTGCTGAATGATAAAATAACCATAAAAACAAGTATGATTTATCTCAAGTGGAAACAGTAGTTGGGCAATAATTATACAGTTGGTAATTACAACACCTTAATGTTCTATATTACTGAGAACCCCTGTCAGTGGTACATTATATTCATTTTGCTAAACCAATTATGTACATTACACACAATGGAAATGAAAGGACTACTGTACAAAGAGAGGTAAGAACATTCCCAGCACGCAGCCCACACAGTCTACTGGAATTGAGCAAATGCCATGCTAAAAGGATAGTTATAATTTGTTCCCAGGAGCTTTTGTAACATTGGAGAAGCAAAGTTAACTATAAAGAGTTTTTACAAGAGAAAACAAAAGCTTTAAGTGTATCTGAAGCCAAAACCTTTCCTTTTAGTTTAGGCTAGAGTGATAACCCGTCAGGTTTTTATTCATGTCTGTGTCCTCTCTGGGAAGATTTGTCCTCTCTGTTTGTCTTATTAAGCATTGTCACTGGTACTGAAATTGTCACCTTGTTTGTTACCAGAACAGGACTAGAGGAGAAATACACCAATGGGGACACTTGTTCCAGTGGCAACTGCCTAACAGGGGATTTCCTTTACATAAGAGAGATTACTTCTCACATCCTGCTGTGTCTACAGAATCATTTAAGAGAAATGTCCTTAATGAGACACAGATGGCAAAAAACCTGACTGCTCCCTACATTTTTTTAAAGAAATTAAACATGTATTTATAAATTGGTGACACTCCTAATCAAACAAACTAAAAAATACTGACCCCCCCCCATCAGTTGCAGCTTCATTGTGCCCATGAAATGTAGCCATTGTGCACATCTATTGCAGCCAATGTGCCCATCAATCGCAGCCAATGTGCCCATCAAACGCAGCCACTGTGCCCATCATATGCAGCCACTGTGCCCATCATATGCAGCCACGTGTGCCATCATATGCAGCCACTTGTGCCCATCATATGCAGCCATTGTGCCCATCAAACAGAGCCACTTGTGCCCATCATATGCAGCCACTTGTGCCCATCATATGCAGCCACTTATGCCCATCAAATGTAGCCACTTGTGCCCATCATATGCAGCCAGTTGTGCCCATCATTTGCAGCCACTTGTGCCCATCATCTTCAACCCCTTTTCCCCATCATCTGCAGCCACTTGTGCCCATCAAATGCAGCCACTTGTGCCAATCATATGCAGTCACTTGTGCCCAGTATATGCAGTCACTTGTGCCCATCATATGCAGCCACTTGTGCCCAGTATATGCAGCCACTTGTGCCCATCAAATGCAGCCACTTGTGCCCAGTATATGCAGCCACTTGTGCCCATCAAATGTAGCCAGGCGCATTTCCCCCGGCTCAGCTGTCGCTTCACTAACCCCCCCGCGTCCAGTCTGGCGGCACTTGTCGCTCATGTGGCGGGGCTCTGCTCCTCTCCTGGAGTTATGAGCTTCCTCCTCCTCTTCTGTAGTGGCAGGAAGTGGCAGCTCCTGTGTCCGCTCGGCTCCTCAGGCTTCCTCCGCAGTGTCTCCTCTTCCGCCAAAGCGTTAGGCATCCAATAGGATCGCCTAATGCTTTGGCACATCGGGAGACAGGTTTCACTGACCTGCCTGCTGATTGGCAGGGAGGAACATTAGTGTGAAAATAGCGAAAATTATTTCGCTATGCCACACAACAGGGTGGGATAAGGACGCAGTGCTCTGCACCCAGAGCCCACCTTATTTTGAAGCCTATTAGAGCCTCTAATGACGTGCTTCAAAATACACACCCCCGCCTATCCCCGACATAGTATTTCATGTGTCCAGTCTCCTGAAAGGGGCCGGGCACATGAATAGGAAGGGCGGCGGAGGTGTCAGGAGGGGGGCGGCGTCCGTGTGCCCACAATACACTGGCCGCCACTGCTCCTAATACACAGAGCTGTCAAACTGACAGCATAGCTCATTACAAAGAAAACAACCAAAACAGACAGCATAGCTCAGCAGATTACACTGGGGGTGTGGCTCTCCTAGGGTAATCTGCAAAAGTGGTAAATCCACAAACCAAGTTGTATTCCCACCCTTTTCCCAGATGTCATGAGGAACCTATGCCCATGGCCATGGGCAAAATGTAAATGTTTCTGTCCAGAAAGGTATGAACGTGCAGCAGGAATCGCAAAGCAGACACGTACATTAACGGCGCGTTGGCGCGCGCACATGCACCTGCGCGCACACATGCGCCTGTCACCAACATGGCGCCAAAGAGGCTCTTTAAAGTGAGTGTACCAAAGAATTCTTGCTGTTTGGTATGCAGCTTCTGTGTGTCTTGAAACCTGTCATCTGTGCTGACCTCTGATCTTTGACCCGGCTTGCTCTTACTAACCCTGTCTGCTTGATACCCCGACACCGGCTTGTTTTTTGGACTTCTCTTCTGCCTGCTTCTTTGCCCGATTCACCAGAACGTTACCGACCTGGCCTGCCTGACTCTGCATCCACTCCTCCAGCCTGCTGCAGTTCTGCCCTGCGAATCGCACCAGTTCCTGTTTCTTCTGCGATCTAGTCTACCACAGTTCTGGTCTACCCAGCCCTATCCGTCTGCCTGCTGCATCTCCAGCCACAAGCATCCAGCCACACAGATACTGGATTGATCCTAGGCACTTTTGCGTCACCGTGCTTCTATGGCTTCTGTCTCAACCTCAGGGGCCCACAAGCCGGTGCGGCAAAGAGGCTCTCCTCTACACGTCAGGCTCGCGATCCAGGTACGTGACAGTTTCACATGAATAGCACTATTAAAGAATTGATGATTACATTGAAATGTCTTCTAATATCATCTTTGCAAGAAAGAACTCGTAAACATATGCTCTATTGCTCTGATGGCAAAGTCACTTTTAGGATTTGAAGGTGTAGCACTCCTGCCCCGGGCAAGCTAAATTTACTGCAATTATTGTTTCAGGTCTGTTCAGGTTTTCCCTAACCTTGTGGCTAATTTATTCTGGAAGAATGTTCCATAAATAAAGTGGGAGGATCAATCACTGGAATACAAATAGTTATCTGGCCTTAGCCAATCTTTGGGAGGCTGGAGCAGAAGGTGTGGCTGGGGAGAATATATTTGGGAGGATCTGATCAGAGCTCTCTTCCCCTGAGACTTCCCCCCCTGGCAGGGACCTGTGTGTGTGTTCAAGAAAACTGCTGCTACTAGGTATCAGCATGTGCTATGGGCTAAGGGCCTGAAGGAAGACTTGCCAGATGGAAACCTGACTGTGGAAGCTACGCTGAAGAGGTGGGAACCCTTTTGCCTGTAGCTCCAGATGTGGAGTTACTTTTTGAGAGTTCGACACCAGAAGTTGCTCCAAAGGACTGTGACTCTCTCATAGGATCTCAGACTGACTATCTGTCACCTCTTTCTTCAGCATCAAGTTGTGGCTGCTACTATAGGGCCTAATACTGCTGGAACAAAGATATTTCAGGAAGCCGTTTTCCCATATTTATTTATGTGCCTTTGGGTATCCTGCACTCTATAACCTCCTCCCTGTTGAAGATCTGCAATAAACTTTAAAAAAGACACCCTAGACTGTGGCTGAATTAGTTGTTGTGCTTCTGGGACTAAACACAAGGGGGTTGCTTTTATAAACTGGAGAGTGCAAAATCTGGTGCAGCTGTGCAGTGCATAGAAACCAATCAGCTTTCAGATTTTTTTTTTTTGTCACATCTTAATTGAACAAGCTCAAGTTAGAAGCAATTGGCTACCATGCACAGCTCCACCAGATTTTGCACTATCCAGTTTTATTAAATCAACCCCAAGGTGGACAGCCTCTGAACAGGAAAGAAGGACCCAGGGGTTATTATTACACAGGCTTGGGCTGGTAATCTGGCATTTAGCAGAAGGGCTGGTTCGTCTTGAACTATCTCTAGGGTCATTTAGTCAGCTGATCCTAATCAGCCCTTTAACACACCTGCTCCCTATTCACACTTGAGACCTTGTAACACTAATGAGTCACATGACACCGGGGAGGGAAAATGGTTAATTGGGCCCAATTTGGAACTTTTCACTTAGGGGTGTACTCACTTTTGTTGCCAGTGGTTTCGATATTAATGGCTGTGTGTTGAGTTATTTTGAGGGGGCAGCAAATTGACACTGTTATACAAGCTGTACACTCACTACTTTACATTGTAGCAAAGTGTAATTTGTTCAGTGTTGTCACATGAAAAGATATAATAAAATATTTCCAAAAATGTGAGGGGTGTACTCACTTTTGTGAGATACTGTATGTTCTACACTGACTGCACTGTATGTATGTATATATATATATATATATATATATATATATATATATATATATATATATACTAGACTGCCTGCACTGTATACAGTGGTGTGAAAAAGTGTTTGCCCCCTTCTCATTTCCTGTTCCTTTGCATGTTTGTCACACTTAAGTGTTTCGGAACATCAAACCAATTTAAACAATAGTCAAGGACAACACAAGTAAACACAAAATGCAATTTGTAAATGAAGGTGTTTATTATTAAAGGTGAAAAAAAATCCAAACCATCATGGCCCTGTGTGAAAAAGTGATTGCCCCCTAAACCTAATAACTGGTTGGGCCACCCTTAGCAGCAACAACTGCAACCAAGCGTTTGCGATAACGTGCAATGAGGCTTTTACAGCGTCCTGGAGGAATTTTGGCCCACTCATCTTTGCAGAATTGTCCTAATTCAGTTACATTAGAGGGTTTTCGAGCATGAACGGCCTTTTTAAGGTCATACCACAACATCTCAATAGGATTCAGGTCAGGACTTGCTAGGCCACTCCAAAGTCTTCATTTTGTTTTTCTTCAGCCATTCGGTGGTGGACTTGCTGGTGTGTTTAGGATCATTGTCCTGCTGCAGAACCCAAGTTCGTTTCAGCTTGAGTACACGAACAGATGGTCGGACATTCTCCTTCAGGATCTCTTGGTAGACAGCAGAATTCATAGTTCCTTTTATCACGGCAAGTCTTCCAGGTCCTGAAACAGCAAAACAGCCCCAGACCATCACACTACCACCACCATATTTTACTTTTGGTATAATGTTCTTTTTCTGAAATGCAGTGTTCCTTCTACCCCAGATATACTTGGACACACACCTTCCAAAGAGTTCCACTTTTGTCTCATCGGTCCACAGAAGGTTGTCCCAAAAGTCTTGGGGATCATCAAGATGTGTTGTGGAGAAATTGAGACGAGCTTTGATGTTCTTTTTGCTCAGCAGTGGTTTTCTCCTTGGAACTCTGCCATGCAGGCCATTTTTGCCCAGTCTTTTCCTGATGGTGGAGGCATGAACGCTGACCTTAACTGAGGCAAGTGAGGCCTGCAGTTCCTTGGACGTTGTTGTGGGGTCTTTTGTGACCTCTTGGATGAGTCGTCGCTGCGCTCTTGGGGTAATTTTGGGCGGCCGGCCACTCCTGGGAAGGTTCACCACTGTTCCATGTCTTCGCCATTTGTGGATAATGGCTCTCACTGTGGTTCGCTGGATTCCCAAAGCTTTGGAAATGGCTTTATAACCCTTTCCAGACTGATAGATCTCAATTACTTTCTTTCTCAATTGTTCCTGAATTTCTTTGGGTCTCGGCATGATGTGTAGCTTTTAAGGATCTTCTGGTGGACCTTACTGTGTCAAGCAGCTCCTATTTAAGTGATGCCTTGATTGTGAACAGGTGTGGCAATAATCAGGCCTGGGTGTGGCTAGAGAAATTGAACTCAGGTGTGGACAACCACAGTTATAGTATGTTTTAACAAGGGGGGCAATCACTTTTTCACACAGGGCCATGATGGTTTGGATTTTTTTTCACCTTTAATAATAAACACCTTCATTTACAAATTGCATTTTGTGTTTACTTGTGTTGTCCTTGACTATTGTTTAAATTGGTTTGATGTTCCGAAACACTTAAGTGTGACAAACATGCAAAGGAACAGGAAATGAGGAAGGGGGCAAACACTTTTTCACACCACTGTATATAGTCTATACAATTATATATACTACACAGTATATATATATATATATATATATATATATATATATATTAATTCACTGCCTGCACTGTAGTCTACACAGACTACACTGTGTATATATATATATATATATATATATATATATATATATATATATATATATGCCTGACTGCATGCCAATAACTAACATGCCTAATCTAGCTCAAGTAAATTCTCTCAATCTCCTCCACGTATCACACTACATATGGCTGCCGTGTAAGCTGCTTGTGCAATTAGTTTCGTAACAAATTGAAATTCGGACGAATTTTGCATCATCTTAAAAAAATAACGAATTTCAACTAATACTAAAGAAATTATAGTGGATATAAAGAATGAATTTGACATGACTCGGTAATTCGTTAAAGATCTAATGAAACAAAAGGTCAACTCAAAGTAAATCTTACAGTCCAATCAGCTGATTAATTTTGTGCTGGAGGTTGGATTACTGGCAAAGTGCATTCCTGAGAACTGAGTGAGAAGGGAGTTGTATTGTATCTGAGCCGAGGAGAAGAGATATTGTCATTGTGTGTGTTAAAAGATTCAAAAAACAATCGACTTTCCAAATTACGAATCATTATCACGAATATATATACATACATAAATATCGAATTTCAACGAATACGAACGAAATTATAGCGCATATAACAAATTAATTCGACATGATTCAAGATTCAGTATAACGAATATTGACACTCTACAGAAATAGCGAATTATCCAAAAACGTATTAACGGAACAAATAACGAATATAACAGAAGGAAATTATGTATTTTACGAATGACAACGAACCGAAACTAAACAAAATGTTCTGTTGTGCACAAGTCTATTATATAGTGTGGGGCGTGGACCCCCTGAGCCCTGCCTTTGGCAAATCATGGCTCTCACAGCAGATCGTGCTGTGATTGGCCAAAGCATGCAGGTCAGGTGCATGCTTTGGCCAATCAGCAGCAATCAATGCACTGCAATCTTGCAATGCATTATGGGGCGATCCGCAGCGCTCAAATTTGTCGCGAACGCCCCATATGTTCGGTTCGTCTGTGAACAAACAAACACCCGATATTCGAGGCGAACTTACGTTCAATTTGAATCATCGGGACCATCCCTACTCAATAGTTACATGTCTTGTGCTGTCCCCTTTTGTACCCCAGAGACTAGCCAGCCTTAGTATCAAAGTTACAGACGTGTCATAGCCACACAAGGAACATTGAGACTGTAACTAGAGAGATTCGGCATTAATATACTTACAACTGATGAAAAGTACAACCAACTTTTGCACTACAGGGGGTCCCCGACTTACAAACATCCGACTTACAAACGACTCCTACTTACAAACGGAGGGAGACAACAGGAAGTGAGAGGAAATCCACCCCTAGGAAGGGAAATTCACTCCTGTAAGAGTTAATATGGGAAAAAGGTGTCTCCACTGATGCTTTATCACCAGTCCATATTTCCCTAACAACCCAACATTTTCAAAATCCAATTCTCATTGGGACAGAAGGGGAGGTGAAATCTTCTGAACAGGGGCACAGACAGCAAAACAAATGTTACAGGGGTGATAACCCTTCTCTATGTTATCTAAAAGCTTAAAAATAGATGTTTTGGATGGAGCTACACTTAAAAAATGTACCTGTTCCGACTTACAAACAGATTCGACTTAAGAACAAACCTACAGTCCCTATCTTGTTTGTAACGCGGGGACCCCCTGTATTCTGTAAAAGTACAACTCCAAGGACCATCATTTTCATAGCTTAACCACTTGAAGACCAAGCATTTTCTGGCACGTTTTGTTTACAAGTTTAAAGCAGTATTTTTTGCTAGAAAATGACTTATAACTCCCAAACATTATATATTTTTTTAGTAGAGACCCTAGGGAACAAAATGGCATTGCAATTTTTAATGTCACACGGTATTTGTGCAGCGGTTTTTCAAATGCAATTTTTTTGGGAAAAAATACACTTTAATGAATAAAAATAAATAAATACACAATATATACCCCAACTTTTTCTAAAATATGAAAGATGATGTTACGCCGAGTAAATAGATACCTAACATGTCACGCTTTAAAATTGGGCACGGTTGTGGAATGGCGACAAACTACGGTACTTACATTTTTTTATAGATTACCTGTTTAGAGTTACAGAGGAGGTCTAGTGCTAGAAACATTGCTCTTGCTCTAACGTTCACAGAGATACCTCACATGTGTGCAAACACTATTTACATATGCGTGCGTGACTTGCGTATGCGTTCGCTTCTGTGCGCGAGCATGGAGGGATGAGGGCGCTTTAAAAAAAAATTTCTTATTTACTTTATTTTTACACTGTCCCTTTCATTTTTTTTTCTATTTTTTAGATCACTTTTATTCCTATTACAAGGAATAAAAAACATCCCTTGTAATAGAAATAAGGATGATAGCTCCTCTTTATGGAAAGACCTGGGGTCAAAAAGACACCCTTTTTTTTTTTAATGTTTACTTCCACCCTGGATTGGAAGTGATGTTGCTCTGGTCCTCCAAAGCCATAGAGGTGATCAAAGAAGATCTGGTCTTTTATCACCTCTGTGACCAGCTGGCCGCATTGTTGGTTCTTTTCTCAGGCACGCCGGTAAAAAAATGGTAAGCCTGAGAAAAACACTGGCGAGCTGTGTTGGGGAGGGGGGGACAGCTAGTTTGCTGCATACTCACATCGTGCTGCTCCAGTAATTAGTAGAGCCCACACCAAAAAGTATACAGCACGGAGATCCCGAGCCAAAAGAGCGTGTCTGTGTAACATGGCCAGATTAACATAGGGGCTATTGGAGGTGCAGCTCCAGGCCCCTTCCTTAAGATAAGCCCAGCCCAGTGATGCGCATCACATTACCACTCTACTAAAACTACCCAAACTCTCCCTCCCTCTCTCTCACCCCCCTCTCACCACCTCTTTCTCTATCTTACACCCCCTCTCTCTTTCAATCCCTCTCTCTCACACACCCCCACCCCCCCTCTCTATTACCCTTCCTCTCTCTCACCCCCACCCTCCTCTCTCTAACCCTTGCTCTCTCTCTCACCCCCACCCCCTCTCTGTTTCACCCTTCCTCTCCCATCCCCCTCTCTTTCAAACCCCTCTCTATCTTACCCCCACCCCATCTCTCTTTCACCCTTCCTCTCCCTCTCTCACCCCCCTCTCTTTCAAAAACCTCTCTCTCTCACCCCACCCCCTCTCTTTCACCCTTCCTCTCTCTCTCACCCCCTTTACCCCCCTTCCTCACCCTTCCTCTCTCTCACCCCCTCTCTCCCCCTCTCTCACCCCCACCCACTCTCTCTCTCACCCCATCTCTATTTAATTAAATCTATTAGTTTAAAAAAAAATATTTGCGTTTTTATTTTATTTCTTTCCATTAAAAGGCCCACCAAATTCCTCAGCACCAGGCCCATGATGTTTTTAATCCAGCCTTGGTGTATAAGCAATCGATAGCTCTTAAAAAAATTTCCATTTCATTACTACTAACCTGGTGCCCACAATCTGCTATTGGCAGTGTATGCCCTAGCTGTAAGAGATCTGGTCTTCACCTCTTCTGGTAAGAACCTTTTCCTCCCAGTGTCCAGAGATTGGGTGCAGCTGTTGCTCCCTGTTGTAATTCGGCTCTGTCCCTCAATGATAAAAGACATTTCTCCTGCATCTTTTCTGGAAAAGAAGATTCTAGGCAAGAGTGCAGTTGTTTCAGCCATTTTAAAGCCAACTAGTGAAAATAAAGCAATGTTGTAGAAGCAGTGTTACATGGTAGACTGAGACTCAATTGTGTTGAGTAGAGAAAGCAAAGGCATAATTAACCATAGCTGTCAGTCTGCAGTTGTATGTGTGTTGCTGTGGTAACAGACGAACATTGTTTAACAAGGAACTAACCCCTAAATTACTGCTTATGACATGTTCTCAGACTGTTGTCACCATTCATTTGATATATGTAGCCAAAGTTATTGAGAACAAAAGACTTTAAACTGGTACACTCTAGAAGTAAACAAATTAACATTAAAGAAAGCCTAATTGCCAGAAAGTTTATCTTTTTATCTTTCAAGATTAGTGGTAAATTACATGTCTTTAAAGTAATTACACATTTTGATTTATTAATGTAATATGTTTGTGAAAGTAATTTCAAGAACTATTTCTACAAGGATCAAAGAAATCGATCGACAGACTACTAATGCTACTGTGCAAATACTGTGCTAAAATCACAACATTTAGCAGGTAGCGTTCCCTGGCTGCTTGTGCCTCCCACCAGTCTTTGCCCTCCATGCCCACGGTCAGCCTGTCCTCTGGGCTGCCGTCGACTAGCAGACAGGAGGTTGGAGAAAGAATCCAGATTCTGGGAGGTGCCAGGGATGCTGCGCCAACTGCTGCTCACATCTTCGGGGTTAGGGTGGCACTGGAGGTCTTCTCCCTTCTAAGCTCTTGGTCCTAGCTGCCCTCACTGCCCGTCTTCCCCGCAGCCTCCGACTCTGGGGCTGCCTGCTTGCTATGTGCATATGATGGATCAGAGGCCTTCGCTGCCCCATTACCTCTGCCACAGGACCAGTTCTCTCCATCAGGACATGCATCTAGGCATCCCCGTCCCACCAGGCATTGTGTGCCCTGTGGCTAGACCGTACCTGCTTGTGGCGATGCAGGAATAATTTCTGCGCCTCTTTTAATGTTGCACCAGGGGCAACCACCTGCCCCCCCCCCCCCCCACACTACACACCTGGCTGAGAGCAAATAAATATTCATAAATTCAGTGGCTGACACTCCTACAATATTCTGTGGAAGCTTATTCCAGAGACAGGCAGGAGTTACCAACCACTAAGTTTACGAAAACCTGACCAGACCAAAAAAATGCCTAACTAGGGCAGAGAGCTACACAATCAAGAAAAAACATTTTCTGAAGGAGGTTATCAATGGCAGCCTCCATATTTTACTTAGTTTGTTCCTTTTAATACTGTATTAGTATTAATATTAGACGTCTTCCAGGGGAGATATCGCCCCTGGAAGATGTCCAATGATGAAACACGTATGGCGGGGTTTGGATGTGACGTCACCACGCGCACTGTAATCATCCTCGCGGCCTTGGTTTCTCGGCCGGAGGCAATATATTGTTTTATTGAAGCCAGAATATTTGTGTCAGTGGAGACATAGAAAAATGTGAGTTTCCTTACGCTATTTTTTAAAATAAAGTATTTTAAGATGGATTCTTATTATAAAAGCCTCTTCACTTTCTCCTCCTTATCAGCTAATAACTGATATGGAACACAGTACTCAAGGTGATGGAGAGCACTTTTGGTGAATATTTAAGTACACATTCATGGTGGATCTTGTGGGATATATATTTATATGGACTTTGCATAATTCTTATGGACTTACAGTATTTATTTTCCAAGGGAATCATACATGTTGATTTTTACACAAACATTTATTGAGGAACTTTTTTTAGCTGTTTTTTAGAGCTGCGCGGTTAATCGTCAAGAATCGTTATCGCAATTTTTTTTCCCTGTTGCGATCTTGACAAAGGGTTTCCCGATCTTCCTGATCTTTGGTATGCAGAGAATTTTCTCTCTGCTCTCTGCTCTCAGCCATCAAAAGTCAAAGTCTGGGCAGTCTGCCAAGTTTTAAAACATTCTATCAGTGGAATGTTAAGTCTAAACATTGTATCAATTTGTCTTTTACATCAAAGGAATAGACTTCTGTATGTAAATTAGGAACGTTTAACCACTTAAACACTAAATCTTTTTCTGACAGTTGTTGTTTTCAAGTTTAAATCATTTTTTTTGCTTGAAATTGCTAGACATTACTTAGAACCCCCAAACATGATATATACTTTTTATTAGTAGAGACCCTAGAGAATAAAATAGTGGTTGTTGCAATATTTTATGTCACACTGTATTTGCGCAGCGGTCTTTCAAATGCAATTTTTTTGGAAAAAATTACTTTTAATGAATTAAAAAAAACTAACCAGTAAAGTTAGCCCAATTTTTTTTTGTATAATGTGAAAGATTTTACACCGGGAGAATCCCGCATGTCAGCTGTTTTCTGGGGAGGTTTGTGATTGTGCCATCAGAAGACAGACACTGACTGATGTGAAACGGTATGGTATGAAGGGGGGGACAGAGAAGGAAACTACCATGTCCACAGCATCTAACCGTGTCCTGTCCACAGTATCTGAAAGATGGGTTTCAAATGTTTTGACAGGGACGCAGTGTCAGTGTTTGCCATAGGCACCATTTTCACTAGATACGCCTCTGCGCACCTGTACACAGTTTAGCAGGGCCAGTGACAGCTGGTGCGAGGAGCGGGACAGCGAAGGCCTCAAGGGGTGGGCAGGATGACATCACCCAGTCTACATAGTGCGAGCGAGTGGTCTAGGAGACGGAAGCCATGGGAAAGGAGAGCAGCAAGACGCCAGGAACAGTGGGTACAACGTCCCCGGTGCCTCCCAGAGCCTGGAACCCCTGGACTCCTTAAACCTCATCACTGCTCCCAGGCCTGGGGACAGACTGACCGGGGGTTCAGAGAACAAGGACTGGCAGGAAATGCAAGCAGCCATGGACCGCTCCATGTCACATAATAGATCCGATGGATGGAACAGAGCACCTCCTTTCCTCACCCAGGATGAAAACGGGTCTTGCCAGCTGCTGGCCATCATGGGCATCCTAGTGGCATGCAAGGTATCGTACTGAGCATTACACACACCACTGGGACATAGGGGCACTTGAGGGACTGCAGACAGGGCTAGGGGGTCCCTCTCTCTGACCCCCATCACCCCCCTCTGTCTCTCTCTGTTACACTCTTCTGTCTCTCTCTGTCTCCCCCTCTGTCTCTCTGTCACCCCCTTTTTCTCTTTCTGTCATCCCCTCTGTCTCTTTCTGTCACCCCCTCTCTCTGTCACCCCGTCTCTCTCTATCAGCCCCTACATGTATGCAGTCTCTTAGAGTCTCTTGTGCCATGTCCGCAGTCTCTTATAGTCTCTTGAGCCATGTATGCAGTCTCTGACAGTCTCTTGGGCCATGTCCGCAGTCTCTTACAGTCTCTTGAGCCATGTATGCAGTCACTGACTGTCTCTTGGGCCATGTCCGCAGTCTCTGACTATCTCCTGTACTACGTCTGCAGTCTCTGACCATGCTAATGTGATAATGACATTGTCGAAAAGGATCAGAGCATGGGTGACATTAAATTGATGCCCCCCCCTGAAAAAAGTTCTGCGGACGCCCATGATGGCGGTATCCCCATCCCGTCCACATCTAATAATAGTTTATATATTTTGGAGATAATTTTTTTTTCCTTTACAGCCGTGAATACCCGCTCCAGTCGAGTCAGGTCGTCCCCTGGCCTGATCGGTTGGGGAAGGCTGCTAACGAAGTGACACAGTTGCAGATATCGCCACTCATCCATCTTAAACAAATCTCCTTTATTACGTAGTTCAGTGAGTGAAAGTATCTTACCTTTTTGCATTATGTCTTTCAATCGTGTACCCTCTTTTTTAACCCATCCCCCTCCCACTTTTACCCTCCCTGGCTGGAAATATTCATTATTTTTAAGTGCTATTAGTGGCGAATTATACTCTCCATTTAAGTGCTTATAAACCCTATCCCAAATTCTTAATGTGTTTGTGGTTATAACATGCGTGTTCTCACCCAGGGACCTGTGAAGTGTTGGGTTCCAAATAAGACTACCCAATTGCAAGTTACTTAGTGATTTTTCTAGTTTCACCCATCTTTTGTCGCTGTGATCCAATCCCCACACTGGAATTCTAGACAGTACCGCTGCATAATAGTAGTTTTCTATGTCGGGGACCGCTAGGCCTCCCTTTTTTTTTTTCTTGTTTTAAGGTACGGAGTGCGATACGATGCTTCTTGTGTTTCCAAATAAAATTCATAATTAAAGACTTTAATTTTCTTAGATAGTTCGCCGATAGTGGGATTGGGAGCATCTGAAATTTGTAGGTGATCAGGGGTAGTATCATCATTTTTACTGAGTTTATTCGCCCCATCCAAGAGATGGGTCTGTTATTAAACTCTTTACATTTTTTAGCGATGTCATCTAACAGGGGGAGGTAGTTGGTTTTAAACATTTCCTTCAAGGACCTAGACAGAGTTATTCCTAGATACTTGATTTGTTTCTTCCAAGGGAACTCGAATCTCCCCTGCAGGCACTGCTGCTCCTTAATGGGTAAGTTTACATTCAAAACAAACGTCTTTGACGTATTGACTTTAAAATTAGAAATCTCCCCGTATTGTTTCAAAATTTTCATCAGAAGGGGCATTGATGTCTGTGGGTTTCCTAGGAAGAACAAAATGTCATCGGCAAATGCCGCCAGTTTATGTTCCTCGTCGTCTGCTCTCACCCCGTTTATTCCTGGGTGTCCCCTTATTGTAGACAGGAGAGGTTCCAAGGTCAATATAAATAGGAGAGGGGACAACGGGCATCCCTGCCTGGTACCATTTTCCATCAAAAACGGTGAAGAGGTCAATCCATTTATTTTTATCCTGGCTGTTGGGTGGGCGTACAACACCCCTATTTTTTGGATGATCTTTGAGCCGAATCCCATATGGGCTAGGGTTTGAAACATGAGTCCCCAGTCTACCCTGTCAAACGCTTTCTCCGCGTCGATTGACAGGAGTAGACCTGGGGACCCTGCCTTCCTGATTTTATGGATTACCAACAGCGCACGGACTCCGTTGTCCCGTCCCTCTCTACCAGGGACAAACCCCACCTCGGGATGGACCAGTGTGCTCAAGTGGCTCCTGACCCTCTCCGCCAGAACCTTCGCATAAAGCTTAGTATCGGCGTTTAGGAGCGAGATTGGCCTATAGCTCGAGCACACTGATCCATCCTTCCCTTCTTTTAGGATCATGGTAATGTCCGCAGTCAATGGCTCGGTCGACATTCCGAACTTCGATCCCAGTCCATTAAAATATGAACAGATTCTGGGGATTAGTAGCTCATGGAAGGTTTTGTAATAAACATTTGTAAACCCGTCCGGGCCCGGGCTTTTACCTTTCGGGGAGCACATCAGTGCCCTTTTAATTTCGTCCTCCGTAAAGGGGCTATCAAGCCCCTCGCTTACCTCCCTCGAAAGTTTAGGGAGACCTGCTCCAGTAAGGAATCTTTCCCCGTACTGGACCCTATCACTTCTTTTCCCCTGCGATTCCACCGAGTAAACATCTTCTAAATACTCTCTAAAAGATTCAGCTATGTCCCTTGAGAGGAACTTAGTGTCACCGTTTTTGTTTTTTATTTTTTCAATAAAATTACGAGTCTTTTTTTTCCGGAGAGTTCTGGCTAAATGTTTTCCAGATTTATTACTCCAGATGTACCTCTCTTTAGCCACTATATCATATGTTTGTTTTAATTGTTGTTCCATCAGTTCTTTTAAGTCCTCTCTAAGGGAAATTATTTTTGAGTAGAGGTCCCTGTTTGGCTCAGTGGTTGATTTATGGGTCTGCTCTGCTATTTTTATTTCTTCCACTAGGGCATTTTTTTTTCCAACCTTCTTTTTTCTTCCAGGCTCCCTTTGTGATTAGAATCCCTCTTATGTAGGACTTGTGGGCATCCCAAAGGGTTGAGCCCAGGACCTCCCCATTATCATTTATTTCAAAAAAGGTTTTTATTTCGTTTTTTATTTGCTCCACTAATTCTTCATCTTGGGGAAGTTCCTCATTCAGTCTCCAGCTAGGTGATGGAGCCTGTAATTCCGGGCATTCCAGAACCATTGAGACTGGTGCATGGTCAGATAAAGAGACTATCTCCACCTTCGTTTCCTTAACTCTTTCAAGCAGGGCGTGATCGATTAAAATATGATCCAGTCGGGAGTACGTCCCATGTACGTGGGAATAGAAGGTAAAATCCCTATCTTTAGGGTGTTGTACCCTCCAAACATCAACCAACTGGTTTGACCTTAATTTCTGCTTAATCATTTTAAGTTGTTCCTTATTTGTCCCACGGGCACGGGACGTACTATCGAGTTCCAGATCCATACAAAAGTTCAGGTCCCCCATCACTATAACATACCCCTGTCTAAAGTCTCTTAATTTGAACAGAATCTCTTTTAAAAATGTAATCGGTTTTATATTTGGGGCGTATATGTTTGCAAAGGTATATTTATTGCCACCAAGCGAACCCCTCAGGAACAGAAATCTGCCTTCTGGGTCCTCCACCCTGCTCTCGACTAGAAAGTGTGTGTCCCTTGAAAATCCTATGGCCACCCCCCTTGCCCTATTGATGACTGCATCACCGTAGAACCAGGATGGGAAATGACTCGAGACTATTTTGGTGTTGGACATGTGGGAGAGGTGTGTCTCCTGAAGGAAGACCACCCCTGCCCCATATCCCCTCAGTTCCTCCAAGATCTTTTGTCTTTTACCAAGCAGGTTAAGCCCCTTTACATTATAGGATACAAATTTAATCAGTGTCATCCTGTTTCTATGGTGAGAGTTTTTATGTCTATGGGCAAACAGCGTCGAAGTGATGTGGAAGTTGACCCACCCTCCCTCCTCCCCCATCCTCCCCCCTCCCCCCGCCTCTCCCCCTCCATTCCTCACCCCCCCCCCCCACCACCCTTCCCCTCCCTTCCCTCCCTGACCCCCTCTAGGGTCTCGGAGTCGTTGGAGGCCATTCTAATTTCTGGCCTACCTCGTCTCTCCTAATATCCCAGGTGGGGTGGGGCACTGAACGACTGGAAAACCCAGCCATTCTCCCGATAGTGATTTATAATCGGGGAGCAGCGAGCTAGGTGCCCACGGTTCACAACTAAACTGACCCTCGTTCGACCCTCTGCGAAAAAACTCGACTCCCTCCCCCCCCAAACCACCCCCCTCCCCTTCCCAATCTCCTCGAAGAAGGGCTAACCGTTCTCTCCCCTATCTGCCCATCCTGGCAAATCCGGGACCTGAATGCCCATTTTACTGCAGAACTCTGGCAGCTCCTCCGGGAAGCGCAATCTGGCCGAGCGCCCGTCCCTGTTCCCGATCAGGCATGCAGGGAACCCCCAGGTGTATTTTATATTCGCGAGTCGCAATGCTTCTAGTAGGGGTCTCTGCTGCCTACGCCTTTCTAAAGTTTGGGGGGACAGATCTGAATATATTTGGACCTCAGTGTCCTCATATTTCAAGGGAGGACTTCGATACAGTTTTGCCCAGATTTCAGCCTTGTCCTCATAGTGGCGAAACCTAACAATAATGTCTCTGGGTCTGCCAGTTCCTGCTGTCTGCCTTCTGCCAAGTCGGTGGGCCCTCTCGATGTTGGGGAAATCTTCCTGTCCTCTTCCTATCAAAGGGTTGAATATCGTAAATACAATATCCCTTAGATCTTCTCTTTCTTTCTCAGGGACCATTTTCACTCTGATGTTCTGTCTCCTGTTTCTGTTTTCAATATCTTCCAGCTTATATTGAGTGTCCCGTTGGCTTAGATGTAATGATCTTATCTGTTCCTTCAACTTAAGAGTTTCATGTTCGTGGGACTCCACCCTATTCTCAATAGATTCAACCCTTCCCAGTAAGTGGCCCCAGTCTTCTCTAAGAAGATGGAATTCCCCTTTAATAGCATTTTCCTTCTTCTGGAGCATTTCCTCCATCTCATTTTTTGTAGGGCACTGTGCCCCCGCCACCTGTTCAGAGGACCCACTTTCGTTCGTCTCGCTTTCCAATACCTGTTCTGATATTGTCTGATCGAGTGTCGCATCCGCTTTTTTTTTCTTTGGCTTTCTTTTTATCCATCGTTGCTTTAGGTTGTTGGTCCGAATTATGCGGTTGTGGGCTTGTTCCTGTTCTCATGTATTGTTTTATATCACTTGCCGCTGGTTTGGGGGTTTTGGGGGGAGCTTTCTTAGATGATTTACTCATATTTCCTTTACAGATTTTTCTAATTCTCCTCCCCAGTTTGCTGGGAGGGGTACTTCCACAGGTTGTTTTAAGTTACTCTCCGACTTCCACACTGCCTTCACCTGACCCGGCTCACGATCCTCTTCTTTTCGCTCCTGTTATCGGGAGGTCTATCCCAGGTATTTTGTCGCTACCCTCGTAACCAGCTCACCTTCGTCCGGGGGGTGACTAGGGGCCCCTATACACTATAAACTATGAGAACAGAGCCCACCCCCGTTGAGCTATCCACAGCTACCTTTTGTCCCAGTGGTACGGCCAAACCCGTGCCCCGGGGGTGCATAACGCGCACCCCTAAAAAGTACCACTAAGGGGGACCTCCCACTCCTCCCTCCTTGCAGTCCACGGTTAATTCTCTGGCGTTAGGCCCCCAATATGGAAAAACTTTATTCGGTTGACTGGGGCTCTTGGAATTTTTCCGGGATATGTCCCTCTAGGAGGATAAGAGGGTGTGGGTAGAAAAGTACCTGTTAGGTATGGTATACTGGAGCAGTTTTACCCACGCAGGGGCCTTGGGGGGGAGAATTGTGTCCCAAAAAACAAGTCCTAAAGCTCAAAAATTACCGAGAGAGTGGACATCGATAATCCCCCCCTCTTTTTTTTTTTTTTTTTTGAGGGGGTGGGCTGCTCCCCTAGTGGTAAGTCAAGTGAAATCTGCAGCGTTGTGGGCTGGGGCCCTAAAGCTCCTTACTCTGTTAAGTTTACAAAAAATAAGTACAGTGTACCTACAAGAGTGGGCTTCGGTAAACCCCCCCCTTTTTTTTTTTTTTTTTTTGGAGGGGTTGGGCTGCTCTCCTAGTGATAAATCAGGTGATGGCTTGCAACGTTATGTTTCTAGGGCCCTGAAGCTCCTTGCTCAGTTAAGTTTACAGAAAATAAATACGGTGCACTATCACGGCCAGTCTCCTTCTGGATTGAGGTCCAGTTATTCCTCTTTAATACCGTTTTCCCAGTCCTTACAAACACAAAGGGGGACCGTTATTCAGCCCAGGTGTAAGTCCCTCATGCAGGTTTATACAGTATGAAAATGCAGCGGACCCCCTACTTCAGGGCACAACATATGAAACACAGAGAGAGGGGCGGCTGGTAACTGCAGAAATATCAATCTTTCTTTAAGAGTCCTGTATATTATACATCCAACATGCCCTTTAGGCTGCTAGTCCAGTTTTAAACACAGGGATTCCCGAACCAGAGACCTCCTTAGGGGGATACAAACTGACCGAAAGTATGGAGAACTTGCTTACCTTTCGCCGCAGGATTGGAGAGCTCTCCCCACTCTGAAGGAGTTAGTAGCTGGGGATACTCACGGTCCGGGGGGGGCCCCATCGAACATCCGGATGTAGGCTTTGCTGGGGTGAGAGAGCTTTGGGGGGTCAGGATCGGCGGGAGATAAAGCTTGCCATAGGGTAGAGAGGGATTACCCCGGTCTTGGTCTCGCCAGTGTCAGCTAGTTGGCACGGATCCTACTAGGCATCACCCGAGCTTGGTACTGGCGCTTCAGAGGCACACGGCGCATACCTTCCATGGAGCGCCGGCGTCTTCCCTCCTCGCGGTCAGCGCTGCCTCAGGCCGCCCGCTGCGTCAGGCCCCTCCCCCCGTGCTCGGCTACGTCAGCACGTCCTGGCGCATCCCCCTCCGGAAGTGTAAATTAGGAACGTTTAACCACTTAAACACTAAATCTTTTTCTGACAGTTGTTGTTTTCAAGTTTAAATCATTTTTTTGCTTAAAATTGCTAGACATTACTTAGAACCCCCAAACATTATATATATATATTTTTTTTTAGTATAGACCCTAGAGAATAAAATGGTGGTTGTTGCAATATTTTATATCACACTGTATTTGCGCAGCGGCCTTTCAAATGCAATTTTTTTGGAAAAAATTACTTTAATGAATTTAAAAAAACTAACCAGTAAAGTTAGCCCAAATTTTTTTTGTATAATGTGAAAGATTTTACATCGGGAGAATCGTGATCTATTTATTCTAAGCAAAAAAATTGTGATTCTCATTTTGCCCAGAATCGTGCAGCTCTACTGTTTTTGAATAATTATGTATTTGTGATTTTTGCACTTTGCACTTTATGTTTGCACTGCCAGCATTTGTTTGCACACTTACAATTGTTAGTTTAGTAGGGGAGGGAGATTAACTGTTTTAAACAACCAATAATTTTTATACTAGTATGCATTAATGCCTTTTGCGCCTCTATTTACACTGCCTTAAGATGGGAAGAACATAAGCAGCTAATGCCCCTGGCGCAATTGATCCCAAATCTATGGTGCTGCGAGATAACTGTGCTACTTTGCTGGTCTTTTAATTACTTTTCCTTTTTCTACATTTATTTTTCTGTCATCTAAATCTATTGCTAGATGAAATTTGGATTGATCACACCAATAAAGAAGCAATATTCAGGAAAATAGGGAAGAAAAGTCAAACAGCAGCTATTCATGATTCATCTCTTTCTCGCTGCTGACAGAATGGTGTCAGGACTTTGACTGTAGTCCGGCCAGAGGCCAGTAGTTGTGATAAAGTAATGCAGACCCTAAAGCAAAAGCATATAATTATATCTTTGAAATACAAAGACAAGCAAATTCCACTTGTGTTAATGCATTTTATTGATCCAGCTTGAGCAGATCTGTGGAAAAAGAAAGTTGCAGTATTCATATAAACAAGAAATATGAATAAAAGTAAAATATACAATATAATAAAGCAAAGGATTATCTGTATCTTTATAAGTAGTAGAGAAAGAGTAGTTCCATAGTTTTATTACCATTTCATTCACACATTTAAGTTCTGGTCTTGCTTCATTACACATGTGTTAAAGCGGTAGTACAGGGGGTAGTAAAGTTCACTTTTTCAATTGTACCTACAGGTAAGCCTATAATAAGGTTTACCTGTAGGTACAGTAAATAACTCCTAATTGTGCACTATTTAGGAGATATTCGTAGTGGCTGGTAACGTAACCGGTGCATGCGCACTGTGCTCTGAATGGACGGCATGCGTGGGAGTGACATCATCATGGCCCGCTCATTCAAATAGCCGGAGCACGCGTACCCGGAAGGAAGACCCAGTTAAGGTGGGAACCCTGTCAGCAGTCACAGCGTACAGCTGGAAGGATCTGCTTTACAGGTAAGTCTGTCAAAATGTGCTAGTATGCGGTGCAGACTTGCCATTTATTGACATGCCTTTCCTCACGTGCTGTCTCTGTGTGAGGAAAGGATAGCTGATAACCGTGAAGTCTGACAGGGCACAGTGAGTACATTGTTTACACTGATCATCATAGTTTCATAGTTTGTAAGGTTGAATAAAGACACCAGTCCAACCTGAGTGAGTGTCTACAATTGTCCCTGTACATTGCACACTCACATCGGTCCCTACCCTCAAGGAGCCCACAATCCAAGGTCCCCATTCATATACTAGGGACAATTTCTTTAAGGACAGAAGCCAATTAACCTACCTGCATGTCTTTGGATTGTGGGAGGAAACCAGAGTACCCGGAGGAAACCCACGCAGGCACAGGGAGAACATGCAAACTCCAGGCAGGTAGTGTAGTGGTTGGGATTCAAACCAGTGACCCTTCTTACTGCTAGGTGAGAGTGCTAACCACTACACCACTGTGCTGTCCTGATTATCAGTTCAGCCCCATCAGTGCCCATCAGTGCAGCTTATTAGTGTCCACCAATGCCGCCTATCAATGACTCCTCCTAACCCCATCAGTGCAGGTTATCAGTGCCCATCAGTACCGCCTGATCAGTGGCCATCAGTGCACATCACTGCAGCCTCATTAGTGTCCATCAGTGCAGCCTCATCAGTGCCCGCCAGTGCAGCCTCATCAGTGCCCATCAGTGCACATATCTGCAGCCTCATCAGTGCCCATCAGTGCAGCCTCACCAGTGCCAATCACAGTAGCCTCATCAGCACACATCAGTGAAGAAGTAAAATTACTTATTTGCAAATTTTTATATCAGCAACTAAGAAAAAATTCTAACTTTTCAGTCTTTTTTCATTTGCTTAGCAAAAAATAAAAAAAAAAAAAAGCCCAGTGGTGATTAAATACCACCAAATGAAAGCTCTATCTGTTTAAAAAAAATTATAAAAATGTAATTTGGGTACAGTGTTGCATGACTAATTGGCATCCAAAGTATGACAGCACTGAAAGCTGAAAATTGGCCTGGGCAGGAAGGGAGTGAAAGTGCCTGGTATTGTAGTGGTTAAGGCAGGTCATTCATTTGAATCTATTAAATAATAATAAAAGCAATAATAAAAAGCACAAAAAAAAGGCAGCATTTTCCTATCACTGTGTTTTGTGGTATGCTGGAAAGAAAGGGTGTTGTAGAGGTGTGGTAGGGTGTCATTCGAAATTAATGTGCTGTGACAAAAAGTGTATGTGCTTTCTGCTGTAAAATTTGAGAAAAAAATTCTCTACAATGGCAGCAGCTACAGAGATCAGTGAAGACTTGTTTTAAAGGGGTTGTGAAGTCTTGTTTTTTTTTAAATAATAATCATGTCATACCTCCTCTGTGCAAGGGTTTTGCACAGAGTGACCCCAATCCTCCTCTTCTGGGGTCCCTTTGCGGCGCTCCTGGCTCCTCCTCTTCTTGAGTGCCCCAACAGAAAAGCACTTTCCCTGGGTGGCACTCGTATGGGCGCACTCCCGTGTCCTGCTGCTGCATCCATTGACACAGACAGCAGGACCCGGCCCTGCCCCCCGGCTCCTGCATCATTGGATTTGATTGATCAGATAGCTCCTGCTGCTATCAATCTATCCAATGAGGACCCGAGACACTGGCTGGAGCTGGTGTGCTCATCCCCATCACTGGAACGATCGGGTTCAGGTAAGTAAAAGGGGGGCTCTGGGGGGCAGCTACAGCACAGGAGGTTTTTCACCTTATTACATAAAATGCATTAAGGTGAAAAAAACGTGAGGGTTTACAACCCCATTAAAACGTATTTACTGGTTATTGAGAATATGTAAATATCTGAAAGTCACAGTTAGGTTTCATGCACGCTGGGTGCTTAGTCTCAGTGCATGGGACTGTGGGTGGAGCGCACTCTTTGAGAGTCTGACAGATGCTGTCGCTGGACGGTGCAGATAGCTTTACGAACATTTAAGCAGTATAATCCTGGGGACGAATGCCCAGAACGCCTGTGTTATGGGCATTTGTCCCTAGGCGCATTTTGCCCTAAACGGTCGCACAGCTGCATGGTCTAGCCTCATCCAGCAGCTGTCAGACTCTCATAGTCTTTACCAGGCTGCTGGTGCCCCCATGCCCTTCGTGTGATGTTAACCCATTGACCTCCAAAAGATTTACCCCCCATCATGACCAGGCCATTTTTTGTCTTACTTTAACTGCCAATTGTGCTGTCGTGCGACGCTGTACCCAAGTAAAATCTATGTCCTTTTTTCCCACAAATAGAGCTTTCTTTTGTTGGTATTTGATCACCTCTGAATTTTTTTTTTCTCGCTGGACACTTTTGACCCTTTCTGTGGACCAGTGAGACTAATACAGTGATCAGTGTTAAAAATTATGCACTGTCACTGTACTGGGACACCTGCTGGGAAGGGGTTAACGTCACAGGATATCAAAGGGTTAACTGTGTGCCTAATCAGTGTTTATGTGTACTGTGGGAGGTCTTTTTACTAGGGGAAGAGATGGAATTTATTCCTTGCTTTGCAGGGACACAAATTCCATCCATTCCCCTCTATCAGAATGGCAGTCTGCCTTGTTCACATAGGCAGATCGACGTTCTGTCTCTCTGCCTGATGTCGGCGGACGTCGAGTCTGCAGTGCCCTCCAATCGGCTCCTGCTGCGTCCCCCCTACTTAAAAGAGTCAGATCACATACAGTATATATAGGTGATCCGGCGCAGAGGTGCCACTCTGTAGCAGTAAAACTGCTATAGGGTGGACCTTAAAGCGGAGCTCCACCCAAAAGGGGAAGCTCTGCTTGTTTGCTTCCCCTCCCCCTCTGGTGCCATATTTGGCACTTTTTGGGGGGGGGGGGGACAGGTACGTGTTTTTGACAGGTACCCATCCCCATTTCCAGGACAATTGGCTGCAGCGAGACGCAGCGAGGTCCCATGGAAATTCGGCCCCCCTCCTACTTCCTCCCCGCCGGGCCAGTTAGAAAGCGCATCGCGCTTCATGCATGCGCAGTAGGGAACCGGCTGTGAAGGGCTTTACTGCCAGTTTCCCTTACCACAAATGGTGGCGGCAGTACCCAGAGCCGATTGGAAAATGGGCTGGGGTGCTGACATCGCTGTATTCCAGGACAGGTAAGTGTTCTAATATTAAAAATCAGCAGCTACAGTATTTGTAGTTGCTGACATTTGATTTTTAGAGGGGGGGGGGGGTGAATCTCCGCTTTAAGTGGTTAATCACCAGCTCCCCGTGCTCCTGTGTAATGGGCCGTAAAATTTAAAGCCCATTTTCAGCCAACCCTCTGTTTTGGATAGAGAAAGAAATCCCCTGTCGGGTTTGTATTATCTGCGTCGGAGGCACCAACCGTACTACAAATCTTGAGGTCCGCATGTCTGGGTGTCTTCAACTCCCTGGTCAGGGATGTGGTTCAACCTACTGACCACTGCATCACTACAGCTCTGCTAAGACACGGTAGTGGCGTAGAAGCTACTGCCTTTGGCAGGGGAAGCACTGCAATAGAGTACAAAGGCTGTCATACACAATGATGGAAATGGTAAGTATTAATACAGTAATGATAAACCCTCTGTTTTTTAAGTACTTTCAGCAGCTGATTGAATCACCTACTAAGTATGCACAATGTTAATCTTTCAATCCTTTGCTATGTTCCAGTTAAGGCTGGTCCTGCCTCAGGGTTTTTTTGTTTCACGGTGACTCCTTCCTCTTGCAGTGTCCTATAGATCCACCCTTGCATGCAGGGACTTGAGTTCTGTCTCCCTACACTGTGTGCATCAATAGAAAAACACAGCCCCATCGCCCTGTAGGCAAGGCAATCTCCTGCTCCTTCCCCCTTCTCCCTTCATCAAGCTAATAGACTGGCTGGATACTGCACTGTCCACTATTAACGCTTTCCTGTGAAGCTGAAAGTTTGGGGAAAAAGGACTAAGAGAGCAGCATTGAAAGTTGAAAACTGCAAATGCTGGGGTAAGAACTTTCACATATATTTACTGGGGAATGTTTATATTGCTGCGCTCAACTAAAAATCACTAATGCCGCGTACACACAGTTGGACTTTCCGGCAGAAAAAGTCAGATGGGAGCTTTTCATCGGATATTCCGACCGTGTGTATGCCCCATCGCACTTTTTCTGTCTGCATTTCCGACGGACTTAGATACAGATAAATTTTTCCATCGGAAATGCCGACGGAGTTTTGCCCAATGCAAAGTCCGCCCATGTGTACGCGGCATAAGGGTTTAATATTCTAAAGGTTTTTATGGTCTGATTTTTCTTTACCTTAGCAACAGTTTCTTTAAATGGGACCTTTTTTTTTATCCTTTACCCTGCAGTGGCAAAGCACACTTTTCCTCGCTTAATGCAATTATTTAAAATCAGGAGGACTTAAAAAACTGCTCTGTCTCTAGGCACTTGAGATAATGATTTAATATAACGTGCCAGAATTCATTTATTATTGCGTCGTATCATTAATCCAGAAACTTACAGTATAAACATATTCCTCTAATTAGTATATTGCAGTACTTCCAAATACTCTATTCTTAGTGCCAGCATCCCTGTAAGCCTCAAATCAAGGTAACTGGAAGGGCCAAAACATTCTCATTTGACAGTTGCATGGTATGGAAGTTAAGCTTTCCCTCAGTAAAACAAACACAAAAAAAAAAACAAAGAAAAAAAAAAAAACACCTTAGCCACGTGAAGTAAACACCACCCATCACTGACTTTGTGCACTAGCTAGACTCCGAGCGGATGTGATGCTATCTATTGCTCAGCAGAAGGACTCACGAGCAGCTCATTGGATTTTATATATGGAAGAACCTTATTCATCCCTTGTGTGTGATGTAAAGGGGGCTTCTGATTGTGCACATCATATATGACGGGGAAATGTTAAAACTCCCTTATGCCATGACGATGGAAACCTGACCCAGCACAGAGGATTTCCCTTTTGAAAGAAGGTCTGGGAAGAACACATGTGAGCCCCATTAGGGCTGCCTTTTTGCGAAAGAAGCTGCTAGCCATAGGGAATCTATTGTAGGAGACTTCCAGCAGGTCAGGCAGCATGTATCAAGCATGCATTGCTCTCACAAGAGAAAGCTGACTTCTAAATGCAGCCCTCTGCACGAGTTTGCTGGAGGAGGACTGGAGCTTAGGCACTACAAGTCTCTGGATACAAAGAATCCGCTAAGCGATGCCGGGGATATCCATTGCAGCTCTTCCCGTCCGGAGACAGCTGTGTCAATGCCAGCCAGCCCAGCCAGGACCTGCAGCAGGAGCAGGGGGTCCCCCCTGTCTGGATATGGTAACCCTCCCTTACTGGAAAGCTTGTCTCATTCTCTGACTCCTTTTATTTCTTTTTAGGTCATTCCTGACATAGCGAGTTTTTTTAGCAGCGTGCTGAGGGATGCCAGCTATTCATTCTGAGTATTTGGCTCATTTACCAAAGCTAACACTCCAGGATAAGGATCGTTATTTTTAAAGAAAAGTCCAATGAGATTTGAACATTACCGACTCATGGCTAAAATAAAGTTCTTATTTTTGTGTTAAAGCTTTGTGAATGGCGCCTATGACATTAAAGATGCAACTAATTATATAGGATTTTTAACCCTGTATCATCACTGCTCAACATTCAGCTTCTACGTGTGTAATCTGTCCTAAATAGCATAATAGCGCCAACATGGGAACAGTGAATTTGTATTAGTTTCGAGTTTATTGGTTTCTATTGGTTTTTATTCGTTTATAGTTTATTTATTTTTTTAAGATTTTATACTTTGCTTTAGAAACAATTGAGTACTGTGCGTAATACTTTTTTTTTATTTGCACTAACATAGAATACTTTGCTTTAAAACTGTCTCAGGAATTTGAATGTGTATCTTTAGTGAACACTCCATCGAAAATAGATTTTGCAATTTTGTATACTAAAACTTTATTAGAAAAACAGTATGGCACATACAGAAGTTGGTTCTAGCGTAAACAGGGTAGATCAAATGATGCTCCGATTTTGCAATTCCAAGTAGATTATTGAATCACATAAGTATTTTTTTTTTTTTTTTCATTTTTTTATTTACTGTCTTCCTAGCCCTGAAGTCAGCTTGGTTGGTGAGCACTTTGCAAAGTGAATGTTCACTAAGGTTACATAGTTACATAGTTAGTCAGGCTGAAAAAAGACACAAGTCCATCTAGTTCAACTATAAAATTTTTTATAAAATATAATAAAAAATATCATACAATCTACAATCATACAATCCCATATACCCAATCCTATACCCACAGTTGACCCCCCCCGAAAAGCAGGATCCAATTTGCTATAACAGGGGAAAAAATTCCTGATGCCAGAGAGGCAATCGGATTTTCCCTGGATCAACTTTACCTATTAATGTACCTAATAAGCTTAGTAAAGGTGAAGTTGTGTCAACTTTGAATACTCATTCGTGTGCCCTCAAAAATCCTGTTTTTTTTTTTATTACCCTCATCCATGATTCAGTATTTCTATGTGAACACTGGTTTGCCTTTTAATTTTTTTACTAAAATTCCCTTTACAACATGGGCACTTAGCTTAATGAAGATAAATCAGCTTCTGCTTTAAATAGTGAAATTATGCTATTGCAAAAATCCAGATCCTATTGTTATTACCCTCACCCAGGATTCAGTATTTAGAGTGAACACATTTGCAAAGAGAAAACTGAGCTTAATGAAAATGAAGCAGCTTCCACTTTAAATACTCAATCTCAATGTTCTAGCAAAAATCCTGTTTTGTTTTACATTACCCTGGCCCATGATTCAGTATTTAAAGTGAACACATGTTCACCTTTAAAAAAAAAAAAAAAAAAAAAAAATCCTTTTGCAAAGTAAACAGCCTATTATCATTTATGAAATTCAACCCCCTTTATGAGGAGTATCCCTCTTCCCGTGTTTTTTTTTTTTTTAAATAAGATCATACAGCTGGAGGAGTGAGACTTCAAGGATAGATGTTAAGATCTGGGATCTATTGTGAGAGCTAAAGAATAATGGACATTGGAGATAATTTACTAAAGGCAGATGAATTGTGCACTTTGCAAGTACAGTTGAGCCAGAGCTTAGTAAATGAGGTGAAGTTTCACTTTGCAAAGAATACCCAATCACATGCAAGGAAAATAAAAAAAAACAGCAGTTTTCCTGGCACATGATTGGATGGTGGAAGTCAGTAAAGCTTCCCCACATTTACTAAGCTCTGGAGCAACTGCACTTGCAACGTGCTTAGTCGAGTTGCCTTTAGTAAATCAACCTTATTGCTTATTTATCATCTACAGAAAACTGCTTCAGATTTCAGTTTTTTTAGACTCTCTAAATAAATTGTATACAGTAGTTTCCCTTTTTATGAAGCTGGTTTGTAGAATATATTTTAAATACATTGCTTAGCACGTGTTTCTTTAATATGCATTACTTTAACAGGGTATTTCTTCCATATTTTACATTTTGACTTTGATCTAATCCTGTGAATTGCCTATCTGGGGCTTGTTGGTACATTTGTCCACTGCTTGTTTTCTAATTAAATAATTTGATAATTTGTGTCCAGAATAAGTATATGGTAATCTATTCAATTAAGTATCATTGTACTGAATCTTCAGGGTGAAATAATTAAATTCGATATTCAGTGATTAAGTTCTTCAATGGTCTTGGATATAGTTGGGTACACAGGTCAGAGTGTGACAAGAACAATGCCTCCTATAATTGTTCAAAATGTACTGGTATGGGATTTCTTCTGGAATATCTGGTATAAGTAGTGTATAAAATGCGCTATGCTCAACTCAGTTTGAAATGGACCTATCATAAAAGATCACACTTATATGTTTAATCATTATGGCACATTGCCAATTAGCATAATATTTTGAACAAAAAATACTTCTCTCTTTACTCTTAAAGTCTGCTTATGTAATGAGCAAATATGGTTGCCCCTACATAATTACACTCATACCTCCCAACTGTCCCTGATTTTGAGGGACTGTCCCTGATTTGGAGCAATGTCCCTCTGTCCCTCTTTCCTCCTCATTTGTCCCTCATTTTGGTCTGATCTATATAGTTGTATATAAAATGCACTTTTTATCTTCAAAAAGTGTTTCCCAGCGCTAAACCTTTTATCCAATTTTTAAATTGCTGCATTTATACATTTTAAAAGCCAATATAAAGGAATAGTAGTGGTAAAAAAAGCACTTGTGGATTTAATTAACCCTAACCTTTTTTTTGGGGGTTAATTCTCTTTTAAGGGTGTGTGGCAGGGGGCGTGTCCTATGCCTACATACATTTGCTAGTAGGTGTCCCTCATTCCTATCTCAAAATGTTGGGAGGTATGTTACAATCTATACAGGGAAATAAGGTTTTGAAGCTACTGGATATATTTTTTTAATATGCTGAACTTGGAATGCTCATATTTATTTACATTAAACTTAGATAACAGCAGAGTGCTATTAACTACAAGGCATTTGTTGACCTGTGCATAAGGTGACAATAGGGGGCAGCACTAAAACACGAACTTATTTAGGTGATTTTTTATTTATTTTTTATCCTTGTATAAGCAACTCCTCACACTTGCAAGTAATTCCATCAGCATAACAGGAGGGGGCAATGGGTCACAAGAATCTCTGAAGTTCACCTACAGACTTTTGACTGGTGTACTAAAATAACTAGAGGTATCTTCACCCCAAGGAAAACATTTATATTTTAAAAAGGTGAAGTAATAAACATATGAGCTTATCTATCGATCACTCTGCATTTTCCTCACACTCTGGCACAACATTTGGCTCCTGAGTGTGCTGCTTTTCCCTCGCCCCCTCTGAGCTCTGCTCTGCAGGAAGCTAATACAAGGTCAAATTTAGGTACACTTTTTGCATTTAATTAGTGATGGATTAATGAACACAGAACTGAATACATTTGTGCCTTTGATATCTGCATGGATTTAAGCTCTAAAGTGAACCCATGGAGTATATGAGAACCAATCAAAAATGGGATTTGTAAACAAAATGTTGTAGTATTGCAGTCTTACCTCTCGTGGATAGCTGTGTGTGTTATTCACTTGGATTCTTGAAATGTCAATCCATTGTCAGGTTGAAATGTTTCTGGGGAAGCCGACATGTCTGGTGGCTGAACTCAGTGATGACACACTAAGGGGGGGATTTACTAAAACTGGAGCACACAGAATCTGGTGCAGATGTACATAGTAACCAATCAGCTTCTAACTTCAGCTCCTTCAATGATGCTTTGACAATAAAACCTGGAAGCTGATTGGTTACTATGCACTGCTGCACCAGATTATTTTTCGCACCAGTTTTAAAAAATTTCCCCCATTCTGTCCAAGACAAGGAGGATAAAACACTCAATTAACAAAGTCTTCAGTTTTTTATTATGTATTTCTGACAGTACCTTTATTGTGTGACAGTTTTGTGTATGTTGTCAGCACTAAGCTCAGGCAGTTGAAGGGCAAGGGAAGAATCTAACAAGGATAGAATACATGTAAATAATAAAATCCCTGTGTAAGGCTGGGCCTATTATAACAATTTAAGATGTAAAATTCCAGTTTTACAGGTGCCCAGTGGTGATGGGTTCCGTTAATAATAATGGATAATTATTATGTAAATGTGACTTTTGGTTTTGGCTACAGAAAAATGGATGAGCATGTGGGTCAACACTGGAGGTCCAGAGAGTTATAAAACACTAGCATAAATATAGATCAACTTGTCAATACCACAGTTTTTCCTTTAGTTCTACAACAGCAAGAGTAAAATGAGGTCTTTTGACCTGCTACACAGGGTTGTGCTGTCTGGCAGGGCTGTGTTAATGTCAGAACTGGATGGACAGAAATACAGTTCTTTTGTAAGCTAAGTCTTTTATCTGTTTGTTTAGCTGTTTGCCTGGAGTTCCACTTTAAAATGGTAGTACTAATGGTAAGACAGTGAAGATGGACATCATTTAGAACAGGGTCTTCAAACTTTCTAAACAAAGAGCCAGTTTACTGTCCTTCAGACTTTAAGATGCGGCGACTGTGGCCAGTGGGAGTAGAAAATGCCCTGGTGTCAGTGAGAGTAAACAATGCCCTATCATCAGTTTTAGTGGGAGGAATAGTGTCCTTTTGTTGGTACCTGTGGAAATAGTAGTGCCCCATTGTTGGTATCAGTGGGAGGAATAGCAGCCCATCATTTCTGTCTGTGGAGGAATGGTGCCCCACCACTGGTGTCAGTGGGAGGAATGGTGACATGCCTGACGAAGGGGTCCTGCGCGGCTCCGAAACGTTGCACTATCCTTGTTTTGTGATCATGCAATAAATCATCCGTTTGGACGCTATCTATGTCGTTCCATGGTGTGCTGGCAAATACCTTCACTGTGACTTGAACCAGTATCCAGCTGGTTGTTGCTACAGCACCCAAATCCGAGAGCTCATCCAGGAATGTGTGCGATGGGAATATGAAGTACTAGTGGATGGAATAGTGCCTGACTATTGGTGTCAGTGGATGGAATAGTACCCGACTATTGGTGTCAGTGGATGGAATAGTGCCCGACTATTGGTGTTAGTGGGTGGAATAGTGCCCAACTATTGGTGTCAGTGGATGGAATAGTGCCCGAATATTGGTGTTAGTGGGTGGAATAGTGCCCAACTAGTGGTGTCAGTGGATGGAATAGTGCCCGACTTTTGGTGTTAGTGGGTGGAATAGTGCCCGACTATTGGTGTTAGTGGGTGGAATAGTGCCTGACTATTGGTGTCAGGTCAGTGGATGGAATACTGTCTGTGGGAGGAATAGTGCCCCATTATTATTTGTGTCAGTGGATGGAATAGTGCCCCATTATTATTTGTGTCAGTGGATGGAATAGTACCCGACTATTGGTGTCAGTGGATGGAATAGTGCCCGACTATTGGTGTCAGTGGGTGGAATAGTGCCCAACTATTGGTGTCAGTGGATGGAATACTGTCTGTGGGAGGAATAATGCCCCATTATTTGTGTCAGTGGATGGAATAGTGCCTCAAGGGCTGGGATAGAAGCAAGCAAAGGGCCATATCTGGTCCCTGGGCGGCAGTTTGGAGACCCCTGATTTAAAACATAATTTGCTGTAAGATGCTGCACTTTGCACAAACTGTTTTCTTACTAACTAAACTTTGGTGTAAAAAGAAGCCATCATTTTTATTTGTGTCAATTTAGGACATTTGTATATAAGTCAAGCTAATCTCTCTCCTGAGCTCCATTACTGGCTTTGAAAATTGTACGGTGAAGTAAACTGAGCAAATCCGTATATAAAAGATAAATAGAATCCCTCAGATTGCCCATTATATTGTACACTACACTTTCACAGGTGGAGGCGGATGAACGTTCTAATATTGATGAACTGAACCCTATGTCTACCTTTATTATATTGACGTGCTTCATTTAATGCTGAGCTATTTAGACTCATGAAGTGTTACTGCCAAGTGAACCCTTGATGTTCGAATGAAACTTGCTGACAAAACGCAGAGGAATATGGCAGCCTTTCCTTGACCTTATGATGTTCATATTTATTTATTGTTGTTAGATTCTACTAAATCAGCTGTGTCCTCCTAGGCCGGGAAGAAATATTAATGCTGGGGATTTGTGTACAGCTTGGGCGGGCTGGATACAGTTACAGATAAGCAAGTAATTGGATCATTTGGGATGCTTCTAAATGTCATTTCCTTATAGAAAGCTTAACTAGCTAATGGAGGCTTAGTGGTGATGTGCTGCAGTATAAATGTTTAATTTGTCACATTTAGGGACAGTTAGGCCTCTTTGAGCTGAAAGAGCTTTTATATTTTATATATATATTTTGAAGAGTACAGACAGCATTAATAATGTATGGATGTAGTCACAATGAAAGGAAAGTGAATAATGCCTTTACTGAAAGTAGTGGGAACATTTGATATGTGGTTGGAACGGGAAGGCATCATGCAGCTGGCTAAAGCCTTTACAAAACACGCTAATCTGTGTATAATAAGGAGTAAGTACATTACGTTAGCCGCTTTTCCAGTGCTAACCGAGACGATCTGACTCAGACAGGCAACAACAAACTATTGTTTAACCAAGCCTCTCAAAGCAGAACTTCAGTATTTTTTTTCAACTTTCCATCTATTGAATCTTCTGCCCTTGTTGTTTTAACTTTGGATAGTAAAACCTTTTTTTTCTAAATAAGTCCTACAGCCCACTTCTTGTTTCTTGTCTGCTAAAAAGCCTAGGCTTATGACATCATGCACAGCTCTCTTTCTCACTCTGGTGAGAGTTTGCCAGGAAGGGAGAGGGGTTGAGTCATAAGAGGGCCAGTGAGAGCTGCAGAGCTGGAGGTGTGTGTCTGTGTAAATCCAGGAAGTGAACAGGCAGCAGCTTCAGCTGCCCACAGTTAAAATGATTGCAGCCAGACTCAGTGGAGGGAGATTTTTGCAGCATATTTGAAAAGTACAGAATCACAGTATATATAAAATAATATGCAAAGTGGTTGGAGGGAAGCTTCAGAATGACAAAGATGTTTTTATTACAAACTATGATAGCAGACTGCAGTTCTTCTTTAAAGACTTGGGCCAACCAGAACTGACATTTCAGTTTTTGGTGGCTGCTGGTAAACGGTGCCAACTATTGACAACTATTCAAGATGAGTTGGGCCAACCAGAACTGACATTTCAGTTTTTGGTGGCTGCTGGTAAACGGTGCCAACTATTGACAACTATTCAAGATGAGTTGGGCAAACCAGAACTGACATTTCAGTTTTTGGTGGCTGCTGGTAAACGGTGCCAACTATTGGCAACTATTCAAGACGAGTTCTAAGGATACTTATTAAAAAAAGAAGTAAATAACAGTTTCATCAGAGCCAAATGAGATTGAAATTTGCCGTCGCTGGACTAAAATAAAGATACTTGACCGCTGAGAAACATAGGCTCATTTATGACCAACTAATAAACCGATACCTTGCCCCCCCAAAAAGACATAGAAGCTGATTAATTTGGAAATAGGGCAAGGCCACAGATTTATTGAACTTTTTAAAAGTACAACTTTCCAAATGTACCAAACAATGGCAGTCACAGTATACCATGAGCACCCATAAATATAAACTCACATAGTCTAAGAGGCCTGTCCTTACCATCAGTGCCAGCCAGGCATTAGACTAACCCCATAATTTACCAAACAACATGCCAGTCATAGTATACCGTGTGCACCCATAAACATAAACTCACATAGTCTAAGAGGCCTGTCCTTACCATCAGTGCCAGACAGGCATTAGACTGACCCCAGAATTTAACTTGAGGGCATAGCCCATAAAGCAACATCAATTGCTGACAAGGTCAAAACCGCCACACGCAAGTCAGTGGTACACTGACGAGTGCCCCACCGCAGCCAGCACCTGCTCGACACCAAATTGTAGGCCGAGGTGAACATATTTAGGCCAATCATTTAAATTAACCCCATCAGGTCTTAATAAATACTGTTATCTCCCTCAAGAACCCAGCAGCAGACAACAATGCCATCAATCCTGTGGACAAATTTGAAAACATATGCATTCACCTTGCGGCGAAACAGCTCAAAACAAGAACTAGAAACAAGAACAAAGTATGTGACGGGCCAAAACCAGAAAAGGGGGAACAATGTTGGAGCAAACAATAGATAGGTAAAACTGGCACAACACGGAGCAATACCATGCCTAATAGAGGAGGTGGAATCTACAGGCCGGTAATGCCATACATATTTACCCCATACATGAATAATAAGAATGAAGGGGCCTAAAACAAATTGTCTCAGGTAATACCAGCAGCCAGTGTAGGCCATGAAAACTGCAACAACTAATTCTGCCAACTGCAAAGGAAAATTCTTCCCACAGTATCAAAATTCAGCATGGCAAGAGGCCCAATAAACAAAGGCATCAACGATGATCCAAAGTAATTCCGGGGAGACACATGAAATCAGAACAAAAGGTGAGGATGAACATATAGCAACAATTCTAATGATTCTACCTAAAAGCCATCTCTGTAAACCGAAAAACCCACCCCATGGGCAGCAATGGCTGCACCAATGGGAAAAGAATACGTGGGAAAAATCATGAGGAGGCAAGACCAGCTGGGAAAGGAAAAGGCGCAAGACCAGAAAAATTTCTGATTCGTTGAGGTTGGAAGAATAAGCGAGAGATAAAAACAAAGGATTCTGTGATCAGCACATCCTCTGAGTTACCATAAACTGGGCGTTTGTCCTCAGCAGTAAGTTCACTAACCCTAAAGGTGCCAAAGAATGCCCAAGAAAAGGCAACTTGAAACAAGAGAGACCTAAATGCAAAAAACAGACAGAGCGCAAAATGGAGAGGTTGTCGGTTAAGTTGTGCACAGAAAACAGGTGCCGAGAATAAGGGAAGCAAGTCAGATGTTTCCAACCATTTTCCTTCAAAATCCTCTGAATAAGAAAAACTTTGGAGATGTCCTCCCAGCTGAAAGTCAGAACCAAACAATACAGCAGAGGGAGTGGTACCCACTGTCGAACCAGCCACAACTATATCCTGCAGGTAGAGGAGGTAGGAGAAAAGATCCAGGTGCCCGACCCCCAAAGGTTAAGGTAGATATCATCGACAGGTGGAGGCACCCATTCGTCTGAAAGTTGCCAACAGGTTACCTGAGAGTAGGGATGAGCCGAACACCCCCGGGTTTGGTTCGCACCAGAACCTTCGAGCAGACCGAAAGTTCGCGCAAATTTTCGAACCCTACTTTTAAAAACTAACGTTTTTTCGGGAGCAGTCATTTTAATGATGCATAAAGTGAAAAAAAAAAAGTGAAATTTTCCTTTAAATATGGTACCTGGGGGGTGTCTAAAGTATGCCTGTGAAGTGGCATGTGTTTCCCGTGTTTAGAACTGTCCCGCACAAAATGACATTTGTAAAGGAAAAAAAGAAGCCATTTAAAACCACTTGCGGCTTTAATGTCATGTCTTGTCCTGGCCATATGGCTGAAAATCCTTGAGGAAAATGGCATGGCTACCCCCCCCCCCCAGCCCCTTTGGGTCTTGTATGGATATTAAGGGGGACCCCGCACCCAAAATAAAACCCTATACCTACAACCCTATATACTCTGAACAGCAGTATATAGGCGGTGCAAACAAGACACGGACTGTAGGTTTGTTCTTAAGTAGAATCTGAACAGGTATATTATGAAGTGTAGCTCCATCCCAAAAAAATCTATTTTTAAGCTTTTTGGAGAACATAGGGAGGGGTTATCACCCCTGTAACATTTGCTGTCTTTGCACATCTGTTCAGAACATTTCACCTCACTTTCCATCCCAATGAAAATGTTTTTGGAAAAGTGGGGTTTTAATTGAAACAAGGATTGGTGATAAAGCATCAGTAGAGAGGAGATTTCCTCTCACTTCCTTTTTCTCTTTCCGTTTGCAAGTAGGAGTTGTTTGTAAGTTGGATGTTTGAAAGTAGGGGCCTGCCGTAGAAATTTGCCCCATTAGATGTTGGTGTAGCCACAAGACTATAAGCCCTCACAGTTACTCTTGGTGGGCACAGGAATGGGCCCTGCTGTGAGTTATTAGATCAAGATTTGTAATTGCATGCACCTGTTGAACAGGGCAGAAAAATTGGGCCTTTGGTGGTGGTGGTGGTGGACGGTGTTGCCACAAGACTGTAAGCCCTCACAGTTACTCTTGGTGGGCGCAGGAATGGGCCCTGCTGTGAGTTATTAGATCAAGATTTGTAATTGCATGCACCTGTTGAACAGGGCAGAAAAATTGGGCCTTTGGTGGTGGTGGTGGTGGACGGTGTTGCCACAAGACTGTAAGCCCTCACAGTTACTCTTGGTGGGCGCAGGAATGGGCCCTGCTGTGAGTTATTAGATCAAGATTTGTAATTGCATGCACCTGTTGAACAGGCAGAAAAATTGGGCCTTTGGTGGTGGTGGTGGTGGCGGTGTTGCCACAAGACTGTAAGCCCTCACAGTTACTCTTGGGGGCCCTGCTGTGAGTTATTAGATCAAGATTTGTAATTGCATGCACCTGTTGAACAGGGCAGAAAAATTGTGCCTTAGGCACTGGTGCTGGTGCCACAACACTGCAACCCCTCACAGATACTGTACTTGGAGCACAGCAGTCAGACGTGTTGCGAAGCATTGCTTAAAAAATTGTAATTACACGCCCCTGTTCAGGGGCTGAAAAATTGTGCCACAACACTGCAACCCCTCACAGATACTGTACTCTGAGCACAGCAATGAGACCTGTTGCAACGCATTGCCTAAAAATTGTAATTACAAGCCCCAACAGGGGCTGAAAAATTGTGCCTTAGGCACTGGTGCTGGTACCACAACACTGCAACCCCTCACAGATACTGTACTTGGAGCACAGCAGTCACACCTGTTGCGAAGCATTTTTTTAAAAAATTGTAATTACACGCCCCTGTGATACAGGGGCTGAAAAATTGTGCCTTAGGCTGGTGCTGGTGCCACAACACTGCAACCCCTCACAGATACTGTACTTGGAGCACAGCAATGAGACCTGTTGCAAAGCATTGCCTAAAAATTGTAATTACACGCCCCAACAGGGGCTAAAAAATTGTGCCTTAGGCACTGGCTGGTGCCACAACACTGCAACTCACAGATACTGTACTTGGAGCACAGCAGTCAGACGTGTTGCGAAGCATTGCTTAAAAAATTGTAATTACACGCCCCTGTTAAACAGGGGCTGAAAAATTGTGCCTGCATTGGTGCTGGTGCCACAACACCGCAACCCCTCACAGATACTGCTCACAACACACTATAAGTACTATGTGTGCTGACAAGAAAATATAGGTCCTATGTGTGCTCACAACACACACACTAGCTCATATGTGTGCTGACACAAACACAATATGGCTCCTGTAAATCCCTGCCTGGGATGGGACAGAAGGTTGGGACAGAAGTTGGGGTGCAATGCTGTTCTAACAGCACTGCGATTGGTGCTACTGCAATGCTGTACTAACAGCACGCACACTCAGTAATGATTTGAAAGACTCAGGTCAGGAGTTAGCAATGGTTTAGCAAAGAAGAAAGTCAATCAGCAGACCGCTCTCCTAAAAGCTGGAACACATGTGCCCTGGGCCAACGGCGTGGCGGCCTTTTATAGAGTGGGGCGTGTACTAAAGCCCCTGAGCTTTAATTGGCTACAGGCGTCCTGCCTGTAGCCAATTATTGCTCTCTTAGTTTCCGGCGCTGTGATTGGCCAAGCATGCTTGGCCAATCATCAGCCAGCAATGCACTGCGCCGGCCGCAGTGCATTGCGGGCCGCTCGCATCACACGAATGTGATGCGAACGGCCCAAATAGTTCCGAGCTCGCCGAGCACCGGGCCCATCCCTACCTGAGAGGTCTGCGAGAGGAGACACGGAGGGGGAGCAACAGGAGTCAGAAACGAGACTATACAAAAAAGGAAGGACAAGGAAGACCCACCAAAAAAAACACACAGGGAGAAAAAAAACAGGGAGAACAAACGTGTTCCTGATCCCCAACCCTGAAGGGGCTTTGGATCAGTCAGTATGGTAGATCAGAGCACCTGTGAGATTTTTGTAGTGAGGGACCTAGGAACAGAGGAGGGATACTCACCTAACTCTTGTGACAGCTGAATCTCCTCAGAGCAGTTGGATGTGCCTCAGCATTAGGGATGAGCCGAACACCCCCCGGTTTGGTTTGCGGCAGAACATGGGAACAGACCAAAAATTTGTGCGAAGGCGTGAACCCCGTTAAAGTCTATGGGACTTGAACGCGAAAAATCAAAAGTGAGTATTTTAAAGGCTAATATGCAAGTTATTGTCCTAAAAAGTGTTTGGGCCTCGGGTCCTGTCCAAGGGGACATGTATCAATGCAAAAAAAAGTTTTAAAAACGTCAGTTTTTTCCGGGAGCAGTGATTTTATTAATGCTTAAAGTGAAAAAATAAAAGTGAAATATACCTTTTAATATCGTACCTGGGGGTGTCTATAGTATGCATGTAAAGTAGTGCGTGTCTCCTGTGTTTAGAACAGTCCCTGCACAAAATGACATTTCTAAAGGAAAACAAGTCATTTAAAACTGCTTGCATCTGTAATGTAATGTTGCCCACCCCCCCCCCCCCCCAGCCCACTGAACCATCTTCTCATCTGTCCTAACACTGAACTTATCTGCTCATCTGTCCCACCACTGTTACCCCCCTTTTTTCATCTGCCCCACGACTGTACCTCCTGCACATCTGTCCCACCTCTGTTCCCCCTGCTCTTCTGCACGACCCCTGTAACCCCCTGCTCATGTGTTCCACCAATGTACCTCCTTTCTCCTCTGCACCCTTCTGCACATCTGCCTCACCTCTGTACCCCTTGCTCCTCTTCCCCACCGCTGTAACCCCCTGCTCACCTGTCCCATCAATGTACCTCCTTTCTCCTCTGCCCCAACACTGAACCCCCCTGCTCATCTGTAACCCCCTGCTCATCTGCCCCATCACTGTACCCTTCTGATTTTCTGTCCCACCGCTGAACCCCCTTCTCATCCCTCCCACCACTGTACCTCCTTCACATCTGCCCCACCACTGTACCCCCTTTGATTTTCTGTCCCACCACTGTAACCCCCCGTGCTCATCTGCCTCATCAATGTACCCCTTTTCTCATCTGCCCCACCACTGAACCTCCCTGCACATCTGTTCCACCGCCGTATCCCTATGCTCTTCTGTCTCACTACTGAATCACCTTCTCATCTGTCCTAATACTGAACTCATCTGCCGCACCACTGTAACCCGCTTTCTCAGCTGCCCCACCAATGTACCTCCTGCACGTCTGTCTCCCCTCTACACCCCCCTGTTCTTCTGCCCCACCTCTGTTCCCCCTGCTCTCCTGCCCCACCACTGTTCCTCCTGCTCTCCTGCCCCACCACTGTAACCCCCTGCTCATCTGCCCCACCAATACACCTCCTTTCACATCTGCCCCTCTGCTCTACCCCCCTGCTTTTCTGCCCCAACACTGAACCTCCCTGCTCATCTGGCCCAACACTGAACCCCCCTGCTCATCTGGCCCATCACTGTACCCCCATGCTCTTCTGTCCAACTGCTGAACCCCCTTCTCATCTCTTCCACCTCTGTACCTCCCTGCACTGACCCACCGCTGTACCCTCCTGCTCTTCTGTTATACCTCTGAACCCCTCCTGCTCATTTTCCTTACCTCTGTACCCTCCTGCTCATCTGCTCCACCGCTGTACCCTCTTCTCATCTATGATATGCGTGATATGCAGAGTGGTGAAAGGAAGCAGAGATGAGACAAATCTACCTGTCCTGGCACACTCATCCTGCTGATCCACCTCTCGCATCCAGCCCACGCGCTTGTATGTAATGTCACATACAAGCATATGGAATGGATGCGCAATGATGAGCTCAGGTCAGGGTCATTTTCTGAAATGTTACAGGAATAATTTCAACAAAGTTCCCAGAAGCTCAACAGTAATTCCATAAACTGTCACCTGATTGTGGATTCACAATCACAGTGAAATCCCTTCTATCTGAGATTGTTGGTAGTGGCAACCAAGCAAGTCATCTTCCTCCAGATGGTGGATGGGGCTAGTAGGACTGTGATTGGCCTTAGCAGTGATCAAGACAGTCCTCCTCCTCCTGGAAACAGGGACCCCCCCGCAAGCAGAACTTCACCCAATCTCTTCCCCATCACAAAAGCTGATGATCGCATCTATAGAAAAGTTAGAGAAACAATGCTTCCCATCTTTTACAATGTGTGGAAGCACAGTGCCTCCCTCTCAGTGCAGGTGTGGTGTGAGAAATTCTGAGATTGGAGTGCATTAGTGTCTCACTGACACTTCCCTGCGCTGCTCTGCTGATGGGGAGGGAGTCGAGTGCCTGCAAAAGAGACTTTGTGTGCCGGGGGTTGCCTACCCCTGTTATGGTGTGTTCTATGTTTCAGTAGTTGCAGTATTGACAGTTTCCCCCTGATTATTCCAGAATACTCTGGAAATTAGTAGGCAGAAAGAGTCTAATCATCAGCTAAATATTCATACAGCCCTGACCAATCCCTGTGGGCTGAGGCCACCCCTTGTGTGTTAGAGTCAGCTGTGTGTGTAAAGGGGACAGTGTCCAGTGTCCTGAAGAGTTCAGTCTATTTCATTTCTACTGAAAGGTCTTTGCTTGGACTTTCCACCAGAGGAAGGTTAACCATTAAGGACCAGGCTTATTTTTCAAACTTGTTTACAAGTTAAAATATATATTTTTTTGCTAGAAAATCACTTAGAACCCCCAAACATTATATATATTTTTTCAGACACCCTAGTAAAATGGTGGTCGTTGCAATACTATATGTCACACTGTATTTGCGCAGCGGTCTTACAAATTACAAAACTTTTTGGGGAAAAAATAATTATTTTTTTGAAGAAAACAGTAAAGTTAGCCCAATCTTTTTCTATATTGTGAAAGATATTGCTACGCTGAGTAAATTGATACCCAAAATTTCATGCCTAAAAATTGCACCCACATGTGGTACAAATTTTGACACTTAAAAATCTCCATAGGCAACGTTTAAAAATCTCTACAGCTTACCAGTTTTGAGTTACAGAGGAGGTCTATGGCTATAAAGGGGAAGAAAGAAAACTGCGCTGTCTCTAATACTAGCAGCCTGCACAACAGAAATTCTGTAGTAAAATAAGCAATGAATGGAAAGGAAAAGTGCGGCGCTCCTGAATAGTCCACGATCAATGACAAATTACTGACCTGGGTTAACCGTGAAAATATTGATGTGACTAGCTAAAATACTATGACTTGAGAACCACATTGTATACCATCCATTACTACTTTGACCGATTTTCCACTGAGTCAATCCAGTGAAAAATCCTGGTCTTTGTCGATGTGCATTGGAGTTGAGAGCTGTTATATCCTTAAGCCTTTGAGACTCGTAAGGCATACGCCTATTTGAGTCCACGTCAGTCGGTAAGTCTTATTCCATATGGTGGTGGATATCTTCAGACAACCTGCACAGTCGCATATATTATATTTTACAGCAATTTAATTGGACTTTTTCACGATACATGTTTGGTGCATTCATATCTATGGATCAATCCTTTAGATCATTCACTTAGTCACTTTTTGTATAAATTTGCACTTGTATATTTATTTGTTTGTTCACGCAATCACATGTATTGTAATACAAATTTGCAGTAATTGTTTACTATAGTATATATTCATATTAATTACTATAGCAATTTGCATTTTATATTTTGATATATTTATTTTGATGTAATCAGATTTTTTGAGTTTATATGTTTATATCATATAGTCACATCAATATTTTCACGGTTAACCCAGGTCAGTGATTTGTCATTGATCGTGGACTATTCAGGAGCGTCACACTTTTCCGTTCCATTCGAGGTCTATGGCTATAATTATTGCTCTCACTCTAACGATTATGGCAATACCTCACATGTGTAGTTTAACCGCTTCCCGGCCGCCTAACGCCGATATACGTTGGCAAATTGGCACGGGCAGGCAAAATCACGTACCTGTACGTAATCGTGCATGTGCCTGCCTGTGGGTCGCGTGCGCACCGCCAGCGGCGCGCTCGCGACCCGGTCAGGAGCTCCGTGACCCCGGCCGCGGGACCAGCGGGGCCGCTGGTGTCCCGCGATCGGGTTACGGAGCTGAAGAACGGGGAGAGGTATGTAAACAAACCTCTCCCCGCGCTTCCTCACTGACTGTCAGTGATCGGCTGTTCCCGGTCATCGGGAAAGCCGATCAATGACGTCAGACGTCAGCCCCGCCCCCTAATGTAAAAAAAAAACACACACGTCACAGCCCATAACCCCTCCCCTCCCCCTAGTGGTTTTCACTACAACTGTCATTTATTTTTAAATATTGATTGCTGTATAAATGACAATGGTCCCAAAAATTTCAAAAAAAAAAGTCACAATAAAAATTGATCGCCGCCATTACTAGTAAAAAAAAAAATATTAATAAAAATGCTAAAACTATCCCCTATTTTGTAAACGCTATAACTTTTCGCAAACCAATCAATAATCGCTAATTGCGATTTTTTTTACCAAAAATATGTAGAAGAATACATCGGCCTAAACTGAGGAAAAAAAATGTTTTTTAAAAAAAAATTTGGGGATATTTAATAAAGCAAAAAATATTGTTTTTTCAAAATTGTCGCTCTAGCGCAAAAAATAAAAACCGCAGGGGCGATCTTATACCACCAAAAGAAAGCTGTATTTGTGGGAAAAAAGGACACCAATTTTGTTTTGGAGCCACGTCGCACGACCGCGCAATTGTCAGTTAAAGCGACGCAGTGCCGAATCGCAAAAAGGGGCCTGGTCCTTTGGCTGCCAATTGGTCCGGGGCTGAAGTGGTTAAACACCGTTTACATATGTGGGCGGGACGTGCGTATGCGTTCGCTTCTGTGAGCGAGCACGGCGGGACGGGGCGCTTTACATTTTTTATTATTTATTTTACTTATTTTATACTGTCCATTTAAAAAAAAAAATTATTTGGATCACTTTTATTCCTATTACCTCCCTTGTAATAGAAAAAAAGCACCTCTTAAATATGAGATCTGGGGTCAAAAAATTTAGGCCAGGGAGCGAAAGTGATGTTTGAAATTTTTTCCCATCCTCCAAGGACTTAGAGTGGGGGCTATCATTCCCTCACTCGACTTCCTGCCCATCAGGGGAAAGAATCGGATTGCCTCCACCGATATGAAGCATCCAGTAAGCGGCGGAGACGACCGTGACCTGGTGGGAGCACCTCTCCCGCCACAGATAAAAGTGATCTCACTGCGGTGACCACTTTTATCGTAAAGCGGACCACCTGCCATTGAAGAAAATACTAGGGTTATGGCAGCTGTTTGCTGCCATAACAATGGTATTTAACGTCAAAGTACGTACGTATAAGGACGGCGGGCAGTCCAGAAGTAGTAGTTGCTACAGCAGTAGTTGCTACAGGCTCATAGTTCTATAGAAGATAAGTGTCCTCCTATTTGTACATAGTTTTGGAGTATCCCACTCAATTTTCTAACCCCATCCAAGTTATCCAAAAATAAAAACATCAAAAAGAATACCTCTGAAGCCAAAGAGTGACTTTGACCATGTGCCTGGCTGCGGGGCAACTACTGGGGAAAGGACTCTGGGCATTCTTAAAAGCGCCTGCTTCTGGGGGTAGTGCTACATATGTGTTTGAAAGTAAAGTGTAAGTACATGAATTTGTCTAAAATCCCTTATATGGCAAAGGTGCTGAAGCTTGTGTACAGAAAAATGTTGGATTGCGAGCATAATTCGTTCCAGAAACATGCTTGCAGTCCAAAGCACTTGTATATCAAAGCAAATTTTCCCATAAGAAATAATGGAAACTCAAATGATTCGTTCCACAACCATTTACTCACAAGTCCTTCAGTTTATAGTCCATAGAAAAAGATTATAGCAATGTGATAGGTTGTGTAATCATAAAATGTTCATCCACAAATGGAAGCTTCCACAAGGGGATTAGAAGCAAAATTCAGCAGGAGCTACAGAGTATCAAAGAGAAGAGAGGCGCCTCTAAGTGTAGCAATATGATTACATTTTAAAGATGGTACAACATTTAGCAACTCACATGGTTGATGATTGAAAGAGGCACAAGGCACAGTCATCCAGGGTAAAGCTATCCACATAGACTGTCCTCAGCACCGCCGGCTCTCACCGTTGTCAGACTGCAATCGTGACCAGGAAGACTACCCTGCAGTAGAGTGATCTGAAAGCGAGGCTTGAACCGCTCATGGAGCACAGCGTGGAAGGGACGACATTGATGGCAGTGAGGAGGATGGTCTATGTGGACATGCCTGCATAATTAGATGTGCCTGTTTTAATCATCAACCGCGTGAGTTGCTAAATGTCGTACCTTCATTAACTGTAACCATATTGCTACACTTAGAGGAGCCTCTCCTCTCTTTTACACTCAGTTGTGACGTGGCGCTACTTGTATATCAAAACATTGCTTGTATATCAAGTCAAAATTTATTTAAAAATGTTGCTTGTCTTGCAAAATGCTCTCAAACCAAGTTACTCTCAAACCAAGGTTTTACTGTAATCCCCTTAGAGCAGGACCAAGGCTGGGAGAGGAGTAGAAATAACAGCCAATTAGGCTTTGTTGCAGTGCCCATATCTGATGTTGAACATGCTGCAAAGGTGAGAGAGCATGTGATTAACCTCCTCAATAAGGGCCAATTCTGACACTTCTCAAGTACATTCAAGTAAAGTAAGAATCGACTTTTTTTTTTGCTAGAAAATTAATTACAACTCCTAAACATTATTTATATTTTTTTAGCAAAAGCCCTATAGAATAAAATGATGGGTGTTGAAATTTTTTTTCTCACATGGTATGTGTGCAGCGTTTTTTCAAAAGCAAACATTTTGAAAAAAAATACACTTGATGGAATTTTATTGCACACAAGCACAATATAACACCCAATTCTTTTAAAAGATATTATTACACAGAGTAAATAGATACCGATCATGTCACACTTTAAAATTGCCTTCGCCCATGGAATGGCCCCAAACTATGATACCTAAAATTCTCCATAGACCATAGACCATGCTTTAAACACCTTTATAGTTTACCAGTTTAGAGATACACAAGAGGCCTGGTGCTAGAATTATTTCTCTGGCTCTGGAGTTCACAACAATACCTCACAAGTGTGGTGCAACCACTGTTTACATATGCATGTGGGACTTACATACGTTCTCAATTAGACCCTAAATCTCTCCTCTGGCCTCCAAATGCAGTCGATCAGACACGCAGATTGGTCTGATCAGCTGCTTTCATATCCACTAACGGGCAGGTAAAGAGCCAAATCCAGAAGTGACAAAGTCTCACTGCTTCCGGTTTCCAGGTTCACAGAGAGGGAGGAAGAACTTCAGTTCCTCTCTCTCTGTGTAGTGCTGCTGTAGCCGCTGGTCGCATCTCTATAGTTATCAAACTACACTAGCTCTGTACTTGTCGATTGCTCTGCAGACTAAAGTTCTAGTAGCATATTTATTATGGAATAGCCACACATTTTACTTGATGCACATTTACCAGTAACATAATTGTATTTATAATGTGGCAAATATGCACAAAATGTTCCTGAAACTGTCTGTTGTGGTTTTTCATTTTTGACACTTTTTTTGGTAAAAGGGGAGGGGTACAATGTAACCCATAGCCATTCACATGTGGGGGGCGGGATCTGGGGACCCCTTATTAAAGGAGGCTTCCAGATTCCGATAAGCTGAGGAGTGACAGTGCCTTAAATTGATTTAATAACATTTTCTACTACTTATCGTTTAATATATTAGATAGATAGATAGTTAAGATGTAATGTAATTTGCTTTATTGCATATCTCATCTGCTTTCGTGTGGAATGCCACACGTCTTTGTAATTCAAAGTTATTATTTCCTTTACCCTTCCCTATCCACTTTTTGCCAGGGCATCCACTCTTAGGCTTGAGTGCATATGTTTTTCTTTTGCAGATTCCGAGGTCGTAGTCTTCTTGGCAGGGGGAGAATGTAGCACCCTTGTCCTAAAATAGGGCTGCAGGTTAATTTAGTTGTGCTGGGTGGTAGCCAGCCTGGATAATTTGTAGTTTTTAGTGGTCAAATGGGGGGGGGGGGGGGGCAGGTAGGGAGGATACAGGGCCGGTGCAAAGATTTTTGTCTACATAGGCAAAGGTGTATTTTGGTAGTTATAATTTTTATGTTACACAACATTAGCGCAACTGTTTATAAAAGGCAACATTTCAGTAAAAAATGTATTAAAGTTAATTTCTGGGAACATAAATGCAATTTATTACTTAATATTTTTGGTAAAATATAAAAGATGAGGTTGTGCCAAATAAATAGATATCCAGATCAAACCTTAAAATTGCGTGTACCTGCAATGCTTTAAAAGCCCCATACAGGTCATCAGTTTAGAGTTACATGGAAGCACTGGTGCTAAAATGATTGCTCTCATTCTGGCGTGCGTGCTGATATATAACACATGTAGGAAAATTGCCGTTTTCATACGTAGGTGATTCAAGGCACGCATGTTTTGTTGGCTCTAATTTTTTTATTAGCTTTTGAAAATGTTTTATGTATCTCCTTTTTTGCTTAACCACTTAAGGACCGGAGGGATTTGCCCAATTAATGAGCAGGCCATTTTTTGCGGTTTGGCACTGCCTCGCTTTAGCTGACAATTGCGTGGTCGTGCAAAATTTATGTTCTTTTTTCCCTTTTTTTCTTTTGGTGGTATTTGATCACCAAAAAATAGCGACAATTTTGAAATAAAGATATATTTTTTACTATTTGCTATAGTAAATATCCCCCAAAAATATAAAAAAACGAATTTCTTCCCCAGTTTAGGCCGATATATTATACATATTTTTGGTAAAAAAAAAATCACAATAAGCGTATATTGATTGGTTTGCGTAAAAGTTATAGCGTCTACAAAATAGGGAATAGATTTATGGCATTTTTAGTATTATTTTTTTTTTTACTAGTGATGTTGGTGATCTGCGATTTTTAGCAGGACTACCACATTGCGGATTGGACACCTATCATGAATTTTTGACACATTTTTGGGAACCAGTGACATTATAGTAGTTAGTGCTAAAAATATGCACTGTTATTGTACTAATGACACTGGCAGGGAAAGGGTTAACATCCAGGGCAATCAAGGAGTGTATTCCCTGCAGGTGTGTTCTTACTGTATGGAGGATGGGCAGTCTGGGGAAACACACAAATCCGTCTTCCTGCATAGCAGAAAGACAGGATCTGTGTGATCTCCCCTGTCAGGACAGAGATCTGCCTTGTTTACACAGGCAGATCCCTGTTTTGTCACTACGGGGAATGTTTGCGGGTGGCCGTCAGACTTCGAGTCCGCCCCACCCACTGATTGGCTCCTCCGCGAGCCAGTGGGCCTCTGCCGACCTCCGTTTGCACGTGTGCACCCACAAAATAGAGTTTCCGAGCCGACGTACAATGATGGCGATTTCGGCTGGTAGGCAAGTGGTTAAAACATTTTTGGTTTAATTTTTATTTATTTAGTTTTACATAACATTTATTGCTATCACATAGGGGGGCAATAGCCCACCATGTGATAGCATATCCCTTTATGGAGACACCTGGGGTCCATTAGACCCTGGATGCCTTCTCTCTAATCCAATGCAGATGATGGAACACAGACCGTGTTCCATCAGCTGCTTGCCCCAGCACTGATCCCGGAGAATGACAGCTCCGGTCCTGGAAGTGACATCATACACATCACTTCCTGGTCTGTGTATAGGAGGTCCACTGAGCTCCCACCGCCCTTCCCAGTGACAAGTGCCATGCCAGCACCGGGCCGCAGGTGGCACAGCAGAGTCCGGTAAACATGGCGGGGGAAAAGGCAGCATATTGCGGCAGTGGTGGAAGTGATAGGCAGCTTCACAGCTGCTTGTATCACTTCCACGTGAAAGCCGACAGTCGGCTTTACTAAAGTACACACACTCCCGATCGATATTAAAAAAATAAGGGTCGAAGGGGAGTACGGGAAGGAAGAAAATGGGGGGGGGTCACAAAACCTTTTTTTCATTCTACATTAATAAATATTTTGTATTAGCCACAAATAGGTATCCGTTTCCTTTCCTTTTGATACATTTTATACATGGTGCCAAAATGGAGACCTTCCCAGAGTTTTGGGGTTCCTGTCTTAGAGCACACTGGAGTAGCTCACTGGTATCTGCCTTTTGTGTATAGAATATTACATTATTTAGTTTCACTTTAAACACCTGTTGGATTCTTATATATGTCAGAGACCTTATTGGTGAGATTTGTTTTTACGTATCAAGAATACCTGTGGTAGTTAGTATGAGGGGGAACAAGCAAAGGTGGGTGGGGACACCCTAAAACTTCCACATGGACAGAAACAGTAAGTAATTATTGCAGGGTATCTCCATTTTGGTGTATCAAAATATAGGAAGCCAGGGTTGACTCAATGTACCAGACGTGCCATCTAAAGATAGAAATACATTTTGGCAGAAGTGGTTCTTTAAATATGCTATGATTGAGTGTTTGAAGGCTTTGAGTGTTTACAGCAAAGAATAATCTGGCTAGATGAAAACACTAAGGCCCATACACATGATGAGAATATAGGACAAACGGATGTCCATTTTTTATTTTTTTTTGCATGCTATTCTTATATGGAAAATGAAGAGGTTACTCAACTTTCGAAAATTCTCGTACGACAGAATACAACTTCGGAAGTGATGTAATGTATTGCATTGTATAGTAATGTATCCTTTTGTTTCCGAGCATGCGTATAGTATCGTGCTAAAAAAAAAAGACAAATTGACGTACACACGGTCGGATTTTCCGACGGAAAATGTCCTATCGGACCATGATGTCGGAAATTCCGACCGTGTGTGGGCTCCATCTGACTTTTTCCCTCAGAATTTCCAACGGAAAAAGTTTGAGATCCTGCTCTCAAATTTTCCGACAACAAAGTCCTATCTGACTTTTTCCGATCGTGTGTAGCGAATTCCGACAGACAAAGTGCCACACTTGCTCAGATCACGTTACAAGACCAAAGCTATTGGCTACTAGCCTCTACGTAGTCCCGTCGTACGCAACGAACGTCACCACGTTCAGGATGATCGGATTTTCCGACAACTTTGTCCCACCGTGTGTATGCAACACCAGTGTCGGACAAAATCCGTCGGAAAAAATCCGACGGATTTTGTGGTCGGAATTTCCGACCGTGTGTACGGGGCATTAAAAAGCTGTTTACTAACAATCAGATTATGGTACGATCGCTTTGAAAGCTGTATTTTTCATCCAATATTTTGATTTTGTGTACTAGGCTTTAAGATGTTTTCACACTGGCGGCAATCCTTACCAGGAGCAGTATAGTAGTGGCCGGCAGGCTTTAAGGAGGTGCTAAAATACAATATGTGTATATTGTTCCGCTTATATACCTTACCAACATACCAATAATAAATAACAATCATAACACCATAAAATATCCCATAGTGAAAAATTGCAATAAATCAATAAATCAATAATGTTTGAAAGAAATAATAAACAAACTCCTTTAAACGTTATTATATGTTCTGTGCTGTGAAAAGTAAAAAAGAAAATTAAAAAAAAAATCTCTGCTTTCTTCTGGTGCTGTATTTCTCCTCACAAAACTGTGCTGGAACAGTTCTCACCAACCATGTGTAAAAGGTTTATTTCTCTCTTAAGAAATTTCTATTTATTAAGTGGACACGCTTTAGGGTTGAGATTATCTATATCCGGGGAGTAGAAGAGAAAAAAGGATTGCGGAGGAGTGTTTCGGAATGAAAAGCTGTTATTGACCCACTTATTAATTTAAGGGGTCGCTAATTCTGGTCAGTGTGTGTATGTACACCAGCGGTGAGCACGGAGGTGTTTTATTGTTCCTCATTATTAAGGAGAACCAGCAAGAGAGAAATAGTCACTATTTTATTGATTTATTGCAATTTATAAAAATACTAAATAGGGGGTTATCATGGTGCAGTGCCCTGGTAGCTGTTCTCATAAGTGTATAACAAATTATATTGAAGTAGTGGGTCATGTTTTTCAATTAGCGCAGGAATTTGTTAATTACTAGGTGATACTGCTGCCTCCCGATGCCTGTTTTTTTTTTCTTTGCTTCTTTTATAAAAAAAATTATATTAAAGGAGCGCAGCACATGGCAATTGCAAGCCAAGTGTTTGTCCCCCTGTTACGGAATTGTCCTATCGACCTCTATGGGCAAGTTTGACAGGCCGCGCGGCCTGTTGAACTCTGAAGCCTGAGCTAAAATTGCCAGAATCGGGTCTGAATCAAACATGGAAAAGATTGCTTACTATACGTCACTGTCCTTTTCAAATAGTTGATCCACTTTGTTGTATCTGTAATAAATAATAATAGCACTTTAATGAAATCTTATAGCTAGTTTCATCCCTTGACGTTCTCATTCAATGTTTGTTATTTTACAGACACGGATCCGAACAGTGGAAGCTACAATAACCTCTCTAGTGGGACAAGCTACTACAGCTGTGTCAGTCAGATCACTATAGGTAAGAAAGATAGATAGGTAAGATAGATATAATATAAAACCTATGTGATCAATGTATATTAAAGACAATTTGTGATTTAGGGGAACAAATCTGCCACCACTTTGTGAGTGAGGCAAAATCGCGATGGGGTTGATTTACTAAAGGCAAATAGGCTGTGTAGTTTGCAAAGGGCAGTTGCACTCTGCAAGTGCAGTTGCTCCAGAGCTTAGTAAATTAGGTAAAGCTTCACTTTGCAAAGAATACCCAATCAAATGCAGGGGAAAAATAAAAAACTGCATTTTTACTTGCACATAATTGGATGATGAAAGCATTTACCAAGCTGTGGAGCAACTGCTCTTGCAAAGGGTAACTGCACTTTGCAAAGTGCACAGTCTATTTTCCTTTAATAAATCAACCCCAATAGATACTCAGTTCTATCTACTTTCCAACATTTCCTGCCTTGTAAAAGGCTATTTACATGGCCTACTGCTTTGTATCCTGCTCTAGGACCTTCTCTACACACAGACCATAAAATGACACTTTATGACAGCATTTAGAAGATATATACCACTTTATATGTAGAGACGTTTTTTTTATCCAGCTAAATTTAAATAAGGTTTTAATGTTTTAGTATATTACTTATTTTGTAGGAATGTTGTAGCAAAGCATTTTATAGACGGGTTTGAGCATAGTTTTGTGTTTCAGCTACTTTCTTTTTTGTTTGTAGCGGAAAGAGACTGCTTTGAAAAATGTGATTGCCTACTACCACAATACACAATAAAGTAGAACTTTTCTTCCATTTTGGACAGAGTGGAGGAAGTAGAGCAGACCTTATGTACAGTATATCAGAAGTCTACAAAATATACTTGCCAGCTTTAGTTTTTTTTTCTAGTAAATACTTTTTAATTTAGTTGGAAGTTTCATCACTAAATGTTTGTTTGGCAGACTTAAAAATACGGAGTAACCAAAAAGACATACATCATGATACTATTTTAAATCTTAAAGCATAGGTAAATCCAATTTCCTATTCCTGATATGTGCCTGTCATACCATGTACTTGTATGAAAAAGTATCCTGTTTTCTTTGTATTGCTTCCCTTGTGTGAAATCCCTGGTGTTCCTGCCAGTCACTCTGCTTTCCTATCAAAAACTGACCACACTAGGCAGGAGAACCCAGCGTGGTCAGTTCTCTGGCTATGCTGGGAACTCAGTGTGCTCTCCTCCAATGATAAGACTTGTCCTGCCCCTCACACAGTCTTTCACTGGGAAGATCAATGTGCTGCTGCTTCTCCTCCCCCCCCAGCTCTTATGCAGCTGAGAACAGAGGGAATATGATCATTTATAAAAAAAAACTGTAAAAAAGGTATTTATAATGTTTTTTTTATATCTATACACAAATGTTTTGTATTTCATTTATATTTTAAATTGAATGGGTTGTTTTACAAGGTGAGGGTTTGCAATCACTTTAAGGCCTCACGAACACTGGACGTTTTTACAGCTGCTACTAAGGGCATCTGGCGTTTTTTTTCCCCCTACTTCTAAACACCCCTGCATGTTAGCCTATGTGTCCATGCACACACTGGGGTTGATTTACTTAAGGTTGAAAGTGCAAAATCTGGTGTAGCTGTGCATGGAAGGCAAACAGTTTGTAACTTCAGCTTGTTCAATTAGGCGTTGACAAAAAAAAATGGAAGCTGATTGGTTTCTATGCAGAGCTGCACAAGATTTTGCACTCTCAACTCTTAGTAAATGACCCCCATAGGCTTTTAGCAGTTTTTAGAGGCAGGAAAAAACCCACTGCCAGTGCGCCCAGGAGCAGCAGAGTTTGGGCAGAAAAAACGATTGATGCTTGTAAACGCATGTATGAGAGTTAATCAATTTCAATGGGCAGATTCAATTAATTATTATGACCAATTCAATTAATTAACGCCCAAATTCTTGACAAGAGTAAATGTGGCTAAAAGCGTTACACACTTTTACAAGTGTCAGGTGTTTTTTCTGCCAAAATGCTGCTGCTAGGAAGACGGAATCTAGGAGAGTTTAGAAAGGTCTAAATGGTTTCTGTAGTGAATATGCAGTAAAAGTAAAAGAATAATTTATATTACAGGTATTTTGTGGCTTGTATAATCAGTATTTTTGTTCTGTAGGATTTGAAGTGAATGGGCCAGTCGCAATAGGAATATCCCACTGGAAAACGCCACATATTCACAATGAGGCTTGTCATACCTTGGAACACTCCCAGCACAATCTTCATGTTCCTTCAAGTCCTGCACCTTGCTCCTTCCTTACACAAATGGACATCTCTGAATCTTCTCCAAACTCTTTATCCATTGTACCAAGACTTTCTCACAGCAGCAGTGCAGAGACGCTAAGCCAAGACGTAGAAGTCAGCCAGGGTAAGAGCTGAGGCCTTGATTATTGTTTGATTCTATGACTGATGTGCCCACACATTGAGACTGTACAGGTATGACCATAGAGGTTGGTTTTGGTATCTGCATAACAAGCTCTGTCATTTCTGGTCAGTTACGGCACATATACCCTGTGAGATCAGTCAAATCACATATTGAAAACCTAAGCAAATGTAATCATCTATGTCATCATTTTGGTGTTTTAGAGCAGCTATTAGTCCCTAATAAAAGGAACAACAAAGGTGCTTTGTATTTCATGACTTCAGGCCAAAGCCCCAACATGCCTTCCTGTAACTAAATACAGTCATTTGCTTCTCGATGCCAACTGATTTTCACATATTAAACATTTAGAGCTGGTGATATTCTTTATTTTTGTTAAATTTGGAGTGATTCTGCTCTGGGTTATTTACTAAAAAGGTACACATTTTCTCTTAGCCCAGGGAGCTGGGGTTTACTTTGAACACCCAATCATGTGCAAAGGAGTGTAAAAATAATTTAAATGTACGTTTCACATGAGTGGACAAATGAAGAAAGTAGAGCTTCAATGAGCCAAGTAAAAAAATATTCCTTTTAGTTGATCATGTCCAATGTATCCACAGAGTATAATTTCCTCAGGCCACTGAAAACATGAATTTATGTAGCTGTTGGAAAGCCCATAGATTAAATGAACCTGAAAAATATGTGCAGCCTATTTATACAGTATGTATAAATATATATACCGTACATATATCTATCTATCTATCTATCTATCTATCTATCTATCTATCTATCTATATCTATCTATCTATCTATATATATATATATATATCTATATCTATATCTATATCTATATATATATCTCTATATATATCTCTATATATATATATAGATATATATATATATATCTATATATAGCACTGACCCCTGAAGGAGCTGCTGGTTTTATTTGGGCTTACCGTTACCTCACCTGTTGTAGCTCCGTCTTGGGGATCCTGTGGAAAGTAACCAAGAGCAAAGGTTGAGACTGACACTGAATCCTCTTTTAGGTTATTTATTCAGAAAATAGAACACAGTCTCTTAATAATGGGTAGAGGGTTTAGGGGTGAGTTCAGGTACTTAGATTGAAGGGTGAAGATAGGCCTAGCAACTGGTAGGATACTCGGTAAAGTCTCTGCCACAGACTTGTAGGTTACACTTTAGCGTCACTGAGGTATTTGAATAACTGTATACGGTACCAGGTTCTCTTAGCCGATCCGGCGATACCATATGAGGGATGATCCAGGTCACGTCCTTCAACTAAGCCTCCAGGCTCCTTCAGAGAAACCAGCCTTGCGCATGGACTTCTCCTGAAAGGGTCCTCCCCTGGGGTACTTCAGTTGCTGGGCCTCTCCATTTCGATGAGAGAGCACCGGACCTTCCTTGGATCAGTAGGCTCCGAAAGTCACTCGGGCCTACCCCTGCAGTGACATTGCCTCGGGCCAGCAAGCCTCGAGACACAGGATGCATTGTTCGCACCCCAGGCCAGAAGGGCCATGAGGCTGGGTCAGGAGGACCACCAGAACCACGCGGACAGGAAAAGCTTTTTTTTCATCACATGGTGTCCGTACCTTAAATTCCCCCCCCCCCCCCAGAATGCACAGCGGAAGAACACTCCCACTGGGCTGGTTCCGAGAGGTAAGTTGCATTTAATGCATCCAGCTAGACTGCTTTCTACTCTTGCTGGCGGTGACAGCGATACCTATGGTCAAGGAGAACCCAGTGCAACCCAGCTAGACTGGTACTGAAACCAGCAATTATAGAAGAATTATACTGAAGCCCAACTGTGGCTTCAGGCAACTTAATTTTCAAAAACAATAGCACCAGCCAGCACTACATATATATATATATATATATATATATATATATATATATATATATATATATAGGTATATATATATATATATATAGAGAGAGAGAGAGAGAGAGAGATTGAGAGAGAGAGAGAGAGATACAGTATCTATACATACTGTGTATATATAGGCTGCACATATTCTGTCTTACCTGATACAATGCTTGCTGAAATATACTATTTTTTTAATTCTCTCTTCTGCTATGCTATGTAACAATACCATACCTCTCAACTTTCTGAGGTGGGAAAGAAGGACGCATTGGGGATTATTTACTAAAACTGGGGAGTGAAAAATCTGGTGCAAACCTGTATAGAAACCAATCAACTTCCAGGTTTTATTGCCAAAGTCTAATTGAACAAGCTGAAGTTTGAAGCTGATTGGCTACCATGCACACCTGCACCAGATTCTGAGTGCACCAGTTTTAGAAAAATCTAACCCCCATTGTAGCACACATTTTGGAAGCAAAGGAACATTCCTGCTATGCTCCTAATAATGCAAACTATGAAGGATTAAAGCGGAGTTACACCCAAAAATGGAACTTCCGCTTTAAGGGAAGGTGACCCCCTGACATGTCACATTTTTTGAGGGGGGATGGAAACCCTCTTTTTAGAGGATCCCAGCTCCCACTTCCTCCCGGCGCACTGCGGCACCATAAGGGAGATCCCCTCTCCCCCCTCCCTCTCGGCAATTATCTGGGACACATCACAGGTCCCAGATGATTGCCCTGCCAGTCACGGCACGCTGAAGCCGTGTGTGAAGCCACAGCCGGGCACCCACAGTTACAATGCCTGCGCCGCAGAGAGGAGGGGGAGACAAGCAGGGTTTCATACTCCCGCATCACTGGACCCTGAGACAGGTAAGTGTCCGATTATTAAAAGTCAGCACCTGCAGTATTTGTAGCTGCTGACTTTTATTTTTTTTTTTTAAGCAGAACTCCGCTTTAAGAAAAAAAATATGACAGGTTAAGTCCAGGGGTGCTTTTTTCACCCCAAATTTATACTTTATACAGACTTTTTTAAAATAACAAATGCAATAATTTAGAGGTTGGAATGAAATGTACAACTCTTGGTAGTTAAATAGTTCATGTTTATAGTGGCATATACACAAGGTCAAAAAGAGGGACAACTGAGGAGCTAAGAAGAGCCGAGTTAATTGGTTCCAAATGAGAGACATTAGCTCCAAATGGCAGTTGGGAGTATGCAATACTGCATCCAGACTGTGACACCACTATTCTGAAATTGTAACTTTGCAGCTTTTTGTGTCGCTTCCCAGCTCTAGCCTGCTCAGTGCACCAAGAATAAAAATTTGAGGTGATTTATTAAATGCACTGTGCACTTTGCAATTGCAATTGCAGTTGCTCCAAAGCTTAGTAAATGAGGGAATGTGCAAGCAAAAATGTGTTTTTTTTTTATTATTTTTTTTCTTGCATGTATTCTTTGCAAAGTGAACCTCATTTACTAAGCTGTGGAGCGGCTGCACTTGCAAAGTGCACAGTATATTTGCCTTTAGTAAATCAATCCCATTATTAACAGGTGGGGGGGTTTTCCTTTGCTTCTTTCTCCCGTTAGCCCTCTTAAAGCCAAACTCCTGACAAACAAATAAAAATGTGTCCTGAACTCCTGTAATAATAATAATAATGTTACTGATTTTCATATTGAATTTAGCTTTGCTAATTCCCCAGTACATCAGAGCTCAGAATAAAAGAAATAGGATAAGTAATCAAAACTAATCAATGACATAATAGCTGTGTAGGGGAAGCAGACCAAACTGTATTGTTATTGTGCATTAGATCAAAGTGTGGTCAGAGGCGGCTCTAGGCTTTGTGAGGCCTTAGGCGAAAATTACACATGAGGCCCCACTCACGCCGTAATAGGAAAAAAAATGATTGAGCACAGGCAAATTAGGAGGCCGCGAGGCCCCTGTGAGTGCGAGGCCTTAGGCAACCGCCTAATTTGCCTAATTAGAGAGCCGCCTCTGAGTGTCATCTGCCTTTGGTATTAGTATGGGCAGAATTGCCTGAAATACAAGAGTTGATGAACACTATTATTAATATTTGTCAGGCAAATCAGTTTGACATCATGTATATTAAACGTGTATATAAAGTAGCTGTGCCATCTATTATTTATATTGAAGTACTACAAATGATGATGATCTTTGTTTTTAAAATTGCTATTTATGACAGTGGGGTATCAGGGCCCATGTCTGCATTCATACATGTGTTTAGCTTTCATTCTTGCTGTCTCCATTGTTTCAGATGGGTCTTTTTCTAGTTAAAGGTAAATGTCTGAGGCATTGTTCTATTTGTAATGCTTAAACTTTATTCTGATTAAACAATGACTGTATGTATATAAATGGCTCTCTGAAAGTTCTGTGCTCAGCCTTGAATAGAAACATTTACTTCATTGCATTATTAAGGATAGTGACAGCATGAAGCAGGTGCTGAATGCAGCTGTCAACTCACTACAATAGCCCTGCTAAGCTCTGTCATTTGAGTTAAACAACTGTTATTAATATTGATGCATAGTCTGTTCATGACTGTTATCAGGGGTCATTCTATGGTAAGCCTGAGCTGTATCTAGAAACTACTCAAACTAGATAAATGCAGGTTATAGTAACCACCCTAGGTATGAAACCTTGTTATGGAGGTCTGTGTGAGAGCAGAGAGAAGCGATGTTTACATTTGGTTTCCATTGAGTACTATGCGATTGATGTGATTGGACACAGCAATCACATGGTACACCACCATGTGATCACCCTGACACAGCGGTAATGTGATCTGCTGTGTCCAGGGGACACACCAATCACCAGGCTCCCACATGCAAGCTCTGTGAGCTGTGCAGGAGCCACCGATGCAAGCTGACTTATTGGCATGTTAACCCACATCGGTGCTGCTTTCAGTCCGCTGTTTATAAGCTGTGGATGGACGGGAAGTGGTTAAAGATACCTAGAGTTCAAAACATTTTACTTTAAACCATTTTGCTATTATATATTTTCAAATTAATTCATGTATTAGATTTGAAAAGACTAACTCTGCATTTTAGATGTTTGCATTTAGTTATGGCTATTACTGCCCACTTCAAATTAGTGTACTCTTCTTACATTTGGAAGTGAAAGAGCATCCGGTAATTGAACACTCTCAAACACAGGTCATACATGGCTTGCTCCCATTCCGCTATTGCTTCTATCTCACTTATCAGCAATTATTAGCTGAGATAAGAGCTTTTCACATGAGGGATGGGGCATTGGAATAAGTACACATTTAAGCCAGCCGTATATCAGTATGTTTTAGCATTGACTGGTCAAATTTATTTTGGCTTGTGTACAACCAGCCTGGTGGGTTTTTCCTGAATGATCAGCCTGCAGCGCAGATCAGTGTATTCTGATGGCAATACCAAAGTGGGACGGATTCCCCCATCCACCTCAAATGTGTGTTTATCCAAGTGTCAGCTGCTGCAAAATGGAATTAAGAGGACGTTATCGAACATAACAAAAGACTAACTAGTTCCCTATTAATGCCTGGAGACTCAGGCTGTTGCATCACGTCCAGCCTATAGAGGAGGGGAACTGTTCTTCCTGGACAGAGCAGAGGATTATGGGACCTGTAGGCCTGCAGTCAACTCTTATTGTATTTTTGAGCCCCTTCAGAAATATAGATTCCAGAAAGCTGATCCAGCAAAGGATTATGGGAGAACATATATATTTCACTGCTGGTAGGCTCGTTCTCTCGGCCCGGGGACATCAAAGTCATATAGCTGCACCGCAGATCGTCTGACCGGGTGTTCACAGCCAATCTCCACTATCCAATGATTCACACGGCTCAGCTTCATCTGCTATAGCTGATTGCGCACACCAACGGCCTGCCGTCCAATTGCTGTTCCTCCTGCAAAGTTATAAAGAACTGCTCAGCTCATCCTAAAGTGCCGGAGATTTTTTTTGTAACATTTGTAACAGGATTGGTGAAAGGGCAGCTGCCCACCCTTCTGTTTACCCAGTTGTATAAAGACACTGCTAGCAGACACTGGTTGATCCAAATCTATCACGGAATCCTTGCTTTATTGTTCTCTCAGTTCTGTCTGAAGATTTGACTTTGCCATTTTTCATTACTCTTCACATTTAACCACTTGACCTCCTGAAGATTTACCCCCCTTCCTGACCAGGCCATTTTTTGCAATACAGCACTGTGTAACTTTAACTGACAATTGCGCAGTCATGCAACGCTTTACCCAAATAAAATGTATGTCATTTCTTTTCCCTCAAATAGAGCTTTCTTTTGGTGGTATTTGATCACCACTGTGTTTTTTATTTTATGCGCTATAAACAAAAAAAAATTAAATTTTGAAAAAAAAAAAAACAATATTTTTTACTTTCTGCTGTAAAACATATCCAATAAAAAACTGGATAAATCATACATATCTTTGGTAAAAAAAAAATCCCAATTAGTGTATATTGATTGATATGCGCAAAAGGTTTAGCGTCTACAAACTATGGGATATATTTATTTATACTAGTAATGGCGGCAATCAGCAACTTATAGTGGGACGGTGATATTGCGGTGGACATTCTGACACTAATTGACACTTTTGACACTTTTTGGGGACCAGTGACACTAATACAGTGTCACTGTATGACAGTCACTGTACTAATGACACTGGCTGGGAAGGGGTTAACATTGGGGCAAACAAAGGGTTAACTATGTTATGTTATGGTAACTAACTGGTATGATCACATCAACCCTTTAAAACATAAAGCAGTCAGTTTAAGACTGTACTGGCTGTATCACTTTTTTGTCTTTTAGGATAACCTAAACTTTAAAGGATATGTTCACCTTTTTAAAAAAATAAATAAATAAATGCACATCTTTTTGCAGATAAAAATGTGTAGTTATATATTTTTTTATTGGGAGCCTGGAAAGCATTGCACCCACAATCAGCAGATTGTGGGTGCTATGCGGGGCTCTTGCAGGCTCTGTGTGTGTAAGCTGTTTGGCCTTACATCATATGGCCAAGCAGTTACACATTAACAGGAAGCATCAATGAACTACCACAGTGTTCAACAGCGCTGTGGTAGTTCATTGAGAACTACAAGCTGACAGCCACAAAGGCTGCCAGACGTTGTCGTTTTTAATTCACAGAACTCTGTAAATGAATGAAGCGACTGGGCGGGAGCGGAGTCCTGCATGGCCACGTTCTTTGAAGGTGCGGGGGCCGGTGGATTTGTAACATGTTGCATGTTACACCCTGAATATGGGTGTAACTTGTAACAAGTTAAAAAATATTAACTTATCTTTTAATAGGTCCCAAAAAACGAATAAAAAAAAAAAAGTCATAGATGTTAAAACCCAAATCTAGGAAATCCTCCCCTGCAGTGGGGCAGCGCCTACACTGCAAGGGTTAGCTTCTCATTTAGTCTTGGGGAGAGTAAAAGTATTTTAACTTACCTGATCTTCCACTCCCCAGCGGATGGCATGCCCCCATGCCCTGGCAGTGGACTTTTCCTTGCCAGGGCTTTGGGCCCTGCATTGGTCTTGATGGCATCAGGACCTTAGACTGCTAGAGCACGGGGGAGAAGATTCTGTGGTAACCAATCTAGCACTGCAGAAGAGTGGAGGATTGGGTAAGTAGATCTTCTTTTCTAGGTTCCCTAGACCTAAATGAGCAACTTACCCTTGCAGTATGGATACAGCCCACTGTAAGGGATAATTTTTAGGTTTTCCAGAGTTGGTCATTAGAGCAAAGCTGAACAATTCAAACTGAGCATATGATGAAAAAATGCATAGGCAGAGGTATAGGCAGCTGAAGTTAGGCACACATCTCACCTTTCCTGTAAATTTGAGTTTTCCTCTCCCCCTGGAGTGGCTGGCCATTATATTAATAGGGAGGTCCAGTAGATGGATGAAAAGAAAAGTGGAGATTTGCCTATAGCTTTTACTAAGCATAATCTGTGATTATGCATTTGGCCGTCAAATGTTAACCTTGTTTTTCTTAGGTTTATGAGAGGTTTTCTTTTCCTTGGCAGGCAATTACTAAAGTTAAGATGGTTAAGATTAAAATTCCTGGCTATTTTAAAGAGCTTCGCTTGATCGCAAATAAACACACACAAAACCAGGAGTCCCGCGTCTAGGAATTTCTAATTTTATACTTGTACTACAAGTAGTCAGCAAAGGTGATGAGAAGGGTAGTTCTTGGTTCTTCCAGTGGTAGAAAATGTTAACGTAGAAGTCTTGAATGTACCATATCTAAAGACTTGGGGGAAAAAAAACACTCTATACTTGCAAGTTTAGACAGGTAAACAGGCAACGTGTAGGCAGCAGGGATGACATTTGGTGAAATGAAAACTGCTGAGGCCTAGGAGAAAAGCACCATCAGGGTCTCTCAACCTGTTAAACCTACATGCGAAGGTCAGTGTACACTATTAACTTGCTTTGGTGCTGGGATGAATCTAAATAGTACTAAAGGCTCTGTGTTTTCTTCTGACATAAATCAGTATTAAGGAATTTAACTCAAAATAATAAATGTTTTCCTCAAAAATGTCCTGGAACACTCACTTTTTTGCTATCACATCCACAACTTGAGAGTGTTAACTCTTTTTTTTAATTAAACTTTTTATTAAGGTTGTAAACATACAGATTAATAAAGACAAGTATGATAGGTCAGCAGGATAGCATCAATAAACATTAATATAGTATCCTGTGACAATGTAAGATACAACTATTGACAAATACATATGACAACTAGGGATGGGCGAACGGTTCAGCCCAAGCATAAGTTCGGGCTGAACTTTGGTTGATCGGATGTTCTGCGAACACCGAACAATATGCGGTGTTCGGGGCAAATTTGAAAGCCGCTGGAACACCGTTAAAGTCTATGGGACACTAATATGAAAAATCAAAAGTGCTAATTTTAAAGGCTTATATGCAAGTTATTGTCATAAAAAGTGTTTGGGGACCTGGGTTCTGCCCCAGGGGACATGCATCAATGCAATTTTTTTTAAAAAAAACAGCTATTTTTCGGGAGCAGTGATTATTTTAATGCTTAAAGTGAAACAATAAAAATGAAATATTCCTTTAAATATAGTGCCTGGGGGGTGTCTATAGTATGCCTGTAAATTAATGCATTTTTCCAATGTTTAAAACAGTACCACAGCAAAATGACATTTCTAAAGGAAGAATTGTCATTTAAAACTGATCGCGGCTGTAATGAACTGTCGGGTCTCCAGCAGTATAGATAAAACTCATTGAAAAATAGAGCATGGGATTCCCCATGGGGGGGGGGGGGGGCAGTCCATTACCAGGCCCTTTGGGTCTGGTATGAATATTAAGGAGAACCCCAGAAACAAAAAAAATATAAAATTGTGTGGGGGTCCCCCTAAAATCCATACCAGGCCCTTGGGGTCTGGTATGGATTTTCAGGGGAACCCTGCGCCAAAATAAAAAAAAATGGCGTAGGGTCCCCCAAAATCCATACCAGACCCTTATCCGAGCATGCAACCTGGCAGGCCGCAGGAAAAGAGGGGGGTGAGAGAGCGCCCCCTCTCCTGAACCGTACCAGGCCACATGCCCTCAACATGGGGAGGGTGCTTTGGGGTAGCCTTTTTAAAACGGTTGTTTTTTAAACATTTAGCATTGATACATGTCCCCTGGGGCAGCTTCTCTAATGGAAGGGGTTATAGAGGTTTTTTAATATCTAGGGATCAGGGTTCTGCCAGCCAGAATACAAAATCAGAATAGACTCTTTTTTAATATTTTTAATAGAAACGAGATCATGAAGAGAAGGGCTACTTCAGGATGTTCTGGCCATTGTTAAGTTGAGATTAGGTGGCCTATTTTAAAAACAGTTTCCAAAAATAATCTTCCAGCAGTATAAATAACAGAATCCATTTTATAATTAGGTAAATGTGGAAAAGGATAGCAGAGCAGGCTTTTGAGATATCCAAAACTACAATTTATAAAGTATTGACATCACAATAAAACATGATTAAAATATTATTGCTCCTTAATGCATGTCATTCCAATGCCTCAAATACTATATATACGAGTCCCCAAATCAGACCTATTTGTCAGTATCACACATTTTGCATTACTTTGCAATCATCAAGATTTCCATGTAAGTGTATCAACAGTGGACTGGATATTCTTTCTCAATGCAATTTAAAGATGTGGATTTCGCTCCAGCATAATTGAGTATTTTATTTTATACAGAACAAAAGAAAAATTGTGTGCTACTATGTACATACCAGTATTAACCCTTTCCTTTCATTTGCTTATCTGCTCCTCTGCCCTACTGCTGTCCTGCCAAAAAAAGTACTCCTAGATATGGGGGGGAAAGTGACATTCCCCTTCCTCTCCCCAATGGGTAAAGTATAGTTCCCCCTTGAAAGAAACCTGCCATAAGAGAAACACGAATGCTGCTATTGTTTACATTTTTTTATGAAAATGCTAGGATTCTGGCTGTCATGATGATTCTCTTACTTCAGTACTTGGAGTCACTGGTACAAAAGCAGTAAGCAAATCCCAAAGTTCTGACTTGTTTCTGACATTCTTGAGCTACATAATACTGCAGTCAGTATGTCAACATAACGCCTAGAAAGCATTGTCAGCGCCCATTTACCTATTACAGGTTTTACTTAACATGCTATTTAGCATTTGGTGGATTAGAAACATAGAAACATAGGAGAGTGATGGTAGAAAAAATACCAAATGGTCCTTCAATTCTGTCCCATTTTTATACATATACTCTATGTTGTATGTTTCTTTTCTTTTTTTTGCCCGAGTATAGATCTTTGAGTATTTTATTACTGTGCAGCCAGTATTAAAACACAGGTGAGAATGATGCTTTGTTACAACTGCCTGTCTGACATCTCTCTTACATTACAACCAATAGATCCACAGCTGGGAAATTTTAGGGGACAAGTATATATATAAATATTCTGCATTTAATATTTGTTGAGATGAAATTATTTGAATGCACCACTAGAGGGCACTGCATTCCAAATTATTATGTTCACTATATCTAGTTAGTGAATTTAAATGTGACACTAGGGCTAATTTGCTAAAACTGGAGAGTGAAAATCTGGTACAGCTATGCATGGTATCCAATCAGCTTCTAACTTCAGCTTGTTCAATTAAGCTTTGACAATAAAACCTGGAAGCGTATTGGTTTCTTTGCAGCACTGCACCACATTTTGCTCTCTGCAGTTTTAGTAAATCAACCCCATTGCTTTTTGTATCTGGAGCATAACTGCCTGTTGTTTCTAATTTCAAGATCACTCCCAACTATAGTAAGTGATTTGTGACCCTGGAAATAATATTGGTTTTAGTATGACCACTTGTTTCATTAAATCCTTCTTTTTCTGCACATTTTTTTTATTGTATATTAATCATTAGGAGTTTTTTTGTTCTTTTTTTAGTGAGAAGCAGCATTTGCTAAATAAATTGCAACGTTGGAATTTATTTCCCAGAATAAATTATAAAGCCATAATTAGACATTTATTTTTCTGGCTAGTTATAACTGTTGTTTACTGTGTTTGTCTTGTGCTTTGGAACTTTGGTTATACAACAGATTGGTTAAAAGGTCCCGCTTAAAAAAAAAAAAAGAAAGGTCCCCCATAAATGGGCATATGTTTCATACAACTTTTTATGTGTGTTGAACTTTAGAATTTATAATATGAGCTATACTATGCGCTACTCTGATAGTGTTCTGTAAATACGATGGCATAGTACATGAGAGTATCCATTGCAGTTCATTTAATTTCCTATACCGCCACCACCACCAAAAAATAAGGTATCAGGCTTTAACCTCCCTGGCGGTATGATTATGTCAGATTTTTGATGCTGAAAGCGGTACAGTTGTTTTGGATGGAAATTTGGCGTTTTTATATTGTAGGCCTACAATATTATATTGTACTCACTTAAATCTGTCCAAACAAGAGTCTAGTAGACATCCCGGGTATGATAAAGTTTGAAACACAAAATCATAAATTATAATATAATAAATAAGAATAAATAATAACAAATAATAATATAATAATACATTTTATTCAATACATTTTAGTCAGTAATATAATCAAATCAAAAACACTGACATTTTTTTTGTCCAAACAAGGGTGCAATGTTACTAGTCATATTGCTTCAGTAAACATCCCGGGTATGGTAAATAAAAAATAAAAAATGGAACTGTACAAAGTCCGACGTCACAATCAGGAAAAAAGGACCTGGTTTCCTTTTGGTTTCTCTTTCCACTGTCATCACGCTTTGAGCAACAAACCACGCACATCCTTGTGGGTGCTGACTTTTTTTCAGGTGGTGGGAAGTTGTTCATGAAGTGACGACCAGTCAGGCATTCCGGGTTGACAATGCCAGCAGCATGATGTCCAGCTCTATTCACAGCCGTTGGTTTTTGGTGGTTCAGAAAGATCAGTTCGGCAACTTTCCAAACAAAGTCAGCATGAACCACACTCTTTCTTTTCTTTCTTTTTTTTTTTTTGCAGAATGTAGGCATTCCACAAGCATTGCTCAAGAAGATGCCTGAAGAGCTTCTTGTAATACTTTTTTTGTTGTTTTCTCATTGCTGGATAAAATGTCATTGCCTGGTCGGCTCTGTCAACACCTCCCATGATGTTGTTGTAGTCGATCACTACCTGTGGTTTCATGATGTCTTTCCCACCTTTTGTGTGTACCATGACAGTGGAGGTGTTATGGATTGTACTCATTGGGCACTTATCTTTTTTGTCGCGCCATCGTAGTGCCATCGTTTTGCTTTTCTGTCAGGCAACCATTTCTCCTGTCTTGAGCTTCTTATTGCCAAAGATTGGCGGCATGTCAGGCAGGTTAGCCCTAACGGTTCCATAGGCATTAATTTTGTTCTGTAGAAAGAAATCATAAACTTCAGGAGATGTGTAAAAGTTGTCTGTAGTTACACAATAGCCCTGATTTAGCAATGGCTCAATCAGTGAAAGAACGGAAGATGTTGCCATTCCATAATTACTGTATTTTGGGTTGAATTTGGTTCCTTTCCCAGTGTATACGACATAATTCCAAATGTAACCAGTGCTTGATTCACATAGCATGAAGGATTTTATGCCAAATCATGCTCTCTTATGCCATGTATTGTATCCAGCTCAACCTTCCATTGTAGGCCATTAGACTTTCATCTATGCTTATGTCTCTATCTGGCACATAGCTCCATTGGAAATTGTTCTGAATCATTTGATATACCTCCCAAATCTTCTTGAGTTTTGGTGCTGGATGAGTAGTTTCATCAAATTCTTCATTATTTTCAAAGTGCAAATACTTTACTATCAGGGAAAATTTGTACTCCGACATGATGGTGCCAAAAAAGTGGCTAGTAATTTATTGGTTGTCCAATACCACTTCTGCAGGGGTTTCCCCATCACTGCCTGAAGAATTATTAGGCCCAGAAAGTTCCAAATGTCCTCTTTGGTCACTGGTTCCCACTTTCTGCTCCTTGAAAACCTCTGATGCGTAGCAGCTTGTTGCTCCTGGTACCGGTTTGTCTCCGTAACTATTTTTTCAATAACCTCATCGGTCAAAAATAGTTGGAGGTATGCCAAGGGGTTGTAATCTTCAACATTCACTTTGATACCAGGTGCTCCAGTAAATGGGAATCTTTGTTGCGCTGCGTGATCCGTACCACAGTCAATAGAGCACCAAGTTCGCACATTACTGAGGTCAGTCGCAGGATCGTCGCTGAAATCACTTTCTGTGTCTGCTGACGAATTTCCCCACAAATCACTATCACTCAATTCTGCAAGTGATTCTGTATTGCTATCGCTGTTTTCCAGCAGGTCATAAACCGCTTTTGAGGTAGAGGTGTGATTTTTTGATGCCATGGTCGTTCTCCAGTATCCAGGCAGAAAGTACAGTAAAACTGCAGGCAAGGGCACTGGACAAAACACTAGGGGGGGAGGTCAGATTATTTGATACAGTAATGTAATCCAATAAGATTACAATGTATTGTGTGTGTTCTGATTTATACATTTAGAATTTGCCGCCGGTTCCACCCCCCTGCGTTTGCAACGCTCTCAGGGAAGGGAAGCCAGAACACACAGAGCATCAGGCGGAAGATCCGGGCCGTCAGACACAGCAGGAATACATTGCGGGGACAAGGTAAGTCACCTCTAATGGTTTGCTCGGGGTTACTGCTAATGGTACTGAAATTTCACCCAGAGCCATACTCGGGAATACCGGCAAGGAGGTTAATTAAATGTTTATTGAGAGTCACTCAAAGATCATAAACCCACAGAGCATAAGGATATTAACCAATTTCAGGATTAAAGTAGAACTATAGGCAAAACTTTTTTTTATTTCACTTTGGATAGAGTAAGGGAAGGTTTTAACCCCTGTAAGGTTGAATTTTGCCCTTTGTCCGAATGGGGGATTTACCTTACTTTCCTGCCCCATAGCCAAAACAGGAAGTGAGAGGAAATCCCTGCAAATTAAGGGAATCATTTGGTGACCCCCAGGTCACCAGAACTAGTGTCCCCATTGGGGGATATTGGGGGACAATACTTATATAGAGACAACCCAAAATTTGTGATTTTCTTTTACTTTAGATGATAACGGTAAACAGGATAAATAGCAAGGGTGAATCTCCCTAACGGGGGCACAGACAGCAATAACAAATGATAGGTGTTCTAATCCCTCTCTACTCTATCCAAAACTTAAAAAAAAGACTTTTGTCTTTAGTTGTACTTTAAACACGTAAAGCGGAGTTCCAACTGTATTTAATCTTTTTTTTTTTTTTTTTGGATGAACATTGTTTGTTTAAAACTCATATTTATAGTACTCACGTTTTAGGGATCTATCGCCGCTCGATTGCTGATTTCCTATGCACCGCCTGTTCTTGCGCATGCGCAGTATGTACGGCTCGCTTGCTTGCCATCACAACGGGCAGGGTTGTCGGAAGAAATCTCGCAATGAAATCTTGCGATGCTGAGCCGCTGGGAAATTACGTCTCACTAGCCGTGGGTGGGAGAAGGAGGAAGTGCAATAGATCAGCTTATAAACAAGGTAAGGAGACGGGAAAAAAAGAATAACCGCTCAGTGAGTAAATTATTAGCATTAATAGATTGATTAAGAAAAAGTTAAAAAAGTGGGTGGAACTCTGCTTTAAGGACCGAGCCTCTTTTTGGCACTTTTTGTTTACAAGTTAGAATCATTTTTCTTTGCTAGAAAATTACTTAGAACCCCCACAACATTATATATTTTTTTTTCAGACACCCTAGAGAATAAAATGGCGGTCGTCTTACAAGCGCAATTTTTTGGAATAGATACAGGTTTTTGACTTAAAAATAAGACAACAGTAAATTTAGCGCAATTTTTTTATAATATGAAAGATATTGTTACGACGAGTAAATTGATACCCAACATGTCATGCTTCAAAATTGCACCGCTCATGGAATGGCGACCAACTTTGACCAATCTCCATAGGCGACATTTAAAAATTTCTACAGGTTACATGTTTAGAGTTACAGAGGAGGTCTAGTGCTATAATTATTGCTCTCGCTGTAACGATCGCGGTGATACCTCACATGTGTAGTTTGAACATTGGTGTCATATGCGACTTACATATGCGTTCACTCGGCGGGACAGGGCGCTTTAAAAAAAAAAATTCTTATTTATTTAACGTGTTTTTTATTTTTACACTGTCCTTTTAAAAAAAAAAAAAATTGTCTCACTTTTATTCCTATTACAAGGAATATAAACATCCCTTGTAATAGAAAAAAAAGCATGACAGGACCTCTTAAATGTGAGATCTTGCAAAAAAAAAAATGTCCCCTTTAGGACAATTGGGTGGAAGTGACGTTTGACGTCGCTTCTGCCATTTAATGTTATGGAGCCGAGTGGGGGTCATCTTTCTTCACTCGGCTCTATGTCTCAGAGCATAAAGGATGCGATTGTCTCCGCCGCTACCGACGGCTCCGGTAAGTGGCGGAGATGAGCGGAATGCGGCGGGAGGGGGCCCTCTCCCGCCCCCGATAAAAGTGATCTTGCAGCGAATCAGCCACAGAGACCACTTTTATCTGAAAGCCAGCCGCTCACCGTTGTTGAAAATACAGGGGTTATGTATAAAAAATACAACAAATACAACACCACTTGACTGTTTTTTTTTGTTTGTTTTTGCGGGGCAATCTACTATATATATATAGAACGGGCTCAGGCGGCTACTGTGCAAGAGCCCTCTATATATATATATATATATATATATATATATATATATATATATATATATAGAGGGCTCTTGCAACAGTGGCCACCTGAGCCCATTCAACATAATGCCTGGCATATTTCCTCCACCCAGGTGGCCTAGGCTATCATTAGGATTAATGGCTGGGCATTGCTGTGCTAGTGTATACGGTGGTGCTATCATAAACACAAGTGCAGAGTACGAGCATTTGCAAAAAATAGGAAATGTTTTATTGTTTTCAGAAAAGAGCAAGTAAAATGTAAATAGCAATTTTTAAATATTTTTTTGTAAGTTATGCTAAGAGAACATGTAAATCTAAAGTGTTATCCTAATTTGGCAGCAAAAGTGGAAATGCACTTTAAGTGAGAAAGGGAAGGGAAATGTGACTTTCCCAAAAGTTTGTGTAAGATATTTTAGGAGCTGAAATACTCATTAAGGAGGTCAAGACGGCAAATTAAGAGGTTTGTAGTGATGTGGCAAGTGTGAATTGTCATCTTGTGGAGCCTGAAATACAGCATTACAACATTTTGTTCAAGGGCAAGTTGCTTTATGGTATGCATTATGTTACTATGTAATAACAGTAGTGTAATTCCTGTGGGAGCATTTTCATTACTGATTTATATAATGCCAATATATTCCGCAGTACTGTACTGTGTGAGGCTATGTAGTGGCTATTACAAGATTAAATACATAAAAAAACACTGGTCTGCAATTTATAATTATTGAGTTTAAGCCTTTAAGCCAGACATGCTGATAGTGATTACACATGTGCAAATGAACAATAATTGTTTATGTACCAGTCAATACCACCAGAAAATAATGGTATTGGTTAAAAAGCATAGCAATTTAACATCAATCATCAACTGACATACAAACATAGGAAATGCCCCCAAAAACTTCAGAAAATTTGGTCTCGATGGCTAGACTCCAATTTTGAGTTTTCCGATGATCCTGTGGAAAGTTAATAGTGGGATAGATCCCTGGTTTGGGATAATTGTATATACACTGAGCAAAATTATAAGCGCAACACTTCTGTTTTTGCTCCTATTTATCATGAGCTCAACTTAATGATCTACAACTTTTTCAATGTACACAAAAGGCCTATTTCTCTCATATATTGTTCACAAATCTGTCTGAATCTGTGTCAGTGAGCACTTCTCCTTTGCCAAGATAATCCATCCACCTCACAGGTGTGGCATATCAAGATACTGATTAGAGAGCATGATTATTGCACAGGTGTGCCTTAGGCTGGCCACAATAAAAGACCACTCTAAAATGTGCAGTTTTACTGTATTGGGGGGGTCGGGGGGTGGTCTGAAAATCAGTCAGTATCTGGTGTGACCACCATTCACCTCACGCAGTGCAGCACATCGCCTTCTCATTGAGTTGATCAGGTTGTTGATTGTAGTCTGTGGAATGTTGGTTCATTCCTCAATGGGTGACATGTCAGGTGAGTTTGCTGGCCATGCAAGAACTGGCCATGCAAGAACTGGGATGTTTTCAGCTTCAAGGAATTGTGTACAGATCCTTGCAACATGGGGCCATGCATTATAATTGGGGCTTACGGCGCGGAGTCCCGGTTTTTATATCAACACATTGCAGTGTAAATATTACCCCTCCAAGTACCCTCCAAGTACAAAACATATATCAACAAGTGCACATCGGTGGCCATCAATACTTGACTTGGGGATCAGTATACAATCGATATGAAAAGTATACATGATTGTATATCTGAATGTAACATACACTGTGCATCCTTTTTATAGCAAATTACTAGAATAAACATCTGGTTTCATTGCTAGTGCGTTATAGGGCTCATATCCTTGACATCCTTTTTTAGGGAGGGGGGGTCAGAGGAGAGGGCGCAGATACCCACCTCGGAGAGGCAGGCCACCACCCCCATACCCCCAGTGGCACCCATTTACAGAGAACCACAATGGAGAGAGCAGCAGTATTGGGAGAGAGATCGTGCCCAACAACGAGGCCCAAGGAAGGAAGAAGTAGGGGCTACATGACAGGATCTAGAGTTCAACAAAAAAAGAAGGCGGGAAACACATTAACGGAAATCTATAATGTGCTGAAAATGCCCCCCTCAGCTTATACTGGAATCAAGCACTTCCTGCAGCAGAGAATGACATTTTCTGACACAAATTGGGGGCCCCGTATCTCGGGGCCACTTGGTGCTAGGAACCCCAAATTTGGTGTGCAAACCCAGTGGAACTAGGGTTAGGGTACCCCAAAGTTGGTTCAGAAAATATCATTCTCTGCTGCAGAAAAGTGCTTGACATTTTCCGAACCGACTTTGGGGCCCCGTATCTCGGGGCCTCTTGGTGATCGGAACCCCATCTTTGAAAATGTTGTAGTACTAGTTTCACTGGGTTACGGGGCCCCAAGGTCGATCAACTGTGTCCATCTGCAGCAACCCCAAATCTGCAGCTAGGGGGCATCTAGGAACCCTTAACTACCAAGTTTGAATTTCGGGGGACCTATGGCTGCAAATGGGCACAGTGAAGCATGAAAATGGGCACAGTGAGGCTGCAAATGGGCATTGTTGACCCTCTTTTCCACTTACAGTAGCTGCAAATTTCTCACCCTAGGCTTATACTCGAGTCAATAAGTTTTCCCAGTTTTTTGTGGTAAAATTAGGTGCCTCGGCTAATATTCGGGTCGGCTTATACTCGAGTATATACGGTATTTCTCCTCTTATACCAAAGATCTGGTATTGTTTACTCCAACTGGGCACAGTCCGGACCCCCTAAAGTCTGTAGGACAGTAAACTGTCTCTTTCTTTAGAAAGTTTAGAGACCCCTGTATTATACTATTAACTGTTCTGATCAATCATCCTGTATGCCTGGCAAATCTACTTTTACTAATACACAAATGGTTCTGATAATTGAGCCAATACTATTGACAAATATAGAGTGACCTCCTTGCCAGATGCAATAATTTAGTCAAATGGTGCTGCTTATTTTCTCAACTTATAAAATGGGATAATGGTAAAATATTGATATCTCCAAAAATAACATGGCATTCTCAGATTTTAATCTCCAGAGGGAAACCTGCAAGGGGTGTCTTTTATCATTGTGGGCTTTTGCAATCAAAGGAATGACTATAAAATGACAGAAATCTTCCTTGGCATGAATTATACAAATCACTTTAGGTCAATATATGTGCATGTCCCTGTAGCCTATGATAAAATGCCAATGCTAAGATGGGTTTTTCTTATAAAATGTAAGTCTATCTTTGCTGTAAAAATAAATAAATAACTGTTTTGGACCCCCACAAGAGGAGGTTATTTGGACTTGCTCTATAGATCCACACAGTAGAGCGGGACGCATAGTGCAGGCAAAGGTGCTAGAAACAGAAGCTATCTTCTTTAAAGGTAAACTATCAGTATGAATGCTCGCTATGGCCCCATTCATTCCTACGGGAAAGCCTATTCTCATAGGTTTGCGCAGCCTATTGCATTAGGGTGTTTCATTACATATACTTTTCTACACACAGCCTACCTTACAAAGAATTTTAGGATTAATGTACTTAGAGTGCAGTGGCCAGGAGTATGTTATATGCCACCTAGCATATAGCGTTTTAGTAGTCAGTAGTATAGATTTTAAAACATAGTGTCTATAATGCATGGCTGAGGAGTATGTAACACACAGAGTGCAGGGGTCCGAGTATGTAATACAGAGAGTGCAGGGGTCAGGAGAACATATGACAGAAAGTGCAGGAGTCAGGAATGTGTAACGCACAAAGCCACCAAAACCAATAGTTACTCTGTCTTCCCTGTACCCCCCCAAGCCCATATCACCACAGTACAAATCTCCCCTAACATCCCTAAATCCTCCCTACCAGTCCACTCCCTCAGTACAGATACCCCCATCCCAAAAAACCCTCAGTAAAGACCCCCCACCACAGACCCCTCAGTAAAGCGTGATCCCCCAGCACTGACCTTAGTACAGACACCCAATCCCCCCCAGTACAGATACCCCTCCCTACAGTACAGACCCCTTAGTACAGACACCATCACCCCTTCCTCACAGTACTGACCCTCAGTACCGATACCATCACTGTCCTTAGTACAGACTCCTCAGTGCAGTACAGTCACTACCCTTTCCCAGTACAGACTTCTCGGTACAGACACAACTCCGCCTTCCCAGTACAGACCTCCAGGAAAGGACTCCCTCCTCCCTAAACTCACTCAGCAGCCCAGATGCAGTGGCAGTTCAGAGTGAGGGGAAGTCCTGTACTTACGACTGTCATATAACTGGAGCTGATGAAGAGCCTTCCCTTGGCTCTGAACTTCTGCTCTCATGGCAGCAGGGGGTGTTGACTCTTTAGGGGTGCAGTGCAGCACTGTGGAACACAAAAAAAGAATGTTGGATGGACACATGATCCCCAGAGAGTCGTCAGTCAGTATGGACCACCCCCCCCCCCCCAAGTACACTGCTGCTCAGCAAGGACATTTTCAAGGCTGTGTGGCACTGGATAGGGCTGCTGAAAATGGGAAGAAAGTAGGTATTTGACTAGGTAGCTGGGGGCTTGATTAAAGGACAGCTTAAACCAAAGGTACAGCTGTCCTTAAGTAATTGGGGATTGTTGCTAAAATATATTTTCTTATATATGGGGTATGTCCGGCTTGAGGTAGAACACCCAAGAGATTAGCACCTCATCCCAAATAGTTAAATGTATGTAGGAAGAGAGGAAAAATGGATTTTAACTGACAAATAATGAAAATCAATGGAATAAAATTAGTAATACAGTAAACCCCCCTCCATCGCTGGGGTTATGTTCCGGACCCACCCGCGAAAAGTGAAAAACCGCGAAATAGAAAGACCCTATTTAAATACATCCTAGGCATGTTTTGTTAATTTTTTAATAGCATTTAAAGGTCTTCAAACACACTTTTATGCAATAGAAACACATTAAAGATAGAGAGAGAGATCAAGAGGATTTTTAAAACACAAAAATATTGTCTTAACAGTACAGTATACTGTACAGTACAGTAAAAAATAGAGTACATAACTGCGAAAATGGCGAAATATTACCACAATATCAGAATAACAGGTCCTAATTAAAATACCGCGATATACCGGGACCGCAATAACTGAACCGCAATATAGCGGGGGTTTACTGTACTTTTAATGAGAATATAGTTAAAAATAAGTAGACAAAACCACTTGGGTCATAAATGATCAACGATTGGTGATACAGGTGGTCACAGGCGAATATTGAGCTTTAAACAGAGATTGCTTGTTCATATATTAACCGGACATGTTTCGCATTTAGCTTCATCAGGGGATATACGAATAAAAGAAGCGAAAAAGACTGTACAGAAATATGAACAAAAAAAGAAATACAATTAGGTACAAAATAGCAAAACATGCATTATCTTGAATGCAAACATACAGTGGTGTGAAAAAGTGTTTACCCCCTTCCTCATTTCCTGTTCCTTTGCATGTTTGTCACACTTAAGTGTTTCGGAACATCAAACCAATTTAAACAATAGTCAAGGACAACACAAGTAAACACAAAATGCAATTTGTAAATGAAGGTGTTTATTATTAAAGGTGAAAAAAAATCCAAACCATCATGGCCCTGTGTGAAAAAGTGATTGCCCCCCTTGTTAAAACATACTATAACTGTGGTTGTCCACACCTGAGTTCAATTTCTCTAGCCACACCCAGGCCTGATTATTGCCACACCTGTTCACAATCAAGGCATCACTTAAATAGGAGCTGCTTGACACAGTAAGGTCCACCAGAAGATCCTTAAAAGCTACACATCATGCCGAGACCCAAAGAAATTCAGGAACAATTGAGAAAGAAAGTAATTGAGATCTATCAGTCTGGAAAGGGTTATAAAGCCATTTCCAAAGCTTTGGGAATCCAGCGAACCACAGTGAGAGCCATTATCCACAAATGGCGAAGACATGGAACAGTGGTGAACCTTCCCAGGAGTGGCCGGCCGCCAAAAATTACCCCAAGAGCGCAGCGACGACTCATCCAAGAGGTCACAAAAGACCCCACAACAACGTCCAAGGAACTGCAGGCCTCACTTGCCTCAGTTAAGGTCAGCGTTCATGCCTCCACCATCAGGAAAAGACTGGGCAAAAATGGCCTGCATGGCAGAGTTCCAAGGAGAAAACCACTGCTGAGCAAAAAGAACATCAAAGCTCGTCTCAATTTCTCCACAACACATCTTGATGATCCCCAAGACTTTTGAGACAAAAGTGGAACTCTTTGGAAGGTGTGTGTCCAAGTATATCTGGCGTAGAAGGAACACTGCATTTCAGAAAAAGAACATTATACCAACAGTAAAATATGGTGGTGGTAGTGTGATGGTCTGGGGCTGTTTTGCTGCTTCAGGACCTGGAAGACTTGCCGTGATAAAAGGAACTATGAATTCTGCTGTCTACCAAGAGATCCTGAAGGAGAATGTCCGACCATCTGTTCGTGTACTCAAGCTGAAACGAACTTGGGTTCTGCAGCAGGACAATGATCCTAAACACACCAGCAAGTCCACCACCGAATGGCTGAAGAAAAACAAAATTAAGACTTTGGAGTGGCCTAGCCAAAGTCCTGACCTGAATCCTATTGAGATGTTGTGGTATGACCTTAAAAAGGCCGTTCATGCTCGAAAACCCTCTAATGTAACTGAATTAGGACAATTCTGCAAAGATGAGTGGGCCAAAATTCCTCCAGGACGCTGTAAAAGCCTCATTGCACGTTATCGCAAACGCTTGGTTGCAGTTGTTGCTGCTAAGGGTGGCCCAACCAGTTATTAGGTTTAGGGGGCAATCACTTTTTCACACAGGGCCATGATGGTTTGGATTTTTTTTCACCTTTAATAATAATCGCCTTCATTTACAAATTGCATTTTGTGTTTACTTGTGTTGTCCTTGACTATTGTTTAAATTGGTTTGATGTTCCGAAACACTTAAGTGTGACAAACATGCAAAGGAACAGAAAATGAGGAAGGGGGCAAACACTTTTTCACACCACTGTATATGTATACATATAAAGGTGCATGTGTCCCCTGCCAATATCCGCCCCCAAGGGAGGTAAACCTACCGCGCCAAACCTCATAAAGGACAACCAGCACCACGGGAGAACCAATCGACCCAAATTAGAGGGACTCTTTGTGGCCACAGAAGGCACACAAGGTGACCAAGCTACAAATGCATAGAAAAGGAAAAGATGGGTATATAAAAGAGTTTATGGTTATTAGATTAGGCACATATCTAAAAATGTGAAAAATATCTATATTTGATAATATGGACACTCACTTCAATTCAGAGCATAGTCTGGAAGGGTTTGAGATGTAATAAACATATGTATAAATCCAGTAGAAATGTACTGAATGAATCTATAGAAGAGAAATAGGGAGTGGGCATTGAAGTGTGCATATATATATATACGCATATATATATATATGTATACCTAAACGTATGTATATACGACTATATGAACATAGATAATAGGGGGGAAGGAAAGGGGAAGAAAAAATTTGAAAATTTATATAAAGAATACAAAGGGGATATCATAGTGAGCGAAATTGACTGATTTGTGTATGGGCACAGTTAATCCAAGGAGAGTATGAATGAGAAAACAAAGGGATCCGCTAGGCAGGGAGAGGGTCGGACATAGCAAGGACACCAACCAAGCCCAGGACTGGTGACCACCATTAAACAGTCCAAAGGCTAAGAGGCTTGGCAGGGGAGCATAAACCCAAAATAATAACAGAATGTTAATAAAAAGGAAAAATAAAGAAAGAATGAAAACAAACATTATAATTTGTAGTATAGTAAAAAACAGAGCAAGGTAAAATAAGATAACAATAACATACTGAATACATGTAATAAATAGTTGATATAAATGCAAAATTGGATGTTACATGATATAAGGAGAAAAGGGGAAGAAAACAAAGGGAAAGGGAGGAAGGAAGAAAAAGGGGGGGGGGGGGTTGTTAGGGAAGAAAGGAAGAGGGGGGGGGGAGATTAACAAAGACTGATGTCTCACAAATGTGGGGAAATAGAGGGAGAAAAAAATAATGGGCTAAACATTAAAAAAACGACTTAAAGCTCAAGTTTTCATTGAAACCAGGGAATTTAGTGGCTTTTAAAGTGTAAATCCAGCGAGCCTCAAGTTGCAGCAAAGTTTGATCCACACTGCCACCTCTAATGTGCAGTGGAATATGCTCCAGAGCCGTAAATATGATCATATTGGCATTGAATTTATGATAAATTCCTACATGCCTGCTAATGGCTGTATCCATCTTACCTTTTCAAATGGGTTTGATGTGGTCTCTAATACGTTTAAAGAAAGGACGTATAGTCTTTTCGATATAAAAACCGCCACATATGCACTTAGCTAAATAAACGACTGGAGTTTGACAGGTAACTCGGTATTTAACAGAGTGGGTGTGACCATCCGGAAGTATACATTCGGTACTATTTGCTATAAATGGGCTGTCACAGTGTCCACATGAAAAAGTGCCGGAATTTTTGGTCTCAGTGGGATATTCCTGCACCATGTAATCAGACGCTGGCGATGGTTGCTGGAACCGATCATACCTTGGGGCTGCGGACTAAAAAATTGGACGCATCGGTCAGACGTCCACCTTCCCCACCGCTCCTTCTGCCACTGACCGAAGCCTCAGCAACTCGCGCTTTGCAGGATCAGGGAGGCCATCTTTTAATAGAAGTCCTGTGGGTGCTTATGCAAAGAAAATAGAGGAGCTCTGTGTGATGCCACTAACACACTAGAAGTCCTGTGGGTGCTGCTGAGAAGAATATATAGGAGCTCTGTGTGATGCCACTAACACTAGAAGTCCTATGGGTGCTTCTGCAAAGAAAAATAGAGGAGCTCTGTGTGATGCCACTAACACACTAGAAGTCCTGTGGGTGCTTCTGCAAAGAAAATAGAGGAGCTCTGTGTGATGCCACTAACACACTAGAGAAGTCCTGTGGGTGCTGCTGAGAAGAATATATAAGCTCTGTGTGATGCACTAACACACTAGACGTCCTATGGGTGCTTCTGCAAAGAAAATAGAGGAGCTCTGGTGTGATGCCACTAACACACTAGAAGTCCTGTGGGTGCTTATGCAAAGAAAATAGAGGAGCTCTGTGTGATGCCACTAACACACTAGAAGTCCTGTGGGTGCTTATGCAAAGAAAATAGAGGAGCTCTGTGTGATGCCACTAACACACTAGAAGTCCTGTGGGTGCTGCTGAGAAGAATATATAGGAGCTCTGTGTGATGCCACTAACACACTAGAAGTCCTATTGGTGCTTCTGCAAAGAAAATAGAGGAGCTCTGTGTGATGCCACTAACACACTAAGTCCTGTGGGTGCTTATGCAAAGAAAATAGAGGAGCTCTGTGTGATGCCACTAACACACTAGAAGTCCGGTGGGTGCTTCTGCAAAGAAAATAGAGGAGCTCTGTGTGATGCCACTAACACACTAGAAGTCCTGTGGGTGCTATGCAAAGAAAATAGAGGAGCTCTGTGTGATGCCACTAACACACTAGAAGTCCTTGTGGGTGCTGCTGAGAAGAGAATATATGAGCTCTGTGTGATGCCACTAACACACTAGAAGTCCTATGGGTGCTTCTGCAAAGAAAATAGAGGAGCACTGTGTGATGCCACTAACACACTAGAAGTCCTGTGGCTGCTTATGCAAAGAAAATAGAGAGCTCTGTGTGATGCCACTAACACACTAGAAGTCCTGTGGGGTGCTTCTGCAAAGAAAATAGAGGAGCTCTGTGTGATGCCACGAACACACTAGAAGTCCTGTGGGTGCTTCTGAGAAGAATATAGAGGAGCTCTGTGTGATGCCACTAACACACTAGAAGTCCTATGGGTGCTTCTGCAAAGAAAATAGAGGAGCTCTGTGTGATGCCACTAAACACACTAGAAGTCCTGTGGGTGCTTATGCAAAGAAAATAGGGAGCTCTGTGTGATGCCACTAACACACTAGAAGTCCTGTGGGTGCTTCTGCAAAGAAAATAGAGGAGCTCTGTGTGATGCCACTAACACTCTAGAAGTCCTGTGGGTGCTTCTGAGAAGAATATATAGGAGCTCTGTGTGATGCCACTAACACACTAGAAGTGTGATGCCACTAACACACTAGAAGTCCTGTGGGTGCTTATGCAAAGAAAATAGAGGAGCTCTGTGTGATGCCACTAACACACTAGAAGTCCTAGTGGTGCTTCTGCAAAGAAAATAGCTCTGTGTGTGTAATGGGACTAACACACTTCAAGTCCTATAGGTGCTTCTGGGAACAAAATATAGCTCTGTGTGTGTGATGGGACTAACACACTTCAAGTCCTATAGGTTCTTCTGGGAACAAAATATAGCTCTGTGTGTGTGATGGGACTAACACACTTCAAGTCTATAGGTGCTTCTGGGAACAAAATATAGCTCTGTGTGTGTGATGGACTAACACACTTTAAGTCCTATAGGTGCTTCTGGGAACAAAATATAGCTCTGTGTGTGTGATGGGACTAACACACTTCAAGTCCTATAGGTGCTTCTGGGAACAAAATATAGCTCTGTGTGTGTAATGGGACTAACACACTTCAAGTCCTATAGTGCTTCTGGGAAGAAAATATAGCTCTGTGTGTGTAATGGGACTAACACACTTCAAGTCCTATAGGTGCTTTCTGGGAACAAAATATAGCTCTGTGTGTGTGATGGGACTAACACACTTCAAGTCCTATAGGTGCTTCTGGGATGAAAATATAGCTCTGTGTGTGTAATGGGACTAACACACTTCAAGTCCTATAGGTGCTTCTGGGAAGAAAAATATAGCTCTGTGTGTGTGATGTGACTAACACACTTCAAGTCCTATAGGTGCTTCTGGGAAGAAAATATAGCTCTGTGTGTGTAATGGACTAACACACTTCAAGTCCTATAGGTGCCTCTGGGAACAAAATATAGCTCTGTGTGTGTGATGGGACTAACACACTTCAAGTCCTATAGGTGCTTCTGGGAAGAAAATATAGCTCTGTGTGTGTGATGGGACTAACACACTTCAAGTCCTATAGGTGCTTCTGGGAAGAAAAATAAGCTCTGTGTGTGTGATGGGACTAACACACTTCAAGTCCTATAGGTGCTTCTGGAACAAAATATAGCTCAGTGTGTGTGATGGGACTAACACACTTCAAGTCCTATAGGTGCTTCTGGGAAGAAAATAAAGCTCTGTGTGTGTATTGGGACTAACACACTTCAAGTCCTATAGGTGCTTCTGGGAAGAAAATATAGCTCTGTGTGTGTGATGGGACTAAACACACTTCAAGTCCTATAGGTGCTTCTGGAAGAAAATATAGCTCTGTGTGTAATGGGACTAACACACTTCAAGTCCTATAGGTGCTTCTGGGTAAGAAAATATAGCTCTGTGTGTGTAATGGGACTAACACACTTCAAGTCCTATAGGTGCCTCTGGGAACAAAATATAGCTCTGTGTGTGTGATGGGACTAACACACTTCAAGTCCTATAGGTGCTTCTGGGGAAGAAAATATAGCTCTGTGTGTGTGATGGGACTAACACACTTCAAGTCCTATAGGTGCTTCTGGGAAGAAAATATTAGCTCTGTGTGTGTGATGGGACTAACACACTTCAAGTCCTATAGGTGCTTCTGGGAACAAAATATAGCTCTGTGTGTGTAATGGGACTAACACACTTCAAGTCCTATAGGTGCTTCTGGGAAGAAAATAAAGCTCTGTGTGTGTGATGGGACTAACACACTTCAAGTCCTATAGGTGCTTTGGGAACAAAATATAGCTCTGTGTGTGTAATGGGACTAACACACTTCAAGTCCTATAGGTGCTTCTGGGAAGAAAATATAGCTCTGTGTGTGTAATGGGACTAACACACTTCAAGTCCTATAGTTGCTTCTGGGAAGAAAATATAGCTCTGTGTGTGTAATGGGACTAACACACTTCAAGTCCTATAGGTGCCTCTGGAACAAAATATAGCTCTGTGTGTGTGATGGGACTAACACACTTCAAGTCCTATAGGTGCTTCTGGGAAGAAAATATAGCTCTGTGTGTGTGATGGGACTAACACACTTCAAGTCCTATAGGTGCTTCTGGGAAGAAAATATAGCTCTGTGTGTGTGATGGGACTAACACACTTCAAGTCCTATAGGTGCTTCTGGAACAAAATATAGCTCTGTGTGTGTAATGGGACTAACACACTTCAAGTCCTATAGGTGCTTCTGGGAAGAAAATATAGCTCTGTGTGTGTGTAATGGGACTAACACACTTCAAGTCCTATAGGTGCTTCTGGGAAGAAAATATAGCTCTGTGTGTGGAATGGGACTAACACACTTCAAGTCCTATAGGTGCTTCTGGGAACAAAATATAGCTCTGTGTGTGTAATGGGACTAACACACTTCAAGTCCTATAGGTGCTTCGGGAAGAAAATATAGCTCTGTGTGTGTGATGGGACTAACACACTTCAAGTCCTATAGGTGCTTCTGGGAAGAAAATATAGCTCTGTGTGTGTAATGGGACTAACACACTTCAAGTCCTATAGGTGCTTCTGGGAAGAAAATATAGCTCTGTGTGTGTAATGGGACTAACACACTTCAAAGTCCTATAGGTGCCTCTGGGAACAAAATATCCCTCTGTGTGTGTGATGGGACTAACACACTTCAAGTCCTATAGGTGCTTCTGGGAAGAAAATTTAGCTCTGTGTGTGTGATGGGACTAACACACTTCAAGTCCTATAGGTGCTTCTGGGAAGAAAATATAGCTCTGTGAGTGTAATGGGACTAACACACTTCAAGTCCTATAGGTGCTTCTGGGAAGAAAATATAGCTCTGTGTGTGTAATGGGACTAACACACTTCAAGTCCTATAGGTGCTTCTGGGAAGAAAATATAGCTCTGTGTGTGTAATGGGACTAACACACTTCAAGTCCTATAGGTGCCTCTGGGAACAAAATATAGCTCTGTGTGTGTGATGGGACTAACACACTTCAAGTCCTATAGGTGCTTCTGGGAAGAAAATATAGCTCTGTGTGTGTGATGGGACTAACACACTTCAAGTCCTATAGGTGCTTCTGGGAAGAAAATATAGCTCTGTGTGTGTGATGGGACTAACACACTTCAAGTCCTATAGGTGCTTCTGGGAACAAAATATAGCTCTGTGTGTGTAATGGGACTAACACACTTCAAGTCCTATAGGTGCTCGTCTATAGGTAATTTTTGGGTAATTTTTTATATATTTCCTAATTACAGGATCAGCAGAAAGCAGTAGCCAAAATTTCCAAGAATTTATTTAACCTGAGAGTGTTGACTCAAATAGCGAGTAATCACCCTAACAGTTTAGCTTTTTAGGGGGTTTAGAAGAAAAGATAAGGGAATTTCTATGCTTTTGTATTACTCTATTATAGGCTTATTATAGACAAACATGGCTATATCCCCGATTTCTAAGTCTGTTATAGAGATCTCTAGAAGCCTCTTTGAAGTCTTCCTCCCTGCTACAGTTCCGTTTTATTCTTAAGTACTGACTGTATGGAATACTCTTAATTAGTGGCTCAGGGTGTGAGCTCTCAGCGTGCAAAATTGTGTTGCCAGCTGATGGCTTCCTGTAGAGGGAGGAGTTTAACCGTCCATCTGCTTTCAAAGAAATTTCAAGATCTAGAAAAGTTATTTTTGTTTGGCTACAATTCATAGTGAAATTGAGATTAAAGTCGTTAACAGAAATTGTCTGCAAGAATAATCCAAGTTCGACCTCGGTACCAGACCAGAAAATAAGCACATCATCAGTGTAGAGATACCATGATATGATGTGGTCCAAAAAAACAGCAAGGTCATCACGGCAAAAAAGATCCCTTTCCCACCCCCCCCAGGTACAGGTTGGCATATAATGGTCCCCATCGCAACCCCCTGCACCTGGAGGTAGTGGGAAGCGCCAAACATATAAATACATTATGTCTAAGAATAAAGCTCAATAGTTCAATGACAAAAGAATTATACTTGTGGGAAGAAAGTCCGCTTTCAAGTAAATGGCCTGTAATAACATCCAATCCCTTAGTGTGAGGGATGGTGTTATACAGGCTTTCTATATCCAAGGCAACAAGCCATGTATCCTTGGGGAGGTAAATACCTTCAATAGTTTTCAACAAATCTATAGTATCTTTGATGTAAGAAAAAGGGGATGTGACATGGGGATACAAGTAATTGTCAACTAGAGAACTGGTATTTTAAGTCAGGCTAGCACAACCAGATATTATAGGACGGCCGGGTGGTTTTGTTTTTGACTTGTGTATTTTTGGTAGAGCATAAAACGTAGGTAGTTTTGGATCGTTAATATTTAAAAAATTCCAGGTGTTCTTGTCTATGATGCCCTGTTGATATGCTCTAAGAATGATAGTACGGTATTCAGTACAAAAGTTTTCTAATACTGTTTTAGAGATTGGTCGATACCATTTTTTGTTGTTTAGAATATTCAAGCACATGATTTCATAGTCAGATATATTCATAATTACCAAATTTCCCACTTTATCAGCGGGTTTGATGATTATTTCAGGGTTAGTCTGTAACAACTTAATAGCCTATTTTTGTATCTGTGAAAGATTGGAATTTTTTGGGGATTTAAAGTTTAAATCTTCAATGGCCTGAGTTGTTTGTTGAACGAAAGCCCAGATGTTGGGGTTTATATTCAACAAGGGAAACATTCTTGATTTAGGTTTAAAGGATACAGGGGGGGGGGGACACACCAGGAGCGGACATCCCTGGTGGAGAAGCCAACCAAGGGGCGCCAGCATCCTCAGTGTGTCCCTTCTCCCACAGATCCATCAGAACCTCCAAAGGCTTTGGAGGATTTTCTAGATCTTGAAATTTCTTTGGATGCAGATGGACTCCTCCCTCTACAGGAAGCCATCAGCTGGCAACACAATTTTGCACGCATGCCACTAAAGAGTTTTCCATACAGTCAGTACTTAAGAATAAAACAGAACTGTAGTAGGGAAGAAGACTTCAAAGAGGCTTCTAGAGATCTCTATAACAGACATAGAAATCGGGAATATGTCATGTTTGTCTAAAAAAAGCCTATAATAGAGTAATACAAAAGCATAGAAATTCCCTTATCTTTTCTTCTAAACCCCCTAAAAAGTCTGAAACTGTTAGGGCGATTACTCGCTATTCGAATCGACACTCTCAGGTTAAACAAATTCTTGGAAAACTCTGGCTACTTCTTTCTGCTGATCCTGTAATTAGGAAATATATAAAAAATGACCCAAGAATTACCTATAGACGAGCACCTTCATTAAAAGATCGCCTTGTCCGTAGTCATTTTGATATATCCAAACCCCACTGAGACCAAAAATTCAGGCACTTTTTCATGTGGACACTGTGACATCTGCCCATTTATAGCAAATAGTACCGAATGTATACTTCCGGATGGTCACACTCACTCTGTTAAATACAGAGTTACCAGTCAAACTCCAGGAGTAGTTTATTTAGCTAAGTGCATACGGTATGTGGCAGGTTTTATATCGGAAAGACTAAACGTCCTTTCTTTAAACGTATTAGAGACCACATCAAACCCATTTGAAAAGGTAAGATGGATACAGCTATTAGCAGGCATGTAGGAATTTATCATAAATTCAATGCCAATATGATAAAATTTACGGCTCTGGAGCATATTCCACTGCACATTAGAGGTGGCAGTGTGGATCAAACTTTGCTGCAACTTGAGGCTCGCTGGATTTACACTTTAAAAGCCACTAAATTCCCTGGTTTCAATGAAAACTTGAGCTTTAAGTTGTTTTTATAATATTTAGCCCATTATTTTTTCTCCCTCTATTTCCCCACTTTTGTGGGACATCAGCCTTGCTATTTCCTCTTGTTCTTTTCCCTTCCCATTCCCCCCTTCTGTTTTCCTTTGTTAATCTTTCCCCCTCTTCCTTTCTTCCCTAACAACCCCCCCCCCCCCCCCTTTTCTTCCATCCTCCCTTTCCCTTTGTTTTCTTCACCTTTCCTCCTTATATCATATTACATCCAATTTTGCATTTGTATCAACTATTTATTACATGTATTCAGTATGTTATTGTTATCTTATTTTACCTTGTTCTGTTTTTACTATACTACAAATTATAATGTTTGTGCTCATTCTTTCTTTATTATTGCTCTTTATTAACATTCTGTTATTATTTTGGGTGTATGCTCCCCTGCCAAGCCTGTCCCCTTAACCTTTGGACTGTTTAATGGTGGTCACCAGTCCTGGGCTATGGTTGGTGTCCCTGCTATGTCCGACCCTCTCCCTGCCTAGCGGATCCCTTTGTATTTTCCCGTATTGAGTTGGGACACATCTGTTGCCATATGTACACCCAGGGCACTGAGGGATGATTTCCCCTTATCGACGCCCGCTCTGCGCTTTTTTTGCGGCATCCTGGGCCCCATTGGTGGAGTTTTTGCCTTAGGCTTATTCTCCCTTTCTCCATCCCTTTTTCATCTATGTTTTGGAGTGTGTCTCCCTTTCTCCCCCGCCCCTCTGCCCTGTGGCGATTGGCCAGGAGTTGCGTGTTATGTGCGATGTTTGCTGGGCTTCTTCCTCAGATCACCGCCCTTGGCCGAGCTGACACATTAAAGTCTTCTTGTGAAAACGTGTCATAATTTCGATTTATTCCAGTTAAAAGTCTGTCCTGTTATTGTGGTGTTGATAGTAATGATCAATTGGAAATGTAAGAAAACCTGTTCTGCTTGTTATTGTTTCAATTTAATAAGTCAGTGCTGGCCCGTGTTCTCCATTTCCTCCAACTTGTGGCATATTGTACTATGCTCCTCTGACAGCTTAGCTTGAGAGCAGTCTGGTTGTGACTGCAAAATGAGTGTATTCTGAAAGCTATGACCCAATAATCAATTTTAGTGCCATTTTTAGTGCCATCACCACTGACTTCCTAAATGCAGCCGCATGGAACTGTTAAAATACTGTTAGCTCTCAGGAAGCCCTGCTAAAAATGATTATATAGTGGTGGTCAGCGTAGGTGAGAGATCAATTCACCACTCACTGCTCAAGGAACCATTAGCATCTTCTGGAGGAGGCCTGGTTAAGAAAGGCTGTTCTAAGGAAAACCTGCTGTTGACTCAGGCATTGTTTAACAAACAGGAGAGCTAAACATGTAGCTGATTCATATTTTATTATTATTACGGGTATTTATATAGCGCCACCAATTTACACAGCACTTTACATATATATTGTACATTCACATCAGTCCCTGCCCTCAAGGAGCTAACAATCTAAGGTCCCTGACCCACATTCATACATGCATACACTAAGGCCAATTTAGACAGGAGCCAGTTAACCTACCAGCATGTCTTTGGGAGGAAACCAGAGTACCTGTAGGAAACCCACACAGGCACAGGGAAAACATGCAAACTCCATGCAGGTAGTGTCGGGGTTTAGATTTGAACCGATGACCCTAGTGCTGCTAAGCTCCTTTCTTGTATTTTATTCATTTATACAGAATTTAAAAGGAGTTCCTGCCCTTTAAGGAGCTTATACCATTTTGTCATACAGGCACACACATCATACTTAATAGAGCAGCCTTTCTCAAACCTTTGTTCCATGGATGAACCCTTAACCACTTCAATACCAGGCACTTAGACACCTTCCCGCCCAAGCCAATTTTCAGCTTTCAGCGATGTCGCAATTTGAATGACAATTGCGCGGTCATGCTACACTGTACCCAAACAAATTTTTTATCATTTTGTTCCAACAAATAGAGCTTTCTTTTGGTGGTATTTGATCACCTCTGCGATTTTTATTTTTTGCGCAACAAACAAAAAAAGACCGAAAATTTTGCAAAAAAACAAGTTTTTCTTTGTCACTGTTAATTTTTTTTGTAAATAAGTGCGTTTTCTTCTTCAATGACGGGCACTGATAAGGCGGCACTAATGGGCACTGATAAGGCGGCACTGATGGGCACCGATGAGGTGGCACCAATTAGGGGGCACCGATGAGGTGGCACTGATGATGGGCACTGATAGGCGGCACTGATAGGTGGCACTGATGGGCATTGATAGGTGGCACTGGTATGCGGCACTGATGGGCACTCAGGTGGCACTGATGGGCACTCAGGTGGCACTGATGGGCACTCATAGGCGGCACTGATGGGCACTCATAGGCGGCACTGACGGGTACTTATGGGTGGCACTGATGCACACATATAGGTGGCATGGATGGGCACTGATAGGTGGGCATGGGTGGGCACGGATGGGCACTGATAGGTGGCACTGATGGACGCTGATGAGTGGCATTGATGACACTGATGGGTGGCATTGCTGGGCATCCCTTTTTTAAACTTTTTTTTTTAATTAAATATGATGTGCCAATCAGTGCCCATCTGTGGGCACTGATTGGCATATTTTTGGCATTTTTTTTAACATGTGGATGGCCATGGGGGATGTACCTGGCCATCCACATGCTGGGGGCTTCCCTGGTGGTCCTGGGGGCTTCCCTGGTGGTCCTGGGGGCTTCCCTAGTGTGGGCATCTGAGGGGGGGCTGCGCTGATAACAATCAGCGCATACCCCCCCTGTCAGGAGAGCGCCGATCGGCTCTCCTCTACTCGCGTCTGTCAGACGCGAGTGAGGAAAAGCCGATCAACGGCTTCCTGTGTACATCGTGATCAGCCGTGATTGGACGCGGCTGATCACGTGGTAAAGAGCCTCCGCCGGAGGCTCTTTACCGAGATCAGTGTAGCGGCGTGTCAGACTGACACACCGCTCCATCGATCGCCGCGATGCGCGCCCCCACGAGCGCGCGGCGGCTGTTATCCTGAAGGACGTCATATGACGCCCAGTCAGGATAACGAAACCACTTCCCGGACGTCAATCTGCTATTGACCGGGCGGGAAGTGGTTAAAAGAGTTTCTATATCTCAAGAAACCCTACTAAAATGATTAGCTCATGGTACATTAACATGATCAGTAAGTTGTACAGACTTTAATGCATTATATGCATTAAAGGGGTTGTAAAGGTTCCTTTTTTTTTTTTTTAATAACAAACATGTCATACTTACCTCCTCGTTTTGCACAGAGTGGCCCCAATCCTCGTCTTCTGGGGACCCTCGGCGGCTGTCTCGGCTCCTCCCCGCATCAGCTAACCCCCGTTCTGGGAAGCACTCTCCCAAGGGGGTCAGTTTGCGGGCACGCTCCCTTTATACAGTGATTCAGTCGGCGGCTATAGCCACCGACTGTATCACTCAGCCCCGGCGCGTCGCGTCATTGATTTGATTGACTGCAGCGGGAGCCAATGGCTGCGCTGCTATCAATCATCCAATGAATGAGCCGAGAAGAGCCGAGAAGAGCCGAGAAGCCAGCGCGTTCATGATGCGGGACTTTCGAGGGCTCAGATAAGTAAACGGGGGGGGGGGGCTGGGGGGGCCACTAATCGTCTGATGTTTTTTCAACTTAATGCATAGGTGAAAAAAATAAGGTAAAAAAACATGTACCTTTACAACCCCTTTAAGATAAAAAACCTTCTCTGTGCAGCAGCCCCACTTATACTGACCTCAATCCAGCGATGTCTGGCTGTCTGGGACTCTCCCTCCTGATTGGCTCCCAGCATTGGACACAGAATTGTCTCCCACTGCTGTAAATTAAAGTCAGTGAGCCAATGAGGAGAGAGAGGGGGTGGGCGCTGCTCTGTGTATGAATGGACACACAGAGCAGCGGCTCAGCTCGGGTATCCCAGTGCAAACTAGGACATTATGGCATAACACTGCATGTTTCTTCCTAATTTTTTTGGCAGAGATTACTACTGCTTTAACCTCCCTGGCGGTACAATTATTTTGCATGGAAATTTGGCGTTTTATATTGTAGGCTGCAATTCTTAGGAATAACTCACTTAAATCTGTCCAAACCAGAGTCTAGTAGACATCCCGGGTATGATAAAGTTTGAAACACAAAATCATAAATTATAATATAATAAATAACTATAAAAATGATTCAATAATGTAATCAAATCAAAAACACAGAAATTTGCTCAGTTGCAGAATTGTCGCTGTCATTAGATTTAGTGTTTGATGACAAATTTCCCCACAAATCACTATCGCTTAATTCTGCAAGTGATTCTAATTTATTATCGCTGTTTTCTAGCTGGTTTAAAACCACTTTTGACATAAAGGGACACTTTTTGGTTGCTATGGACACTCTCCAAATTCCAGGCAGAAAAATCTGTATTTATAATATAAAACTACATGCAGGGCACTGGACAGACCACTAGGGACAAAGGGGATGTGTAATTTTTTTTATACAGTACAGGGGGTCCCCGGGTTACGAACCCGTTAGGGACTTTCCTCCTGTTTGCAAATCGGAAATGTTCGTAAGTCGACCGCGCATGAGCAGAACGACAATTACGGACATTTCCGATGTTCCGTCGAATGCCGTTCTGCGCATGCGTGGCAAATTACGGACATTTCCGATGTTCCGTCAAATTTCGTTCTGCGCATGTGCGGCAAATTACGGACATTTTCGTCATTTCGTGGCTCCGTCTGGCCGCGCATGTGCAGAACGGTCGATGTCCCAGCAGAACGGCAGAGGGTCCCCTCAGAGCCCGGTTCATAAGTAGGAGTTGTTCGTAGGTCGGGCGTTTGTAAGTCGGGGACCCCTCTGTAAGATTACAGTACTGTATGTGTATTGTGTGTTTTTACTTTTGTGAATTTGGCGCCGATCTCCACTCCCATGCGTCGCAACGTCGCAATGCGATCCCGAGTCTTGCTCTGGGTTACCGCTAATGGTACTGAAATTCCACCCCGAGCCAGACTCGGGAATACCGCCAAGGGGGTTAAATAAAATAACAAAGTATGGGACAAATAATAATTTAATAATATTATTGTACAGAAAAGAAACACAAATCATAGAGAAGTCAATGGATGCACACAGGATGGCTCAGGATGGAGACCACATGTCTGTCCCCATAGCAAGCGCAGATACAGAAGAGGATTGCCGGAGGGGGACCGTAAAACAAGAGGAGGTTTGGAATGGCTCTGTACAATAACATTGCACAAAGCAGGTGAGTATAACATGTTTATTAATTTAATTTACAAAAAATGCCTTTAATACAACTTGGCGTAAGCCCACAATAAAACTTTACAGAGAGAAAATGCTTTTGGAAATTGAACCTACGACCTTGCGCAGCAAGGTCACAGCGCTAACCCGTAAACTTGAAAAGATTTACCAGCTAAGCAGCAATGTATCCTTAGATGTTGCTGACAACTTTGAACATATTCGGAATTGTTTACTGCACCTGTGTGAATATTTATGAAATGACCCAGATTTCCTACCTTTGGGGAAAAAAAACTCTTTCGACTCGGAATACTGAGCACCAAAACATTTTGTTTTGAAAGAGGTAAATTATCAGAGCAGAAAGAAATAATGCAGATCACATGCAACACCTGCCCTAAAGAAAGTGTCCCATTTGTTATGGTGTGTCTACAGCCGTAGGGACAGTCATTATGCTATCGCTGCTTCCTCTACACTGCAGTCAATGCAGCATTATCCAGCATCTATTGCAGAACCAAGAAACCTTTGACCCATGTCCTCATATACTAGGATGTATGTTGTGGTCACCAGAATGAATCAACGTCTTAATGACAGCGCAGTTCCTGGGGAGACATTGATGTAGCACACTAAGACAGTTTTTGTGCATGGTACAGAAGGCAGTGTGCAGGGAGAGAAGGTAAAGCCAGCTTTGATGCTCTGCAGTCACTTTTTTTTTTCTCTTTTGGTCCAGCGTCATGCTGACACTGCTAACTTCTTCTTGATTGGATGTTTCCAGGGACTGCCTAAGAATACTGATTGTATCTTAAAGAGTAGCTTAGGCACATGGCAGAGAATTCCTGTTATTTCCTTTCTTCCTTGTCTAGCAAGCTTGTGAAGATGACACCTTTTACTAGAGCTTCATCATATCCATTGAGCTGCATGCTTTAACTAGGGGGCTTTGTGTGAAGCTCTGATAGTAGGAGAGTAACTACAGGACGGGGTTTACCTAAGTGAAGCTTTGCAGCCTGTGGAAGCCAAGTCACCCTGCATCGTCCTGACATGGTTGCAGATGCTATTTGTCCTGAAGAAATAGAAGGGACAGCTCCTGGGTTTTTCCGTGTGGATTTTCCGCTCCTATGGTGAGTGCCGGCAAGGAATGAAATCAGCTCTGCTGCAGTGTATTATTTTTCTCCTCTTGTCTCTTTGACCTTCATCATTTAGCTCTCTGGAGTGGACTCTATTATCCTGCATGCTTAGAAACCCAGAAATATAATTCCCTGAGAGATGTGCAGACTATGACTGGCTTGCTATACCATCATCAGACGTTCTACTGAATTTAACCCAACAAGGTAGTATTACATCTGTGTGTAGTGTAGAAGATCATTCTGTCTGGTGAGAAATCAAAAAAAAAAAAACAGTTACGTTTTATATTACCAATTTGCGTTTACAATACTATTTGCACACTTTTTCAGTTTCCCTTTATCTGAACATGTAATGACCTTCACTGGGTTTACTTTGCTTTTTAATAATGCAGCATGTGTCTAATAGATTGATGTCTTTTCTGCTTGCATTGGAATATTGAACTGTTCTGTAGCAAAACCGCATAGCTTTAATATATTCTAACGTTGTGATGTGAACGGTAGCCACAGACACCTTTTACAGCCTGTAGACAGCTCTGAGAAAAGGAATGGAGAGGACAGATGTCATACATATGCAGTGGTGTTGTGTATATGTTCGCAGGATTAGACTGTGGGGGACGGAGCATTCAGTAGGGTACACATGGAATTGTTTTCATGTGACGCAGACATTGCAGATTACATCATTGCAGCTTACTGGAGAGGTGAGGGGAGCGAGGTTATTGATGTGCGCGTCCTTGTAAATCACAGCACAATCAAGCCTTTGAATAATCAGCATTCTAATGACAGATTTAATAGAAAACCTGTGCTTCTCATCAATATCACATAACGGAATGACTTGGGCGTTCACTGGGAACAAACTATTTCATAGAATAAAAAGTTTGCAAATTGTCAGCAGAGAAAGCTCTACCTGTATGAGGGCCATGTGCTTTGTAGAATATTATTATTATTATTATTATTCACAGGATTTATATAGCGCCAACAGTTTACATAGCGCTTTACAACTTGGGGGTAGACAGTACAAATACAATACACTTTAATACAGTAGGAATCAGAGGGCCCTGCTCCTTATGCCGCGTACACACGGTCGGAATTCTCGTCGGAAAAAGCTCTGATGGTTTTCCAGTCGGAATTTCTGACGTAATTTCGCTCAAACTGTCTTGCCTACACACGGTCACACCAAATTCCGATGGTCAATAACACCGCGGCATAAAACACGTTTGACTGCACTATAAAAGGGAAGTTTAATGCTTCTGAGCATGCGTCGAATTGTTTCCAAGCATGCGTTGGAATTTTGCGTGTCGGAATTGCATACACACGATCGGAAAATCCGATAGAAAGGTTTTCTATCGGAAAAATTAAGAACAGGTTCTCAATCCAAAGTCCGTCGGAAATTCCGACAGAAAAAGACCGATGGGCATACACACGGTCGGAAAATCCGATGAAAAGCTCCCATATCGGACTGTTTCCATTGGAAATTCTGACCGTGTGTACGCGGCATTAGAGCTTACAATCTAATATATATATATATATATATATATATATATATATATATATATATATGACTTTTAAGGTCAGTATCTGACTTAAAAATAGGTAACAACCAATTCTACCTCCTAATATATAGCTTGAAGCTCAGTGGTGATGCTGCAAGAAAGGGGATTCCTCCCGAAATGAGCAGTTTCCTTCCTGTCTGTAATGTGTTGATATGCCACGGTATTATGTCTCGTGACCTCTAAATCTCTCCATCTGGTCCTTTTATCTATATTGTTTTTCAAATTTTTTCCTCTAAATAGCAAATGTTAGACAGATAATGCATTATGCTTTTGCTTTGTGTTTTGTACATTTTAGCCTTGAGATGAAGTACTGATAACTGGCATCAGACCAGGTGTCGCTGCACCTTTTTCCATAAAGACATAATAGCGAATGTACAATATTGTGTGGGACATGTAGGTCAGGAACAGCCATAGAAGAGATAATGCTCTCAGGCTTTACATGTTTTCAAGGACTTCATCCGTCTCCTATGTAATTCAAACATTTTGCATACCAGAAAGACAAAGGGCAAAGCAGGATGGCATAGAGAATAAAAGTTATTTTTTTTTCCGATGCTTTGATGGATGAATTAGATACACAGAACAAAGCTGTGCTTTTTCCCGATGCTTTTCTGCAATCTGTCATGTGTCATCACACTGTGTATGGTATATCATCCAATGCACTACGAACTGCAATTTCTCAGGCCCCCAATTCTTTCCCTTCTTCAACCCTTTTTTGTCTTAAAAAATGAATAAAGATAGATGGAATTTTGCCTGGGCATCTTAAAATAATTATTAAGGACATTCTTGCAATAAAATAGAAAATAGGAATAGAACTGTAATTCTGTATTTTATAAGTCGTTGGTCTTATTTGCCTATTTCTGTGGGTCAATATAGCTGATACTTTAATAACATACGTTTCTGACAAGACTAAAATCTTAGAACATATAACATTCTCGGTCCACATATATGTGAATTGGATGCATTTTGAACCACATCCAATGCACACGACATGTGAGTAGACATCCTTCTCTATGGAGCCAGTTCACATATCTGCAGGACAGCCACGGTCCGTTTTTAAAAATAGTCCTGTTCGTTTTTATATCCAGTTCAGGTGCGATTTCAAGTGAAATTCACACCTGAATCGCACCTGAACTGGTGAACAAAACTGCACAGGACTCCTTTTCGGTCCGAAAAAGTTCAGATAGTAAATTCCGATCTTCTGTACCAATTGCGACACGCAAAATTCCTACGCATGTTCGGAAAAAATTTGACGCATGCTCGGAAGCATTGAACTTAATTTTCTCGGCTCGTCGTAGTGTTACGTCACTGCATTCTTGATGGTCGAAAGTTCAGCGAACTTTTGTGTGACCGTGTGTATGCAAGCCAAGCTTGAGCGGAATTCCGTCGGAAAAACCAATCCGCTCGTGTGTACGCGGCATAAGGGAAGATGGCTGCTAAAGGAGCTGCATATACTTTAATTTGTAACTACTGCAGACCATCCGCTAAATGTGATTGACTGTGTAATGTCAAGTGACTCCAGATTGTATGTCATAGTGATATGACTGTTATGCCAGTAAAACTACTTTTACGTATGGACATTCCTTCCTTTGGAGATGGAAAAAGTCAATGGACGGGAATCTTGTGTGGAGGCCTCTGGCTTGGAGTGGGACACAAGATGGCAGAGGGTTCGGCCTCAGCAGGAGGGACAGTGTTCTAGTAGGACAGGAGCGGGGGCTGGGGACTTGTGCTCTTGGTGTCAAATACAACCAACCACAAAGCCCCTCTTACATGCAGTCTCTGCACACTGGTGCGGGGTTTTAGGAGTCAAAACAGGCAGTAAGGAGGCAATACAGTGCCTCCTCATAGCCTCTGAAATGCTCTCTGAAGAGTGCTCTTCCAAGAGCAAAGTTGGTGTGAACATGTCCTGGCATAAATAAATTAGCCTGGTCTGCTGAAAAGGAAGTTGAAAAATAATAGATGCACTGGCACCAGATAAAAATAAAGGAAAAACGCCAAAAAAAGAGAAGAAAACTAATGAAGCCACCACATGAAAAGTGATTTAGATAACCTTTAAAGTTGTTAATTTGAGCTCCCCCTGGATGATAGACACAATCAAGTGTCGGATGGTGCTAACTAAAATTATTACTAAGCTACCCCCATGATTTAATCAGACTACGAGTACACTTTAATGACAGATGAGATGTGTTGCAGTGCAGATTAACAATATGGGTTATGGGATCATATAAAGCACAAAATGTACCTGAGAAAGAAAACCTAGTAATGGAACATTGTCTCAAAAACAAATATTGTTTGCTTTACAACACTTGCACAAAGCAAAAATAATTTTTTTTGAAATTCACATATAAAATGTAAAATATATGTAAAAACCTACATACATATTATTAGCTAAAAACAATATAATTGTTTACTATCTATACATCATATGCACTTGGGCAGGACACAGCAGTGATTTAGGGGTTGGCAGGAGAAACCAGAAGGGTTGTATTTCCTAAATAGAGCATTACAAGAAAACCTTTTATTTACAATTTCACATTGGTATCAGAGTCTCTACACATTTAGCTCTAAATATTTAGCCGTTGACCTTAAAGTTAAATATGAAAGTTGTTTTACCTGCCAACACATTTGTGTTCCTGTACATCCACTCCTATGATGTTTTACCTTCATCTACAAGTCTCCTCCCCCATCTTCACCCTGTGATTGGACAGTGTCACTCTCTGTCTCTGATACTCAGCTCTCACTTCCTATCAGTATGCTCATCTCACTTCAGCACATATTATTTGCCCTTTGTGCTGCTTCTCCCTCCCCCTCTCTAAGTTCTGCTGCACAAGAGGGCAAAATCAGCTCAAATTCAGACACTCAAACTATCTGTATTTAAAAACATACATTTAAGGATATATTAATGGTTACAGAGCTGTATTAATTTGTATCTTGTACATTTACATGGAGTTCAGCTCTAAATGATTGTTGTCTCACCCAGTCAAAAGATCTTATAGACAAAGCCGAGCTAAAAGTTGTATCTGCAATTGATGGTGGCGATTATTTTTTTTAAAATTTTTATTGGTTATAAAGGTAATTTAATATAAAACAGAGCCTCTGGGCATTCCCCGGCTCGACAGAACAAAACCATATAAATAGTAAAACTACATTTCACTAAATGAAGGCGTAAGTAGCAAAGAACCATATTAATAAAAGGAGGAGAAACATGGACACCGTCTCCAATAACCGTGTTCCAATATGATTCCATACTAGAAAGGATGTGTCATAACCACCCACCCTGATAGTGACTCGCAACATCACTGCCAACCACCATCACCCTTGGAGTTTTAGAGAAGGCTAAAATTATTACGTAACTGTGGAGGGGGAATCAAGCCATAGGTTCCACACCTTGTTGATTTTTTTTTGGGCACCCTCGAGAAGTATAGGTCGCTTTATAAAGAGGTACAACTTTATTAACAAGGATTTTCCAGAAATGCAGAATAGGAGCCTCCCTTGACTTCCATTTCAAGGAATTGCCTTGCGGGCATAAAAAAGCAGTAGACTAATAAGAGTCCTGAGTGCTCCATGGAAGGCCACTGAGCCAACCAGCCCTATTTGACCATCTTTGAATGTGTAAGGATAGCTTTTTTCTGCTCTCAATACAAGTCTACAAGACTAAGCAAAGCCTCTTGCACACAGGTGCCTAAACCTGGATAATTCTGGTGTATTTCCCCTGCCTAGTGGACCTAGGTAATGCATACAGTTGCCAATAGACATCAGTGGCTGTGCACCGATGTACTCTGGTATACACCGCTGCTTGTGTAAACATGAGTATAGCCTACAAGTGTATTAAAAAAATAGACACTTTATATTTTTTGATACCCCCGTATGTTATACTCATGTTTACGGTAGCACCACTATATTCCAAAATATAGCCACACACATCTATTCATGTCTATGGGAGGCTGTACTCAGAACCTGGTCTTTTCGGGCATGAGAAATACACCAGAGTTTACTTTGCTTTGGGCTCAAAGGTCTAAAACACCACACTCTGTATGTGTCTGAGATTTCTTGTCTCTTCAATTGGTAATTATGGCACTGTACTTGATATACAGATACACCCTTGTGTGAGTATCTACTAATTTTCAATAATGGAAATACAGCAAAAAAATAAAAGTCAACGCACGACTGTAAGTAAAGCATTACACTAATAAGTGAACATTTATGTTCACTGAAAAATGCAATAATATAGTTACCATTTAAAAATGGTGTACAATTACTCACAAATTGAAATCCGCAAGATACTAAAGTAGTAAAACGTGATTTTATGATCAAAATCTATGTAAAAAAAAATTATTTTAATAACAAAAGAAACCAATTTGCCTCTCTGTTTCATGCTTCTGTAGAACAGAATATCACTGAAAAATGCTTCTGCTGATAGATGAATTCAGAAAAATTTACTTAACTTTTTATACATCCAATTGAGGACAGAAAGCTTTTTACATGAAAGTGCCCTAAAGATTAAATGTCTCCTTTTATCCTTTTTGGTCTGTTACATTTACCATTGAAAGTCATTTGTTATATCTGCTTGATAAGTTAAAGCGTTATTGAAGTCACTTTTATAAAAAAAAAAACACTGATAAGGTAGGGTTTTTTAAATGGAAGAATCCCTAGAGGTCTCTTCTGTTATAAATGCCTCTTTCGGTCTGTCAGCGATAATGTAATCATGTTTACGGCATCCTCACTGTGCCATGGTGATGTGACTTTTGTGTGCATGCACAAGAGTGAAGACACTGCAGCTCAGCCATTCATATGGCCTAAGAGACAGAACCTGGAAGGAAGACCGGTTGGAGTTGGAATGGGCCTGGGACCAGGGGGAGCATTGACAGCACAGGGCTGGCGAGCTGCATTTGATAGGTACATCTGGCATTATGTGCCATTATGAAGGGGCATACTAGCACAAGTATAACACTGCACTGGGCCTAATTTTACAATTTTTGTTGGCTGAGTTTACTACTGCTTTAGAAAAATACCTGTTGACCTTGCCAGAAATCTTTTGAGCTGATAACTTCCCTTGCTGACTATTATCCATTACATTGTTCTCAGCTATCTCTGAGGACTACAAAATCATGCCTCTTAATGGAATGGGGAATGGATGAGTAGTTCTATAGTCCTCTCTTTATTCTGTTATCCAGATACAGTAGTGTGAGCAAGCATTGTCACCCTAAGAAAAGAAGTGTGTTACTGGCAAAAAAAAATAAAAAATAATGTAGCCACCACATCTTAACACAGTTAAGCTGCATTACATTAAAATTATTGTTTTTTGGGGGGGTTTAGATGTGTTTTAAGATACATTTTCTGACCTGTCATGAACAAAAGAACCTGATTTATATGGACTATGATTTTTTTTCTGACATATTCATACATATAGCTCACTGTTACTGTAGAGTAAATATGTAATAACTACTAGCAGTTACTGCATATCTGTTATTTGTGTGCCAGTGTTTCACAGACTTAACGTGTATTATATCAGACATTTCATGCAGGGTGTTAGTTGTTCTTATCAGCCCTGTGGCAAAGTGGCTCAATTATCTTTTCAGTTAGCACTTTAGATTTCAGCGTATGTCACTGTGACAATTTCCTTACCAAATTTTAGATTCTGATACTTTAGTGCGAATGTAAATTTTATGTCATTATGCTAATTATTGCTATATGTTGAACTTTCTTTGCAATTCTCGATTACCTACATTTTCAGAAGTATTGCTGGAAACTAAAGAAAAAGATCACATGCCATCACTCTTTATTTTATTTCAACTCTAAAAATTGGATTTTCTGCAAAAAAAATAAAAAAGAGGCATGCATATTTAAAAAAAGATACATTTCAGGCTTGTTGCTGTTTGTCTAAGCCAATCTAAAAAAAAATAAAAAAAATAAAAATAAATATAAACTAAAGGTTGCCCCATAATATCTATTTATTGTATTTAATGGGGCTAACAGACACCAATGGGGCAAAAAGACATCTATTTTATTTAACCAGTGGGGTTAATGGACACCAATGAGCTAAAAGCAATCTGATTTATTTTTAACCAGTGGGGTTATCAGACACCACTGGGCTAAAAGACAACTATTTAACCAATGGGGCTGATAGACACCATTGGGCTAAAAGCCATCTATTTTATTTTAAACTAATGGGGCTAATAGACACCAATGGGCTATAAGTAATCTATTTTATTTAACCAATGGGGCTGATAGACACCAAAGGGCTAAAATCCATCTATTATATTTTATACTAATGGGGCTAACTGACACCAATGGGCTAAAAGCCATCTACTTAATTTAACCAATGGGGCTAATAGACAGGGATGGGGCTTTAAGTCATCTATTTTATTTAACCAATGGGGCTAATAGATACCAATGGGGCTGAAAGACATCTATTTTAATTAACCAGTGGGTATAATAGACACCAATGGGCTAAAAGACATCTATTTTATTTAACCAACGAGGCTGATAGACACCAATGGGCTCAAAGCTATCTATTTCATGTTAAACTAATGGGGCTAACTGACACCAATGGGCTAAAAGCCATCTAATTAATTTAACCAATGGGGCTAATAGACAGGGATGGGGCTTTAAGTCATCTATTTTATTTAACTAATGGGGCTAATAGATACCAATGGGGCAAAAAGCCATCTACTCTATTTAACCAGTGGAGCTAATAGACACCAATGGGTTAAAAGCCATCTATTTTTTGTAACCACATCTGGGCATCAGTTGTGATGTCAATGTGGTAAGTGTAAATGAGGCAGATAACGCTAGAGCAACTTTGTGACAGACAAAAATGTTTACTATTCTGGAATTTTTAATTGAATCTGCACTTTACCCATATAGTGCAAAGCAACAAGTGCACATAATTGCAGCCCTTCCTGATGCTTATACTGATCTTGCCCTTTTGCTGTATAACCCCCCTTTTTGATCATTGAAAAGAATAGAAAAAGTAAATCTGAGTCGAGCTTACAAAGGGCTAAAAAGTTTTTCTTCCCTCCATCCCCCATGGCGGTTATAAAAGTACTATGGTTACAAGGTCTCTGGAATATGCTGGCACTGAATCAGGAAAGAATATTCTGTGAGTTGAGTTATGTGTCTTGGTATGTTTGTCTGATAGATTGATTGGTGCGGTTTGGTTTGCAAGCAGACACCCCTGCAATACTAATGAGCCAATATAACAGTATAACACATTTAACGTGGGTCTTGTTAAAGAAGTGTGCAAGATCCTTTACAAGGTGCATTTCTATAGCAAAGCTGGAATAGTATTCAATTCTAAAATGTAAATTGTAGTTAAAGTTGACATGTCAGGTGCATTAATGCTAAGTAATATACAAGTATAATCAGGGCTTTTTTTTTAGTGGGAACGCGGGGGAACGCAGTTCCAGCATCTCCTGGACTGACTGTATGTAATGGCAAGGGGTGCTGGGGTGTGCTGCAGGGTATTGATGCTCACTGCTGGGGGAATCTATTCTAGCTGGAGGGGATCTATTTTTGCAGGGAGGTCTATTGTTGCTGAGGAGGTCTATTGTTGCTAAGGGTGGGTCTTATGTTGCTGGGGGGTCAGTTGTTGCTGAAGGAGATCTACTGTTGGGGGAGGGGTCTATTTTTGAGGGCTGCCAGAGAGTCTATTAATGCTGGCTGTGAGGAGATCTGTTAAAGCTGCTGGGATTGTATTGTTGCTGGGGGGGAGGGAATTTTGTTGTGGGTGGTACATTTTTGTTAGGGGGGATCTATTTTTGCTGGCTGAAGGGGATCTATTTTACTGCTTTTCTTGATATCATTACCAAATTCCATACAAATTACTTAGCACCACAAAATTATACTTGGTTCTGTATTGTCTAAAAGGGGTGGTACTAGGAGGTGGTTAGGGGATGGAATCAAGGGACGGTGCTCGGAGGTGGGTAGGGGCGGGGAAAAAGGGTGACTCGGAAAAGGGGAGTTCCTGCACCTATTGTCTGAGGAAAAAAAGCCCTGAATATAATACATAAAACATTTGCAGTACTCTCCCTAGGAATACCTTCATTTGCACTGTTCAGGGTCGATATCTATTTCTTTGCCAGTGATTACACAATCATGCAAATTCTTGTGCTTGTGCAATTTTTTGGGGTAATTGATAAACTACAATACCATATATTACTTTTTGCTTTTGGGCTTAAAGTGGTACTAACGTCTTGTTTTTTTGCTTAAAAATAACAAATATGTTATACTTACCTGCTCTGTACAGGGGTTTTGCACAGAGCAGCCAAGATCCTTCTCTTCTCGGGTCCCTCTTTTGTGCTCCTGGCCCCTCCCTCCTGTTAAGTGCCCCCACAGCAAGCAGCTTGCTATGGGGGCACGCACAAGCCGAGTCACAGCTCCCTGTGTCCGTTAAGACTCTCTCTCCTCGTTGGCTCACTGACTTTGACAGCAGCGGGAGCCAATGGCGCCGCACTGCTGTCTCAGCCAATAAGGAGGGGAGTCCCAGGCAGCCGAGTCTCTCATGCAACATTGCTGGATCTAGATGGACCTCAGGTAAGTATTAGGGGGGCTGAGGGGGGCTGCTACACACAGAGGGCTTTTTATCTTAATACGTAGAATGCATTAAGATAAAAAATGTTCTGCCTTTACAATCACTTTAATCCCACTTTAGACTGTAAGTTAAATACCATTGAAAGGCAAACTAAGTTTGGAGTTGTTCCTCGTGCCACACTAAAAGCAAAAGGCAGCCATAGTGTGAACAGTAAACAAACCCAAACATTTAGGTGCTACACCCTATGAGGCAATTCATTAATGACCTACAATACTGTGGACAAATCAGTGAATAAAAATAATCATTCCCAGCAAATAATAATGCTTTATTTTTCACCTCTTTCTCAGAATTTTCTTTTAAACTATTATGTTATCTGCCATTATGGAAAACAACACATGAGTAATATTTTTGCCTGTTTGCTGCATCTGCCTGCTTTTAACGCATTCATTTTCCCCTACAACAGCATATATGCATTAGTTCTACACAGTTTATGAGGTCTGCATGTGTAAGCAACTTGCTAATTGACCTGCGTAGCGATCAATAACATTCTGTGCATGTTGAATTGCTAAGGCTTCAGTCTGCAAGGAGGGGCAGTATCACCATGTGTTTTATGTTATGTTTTTGTGGCATCTCCAGTATGTATTTTTTTAAATACATTTTTAAATATTAACCTAAGAATGGTTATCAATTAACAGTGTAAAGATAAGCATAAAGGTAACATTTGCATATTGCAATAATATAAATTTCCTACCTGTTACAAAATCATTATTACTGCTTTACTATTGTTATGTTACATGTCCAAAGTATGCTATAGAAGGAGTTATACCGCCAGCCTCAAAGAGTTCCTTGAAGCATGTAGTCAGCTAGTTAGAAGACTGCAGAAAAAAAGAGAAATGCTGGGTATTAGTTGACCTAGAGAGACTTATGACTACTACCTGCTGGCTCTTCACTTCTCCTTCTGGATCAATTGCAATTCTTCACTGATGGCAGAAGAAAGGAAAAGCTAAAAATGAAATTCACATTAATACTTTAGTGCAGGCCTCCCTTACAGGGCTGCCCTGTGTACTCACCCTCAGGTTCTTTATACTAATACTAAATTGCAGTCTTGTGTCATTGCATAATACTATTGTATTTCCAAAGCTTCCCTATGTACAGTGAAAATGTTTGTTTTCTTGATTTACCCTGCAAAGGATAATAGTTTCAGGGTGGGGCATGATGATGTCATTGTTCTCCATTTAGTGATTTTTGACCTTTTTTTTTATGTCTTTACTTTTTGAGAATTTACAACCCTTGATGGTTTCACCCCTGCTTCTGACTCATGAGTGAAGTAGCATGGAGGGACCTTTTGAACTCTTCTTTTTAGCAATATGAAAAAAAAACATATTTTTATCTGAATGGTCAGGCTGAAGTACCAAGTTTCACCTATAGGTAGAGCAAGCATATTGGTTGGAGTGAACTGCGGAGATACAGCAATGAGGTCTGCCCATATAAATACACAGTTGGGTTGATTTACTAAAGGGAAATAGACTGTGCACGTTGCAGTTGCAGTTGCACTCTGCAAGGGCATTTGCTCCAGACCTTAGGAAATGAGGCAAAGAATACCCAATCATGTGCAAGCAAAATAAAGAAAGAAAAACTGCATTGTTGATTGCATGTGATTAGATGATGGAAGTCATGAGAGCTTTCCCGCATTTACCAAGCTGTGGAGAAAATGCCCTTGCAAAGTCCATGGTCGATTTCCCTTTAGTAAATCAAAGTGCATATTTAAATGGCAAACATCATTGACTTTAGTAAAACGGGCGGCACAGTGGTGTAGTGGTTAGCACTCTCACCTAGCAGTAAGAAGGGTCGCTGGTTCGAATCCCAACCAGGACACTTCCTGCCTGGAGTTTGCATGTTCTCCCTGTGCCTGCGTGGGTTTCCTCCGGGTACTCCGGTTTCCTCCCACAATCCAAAGACATGCAGGTAGGTTAATTGGCTTCTGTCCAAAAATTGGCCCTAGTATATGAATGGGGACCTTGGATTGTGGGCTCCTTGAGGGTAGGGACTGATGTGAGTGTGCAATGTACAGGGATGGGGACAATTGTAGACACTCGCTCAGGTTGAACTGGATGGACTGATGTCTTTATTCAACCTTACTAACTATGAAACTATGAAACTATGAAACTATGAAAACATGGGGGGGGGGGGGGGGGGTTCTTAACTGGTCTTATCAATTTTTTAATTGCATAACTATTCGTTTTTTTGGAAAGCAGGATGATGTTGTAAATGAGGAGTCACTGAAAGTATTAAAAAAAGCAAACTTGTTTAATTCTTTCTTTGAGAAGGTAAAACCACTCTGCTGCCCAAGACAGGATAACCAATTTGTTGTGTTTCTGAAATTCAATCAGTGTTTTATGTGGTTAGTTTAATTATAAATTCACCTTAGTGGTGTTTTTAAAGCTGACTCAAGGTTACAGTAAAGGGAGTAATTTATTAATGGTAATACACCAGTTCAGCAATCCTTGGTTCTCTTCCATCCCCCAGCCAATTTGCACAGACAACACTATAATTTAAAAGGGATGGTCAGGATGGTCGTTACACTTTACGGTCAAGGTTTCCTTCCAACACAGAAGGCTCCCCTGGCCTGACCACTGCAAACCATGCTAATTCAAGGGCAGAAATATTCATAGATGATGCCAACTGTCCCACATTTGCCAGGAACATCCCACATCTTGGCCCTCTGTTCTACAAATGCTTTGTCCCAGTCCATGTCGCAGGATCACAGCATTAAATTCAAAAAGGCATTATTTGCTGGGGCCATGAGTGGGTAGACTCTTGATAATAAAAAAGTGGGTCTGGGCTGGATGAACCCATAAAGTGGGCGTGATGAGCAGCCCCCTACATATTTAGAGGTGGGATATTGGCACAACCAACCTGTAAAGTAGGCATTGTTTGGGTACACAAACCCAGAAAGTGGGTGTATGAAATTAGGACCATGGGCAGGATGAACAGTTTCTCGAGATCAGGAACCATAATGTTGAAAAGTATGGCATTTTATCTGCATAATGATGGAAGTACGTCGTTCTGCAATACAAATAGCAATACTTCTGAGATCAAGCAGTGGGAGCCTCCAGCACCTATAGTGTGCATCAGATATGTCAGCTATAAGCAGCCATGAAAGGTTCCCTCTGCCTAGTAATTACTGGGCTGGTAGATAACTTGCTTTATTTAACAAAAACATCCCCAATGTATGATTATGAATGTCAATGAACAACTAAATATTTTGACTCTCCTTTACCAAAGTTAGTGCAAAAGAAGGTAAAGCTGTTGGCCAGAGCAACCCATTATATTGTAGTTGTCACTTTTTAGTGCAAATTAGATCATTTGGACAATGCAAGTTGATGGGCAACACCACTGTCTTTCACCTCTCATGGGGTTTTCTTTGTATAAGGCAGTCTTAATGTTTCCAAATGGAATTTTTAAGACCTGCTACAAATAATGGATGAAACTGAAATGCAAAAGCAGGTTTATGTGACTATATTACAAATATAGGATCTGTGGAAAAATATATAAAGCACATTTCTGAAGAATTGGTCAACATGATCATTCTTTTGTTTATTCCAATAGGATGCGATTGTGCAAGTATTACTATATGACTTATATGTACTGTAATATTATCCTGAAGTATACCCAGACTGCTCCCTGTCTTGCTTCAAACAGACTAGATACAGGATACACATTATTTTATATTAAACCTCAAAACTAGAAATATACTTAAGGGCAGAAATAGATTTTTTTCTGAGCAGAAATTTCATCCAGATAGTTTTTTTTTTTTTTGCTGTAGCTTTCACCGTTTATGAAGTCTGCAGAGTGCCCAGACACCAAACCAACTTTCTGCTCTAATTTCCCTTGTGGCCAGGGCTTTTTCCTAAATCAGAATAACTCCGTTGGTTTGATGAAAATATTGTGGTATTTCACTAGAGAATTGAATGCCCAATGCAGACATAATTGTATGGAAATTCTATAGCATTTGGTATAATATTTACATGTGTGTAAGTATAATATTCAGTGTGTGTGTGTGTGTGCATATAAACATATATATATATATATATATATATATATATATATATATTTTTTATAGATAGATAGATATCTATATACATTTAGATATATCTATCTATCTATATATAGATATTATATATATATATATATATATATATATATATATATATCCATTCTATATACCGTACATATCTGTGTAGATATATATATATATATATATATATATATATATAATGTATGTGTGTTTGTATTTTGAGGTACTGGAACTTCAAAACCTGTTGATACTGAGTTGACAATCTTTCATAAAAGCTCACAGGCTCTGGTTAGTAGGGATGGGCGAACGGATCTGGCCAAGCATAACTTCGACCAAAGTTCGGGTGTTTACCAAAATTTTCTGTGCACTCTGCGGGATGTTCGCCCGCTGAGTGCACAGTCAATAGGTTGTTAAGGAAAAATGTAGCTTCTATTTATATTTTACATTCATACATTCCAAATCATAAACCACAGTGTAATCATGCACACATCTTTTTATTTATATGTATAAAAGTGCGGTGTACGCTGTTTTTTTTTATATTTTTATCATTCTTCATATGAATACTAAGCTCACAATACCTCTAGCATTGAAAACTAAAATGCAGCCGCTAGAAAAGTGTACATCATAGGAAGAAAATGTTGCAAATAACATCATGAAGCATTACTTGTGTATCAATAAATAAAAAAGTAACATATTTTTGTCCTTTCATCTTTTATGCCTCCCTGGTACATTCTGCACTGGTAACAGTGGGAATTTTTATATTGTGCTTATCGAAAGATATTTTAAGTAGGGCTGTGCAAATTAAAGATTAATTCCTCGATTAATCGTTAATTTTTTTGATCGATCAAAATTATTTTGATTGGTACTCACCTCTCCGCCGGTTTCCGGGTCTTCAGGGAGTTCCGTCGGAGATCTGGTGACGTCATGGACATCAACGTCACCGGACTCCTCCCCCCTTCCCCAAGTGCCTCCTTCTGCTAACGAAGGGAAGGGGGGAGGAGTCTGATGACGTTGAAGTTCTGATTGAACATAACGCGTACGGGGAGGAGCTACGCATGACGTCACCTGCTGCTGCCCTACAGGACTAACACGATTGTCGGCTTTACATGCTGTGTTTTTATCATCTTTATGTGAGTAGTTTGTGTTTGAACACAAAAATGTAATCTTAAGCGGTGAGCACTTAGATCTTTTCTTTCTACCCATGACCTGGAGTCCTTGCTGAGATCTAAGGAGATGAGAGAGAAGTTTATGTTATGTTAACCCTTTTGATACCCGCTTGCATGACCACCTGTTTGCACAGGAGTCCATGTCATAAGGTGAGAGTGATTAGTTGGACCGGAGGTGGAGGGATTGTCACGCTACTGTGGGAAATAAAATTACTTACGTCAGTGCTGCAGTTTGAATTTAAAAAGTATTTGTGTGAACTGTGAAGTTAAGTCATGGATTGTGGAAACTAGTGTCGGGTGATTGTATATAGTGTATACCACATTTACCACTGACTAATGCAGAGTTGCAATGCAAGGAGATCAGCTAAAAGTAGTTGGATCTGTTTGTGCGTTATGATTAATCGAAATGAGTCGATTAATCGATTAAAAAAAATTGATTAATCGAACACGAAAATTTTAATCAACAGCCCTAATTTTAAGGCATACTTAATTATACCAAACCTTGTCTTTCATCAGGTAAGGCCTAAATAGATATTAACACCTCCATATTTTTTAGCAAGTTCAGATGCTGATTAATAGACTTAGTTGGTGTTCCCTCTTGTTTTGTATCAACACTTGTCTTTCCTACAGTTTTAGAGCATCCTGTTATCACTGGCCCTGCTTTCCATTTCTGGGGTGGTTCCTTTCCCTTGCAGGGACTTATGGAGTCAACCTATTGTGTGCACTCCCAGAATGAGAAGTACATTGCAACATGAGGATGCTTCCTGCAATGTAAATGTACAGAGGGCTTGTCTCTCCTGTGCTTCTCCTCTCAGATAAATGATGGACAGCAGCTCCCAAAGCAGCACTGTCATCGACAAATAGAGAGGCACAAATGGATGCTAGTGCAATGACTGATATGATGTGTAGTCCCTAGTAGTAAGATTGAGGGACTTTTGATTACCTTTAGAAAGCATGCTCCCTGCTGAAAGATCATGTAAGTGGCAAGAAGGAGAAGGGGGGGGGGGGGGAGAGGCTGTAAATGATTACCAGTTTGTGTCTTTATTCACTATTTGGAATTAATGGTTTATTGATTATTGCTACCATAGTCTCTAGGAACTTCTGTGGGCAAAATGTAGTACTGCTTTAATGAATTGCCGCCAAAACAAAGCACTAAAGAGGACCTGAACTGTGGAACCTGTGCTCAAAAACAGCAAAGTCATTGGTCTCTAGATAATATCTTCAGTTGAATTAAAAGTGACTTGGATTATTTGATTGACCCATCTAGACTCTAACATTTTCTATTGTAGGATGTTAACTGTAAGTTGCTAATACTCTTTCAATCATTTGAGTATTCATGCTTTAGGTTACAATATACAGTATAACTGAACCTAAACACTTGTCTAAAAATGATATTTCAGCAGCCTTTTTGTCTCTTGGTAGCAATAGCTCTGACAGAGAGAGAGTTAAGGTCTCAATACTTATATTGGAAGGCCTACATTAACTAAAGGAATGTCAAATGAAGGGTACGTTTTCCAATTTAATAATGATTTGGTGTGTTCTGCTGCTGCCTCTTATTTCTGTGTTCTTCATACTGCTAAAAGGAAAACCTCATTTATTTTTAGATGTAGAGAAGGGTGTATAAAGAATATTAATATATAATGCAGTATACTATACTTGCTTATGTTAATTCTCACTGTACGCGTTTGTTATAAAAATAGATTATTTAATTACCGTATATACTCAAGTATAAGCTGACTTTTTCAGCACATTTTTTTATGCTGAAAAAGCCCCCCCTTATACTCGAGTAAAGGTCTCCTGCTGTGTCATGCAGTCTTAACTGTTCGGTGGCCATCCACTGTAACAAAGCCCCGCCTCCTCTTCATCCATGATAGATGGAACACTGAACACTGACACAATGCTGGGAAACAGAATCAGTGTTCTGTCTATCACGGACGAGGAGGAGGTGGGGCTTTGTTAGAGTGGAAGGCCACCGAACAGTTAAGACTGCAGTTGCATGACACAGCGAGAGACACCTGCTGTTTGTAATAAAAGGTACAGGTGGGCACAGTGAGGCAGCAAATGGGCACAGTGAGGCTGCAAATGGGCACAGTGAGGCTGCAAATGGGCACAGTGAGGCTGCAGGTGGGCACAATGAGGCTGCAGATGGGCACAGTGAGGCTGTAGATGGGCACTGATGATACAGATGTGCACAGTGAGGCTGCAAATGGGCACAGAGAGGCTGCAGATGGGCACAGTGAGGCTGCAGATGGGCACAATGAGGCTGCAAATGGGCACAGTGAGGCTGCAAATGGGCACAGTGAGGCTGCAGGTGGGCACAGTGAGGCTGTAGATGGGCACTGATGATACAGATGTGCACAGTGAGGCTGCAGATGGGCACAGTGAGGCTGTAGATGGGCACTGATGATACCGATGTGCACAGTGAGGCTGCAAATGGGCACAGAGAGGCTGCAGATGGGCACAGTGAGGCTGCAGATGGGCACAGTGAGGCTGCAGATGGGCACAATGAGGCTGCAAATGGGCACAGTGAGGCTGCAAATGGGCACAGTGAGGCTGCAGGTGGGCACAGTGAGGCTGTAGATGGGCACTGATGATACAGATGTGCACAGTGAGGCTGCAAATGGGCACAGTGAGGCTGCAGATGGGCACAGTGAGGCTGCAGATGGGCACAATGAGGCTGCAAATGGGCACAGTGAGGCTGCAGATTGGCACAGTGAGGCTGAAGATGGGCACAGTGAGGCTGCAGATGGGCATTGTTTACCAGTAGCTGCTGCATTTCCCACCCTAGGCTTATTCTCGAGTCAATACGTTTTCCCAGTTTTTTTGTGGTAAAATTAGGTGCCTCGGCTTATATTCGGGTCAGCTTATACTCAAGTATATATACGGTATGTGTTTCCAAAAAGGAACTGTACCTTTTATATGCCTCCAAGAAAAAGATTTTGTTGTATTCTAATCCCTGTCTGATTTTTCTGTTGGTTCTGTTACCGCCCGGGTCTGCTCTGCCTGTTGCCTTCTTGTTTAAATGGGACTCAGCATCCAATCACAAAACAGCTTTCACTATTATTGCTAATGAAACCTGTATTCTGATTAGATAGTTTGGCTTTATGCATATCACATTCTGTTGCACTGTTCTTTACTAAGTCAAGCCTTCGTTTTACAGAAGGAAATGTATGTATGAAGACTAAAGCCTGGTACACACTAGTAGTTTTTTTCCTTCAACCCAGCAGAGCTGAACGAAAAAAAACCTGACAGCTGTACTAACTATTCAATGTTAGTAAATTGATCTCCCCTGCTTTGCTATTGTGTTCTGATACACTCCGGTCAGCGCTCTCAGCCTTTGGCTGAGAGAGTTGTACGAGAGCCGATCGGCAGACCTTTTTTGGTCATGCCCCTTTCGACAGAACGGCTTCTGTTGGACCGACCCCATTACAGGGGCTGAATGTTGGCTTGTTTCTATTGAACCAGCCTATGTCACCCAGCCTTTGGTCCATGTGTATTAGGCTTAAGAAGTTCACAAGGGACAAGGAAGAACATATTGGATCACACAGGTCAAAGTAATGATGTGATTATACTGAGCAATCATGTTATAATACATTATACTGTAAACTGATGTTTTCACTAGTTTCACTCATAACAGCAGGTAAACCATTCCACTTAAATAAGGTATTGTTTCCTAATTTCCTACACACGGTCGGAATTCTCGTTGGAAAAAGCTCTGATGGTTTTCCCGTCGGAATTTCGACGGAATTTTGCTCAAACTGTCTTGCCTACACGCGGTCACACCAAATTCCGACGGTCTGTAACACAGCGGCATAAAACATGTTCATAAGCACTATAAAAGGGAAGTTTAATGCTTCCGAGCATGCGTCGAATTGTTTCCGAGCATGCGTCAGAATTTTGCGTGTCGGAATTGCATACACACGATCGGAAAATCCGATAGAAAGGTTTTCCGTCGGAAAAATTGAGAACATGTTCTCAATCCAAAGTCCGTCAGAAATTCCGACAGAAAAAGACCGATGGGCATACACACGGTCGGAAAATCCGTTGAAAAGCTCCCATCGGACTCTTTCCATCGGAAATTCCGACCGTGTGTAAGCGGCATTAGAGGTAATTAATATTATCATAAGATACTTCCCTTGCAAGGTATGATATGAAAAAGTCAATACTCTGCCAAAATATTTTATACTGTGGCATTGGGGTTGATTTACTAAAACTGGAGAGTGCAAAATCTGGTGCAGCTCTGCATAGAAACCAGTTTGCTTCCATTTTTATTTTTTCAAAGCATAAATTAACAAGCTGAAGTTAGAAGTTGATTGACTACCATGCACAGCTGCATCCAATTTTGCACACCAGTTTTAGTACATCACCTCCATAGTTTAACCCTAGTTGTCAATTAAACCAAAGTTATAAATCAAACATAATTTCCTTCTTTACATTTTGCCTAGGCCTAGTATTAAACTACAATTATAGTGTCAATGGCATTCACAACTACAGCATTTTTCCTCAAAATGTGAACTAGCTAGGGGCCAGTTTAAATTTGCGATTCCTGCGCATTACCATGCGGTGCGTTTTGATAGGCTATTCATTTGAATGGGCTGCAAATAGCACTGGACCATGGAACAGTAGTGCTTGCAATACTTTTTTTAAATAGACTGCAGCAAATCACATGATACTGCAGTGTGATTTGGTGCCTGCAAACTGTATTTGGGGTGCCATTAAAAATACATGGGCGCCTGCTTGCAAATCACAAGGGCAGAATGGTTGCCTGTGGTGCGGGAAGCGTGCATGTATTGTGCTTACCTGAACAGCATACTGGTGTGAACCGTTTCTCAAGGTTTTCCACTTTTTTTTAGCTTTCTACTTTGTATTTATGCTATGAGGTCTGTAAACCAGTTGAGCACACCTTATCTTCCTATTTCCCTTGATCAATGTAGTACAACTTTTTTCTAAAGCTGGCCATAGACGGAGTGATTTTGTTACCTGCAACCACAGTGTTGATGGAGAAATCCCTCCCGCCATAGTGTTCTCATGGAGCCATACCCGCCAGGAAAACACAGTGATTACTGCCAGCGGCTATAATAGCTGCTAGCAATAATCACTTGTAAAATCCGACAGGCTGGTTATATCCAAGTTGAACGTTTGATCAACATGGGTACATTTAGCCTGTTCCTACATGGTTCAAATCTCTGCTGATTCCTGCTGAACCGGCTGAGATTTGAAATGTCTATGGCCGGCATTAGGGTTTTATGCTTAAATATGCATACATTGATGTACATTGCCATGTGTTTCAGACCAGTTACATTTTTGTAATTAATAGCTGGAGTAGAGGAATACAAGTTATCCCCCTTTCCTTCTTTACTCCCTGTCTCCCTATCCCCTTGCAGGATACTTGCTTTTGTACTATTAGCGAGTGGCCACTACATTTTCACACAAAAAATCCAACTGGTAACATCTGCTATTTTAGACCACTGTAATGTTTCTAAAGGCATGTAATCTACTACAAATACTGTTGTGATAATCTTGCTGAGGACTTCATATATGTTCACTAATGCCCTGTACACACGGTCGGAAATTCAAACGGAAAATGTCCGATCGGACCATGTTGTCAGAAAATCCGACCTTGTGTGGGCTCCATCTGACTTTTTCCGTCAGAATTTCCAACGTAAAAAATTTGAGATCCTGCTTTTTCCGATCGTGTGTAGAGAATTCCGACAGACAAAGTGCCACGCATGCTCCGATCAAATTAGGAGACCAAACCTATGGCTAATAGCCTCTACGTAGTTCCGTCGTACGCAATGAATGTCACCACGTTCAGAATGATCAGATTTTCCGACAACTTTGTCCGACCGTGTGTATGCAACACCAGTGTCGGACAAAATCCGTTGGAAAAAAGCAGACGGATTTTGTGTTCAGAATTTCCGACCGTGTGTACGGGGCATTATGCTGTATCTAAGATGTGGTGCTGTTACTGAATTTTATTACTTTCATAAACTTTCAATAGTTTCACTATTAAAAAAAGAATATACAAGTCAATACAACAAAAATTCAGTATGGAAAGCATTGGTTTGAGCAAGTTTTACGGCAAACAACGGATTCCTTGATTGTCACAGAGCATTTGCATACGTTTAAGTTACTGAAAAATGTGTGGTGGGTCTTTATGCCAGGTGTACAGATTTCTGACAAGGCAAATGTAGTATAACCCATGACAAACCATATGGTAAAAGGTATAAGGATCCTTTTCAACTAGTCATTCTATAGTGGTTTGGGAAATGATAGTAGCGGTATTATGGAAAAATAGGGTAAAAAGTGTAGTCACCCTATACAAGTGCACCAAAATGGGAGCATCAACTACAGAGGTGATCAGACCGAGTAGTCAGTTAGTTCCTAAGACATATTCATATCTACAGGTGGTCAAAAAGAAATTTCTGAGAATGACCATAGATATTAGGTAGCATTTGGATGTCCTTGCATAATCAGACCACCTTTTTTTAATTAATAATAAAGTATAATAGTATACTCAGCAGGCATCCCCAGGACAAGAATTGCTTTGAGAACAATGGATACCAGTCAGAAAGATCCAGCTTAGGCAAAACAACGTCTCAGACATTAGTTGTCTAGGAGACATGTGTCACAATCTTATGATGTCTTTTATGAAAACCAGATATTCCCATATGTAAGAATCCGAATCTCCATTCTTTCCTTGGTCTAACAGTGTATTCTTGCCTTTCAGGGATACCCGTGTATGCTGTTTTTCACTTGTATCCACTTCCTGTCAAGGCAGAAATTTTAGGCTAGTCTGAAGCTGCAATGGCCCAATAAAGACTGGCTCAGGGCTCTTATGTGACATGTCAACAGGCTGCTGAAATAGGTTGACATTGTCAATTAACAAAGCCTTTACTTTTATTTCCAATAATCTTGATTATTATAATTATTTTCTTCAATGTCAACATCAAGCTAAGCAAGGAGATAGGACACCCTTATAGACTGATTTTCAGCCTGACATTTCTGCTATGGCATTGAAAATATACAATGTAGTAGTAGGGAATCAAATGATTACAGATGTCCAGTAATGACTAGTTCTCTTTAAACATCTAATTCATTACCCAGGCCTTAAAATTGCCAGTAATAACCGTTAGGTATGTGGGTTCCTTGAAGCAAACATCGCTATAATTATACCATTTTGTAAAAATAATGGCAACAAAAATCCATCAGTAATTTTGCATTACTAATATACTTATTTTTTCATACTCAATTCTTGGTAGATGCATTAACTGTATTACAAACAAGAACAGCTTTTACTACACTGTTCTGATAATAGCTATAATTTATCCCGACAAATTACCAGACAGAGAACTTATCGATATTAGTCTCATACACTTGTCTCTGACAGAAAGGATAAACTGTACATTAACAGTTTAAATTAAATCAAGCAAATTATAGATTTGAGAATTCTTTCAAAAGACACGTAGCCAAATTTGGAATCTATTCAACAATATTGTTATGTTTCCTTGAAGTGCATTTTTCAGCTAAAATGTTTATTTTTTTTGTCGTTTTGGATAGCATGAGGAAGGCTTATAACCTTACTGAGATTTTTAGATGTAGATCACCTCAGTTTCCGTGTAGTCACAGAGTAAGCAAATGATGAGAAAACTCCCCAACAGAGAGCAATAAAAACCCTATATGACATATCAGCCATTTCACACATACATGTTAAAATGTAAAGCTGGTTATACACTAGTAGAAGCTTGTTCAGAATTTTTCTTTTTGAGAACATTTGCTCAATGGATGGACATGGTCAGCAATAATACTCAGGTAGGTCATGGCATTTAAACAATGCTACATAGTTACAAAGTTACATAGTTGGTGAGGTTGAAAAAAGGCACAAGTCTATCCAGTTCAACCTGTGTGTGTGTGAGTGTGTTTTTATGTCAATAGTACATTGTATACCCCTGCATGTTGTGGTTGTTAAGGTGCCTATCTAATAGTTTTTTGAAATTATCGATGCTCCCTGCTGATACCACTGCTTGTGAAAGAGAATTCCACATACTTACCGCTCTGACAGTAAGGGAACCCTCTATGTAGTTTAAGGTTAAACCAATTATTTTCTAATTTTAGTGAATGGCCTGTCTTTTTAAAATCCCCTTTCACTGAAAAGGTTTTTTTTCCTATGCTAGGGTCACCAGTACGGTATTTGTACATCAATATCATATCCCCTCTCAAGCGTCTCCTCGCCAGAGAGAATAAGTTCAATGCTTGTAGTCTTTCCCCATAGCAGAGGTCCTACAGTCTCTTTATTAGCTTTGTTGCCCTATATATATATATATGTATATATATATATATATATATATATATATATATATATGTATATATATATAATGTTTGCGGGTTCTGAGTAATTTTCTAACAAAAAATTATGATTTTTACATGTAGAAAATATATCTCAGAATTGGCCTGGGTGGCAAGGGGTTAATTACCATAAGTAAGTAACATACAAACGATTATTATATATTGTTTTTATGGTAATTTACTATATTTTCAAAAACTGTACTCAAGCAGGTGGCTTAACAGACAAATTACTGAAGTTGGAAGTTACAACTTTCAACCAGTAATTTCACAGTAAATTGTTAAATAATAAATGTTTATGTTTATAACATATAGCATATGATTTAGCTTGATTAAAACAGTACCTTTTCAACAGCAGATTCTCATTCATTCTCCCTCTAAACTGTGTGAGAGAAACATGAAATTGTGGGTATATCTTATACCCATAAACCCGAGTTTTTTTCCTTGTAGTTAAGAGGGCTGGGTTGGAAGGGAACATTTGTCTTTTAGACACATGGCTCCTTCTATGACACTGCAGTGAGGCGTGCCTCCACTGCAGCTTTTTTATTGGACAGCTTGGGCCAATGGTTCTTTTACCATTGGTCCAAGACTCCAAGCTGTCAATTGAGCTCAGTGCCTCTGACAAGAAGTGAGGAGAGGCACTGTGAGCTCATCCTCTGATGCCCCGTACACACGATCGGACTTTCCGACAACAAAACAATGGAATTTTGTTCGAAGGTTGTTGGCTCCAACTTGTCTTGCATACACACAGTCACACAAATGTTGGCCAACAATTACGAGAACCTAGTGACACACTAGACGTACTACGTGTTTTTTCAGCTCTTAAGCGCCACCCTTTGGGCTCCTTCTGCTAATTTTGTGTTAGTAGAAGTTTGGTGAGTGTTGATTTGCGCTTTTCTTTTTGCATTTTTAACTTAGCGCTATTATTATTATTATTATTCTTGATATCACTTTGAAATTTAGTTTGCAATAACTCCATCAGTATCACCAGCAAAGCAGCTTCATTATTATCCCATTGGGTATGTTCCCAACTCTCCTTTAGTATGGAGATTCTTTATAGTGTTGCCAGCTGCTTCCCTAGATTTAGGACCAGGGCTTCCAGGGAAGTAACATGCTTACATTTTGTACAGCAGTATTCGCCCTCGATCCAATGATCCATACATGCCACAAGATGTGCATCGAGTCGCATCTCCACACCTGCCGGGCATTATATTCACTAATTTAATGGAGATTGGGAATTTTACCCTGTCCGATTAACTGATAATTAGCTTCCTGACTCAGTCACACACAGTTACTCAACCGTACTCAACAATGCTCAGTTACTCAACAGTACTCAACAATGCTCAGTCACTCAACAATACTCAGGTATTCAACAGTGCTCAGCAGTACTCAGTTACTCCCACTACACTCTCCTCAGCCAGCGTCCCCACTACACACAGTCAGACTGTCAGTCAGTCTTTTCAAATTGGTTGTGCCTCTCTGCTACTGCTGCTGCCCCTGTAAACTGACACTTGCAGGGTTTGTCAGCACCCTCAGTCTCCCCCGATCAGCCTGTCTCTCTCTCTCTGCTCTCGCTGCTTCCCTGGTTTGCCTGTCACACTCCTCCTCCGGTCTGTGGTTCCACTTACCTGCTGCCTCTCCCGGTCAACCTGTCACGCTCTTGCTCTCCCGGTCCCGCTGGATTTCACACCTGCCTCCTCTGTCAGAGACTGTGGGGTGACATTGTCCCAGGTCACTCCCGATCCACCTTCTCGATGGCCCACGCCTCCCGCCGTTCATGCCCCTCGGGTCACCCACCACCTCTCCCGGTCTCTGGGTCACCCAATGCCTCTCTCTGTCTCAGTGGGGGGGGGAGTCACAGTCGGCAGCTTCCACACACACCATGCTGTCTCAGCGTCTGCACTTCCACGCCAAAAAGTGTGGCAGCACCACCTGCTGGCCTGATGCTCAATTGGTACTGAGGGGCCCAAAGTGTTCCAAGAAAATATCCCCCACACCATTTCACCACCAGCCATTGATACAAGGCAGGATGGATCCATGCTTTCATGTTGTTTATACCAAATTTTGACCCTACCATCTGAATGTCACAGCTGAAATCGAGACTCATCAGACCCGGCAATATTTTTCCAATCTTCTATTGTCCAATTTTGGTGAGCATGTGCAAATAGTAGCCTCAGTTTCCTGTTTTTAGTTGACAGGAGGGGCACCCGGTGTGGTCTTCTGCTGCTGTAGCCTATCTTCTTCAAGATTTGATGTGTTGTGTGTAGATATGGTAGTCTGCATACCTTGATTTGCGTTACTGTTGCCTTTCTATCATCTCAAAACTGCCCATTCTCCTCTGACCTCTGACATCAACAAGGCATTTTCGTCCACAAAACTGAAACTGCCGCTCACTGGATATTTTCTCTCTTTTCAAACCATTCACTGTAAACCCTAGAGATGGTTGTGCATGAAAATCCCAGTAGATCAGCAGTTTTTGAAGTGCTCAGACCAGCCCATCTGCCACTAACAACCATGTCACGTTCAAAGTCACTTAAATCCCCTTTCTTCCCCATTCTGATGCTCGGTTTGAACTTCAGCAAGTCATCTTTACCACATCTAGATGGCTAAATGCATTGAGTTGCTGCCATGTGATTGGCTGATTAACAATATATGTTAACAAGCAATTGAACAGGTGGACCTAATACAAATGCCTTTTTTTTTCATTTTAAAAGTGATCACATAATCTCTGTTCTCAGCTGTGTAAGAGGATTGGAGAGGTGGGGGTGGAGAAACAGCAGTACACTGATATTCACAGTGAATGGCTGTGTCTGATCATTGGAGAACAGGCAGGTAGGCTGTGCTCCGAGCACAGCCAAAAAACTGACCACGTTGGAATGGATGAGCTTCTATGCTTGGTGTAGTCAGTTTGAAATGGGTAAGCAGGGGTACTGACAGGATCACCAGGTATTTTACACAAGGGAAGAAACGAAAAGAGAACAGGATACTTTTTAACACAAGTACATGGTACAATAGACACATATCAGGAAAATTAAATGTTGGAAGAACATACACTTTAAAAGCAAACGAAGTTCATTCAAACAACATTCATCAACTTATCAAATGTTATTCAATAAAGAAGAGCAGGCTTGATGAACCACTTGGTCTGTTTTTGTCATCACTTTTTTATGTTTCTATAGGAGTCAGACAGATGTGTGTATGCACATCATTCTCCTGGATACGTTTGCCCATCTGTGGCCACCCAGAGTTTCTTTTTTGTCTGCTAATATTGAGGTATGCCAAAAGAAAAACTAAGGATGCTTGCTAGTATACTATAACATCATAGTAAATATATGGGTGGCCATGGTAAGCAATGAATAGTCTACTGCAGTGCACAGTAAATCTTATGATGGAAACTACAGCCGTGCTGGAAACTGGAATTCTAAGCTCATTGTCAGCAGCTTTTCTTGTTATACTGGCATTAATTGTAGCGTTGCACAGTAAAATACCGCCTGGGAAATCTATATACCTCTGTGGAGAATGAGATTGAGTTTGTCATGATGCCAGAATATCAGTATATACTTCATAGTATACCAATACTTTTGCCTGTAATACAAGGTTGGGACAAACAGAAATCAAATGTTTTTGAAACACAATGAGGTTTATTTACTAAAGGCAAATCTAGTGTGCACTACAAGTGCACTGCTAATGCACTTGGAAGTGTACTTGGAAATGCAGTAGCAACAAAGCATTGAGAAGTGGGTGTTCAGGCTGGTGAGGAAAGGGAAGAGGACAGTCTGGAAGCAAGCAGGTGTGTGGGTAAAAGACTGGGCTGCTGCTGCTGGCTGAACAGAACCCTACCATAGCTGACCACAATCAGAAGAAGCAAAGAGAGTACTCACGTTGCCTCAAAGATTAGGAACTTTCTCCCTGGGGTGGTGGGAGGTGTGATTTGGGTACCTGGTGAGATCAGATTGTACTTAAGAGAGTTAAGATTGTAATCCTACCTCTTGTGTGGAAGGAAAGAAGCAGCAATTCATATCTCTGTCTGAGAACTTAAATTATACCATATACTATATCCTGGGTCTAGTAATAGACCAACATTGTTCAAGTTCATCTGTTATTTGCTGGGAACTGTTGTTTCTTCATGGGCCCCAACTTTGCCTGCCAACATTTTCTTTCCCTCAATTACTGTGGGATAAAACATGACTGTTATAAAAATTTAGGACTGTCTTTATATACTGTTGCTAGGTAAATACAGGTCAGTTCTGTTAATTACGGTTATTCAGAATACTCCAGGTGTTTAACCTTATCTTTCAGAGAAATGTAATTGACTTATTGATTGTTTGTATAAGTTCACTTGCTAATCGTCTCTGCTTTTAGGCTATGCTTGGCCTAATAAATTCTTTGAAATACCCCAAGGTGTGTCAGTAAGTTCTGGGTGAGCAAGCACAAAACGATTCAGAGATATTCAGTGGGGTTAGTGCTACAGAATAAATCTCTTTGACATGCATCAGCTCCCTGAGTCTGTCAATGCTTTAAAAAATTGTATAGCTTTCTGTTACCATGCCAGAGATTTAGGTGTAGTTTAAGACCCCTTTGACACTGAGGCATTTTTCAGGCGCTAAAGGGCTAAAAATAGTGCCCGAAAAACACTCCTCTGCCACCCCAATGTGAAAGCCCGAGTGCTTTCACACTGGGGCACTGCGCTGGCAGGACGTTAAAAAAAGTCCTGCAAGCAACTTCTTTGGGGCGGTGGAGGAGCGCCGCCCCTGCCCATTGAAATGAATGGGCACCACTGCCGATGCACTTTAGCAGCAGCGCTAAATGGGCGCTAATAACCTTATCTTCGGCTGCTAGCGGGGGTTAAAAGTGCCCCGCTAGCGACCAAAAAGCGCCGCTAAAACAACGTTAAAGCACATCTAAAAATAGCGGCGCTTTAACGCTAATGCAGCCCGTGGCTCAATGTGAAAGGGCACTAATCATCATGTTCACCCCAGTGAAATACTATACTGTAGCTATAAGTAAGAATGAAAGAAATGATTCACATTTTTTTTTGTAAATGCTATAAGTAAATGTAAACACTAACTGGATGATATTTCGTTTTATCAACTGCGTATCATAAGCAACTGCAGTGTATTTTGTTTTCTTTTTCCTGTTTTTTTTTTTGTAAAATTTTATTTTTAACTCTTCTTCATGCTGCTGATCTCCTCCAGCCCTTTTTAGCCATTTTCATTCAACACTCACTCCCTCCATTGTTGCCTACATACTGTATAATTGGTCTGTACTAGCTTCCTGATAATTAAAATTGGAAAATCATGCCAGCGCAGTATGTGTCAGGATGGTCTCCACCAGGGGCGAGTGTTGTAGGCTGGCAACACGCATAACAAAGATCTTTATTGCAGGATCACCAGGTATTATGTCAATAAAAACTGAAGATTTAAAAAGAATGAAAGTAACTTTTGAAATATAATTAACGTGATAAACATTTTATGAGATTTTAGTGATTGGGTATGAATTTACTTTAAAATTAGATTAAATCCAATCTTTGGGCAGGTTAGAGTTGATAAGCGTAGACAGATACACAGCTAAATCTGTTCAAAATCAGCTCCATGCGTTCTATTTAATTTTGTGCACAAATAAGCTTATTTTACACAAAATAACCCTACTACAGTTTTCATAAAGATCTCCCATTGTATCTTATCACCTTGTTTGCAACATATGTATTTTCTTTTTCAGGAATAAGCATATCCATTCATGGGTCTAAAAACCAAGTGCAGATTCATCAAAGGAAAAGAGTGGAGAGTCAGTCCGTGCCGAACGATCACATTGTCGTCAGACATTCCTCACTACCGCCTCTCCGAAGGTCAATAAGGATGGAGGCTTCTTCTTCTGGCAAGTGTGCACTATCAAATGGAAACACTGAGATTCATTATCCAGGTACAAGCTGTTCCTCCAATATATAGGGGAATAGGACATGAAAATGTAATAATGGCTTTAGATCAGTGTTTCTCAACCTTTTTTCAGTCAAGTCACCCTTTAAAATTATAAGCAATCTCACAGCAACCCATTCTAAAATGTAAAAAAATAAAAATAAACTTAAAATAATAGTTTTACCTATCACAGCAGCATCTACACACATAGGACTCCCAGCATTAGAGGTGATTTATCAATACAAAGCAAATACACCTTTGCACACTGGCATTGACTAGTATTGTAGCGTTTCTCTTCTACCTCATTCATCTAAAAGGAGAAACAATGAAGGGCAGTGAAGGGGCAAACAAGAATGCTGTCATCATTTACTTAGACACCGGCACAATGAAATGTATAAACTGTATAAAACTGTATAAAAAAATTTAGCAGTTTTTAAGCATTTTGCCAAGGCACCCCGAAGAACCCAGAAGACTCTCTGGTTAAAAAAGCTCCTTTAGATGACCATTCCGAGTGTTAAAAGAGAAGTATGGGAATCAGGGTTATTGTAGATTTATACTTACCTAGGCTGATCCTATCCCGATTCTTTCCCCCTGGCGTCTCTGCACTGAGAACCTATCGATCGAACACCGCAGATCTTTATCTCTTCATTGTCATTACAGCTTTTAGCTGCCTTGGCTTTCGGAGAGACATTGGGATTGATTTACTAAGGAGTAAATCACTTTCTAAAGTAGGTTTTCATTAATTTGTCATGTAGCTTAGTAAATGCGGTGAAACCATGCTGACTTTAATTATCCAGTCTTTTGCGAGCAAAAATCCTGTTTTATTTTCCTTGCACATGGTTTAGTATTTTTTTTTATAATATATACATATACAGTATATATACCATGCCCAAAACTAAGTGGACAGCCACAAAGCAAAGTCCATAAAGACATGGCCAGACACATTAAGTGTGGATGGATTTAAGTTGCTTCACAGAGCCCTGGCCCTGGCCTAAACCTTTGGGATAAATTTGGAATGTCAACTGTGAGCCAGATCTTCTCATCCAACATCAATACCTGACCTCAATAATTGCAAACCCAGTTTATTCCCAAACCATTACAATTCAACATTCTGGCTACATGGGACAAAAATCTTGCAAGGCCAGACTCTCCCTGATGTGGTTGACTTCAAACCCAGGTTTGGAGTTTGGAAAAACCAAAGCCATGGAAAGTTCTAACGATAGATGCCAACCTCTTGAGTTGGGGAGGAGTCTTGAATGCCTGCCGTGTACAGGGGACTTCCCATCATCATCCTGGGACTCATTCAGTTCAATGGCCAATTCTGAGGGATTCCGGTTGTCCCTTCAATCAGCTGCAAGGTCACTCGAATCCCATCAGACAATGCCACAGCAGTGGCCTACATTAGTCATCAGGAAGGCATCAGAAGTTGCACATTCCAGCCCTATTCACCATCGACATTTCAAACATGAACAGTTGCCAGATTTTCTCAGTCGACAGTGTGTCAATCCTGGGGATGGGCTCTCCACCTGAAGATGTTCCAAGCCCTTTGCCATTAGTGGGGGACCTTTGGCATCCAGGTTTAACAACAAACTGGACAGATTTATCCCCAGGTCCAGGAACCCTCAGCCCTTTGCATTAAATGACCTCCATGGAATTAGTTCAACCTGATCTCTACCTTTCTCCCTTTACACCTCCTCCCTTGTGCTCCACAGAATCAAGATAGAAGGCATCCCTGAGGTGATCCTTATTGCACTGAACTGGGCCAGGAGGACATGGTACATACTCAGACTCCTGGCAGATTCTCCCTTAGCCTTTCTGAATCATCCAGACCTTCTGGCCCAGGGACCAGTTCATCATTCCAAAAGATTCGTTCTAAGCACTCAAACGCCTTACATGTTTCCAGTGTTTAAACTAATAAAATGTGAATAATAACATATAAATAATAAACAATTTAAATGTATGCTTACAGGCAAAAAATCATACAATCTAGGAAATATCAATACATACAAACCTGTAAAATCAAAAAACTGGTCTTCTCCTAACTGCCAAGATAAATAGAACGTGTTTCAGGAAGGGCCTTCCCTTCCTCAGCCTGAAACCTTAAGGGCATTTCCTGTCTGATGCATCTATCTAGATGTGTTGCACATGTACAATTTATAGCAATGGCATGAAAAAGAGCGTGGTATGCGCAAAACTGTTGCACTGAAGCTGAATGGAAATAAGTGATAGTTTGGAACGCAAGTAAACCTAATTGAAAAACTATGGGTACCGCACCCCTCTTCTTTTTTGCATAGGAATAGGAGCCCACTTGGTGCATTGAAGATTGACAGATTAAGTGTAGCTCGCCTCAAGTATAATGTGTGTATAAATAATAAATTTGAAGAAGGGTGTTTTTTCATTGGAATTAAGTTTGTAAACAGTCACCAATTTTTGTCTCCTATTGTAAGTACAAACAGGTACAGTTTTTTGGGCTTTGCTGGAAATGGCTGTCTCTTATCAGCAACATTTCAATAAATTCATGTGTCACACAATACCAGCCAGCGACAAACTGTTTAATTGTTAACAAAAGCCTTTTATTTTATTATTAAAACAGCATTTCTTGAGCTTTAAGCAAGTGACTGTTCCTAGACTGAGAGGTGGTTGTCTCCCTCCCCAATGTTTAGGCCCCATACACACAGGAATTTTTTTACTGACAAAGCATGGAAAATTTACTGACAGATCACATTTTTTACTGGCAACCTGAGAAATGACAGAACTCCTATTGAAAACTAACACAGTGAATATTTGAACAGTATAAACATAATATGGAAACACTGATAATACCTATAACAAAGTAATTTGCTTGATTTACAAAAGATTTTTAAAGTCAACAGAGCATGAACTGATCAGCCCCTGATATTTACTGGCAGTTGTAAAAAAATCACAGATTTTTACAAACTGTCAGTAAATTTACTGGCGGTTGGCAACCCTGAACGGAGATCAGCGGCACTCGGGCACTGTGTGAATCGAGCAGAGGAGCTTGCACACACAGCAGGGAGATATCGCAGGATCCAGGGGACAAAGTAAGTTAGTCTCCCTGTATCCTGCAATGCGAGCCTGAGTCTGGCTCGGGGTTACCGCTTATGGTACTGAAGTTCCACCCCGAGCCAGACTCAGAATTACGGTCAGGGGGTTTAATAAAGGACTTGTCCCAAGCTGTCTCTTGTCTTTTTTTACCATTTTTGAATTTTTTTTTGTGAAATGGTAGGGGTACAATGTACCCTGTTACCAATTCACATGGGGGGAACCTGGGATCTGGGGGTCCCTTTGTTAAAGGGGGCTTCCAGATTCCTATAAGCCCCCACCCACATACCCACACAACCACCAGGCAAGGGTTGTGGGGATGAGGCCCTTGTCCCCATCAACATGGGGACAAGGTGCTTTGGGGGGCTACCCCAAAGCACCCTCCCCATGTTGAGGGCATGTGGCCTGGTACGGTTCAGCAGGGGGGCGCTCTCTCATCCCCCTCTTTTCCTGCGGCCTGCCAGGTTGCGTGCTTGGATAAGGGTCTGGTATGGATTTTGGGGGGGACCCCTACACCATTTTTTAAAAATTGTGCCCCTGGGTTCCCCTTAAAATCCATACCAGACCTGAAGGGCCTGGTAATAGACTGGGGGGCCCTTTTTTTTCAATGAGTTTATCTATATTTCCGAGACCCGACAATTCATACAAACGCGATCAGTTTTAAATGACAATTTTTCCTTTGGAAATGTAATTTTGCTGTGGTACTGTTCTAAACATGGGAAAAATGTGCCACTTTACAGGCATACTATAGACACCCCCCAGGCACAATATTTAAAGGAATATTTCATTTTTATTGTTTCACTTTAAGCATTAAAAAAATCACTGCTTCTGAAAAAACGTTTTTTTTTTTTTTTTGCATTGATACAAAAACCCAAACACTTTTTATGACAATAACTTGCATATAAGCCTTTAAAATTAGCATTTTTCATGTTCGTGACCCATAGACTTTAACGGTGTTCGTGTGTTCTTGAGAATTTTTTACCGGTTCGGTATGTTCTGGTAAAAAATGGAAAAGTCCCTCACTGGGTTTTTTAGCAGCCAAGAAAAATATTCAAAATTGTTGATTAAAATTATTTTATTTTATCAAAATGCAATTTTATGAAAGTTGTAAAAAATGAGCTCTGGCATTTACATGAAAATAGCATACCCATCAATCATAATGAAACTACACATTGTATGAAACCCGTTATTAGCATTTTACTTCAATGTAGTCTTCCACATGATACCCCTACGCGTTTCCACCCTTCTGAATATGGTCTTCTTCAAGGGGGATTTTTTATTCTATGCAGGGAAAGAAAGATTTTTTTTATGTTTCAGTCATCATTTTGTATTTAAACATTACATCTAACCACACACAATAGTGTATATTTACCAAAAAGTCTAATAAAAATGAATTACAAAAAACATATTAAAATTATAAAGCATTAGCGATAATATATTTCTGTAGGTTTTCTGTGATTATGACTCTTTTATCATAAGTATCTTTTAGTTTTCGATGATGTCCTGGTCCAGTGCCCTCTCTGCATCCAGGGGTAAGTATCCTTCCATTCAACTTCCCAGCACGTAAGGGAGAAGCATTTTTCTTTCTCCCACCTTTTGCTCCCGGTTGGTGCAATCTCCTTAAGCATCATACGAGGGAGCTTCATCGCGCTGGCGGCATTCCGTGATCATCGTTGGGCGTCCTGTGGCATCGCGCGCATGTGTGACACCGTGGCGTCACAGCATCACGTGGTTGCCACGGAGATGACAGCGATGGCCGGGGCAATGCCTTCCAGAATGGGGAGACCACAATGAGACTGCCATGCGGGCGTCAAGAACATAGGGGAGGAGGTCTCTGGGGGAGCAAGCACCTGCACCTAATTAGAAGAGCTGCTGACACACAGACATGGAAATAAAAAACTGCGCCAGATTTAAAAAACGAATAAAAGGAGAGAGGACATCCAATTAGCTTAGATGGAAATATGTCCAATCCTTTAACACTACAGACAGCACTAGCAGTGGATATACAGATTGCTTTTATAATAACATGGCATAGGCAAAGAATTGAATTTACACCAGACAATCAATCGTGCAGTAAATAAGTTCATAGAAAAATGTCCACCAATTATGACTGAAGGTGCTTTAGTAAATCGTCCTCATGATGGTCAATTACTTCCTATGAGTATAACACTTTTCACCAACACCACTGTGCTCCACATCTAACGGGGTGCCACCACCTATATATATACTCCTTACCAGATGAATGGTAAAGAAAGGCACTCAGATTGAGCCCTGGACCAGGATCCTGATGTCTGAGGGGGACACACCTCCAAAGTTTTCCTCCAAGGGACCGCTATATGAAACTTTTAAGCTCCAGGGGGGGCACAATACCGTGTGTAAGTGGACAACCACAGCACTCAGCGGTGCATCCAAGTGGTGACATAAAAGAAGAATAGAGGACAAACCATAGTGTGATTCCATTTAAAACTTGAATTTGTTTATTAAAAGTAAAGTATTACTCACATTTGTATAAGAAAGGCAAGCATATATGGATCCAAAATAGTGTGGAATAGTGTGTCACACTATTTTGGATCCATATATGCTTGCCTTTCTCATACAAATGTGAGTAATACTTTACTTTTAATAAACAAATTCAAGTTTTAAACGGAATCACACTATGGTTTGTCCTCTATTTTTCTTTTATGTCACCACTTGGATGCACCGCTGAGTGCTGTGGTTGTCCACTTACACACGGTATTGTGCCCCCCCTGGAGCTTAAAAGTTTCATATAGCGGTCCCTTGGAGGAAAACTTTGGAGGTGTGTCCCCCTCAGACATCAGGATCCTGGTCCAGGGCTCAATCTGAGTGCCTTTCTTTACCATTCATCTGGTAAGGAGTATATATATAGGTGGTGGCACCCCGTTAGATGTGGAGCACAGTGGTGTTGGTGAAAAGTGTTATACTCATAGGAAGTAATTGACCATCATGAGGACGATTTACTAAAGCACCTTCAGTCATAATTGGTGAACATTTTTCTATGAATTTATTTACTGCACGATTGATTGTCTGGTGTAAATTCAATTCTTTGCTTTTATAATAACATATGGCATAGGCAATCTGTATATCCACTGCTAGTGCTGTCTGTTGTGTTAAAGGATTGGACATATTTCCATCTAAGCTAATTGGATGTCCTCTCTCCTTTTATTAGTTTTTTTAAACCTGGCGCAGTTTTTTATTTCCATATTGTATTGTGTGTATATCCCACTGTTCTGCAGCCGGTTTTAGGTTCATTATCATTATTTTATTTTTAGTTGTTAGAATTGTGTGCGTATGTTTGGGTCAGCGCGTTTTTTTGCTTACATATATTCTGACACACAGACATATTGGACAAATCTCTTCATCAAGTGTCTGGTGTGAGGTGTGCCAAACCACTTCAAAACCTTCAATCTTTTGAATAATTAACACGGAAATTATTTTCTGACTTAAACTTAATACAGATACGGATGTTTGGAAACTACGTGAGTCCTGTCATCCGCATTATTGATTTGTTTTACAACCTTCACTGTGTGTCATGACTAACTTTCATATAACCTAAGGTAATTACTGGGGATTTTTTATTGCTATATAAGTAATTGGCGGTCTTTTGCACCGATTTATTATTACCTATTTGTGCACTTCATCACGATAATCTTTTATATTTAATCCATCACAGTCCAACCTACATATTGTTTGAGCATTCCCTTTTCAATATTAAGATTTTTCACATTATTTTATTTATTCACTTAATTTACAATCAAGCACATCACATTTTATTAATCAATTAATTTCAACCTCTTATACACCCATGCTATATTTCTTTACCACAATCACCTATCTAATTCTAATTAACTCACATCAATTCACTTTTACTTTTTCACTGATTTTATCACAATCACTAATTTTATTCTATTCACATTCTATATATATATATATATATATATATATATATATATATATATATATATATACACAATGATCTCTACGGTTTCTTTGCTGTTAGAATAATACAAACATATATTAACTTATTAACACATTAACCCACAGGGGTTAATAATAAATAAAATCATTTATAGTTAAAAAAAATAAAATAATAATGATTCAATTATTTGGTTAGTGGTTGCCCATTTTGGCAACCTTTTAACCGTCAAAAAAACTCTCTTTTTAAAAAAACCTTTTTGAATTAATTTGTAAAAATATTAAGGCTGCCATAATATATCACAGATCCTTGCTTGCCCTTCTTCTTGTCCCCTTGGAAATCTAAAAAAGCGGTCTCTTGTAAGTTCATGAATGGTTTCAGGATCACCAAAACTAGATTTTAAAGAAATCTCTGGCTACCGGACATGTCTTTCCCTACTCCATCATCATAATTGGTAAATATACACTATTGTGTGTGGTTAGATGTAATGTTTAAATACAAAATGATGACTGAAACATAAAAAATATCTTTCTTTCCCTGCATAGAATAAAAAATCCCCTTTGAAGAAGACCATAATTAGAAAGGTCGAAATATGTAGGGGTATCATGTGCAAGACCACGTTGCAGTAAAATGTTAATAACGAGTTTCATACAATGTGTAGTTTCATTATGATTTGATGGGTATGCTATTTTCATGTAAATGCCAGAGCTAATTTTTTACAACTTTCATGAAATTGTTAATTGCTTTTTGATAAAATAGAATCATTTTAATCAACAATTTTGAATATTTTTATTGGCTGCTAAAAAACCCAGTGAGTGAACTTTAAATTTTTTGTTCATTCCATTGGCCAGAATATTAATTTATTCTGGCCATTGAATTGAATGAACGCCCAAGCTCTTAATGCGCCTTGCGCTAAAGCAAAACTCTTGATGCGCCTTGCGCTAAAGCGTGTTTAGGAGCAACAAGCATTTTTTGACACTGACATGCTCCTCTCCTGATTGCGCTGACCCTGTTTTTTTTTGCCTATAAATGCCTGGATATGTGCATGGCTAACATTGAGGGGCATATAGAGGCAGAAAAGAAAAGTGCGAAACAATTCTGAAAGCAGCAAGGGATTACTCTTTGTAGCAAGTGGGGAGACCTGTATATGAAGATGTGTACACAAACAGGTCAGAATACATACAGAAGGCTTCTGACATGACTGTGACATCTAGAGAAATGTGAATAATGTCTAAACAAAGATGGCTTCCTTATTATGGAATAAAAATGACATGAAGACACTGTTGTTTGGACTACTGTGATCTCTGTAAATGATAATAAATACCTGCACATTACGTAGCATGCATGTACTATAAAACAATTTATCAGATGCTTGGTCCTCTTTAAGAGAGAATTTGAGGACAAGTGATCCTGGATGCATATTGGAGTGCAGATAATGATGCATTATGTATGTTGTTTGCTTGTATTTAATTACTTTTAGTTTAAGGTGTTTATTTCTAAAGAATCCTTTGTGTTTACTTAATTCCAGGAGTTAAGGACATAAATATATTCTTTGATGACATGGAAGCAGCAAACAGTCCCTCAAAAGATGATGACTCGTTGCTGCATGCTGGTAACTTGACAAGCATGTCTGATGAAGTCAGCAGATTAGATGCAGAGGGAGAGGTAAGAATCAGCTCAGTTTACTGTATATAATGATCTGTGTGACTCTGATTTCCGTCATTAAACAGGTCCCAAGTTATTCCAATATACTGTCATATACATATCCTAAGATTTCAGGTATTTGTCAGCTACAAAATATTATCTCCAAACTTTTCATTATAAGAGTCACATCAATTATTTTACAAATATTCATGGTCTGAAAAGAAAATCAGTTTTATAAATGGACTAAACTACTTTAAAGTGATTGTAAACCCTCTCCTATACCCAGTGAAGTGAATAGCCTCAGATGGTAGACAGAGATGAAATAAATCTCCCTACATAAGTTTTACTTGTATATCTGCTGTGTTTCCCTTTCTACACTCTACACTAGAGGAATGAAGGAACATGCAGAGTTGTATTGTGAATAGACAAGCTCTCGCTTATCTACCTCTAAGCTCCCTCCCCGACACAAATTTTCAGCTGCTGTTATCTCATGTGTCTGAGAACTTGTCAGAAGTGACTCTGCTGATAACAGAGGATGGAGCAGCAGAAAGAAATGGCACTTAGAGCATTGGAGAGAGATGAGCAAACACTACAGATAGATGACCTTAGGCCAGATTTCATGAATGGGGTTTACAACCACTTTAAAGTATAACAAAAGGCAAAACTTTTTTTGTTTTGTTTTGAATAGAGTGGAGATGGATCAGAACAACTTTTAGGTTTTTATTGCTGTCTGTGCCCATGTTAAGGAGATTCACCCTCTTTTGTCCTGTTTACCATTATCATTGAAAGTGAAAGTAAAAGAAAATCCCAAATTTTGGGTTGTCCCCAGAAAAGTAATAGAGGGGACATCTTCCAATGGCAACACTCGTTCTGGTGACGAGGGAGTCCGCAAGAAATTCCCTCAATTTGCAGGATTTTCTTATCACTTCCTGTTTGGCTATGGGACAGGAAGTGAAGGCAAGTCTCCCAATGGGACAAAGATGGCAAAAAAAACCTTACAGGTGTTATAAATCTTCCTTACTCTATCCAAAATGAAAAAAAAAAGAAAAAAAAAAGTTTTGCCTACAGATTTACTTTAAATTATGAATACGTTTTACTTTGTAATTAGTATATGATTTAGAACAACAAGATTTTAGTAAAACAAAGCAAAGAAATTCCATATAAACCTGAAACTTGAGCCAATTTAGAGCCCCTTTACATCAGAGTCCCCATCAAAGTACCCCGTATATTGGAGTTCCCCATACATCAGAGTTCCCCCCTTACACCTGGGTCCCCATCATAGTCCTCCCTTACATCTATCACCCTATCAGAGTCCCTGTCATATATTAGAGGGTTGCACAAAATTTTACAGTTGGCTGCATTTGGCACGCGGGCTGCAGTTTGGAAACCCCTGGTTTAGGTCACCCTACTCACACCTGAAAATGTACACAATCCAACAATGTACTTTATTCAGTCTGTGCCTATCGAAAGAGAAACTACACTCCCCTGCTTTTTCACCCACCCATTCACTCTGACCTGTGATGATGGACTCCCAAAAGCATTTTTGCCCCCCAGTAGATACTGAATTGTATTGCTGTGATCCGATGGCCAGGTGTCACAGCCTGTGACCTGTACCACCATCTTGGTGCACTCAGTCCAGCTGCTTCTTCTGGGTTCATACAGTCAGGCCCCCCATGACATGTGCCAGTTCTGCCCACATGTGAATGAGCTCCTGCAGTCTCCTGGGTCATGTGAAGGGGATATCTCAGAGGGTTGCAGGTGTAGGACGTGGTGGGGGGGGGGGGCACAGAAAAGAAAGTTTAAAAAAGAGAACAAGCCTAAAAAAACAAATGTTTAGATAGTGGAGGGGTTTGATTTAAAGTGACATTAAAGGCTCATTTAAAAAACAAAAAACAAATATGTTATACTTACCTGCTCTGTGCATTAGTTTTGCACAGAGAAGCCCCGATCCTCCTCTTTTTGAGTCCCCCATGGACGCTTCTGGCTCCTCCTCTTCAGCCAGTGCCCCCAATAGCATGCCACTTGCTCTGGGGGCACTGGTGCATGATCGCTCCTGAGCCCCATTCTATGCATTCATAAGACACATAGAGCTATGGCCCCACCCCTTGCTCGCTCCCCATTGGTTCACTGGCTTTGATTGACAGTAGCAGAAGCAAATGGCTCCTGCTGCTGTCTAAGCCAATGAGGAATGAGAGACCCAGGAGAAGCTCAGCTCTCATGCACATTGCTGGATTGTGAGGGAGCTCAGGTAAGTATTGGGGGGGGGGCTGGGGGGGCCACTGCACACAGAAGATTTTTTTTTACCTTCATGCATAGAATGCATGAAGGTAAAAAACCTTGAGCCTTATTAAATCATTACATTTTGCAAATGCAGCTAGTGAAATATTTTTTGTTGGAGTTTTTTTGCTTTCACAGTGCTGTGTGATATAGTGGTATTTACTGTAGTAAGGTTTTTACACTTTAACACTAAGATATGCTAACAAATATACAGTGTAACATAGCATGTTTTGTGCTCACATACAGTATGTTAATATTTTTACAATTTACATTTTTTTTGCATAGAGTGCACTTGGGAGTGTAAACATTGGTTGATCATGAGCGTGTCCAAAATGCAGGTGCTACATTAGCTTGTGTAATTGCGTACTTCTAAAATAATGATATGCAGACTATGGATGGTTGTCAACATTGTTAGACATGTGCCTCACTGTTAAGCTCTTGAGTGCCATGTATCACTGTATAAATTATTGTTGTATGAACCTCAGACCACAGATAAGGAAACAAGAACATAACAAAATTTCATCTTGACAAAGTTTTCACTTACCAGAAATATTTGTTTATAATGCTTCACGCATAGAACAAAAGCCCAGTATGAACTATCTGCAAGCATTGGCAAGGGCTTTTAGGAAACTAAGGGGCTGATTTATAAAAAAAAAAGAAATGCCTCAACATTCATGCTAGCGTAATGAAAAAAAAATTTGTAATATATTTGGTTAAATGTTTATGGGAAATAGTTTCGTAGCTACTTTTCACAGGGTGAATGTAGCAACCCCTAAGAGAAAAATAGCTTAAGAACATTCAACTATAAGGCTTAATAGGCTAAGAACATTTAATCAGCAGGGGAAACACTATGAGAAAAACTTCTGCACTGTGTGCAGTCTATGAAGACTCTTGTGTGAACAGCCGAACAAACCTCTAGCTGCAGAGTGAAGCAAAATAGTTAGCAGTGGTATTATTACTACTACTAAATGTGACAGGTTACTCTTGGTTGTTAGAGAGCTTGCATCCCGCTGGAATATAACAAGCAGTGACTCATCCCCGCCCGGCACTTTCACCTGTCAGCTGGAAATTCCAGACTTACAGGGGAATGTGAACAAACAGTGGGGATAGTAAAAGCAACGTGAGGTCCCCTTCAAAATTCATACCAGGCCTTTTAGGTCTTGTATGGATGTTAAGAGGGACCCCATGAAAAAAAATTCCAAGACCTTATGGGGATTATTTACTAAAGGCAAGTCCACTTTGCACTACAAGTGCAAACTGCACTTGAAATTACACTTGAAGTACACTTGGAAGTGCAGTCTCTGTAGATCTGAGGAGGACATGCAAGGAAAATAAAAAAACTGCATTTTAGCTTGCACATGATTGCATAATCAAATCAGCAGAGCTTCCCCTCATTTCAGATCTACCCCTCAGATTTACAGTGACTGCACTTTCAAGTGCACTTTGTACTTGTAGTGCAAAGTGGATTTGCCTTTCGTAAATAACCCCCTTTGAGTCAGGTATCGATTTTAAAAAGGTACCTCAGGGAAAAATAAGTCAGAGGTACCCCCTAAGACCCTTATCAGAGCATGAGGGCTTATCAGAATCTGTAAACCCCCTCTAACAATAAGGGGCCCCAAGATACAGCCCCCCCATGTGAACGAGTAAGGGGTATGTCACAAAAGAAAAGAATGTACCCTAGACAGGAGCAAGACAGGGATGTTTTCAGTGAACCATATGTTTCATATGTGATGACTGACAACCCTACTAGGGATCCATTTGTACATTTATCTACAACCTTATCCTTGACAGCTACAGCCCAAGGTTTTTCCAAACATACCTCTTCAGACTAGCCCTAAAACTACCCTGAAACATAAGAAACATAAGAAGGCCTGGTGGTGGGGGAGTCTGTGAGCAGAGGGCTTATCAGAATCTGTAAACCCCCTTTAACAATAAGGGGCCCCAAGGTACAGCCCCCCCATGTGAACGAGTAAGGGGTACATTACAAAAGAAAAGAATGTACCCTAGACAGGAGCAAGATAGGGAAGTTTTCAGTGAACCATATGTTTCATATGTGATGACTGACAACCCTACTAGGGACCCATTTGTACATTTATCTACAACCTTATCCTTGACAGCTACAGCCCATGGTTTTTACAAAAATACCTCTTCAGACTTACCCTAAAACTACCCAGAAACATAAGAAGATAGTTACACTATACTGCCATTTTCTTGTATCCTTGGGAGACCTCTAGCTTCAAATGGATGGTCACTGTCTGGGAGAATAGTCACTTGGGTAAAAACCCTGTCTTGATCAACATTGTTCCCTTGGAGAAGGGGGAACAGAGCTTTTGTATCTGCTAGCTGACACTGATGAATGAGTTCTTCAAGCTTGGCTGGTATATCATTTCATATTGGAATGTGCAACGACCTGTACAACAAAGATGTGAAACACAAATTAAATAACTAAGATTATCTAAAAAACTGAAAATATAGATATCAGTTAGGTGCCATTAATTTTATAGCGATTGGTTCTCCTTTTCACCATTTTTAAAACCTTATACTAATGGTCATTACTCTACTCAAACTATTAAATTGTTTCTTTTTTTATTATATAGATGTAAAACAATACTTGAAATACATACTGCATAGTAAAACATGTATATAGAATACTATTCAGAAGTGTGGCATTAAAAGCACCCATAATGTGACAGAACAGGGCTGGATCATATCTCATCAGTCTAGGGGGAGAAAAAATATTCAACACTGTCCAACCCTGTCAATTAGCAAAAAACCCTGCTGGATTTTATTGAAAACCACCACATCCCTTAGAAAGCAAGCAATCATGGAAAAAACATACATTGGGACTTTGAAGGTGAATGACCTCAGTAAAAGCAGTTATAAAAAAAATGTCACTGTTTTTAATCCATACAAGAATGTTAAAACTTGAACATAGCATACCAGCCAGTTAAATGATTTTCCATTTGTACATAGAGATATATAACATGCCTCTGTATACCTAATCTCACATATTGCTATAGCTTCATGATATAATTAAACCAATTTGTAGGCAGGTGAAAAGAATGTGGGAATAGCTCAGTTTGACGTGTTTTGCAATTTGGCTCCTTCAGAAACTCACACACATTGGAACATACACTGATCAAGAGTTAAGCTATTATAGGTTACTTACAAATAGGTAAACATGTCATGCCTATGGCTGCTTTTGCAGTCCACAGTGCTCAGAAAAACCCACCTCCACATCAGAATAAAGTCAGAGGGAAGGGAACAGAGAACACCCAAAGGAGGGTGACAGAGATGAGAGAGGCCAGGGAATTAACACCTCCTATTTTTCCCTGGCTGGAGTGAGGCCAGCATCTAAAAATAAATTGGAAAATCAGATATTTAAGTGTATAAAAATTAGTGCTATTACTTACCTTTTAAAGTGCCAGTGTATATTTTTTCTATGGTCCACTGTCCAACCCTAATAAACCAATACAAGTTCTTTTACTACCACTTCTCTGCATACACTTAGAAAATCTCAACTGAGCAAATTTTTATGTAAGGGACAAAACACATGCTGCGGAATATTTGGATCATTCCAAATTATTGTGTTGTACGTTATATATATATACCAACACTTGATTAAATTGCAAAGTCCCTGGACAGTGCTGGGATGACATCACACCCTTTAATTCTTCTTAAATCTTTTTAACATATAGACATATTCGTACCATTTTTCTTGAATACATTCATGTATATTTGTGTTGTTTTGCAGTCTTTTATTTTGTTTAAAAAATGTATTCTTAGTTAATTTATTTCTGTAAGACAGCAGTTCAATTGGCAGCTGCACATCCTCTTCTCTAATGCCATGTACACGCGATCAGAAATTCCGCCAGCAAAAGTCCGATGAGAGCTTTTGGTCGGAAAATGTGACCGTGTGTATGCTCCATCGGACTTTTGCTGGCGGAATTCCAGCCAGCAAAAGATTGAGAGCAGGTTCTCAATTTTTTTTTCGGTCGGAAAAAGATCGGAAATTCTGTTCATCTGTACCAATTCCGACAAGCAAAATTCCTACGTATGCTCGGAAACAAATCGGCATATGCTCGGAAGCATTGAACTTCATTTGTTGTACGTCACCACATTCTTCATGGTCGAAAGTTCAGTGAACTTTTGTGTAACCGTGTGTATGCATGCTAAGCTTGAGCGGAATTCCGTCGGAAAAAACATCCAAGATTATTCCCGACGGAAAATCCACTCTTGTGCATTAGTTAACTATTATTATTTAGCATTTTGGAAAATGTATATAAGGTGACAATTGAAGGTAAATGATGTAAGGAAATCTTTTTTAACTGTTAGAAGAATCCCCATCAAAGCAGTCAGTATGCCTTTTCACATTTATTTTAGAAAAACAAATATCAGAAATATAATATATTTTGTGGTCCTTTAGTTGGCTTCTTTGGACTGAGCTCATTATTTTTACATTACTCTGAGCTTCAGTGAATTTTCCAGGAACAGCACAAAGCAATGTTATTTTAAGGAATCTGCCAACTTATTCTTTTAACAGGGGTTGAACATAAAACTATTATAGAAAGCGAGAGAGTTTCAGGCAGGTGAACTTCAAAGTCTGTTACAGATCTAATATGGATTATAGTGTAATGGGATATAGAACACAGGGATTTTGTATTTTTTTTGTGACGTGCTTTCTCCACTTATAGAGATGTTTAAGGCTGATGTTACTATGGGTTTTACAGAGACAAATAATTGATATAGATTTTTCCCCTGCAAGTTTTTATATAATAGTAATGAATCATTACTATTATATAAATACACTGTTCATGGCAATGTATATCATTACTAATGATATACATTGCCAAGAACAGTGTATTTATTATATGTCAATTTTTTTTGTAACATGGATACATCTTGATCTATTTGTACACATCCATATAGAATACAGATTATGGTGAACTTATAGGAGGTGTCACATACTTTTCTGAGCATACTGGTTTTCCATGGTACATTAGGACAATTACATTGCAAAATACACTTTTTGGAGCACTGTTTTGAAATATTGTATTTCACATCACCACACATTATCAGTTTTAAGAAATCCTTAATCCCTGAGTAAGCCTTGATGGCCCCTCCTCCCCTCTTTACCCCCTATTATTTCCCTCTGAGAGTTTATTGAGCTTGGACACTTGACCTATGAGACGCAAGGTTCAGCACATACAGTATATACAGCTTGCGTAGATCCTGATGAAGCAGATCAGAAGATCTGAGATAGACGTCAAATGCCACCCTAGTCACCCTATCATCATAATCAGCTTGAGATATTTGAACAACTTTTTTTCTGATATGTAAAGTGCTGGTTAGTGGGTTATTGAGGGCATATATGTGGAAACTTTAATTGCTATAACAACACTTAACAATAATTGTTAATGGCATGTCAGTCTCTGCCTTGCTGTCATTTTTTTAAACATTCGTTTTAGATGTGCATAATTGCAACTATAAAAAGATTGTTTTTATAAAGTAATATGTGTAATATATCTTTGTAGCCTCGGAAAAGTTCCAGGAATTAATTTCAGTGGTGTTGAGTTATACATAAAAAAGCAAAAATTCAATTGAATAGGCACTATATGTAAATATTCAACTCCGTTAAAGCATTATGTGCATTCCATTAGTGAGAATGAAGGGTCCTAACTCATTTTTGTTTTTTTATAAAGTGGGGAAAGGGTTAAAATTTCTTTCAGGTTTTATTGCTGTTTGTTTCCTCATAAGGAAGATTGTCATAAGGAAATCTAGCCTCTAACAATTATCGCCAGGACAGATGTCCCATTAGATATGTGCAATTCGTTTTGGTCGGAATCTAAATTCAGGCAATTTTTTTGTTTATTCTCTTCTAACGAATTCCAAATTTTCAGAACAATTCAAATTCAAATTGATCGAACATTGATCAACCAATCCAAACTCTGTGTGAAGAATAGCTGGTTGTTAGGGAGTGGGCCAGTAAGCCGGCTGCTGTATCCTTACCAGTCGATGATTTATCAGTTGTCAGCAGGTTTCCCTGCTGACAGCTGAATATAAACAAAAGAATTGCCGCCCCTTGGGGTTTGGTATGGTTTTTAAGGGGAACCCCATGCCGAAATAAAAAAAATGGCATGAGGTCCCCCCAAAATCCATACCAGATGAGCAAGCGCACCCCCCCTCCTGAACCATACCAGACCACATGCCCTCAACATGGGGCTCCCCCCAAAGCACCTTGTCCCCATATTGATGAGAACAAGGGCCTCTTCCCCACAACCCTTGCCAGTGGTTGTTGAGTTGTAGAGGGGGAGGTGACTCATCGGAATCTGGAGCCCCCTTTAGCGTGAGGTCCCCCCATTTGAATCTGGGATTTATTTTAAGGGGAACTCACACCAAAATGTAAAAAATGCATGGGGTCCCCCCAAAATCCATACAAGACCCTTATCCGAGCATACAGCCCAACAGGTCATGTTTTTTTTAATAAAGTACTTGTCAAAAACTGTTGTGTTTTTACTAACTGACTTTTTTTTGCTGAATGAGTAGGGGTAATAATAAGCCACCCCCGCACCCCCACAACCACCTGGCAAGGATTGTGGGGAAGAAGCACTTGTCCCAACATGGGAACAAGGTACTTTTGGGGGGGAGCCCCCCATGTTGAGGGCATGTGGACTGGTATGGTTAAGGAGGGGGGTCAGGCTCACTCGCCCTCCCCTTTTTCTGGCCTGCCAGGCTGCATGCTCAGATAAGGATCTAGTACGGATTTGGTGGGACCCACTCCATTAAAAAAAAACATTGAAAATTGATCGACTGCTCTGAATTCTGTATGAGGAATAGCTGGTTGTTAAGAAGCGGGCTGGCCGCTGCATCTTTAACAACCGATGACGGTTAAAATAAAAAAAAACAATATCAGGGTTGCCCCCATATCCATACCAGGCACTTCAGGTCTGGTATGAATTTTAAGGGGAACCCCCACGCTGTTTTTTCTTTCAATTAAGGGCAATTCTTTTGTTTACATTCAGCTGTCATCAGGGAAACCTGCTGACAGCTGATGAGTCATTGGTTGTTAAGGATGCTGCAGCCAGCCCGCTCCTTAACAACCAGCTATTCTTCATACAGAATTCAGAGCAGTCGATCAATTTACGATTGATTCGAATTCTAATAGTTCTGAAAGTTTGGAATTCTTTAAAAAATGAATAAACAAAACAAAACTACAGACTAAACAAATTCTGAAACAAATCAACGAAGCAAAATTAGTAACAAAATGAATCTATCCAAAACAAAACTAAACAATTCTTTCCATTCTGCACATCTAGTCCCCATTGAAAGAAATCCCATCTATTCGGATAACAACCATAACTTTTTGGATTTTTCCCTAATATTTTCTCCCAGTGACAATAGGCTCCACTCACAAAGCGGTATCTACCACTTTCAGAAATGCAGTGGAATACCGCTCAGTGTTTTTTAAAAAAAAAATTTACATTCACAAAAAAACACTTCTAAAATACTGCATGTAGTATTTTTCTAAAATATGTGGTATTAATCTCATGAAACCATGTGGTATTTTATCTGATTGCGATGTCTAATGGGATGAATACAGTGGAGAAGGATTAGAACAGTCAGTTTTTAGTGCTAATAAAGAGGTAAAATGGTTTAAACCGTAGCAATATGCCAACTCACTAAATCAGTGCAGTCCCTGCAGCATATGTATTATTACTAAAGAAAAAAGGTGACTAGAATACCAGTCAAAGGGAGGCTGCTTTCACAGGACACATGTTGTGTATCAAAAGAAACCACGTTCAATTAAGGAAATACAAAATATCTTTATAAATGTCAAATATTGAATGAAAATAATATAAAAATATACACATATATAATACACTTCTTCCACCAATAAAAGATACATCGTTGTCTTTTGTATTGATGGAAGAAGAGTATTTATGTATGTGTGCAATTTTTGTTACTATTTTCTTTCAATATGTGATGTTTCTAAAGATATTTTGTATTTATTTACAGTAACTAAACGCTTTTTTTTTTTTTTTTAGGTATTAGAATTCCTATTGGGTTTTTATTGCTGTCTGCGCCCCCATTAGGGAGATTCATCCTCTCTATTTGTTCTGTTTACCATTATCATATCAAGTGAAATGAAAAGAAAATCCCAAATTTTGGGTTGTCCCCAGAAAAAGTAATAGAGGGGAAATTTTCCAATGGGGACACCTATTTTGGTGACCTACGGGACCCCAAGGGATTCCCTTAATTTGCAGGGATTTCCTCTCAATTCCGGTTTTGGCAATGGGACAGGAAGCAAAGGGGGCAAGGGGTTATAACCCTTCATTGCTCTATCCAAAATAAAAAATAAAGTTTTACCTTTGCTTACACTTTCAAGCAGGCTTTCTCAACCTTTCCAACACAGAGGGACCCTTGAAATATTTTTCCAGTCCCAAGAAACCCCTGCTAAAAATTACTATATCTATCTCTATAACTAATGATACATTAGTGTGATGATCAGTGGGAAGAATGCTCCTTAGACTTGTGGTCACTGGGAAGAATTGCCCCTTATAGATAGCTAAAAATATCAAGGGTATTAGTGGGAACTTGTGAGTGGGAAGATATCTCTAAAATTAATTGTGAAAAAGTAAAATATCCCCACTATATATGACATGTTCTAACAAGAGATTAGACCATTGTGATATGCATGTACATTGTTTTATGTTTGGAGTGATTGGAAGTGATTGGGATGTACAGTATATGCTTGTACTGTATATTCACAAAAGAAAGTCTCTTAAATTCTTGCGTATTGACTGGAGAAAATAGATCTACTAAAAGTAATGGGGTGGATTTACTAAAAGAACATTTTTGCAAGTAAAGTTGCTCCAGAGCTTAGTAAAAGAGAGGGAGCTCTGTTGACGTCCATCATCCAATCATGTACACGCAAAAATGTTGTTTTTTTCTAGCATGTGATTGGGTATTCTTTGTAAAGTGAAGCTTTACCTCATTTACCAAGCTCTGGAGCAACTTGCAAAGTGCAGTCTGTCTATTTGCCTTAAAGTAAAACTAAAGGCAAACCTTTTATTTTTATTTTGGATAGAGTAGGGGAGGGTTATAACTCCTAAACAAAGGAGAGAAATACTCAGCGCAGTCATGCAATAAATAATAAAATAAAATAAAATAAAATATAACCCTAGAATGCCTGCTGACACTCAAGGTAAATTCAGGAACACCTCATATACACTCAAACATTTTAATAGTGCAGCGCAAAAAGATAATCTAAGAAATAAATAAATATAAAATAACATATAATCGCATAAAATGATCATGGAATGTCCCAGAAAGAATCATTAAAATTGCAGAGATATTAAATATAGTTGCAAGAAATGATCACGGACTGTCCCAGAGATAATCATATATGTAGTCCAAAATATAAAGTGCAAGTGCATGAAGACTAAATGCAGCTTTAAGTGAAGTGATGACAAACTGTCCAGTAAAATATTAGTGCTGGTGATCCCTTCACCGAATGAAGTAAGGGTGGCCTCTCACCTCCCTGCTTCGACCTACAATAGGTCACAAAGCAGTAAGTAGTGGGTTAAAACTTTGCTCTCTCTCACCAACAGGAATTCATCTCCAGCAGGGGGAAGTTTCACAATACTCCAGCAGCAACCTCACCAAAATTCCAGCAGTAGCAGCATACATATTGTGAGGGGTTAGCTCGGCAGCGGGTGTGTGTGACCCCCTGGATGGGTTCACAACACAAAATCAGGCACAGCAGACAGCGTTGTAGGTGAAAAAACAAAGGTGCGGTTTATTTATGCTACATGCAGTGAAAAATATAGCAGCCAAACAAAAAGAAACATGAAAAGAAATCCTGGTCAGCTTGACCTCTTACTACACATGTAGATCCCCTGTCTATCAACTGAGTGCAGCCTTGTGCTGCACCAGTCCCTATCTCTGTTGTAGAGGTTTGCCACACAGGCATTAACTCACCGCACAGAACAGAAGTCACACTCCCCAGTCTATACAAACACGAAACTGGTTCCAGGATGGAGCATCTCCCTAAGCATCCTGGGGTTTTTTGTAGAGGTCTTAATGAGCCCACTTACTTCAGCTGGGCTCATTAACTCTTCCCCTCTAGTGGTATAAGTCTGCATAAAGCCTGAATCTAGGGCATACATATTTTCCATCCTGAATACAACCAGGTGATTTTACCTGCCTGCTGTCACATACCCCCCCTCTTGTTTCAACCTTGGGGTTGTAACACAAGCAGTCAGACATGCATGTATGCGAGACAAAGCATCCACATTCCCCATTTTAACACCAGGGCGATGCTTAACTGTAAAGTTGAATTCCTGTAAGGCCAGGAACCACCTATTTACCCTTCTATTGGTCTCCTTGTTTTGAGCCATCCACTTCAAAGGAGCGTGATCAGTCACCAGGTCAAAGTGCCTACCTAGCAGATAGTACCGAAGGGAATCTAGAGCCCATTTTACCGCTAAACATTCCTTCTCAATCGTGGCGTAATTTACCTCATGGGACTTCAACTTCCTGCTGAGGTAAATGACTGGGTGCTCTTCCCCATTCCAGACCTGGGATAACACTGCTCCTAACCCAACATCTGATGCATCAGTTTGTACAATAAAGTCCTTAGAGAAGTCTGGTGAGTACAACACTGGCTGGCTACATAAGGCTGTTTTTAAGGACTGAAATGCTTCTTCAGCCTCTGGGGACCATTTAACCATGACAGACTCTTTCCCTTTTGTCAGGTTGGTGAGGGGCACAGCCTGAGAAGCAAAATGAGGAATGAATCGCCGATAATAGCCAGTGATTCCCAGAAAGGCTCGTACCTGTTTCTTGCTGTTGGAACGTGGCCAACTCTGTATGACCTCGACTTTATTGACTTGGGGTTTTATCACCCCCCTCCCAATAGTGTACCCAAGATATTTGGCCTCCTCCTGTCCAATGGTACACTTCTTTGGATTGGCTGTAAACCCAGCTTCCTGGATAGAGTCTAGGACTGCTTGCACCTTTGGCAAATGTGAGACCCAGTCTGTGCTATGGATAATCACATCATCCAGGTAAGCTGCAGCATATTTCTGATGGGGCCTCAGAATCTTATCCATTTTCCGCTGGAATGTTGCCGGTGCATTCTGTAACCCAAACGGCATTCTCTTATATTGGAATGCCCCATCTGGGGTTACAAACGCAGTTTTCTCCTTGGCCGACTCGGCCAGGGGAATTTGCCAATACCCTTTGGTGAGATCAAGAGTTGTCATGTATCGGGCTGTTCCCAGCCGGTCAATCAACTCATCTATACGCGGCATGGGGTAGGTGTCAAATTTTGTAACTTTATTCAATTGTCGAAAATCGTTACAAAACCGCCAGCTCCCATCAGGTTTGGGCACTAGTACGATAGGACTGGACCAGTCACTCTGGGACTCTTCTATCACACCCAATTCCAGCATCCTTTGAACCTCCCCACGTATTGCCTCCCGTCGGGCCTCTGGTATTCTATAAGGTTTTAGTTTTACCCTTTCTCCTGGTGGGGTGATAATGTCATGCTCTACGCCAGATGTTTGTCCCGGCAGCTCAGAGAAAATCTCTTTGTTGCGAAGTACAAATTCTTTAACCTCCTGTTGTTGGGGCTTCGATAAGGTGACTGCTATCCCAACCTCAGGAACTAAGCAATCAGACTGGGCTTGTGATAAAGTCTCTGCGACTAGGGATTCCCTATCCCTCCAGGCTTTCAGCAGATTGACGTGATAGATCTGTTCCAACTTTCGCCTTCCTGTAGTTCACCTCACAAATTTTTTCAATTATTTCATATGGACCTTGCCATTTGGCCAGAAATTAGCTTTCAACCGTAGGGACTAGCACCAAGACCCTATCCCCCGGGAAAAAGTACGGGTCTTGGCCCCGCAGTTGTACACTCTCTGCTGTGCCAACTGCACTTGGGCCAAATGTTCCTTTACGATTGGCATTACCTGTGCAATTCTATCTTGCATCAGGGCGACATGCTCAATCACACTCCTGTGGGGAGAACTCTTATTTTCCCAAGTTTCCTTGGTGATATCCAGCAGCCCTCTTGGGTGTCTCCCATAGAGCAACTCGAAGGGTGAGAAACCCGTAGAGGATTGGGGTACCTCCCTAATGGAAAACATCAGATAAGGTATTAGACAGTCCCAATTCTTTCCATCTCTATCCACCACCTTCTTTAACATTTGTTTTAGGGTTTTGTGGAATCTTTCAACCAACCCATCTGTTTGGGGGTGATACACAGATGTACGCAATTGTGTTACTTTAAACAACTTGCATAGTTCTTTCATAACCCAGGACATAAAGGGTGTACCTTGGTCCGTAAGCAGTTCGTTACAAATACCCACGCGGCTAAAAACAAGAGAGAGCTCTTTGGCTATGGTTTTGGCTGAGGTATTTCGAAGAGGAATTGCTTCCGGATAACGGGTGGCATAGTCCAATATAACCAAAATGTACTGATGCCCCCTAGCGGACTTCATTATCGGACCTACCAAATCCATTGCGATCCTCTCAAAGGGGACCTCAATGATAGGAAGAGGTACCAGCGGGTTACGGAAATGTGGCATAGGTGCCGACTTCTGACACACAGGGCAGGAGGAACAATAGTTTTCTGTTTCCTTCGTGACCCCAGGCCAATAGAATCTCTGCAATACCCTCTCTCTGGTTTTCTCGGTCCCCAGATGACCTCCCAGAATGTGCCCATGGGCCAATTCTAACACCAACTTCCTGTAAGGTTTGGGCACCACAAGTTGCTCAATGGTTTCTTCTGCCCTTTGAGTCACTCGATACAACAGGTCCCTTTTCATCGTGAAGTACGGGTAAGTGCAAGTCTTATCTGGGTTCACTAACTCGCCATCTATTTTTACCACATTTTCCCGTGCCTTTATTAGGGTGGGGTCTTTTAACTGTTCTGTGGCAAAATTTTCCCTGTGAACCTCAAGATCCAAAAACTCCACAGACGGCATGTTTTCATCTGAGGATGTTGGCTCCTCCCCAGTTTCTCGAGTTTCCCCCGCCAATACTGACAAGGGAAATTCAGGAGAGTCCTCACCACTCTCAGAGGAATTCTGGTCATTTTCCTGGTCTATAGGGGCACCAGTGGGGGGCTCAGGACAATCCCAGAGTTCCCAGAACTTTGGAAAATCCCTTCCCACAATGGCATCATGTGGTAAGTGAGACACTTACCCCACCTGATGAGAGAGGTTACCTTTGGGGGTCTCAAAAAACACCGAAGTTACAGGATACTCTCGGGTGTCCCCATGCACACAAATAACAGCCACCTTGTTATTCCCAGAGACCTCTGTAGTAACTAATTCAGCTTTTATCAATGTTACCAGGCTACCTGAATCCAGCAACACATCAACATTTCTACCATTAATACACATTTAAGATAAATGTTTCTCAGGTCCCCGAATGGCAGTGCATGCAACTGTCGCAAACAGCGACTGACGTCTCTCCCTTATAAAGTCACATTGCATAGGCTCATTCACAACTGGGCAATTGGCTGCAATATGTCCCTCTTGCCGGCAGCGGTAGCAAATAATCTTTTTCGCTGCCTCTTGCAGCCTGGGCTTCCCGGGCTGCTCCCGCCAGACATTAGGTAGAACTCCCACCCTCTCACTCTCTCCACCCTCACCCCTTGGAGTCATCTTACCCGCCACTGGGGATGGTCTGGTCTTAGGGTGGAAAGTCCGTGAGTCCCTGGAAGAGGTGGTCAGGTTCTCTGTAGCCAAGTACCTCTCAACCAGATCCACAAGCTTATCTGCATTTTCTGGGTCTCCATGGCTTACCCACTTTTGGATGGCAGTAGGAAGAGCTCTCCGGAAACGATCCATAACAACACGTTCCACAATGTTTGGTGCGGTCAAAGTCTCTGGCTGCAGCCACTTCCTGCTCAGGTGAATGAGATCATACATTTGAGACCTGGGGGGTTTTCCAACCTGAAAAGTCCAGTTATGCACACGCTGAGACCGGACGGCTAGGGTGACACCCAGCCGTGCCAATATTTCTGTTTTTAGCACCACATAGTCTTTTGCTTGGTCAGGCTCTAGGTCATAATAAGCTTTCTGCGATTCCCCAGTTAACAGGGGGGGCACCAGTCCAGCCCACTGCTCCTTAGGCCACTTTTCCCTTTCAGCAGTCCTTTCAAATGTGGTCAAAAACACCTCCGGATCATCCTCTCCAGTCATTTTTGTCAGTAAACGGCTCACACCAAAGGATGCAGTATTAGTGTAACCACTTGCCTCATTGGTCTGCGGACGTTGCTGTATTAATTTATTAGTCTCTATTTGTTGTTGAAAACTCTGCTCTTGCTTCTGCAACAGGTCTATGAAGCGGGCTTCAGATTGCTGCTGGGCTTGTTGCTGAGCTTCCAGACTCTGCTGGTGAGCTTTCTGCTGAGCTTCCAGACTCTGCTGCAAAGTTGCATTTGTCTGCTGCTGGGCACATTAATCGGCAGGGTCCCTGCCCCACGCTGATGAAGTTAGAAGGACGTAACGCGTACGAGGGACAGGGAGCGCGAGTGACGTCACCCGCGGGCATCTTGGAGTTTTCTATTGTACACATTCAGCGCTGGCACTCGCGGTAGAGTGCCGATTAATGTGAGTGTATTTCCTATGTGTGTTATTTGTGCATATTAAATATATTCAAAACGGAGAGCACTAGATTGTCCCCTCTTACTTTACATATGTATGCTGCTACTGCTGGAATTTTGGTGAGGTTGCTGCTGGAGTATTGTGAAACTTCCCCCTGCTGGAGATGAATTCCTGTTGGTGAGAGAGAGCAGAGTTTTAACCCACTACTTACTGCTTTGTGACCTATTGTAGGTCGAAGCAGGGAGGTGAGAGGCCACCCTTACTTCATTCGGTGAAGGGATCACCAGCACTAATATTTTACTGGACAGTTTTTTATCACTTCACTTAAAGCTGCATTTAGTCTTCATGCACTTGCACTTTATATTTTGGACTACATATATGATTATCTCTGGGACAGTCCGTGATCATTTCTTGCAACTATATTTAATATCTCTGCAATTTTAATGATTCTTTCTGGGACATTCCATGATCATTTTATGCGATTATATGCGATTTTATATTTATTTATTTCTTAGATTATCTTTTTTGCGCTGCACTATTACATTTTTTGAGGGTTATAACTCCTGTCAGATTTTTTTTTAATTGGAAGATTTCCCCTCTATTACCTTTCCGGGGACACCCCAAAATTTGTGATTTTCTTTTACTTTCACTTTCAGGACAAATAGAGAGAGTGAATCTAATATGGGGGCACGGACAGCAAAAAAAAAAAGCTAACAGGTGTTCTCCACTCTATCCAAAACTAAAAAAAAATTACCTTTATTTTTACTTTAACCACTTAAGGACCGGAAGGATTTGCCCCCTTAATGACCAGGCCAATTTTTGCAATACGACACTGCGTTGCTTTAACTGACAATTGCACGGTCGTACGAGGCTGTACCCAAATAAAATTAACGTCCCTTTCTTCCCACAAATAGAGCTTTCTTTTGGGGGTATTTGATCACCTCTGTGTTTTTTATTGTTTGCGGTATAAATAAAAAAAATACCAACAATTTTGAAGAAATTTTTTTTTTTGTTTTACTTTTTACTATAATACATATCCAATTAAAAAAATATATATATATCATTTTTTAGCAGTTTAGACCAATATGTATTCTTCTACATATTTTTGGTAAAAAAATCGCAATAAGTGTATATTGATTGGTTTGCGCAAAAGTTATAGCATCTACAAATCAGGGGACATATTTATGGCATTTGTAGTATACATTTTTTTTTTTACTAGTAATGGTGGCGATCAGCGATTTTTAGTGGGACTGCGACATTGCGGCATACAGATCAGACACTTTTGAAAATTTTTTGGGACCAATGACATTTATACAGCGATCAGAGGTAAAAATAGCCACTGATTACTGTATAAATGTCACTGGCATGGAAGGGGGTAACACTAGGGGGTGACCTAGGTAGTGTTTCTAACTGTGGGGGGGTTGGAACTGCCTGGGGGAGGAGACCGATAGCTGTTCCTGAACAGTAGGAACAGCAGATCTGTCTTTCCTCCCCTAACAGAACAGAGATCTGTCTATTTACATTGACAGATCTCAGTTCTGTCTCTGTCAGGTGCTATTGCGGATGACTGACGGTCCCTCACATCAGCTCTGGAGTCAAGCCGCGCGTGTGCACCCCCTAGTGGTCTTAAAGCGGCCGATGATGGCGATTCGCCAGGAGAACCTTAAATAGTTAAGTAAATTAAACCCAATGATTTCCATTTTTCCATATTTAGGTTTCTATGCATAACTGTTGAGAGAACTGATCCAAAAAGGCAGAGACTACTCAAAATTGGCTATTATATTTTTCTACATTCCTTAACCACTTGCTGACCGGCGCACGACGATATACGTCGGCAGAATGGCACGTACAGGCAGGAGGGCGTATATATAAGTCCCTCCTTTCTGCCTGTCCGTGCCATCGGGAGCGTGCCGGGAGCGGCGCGCTCCCGTGCCGCTCGGGACCCCCGTGAGTCCGATCGCGGTCCCCGCAGACTCGATCGCCACGGGGACCCCCGCGATCGTCTCACGGGACGGCTGAACGGGGAGATGCCGAGATAAACAGCATCTCCCCATTCTGCCTAGCAACTAGTGACGCCGATCTCTGCTCCCTGTGATTGGAGCAGAGATCAGCATTCACTAGCTGACAGCCACGCCCCCCCACAGTAAGAAACACCCCTAGGCATACTTAACCTTTACACTGCCCCCTTGTGGTTAACCCCTTCACTGCCAGTGTCATTTATACAGGAATCAATGCATTTAAATAGCATTAAGGCCGGCTTCACACTGGGGCGGTGCGGCGACGACGGTAAAGCAGCGCTATATTTAGCGCTGCTTTTCCATCGTTTTACCCGCGGTATGCGGCCGCTAGCGGGGTGGTTTTAACCCCCGCTAGCGGCCGAAAAAGGGTTAAAAACCTCCGCAAAGCGCCGCTGCAGCGGCGCTTTGCCGGCGGTATCCCCGCGGTCTCCCATTGATTTCAATGGGTAGGAGCGGTATAGGAGCCGTGAACACACCGCTCCTTCACCGCTCCAAAGATGCAGCTAGCAGGACTTTTTTTACCGTCCTGCTAGCGCACCGCTCCAGTGTGAAAGCCCTCAGCTGTTTCGGGTCGGTTTGCAGGCGCTATTTTTAGCGCAATAGCGCCTGCAAACCGCCCCAGTGTGAAAGCAGCCTAATTGCTGTAAAAATAACAATGGTCCCAAAAATGTGTCAAAAATGTCCGATGTGTCCGCCATAATGTCGCAGTCACAAAAAAAATCGCAGATCACCGCCATTACTAAAAAAAAAAAATATAATAAAAATGCTATAAAACTATCCCCTATCTTGTAAACAATATAACTTCTGCGCAAACCGATCAATAATTGCTTATTGCGATTTTTTTTACCAAAAATATGTAGAAGAATACGTATCGGCCTAAACTGAGGAAAAAAAATTTTTTTTTATATATTTTTGGGGGATATTTATTATAGCAAAAAGTAAAAAATAATGCATTTTTTTCAAAATTGTCGCTCTATTTTTGTTTATAGCACAAAAAATAAAAAACCGCAGGGGCGATCAAATACCACCAAAAGAAAGCTCTATTTGTGGGAAAAAAAGGACGTCAATTTTGTTTGGGAGCCACGTCGCACGACCGCGCAATTGTCAGTTAAAGCGACGCAGTGCCGAATCGCAAAAAGGGGCCTGGTCCTTTGGCTGCAAATTGGTCCGGTCTGAAAGTGGTTAACCACTTCAGCCCGGAAGGATTTGCCCCCTTAACCACTTTAAGACCAGCCTCATTTTGGATTTTAGGTGTTTACATGTTTAAAACAGTTTTTTTTTTGCTAGAAAAAAACTTAGAACCCCCAAACATTATATATTGTTTTTTTTCTAACACCCTAGAGAATAAAATGGCTGTCGTTGCAATACTTTTTTTCACACCGTATTTGCGCAGCGGTCTTACAAGCGCACTTTTTTTGGAAAAAATTAACTTTTTTGAATAAAAAAATAAGACAACGGTAAAGTTAGTCCAATTTTTTTATATATTGTGAAAGATAATGTTACGCCGAGTAAATTGATACCTAACATGTCACGCTTCAAAATTGCGCCCGCTCGTGGAATGGCATCAAACTTTTACCCTCAAAAATCTCCATAGGCGACATTTTAAAAAATTCTACAGGTTGCATATTTTGCGTTACAGAGGAGGTCTATGGCTATAATTATTGCTCTCGCTCTACCGATCGCGGCGATACCTCACATGTGTGGTTTGACCACCGTTTTCATATGCGGGCGCTACTCACGTATGCGTTCGCTTCTGCGCACGAGCTCGTCGGGACGGGGCGCTTTAAAAAAAAATTTTTTGTTTTTCTTATTTATTTTTCTTGATTTTATTTATTTTTACACTGTTTTTAAAAAAAAAAAAATTATTGGCTCACTTTTATTCCTATTACAAGGAATGTAAACATCCCTTGTAATAGAAAAAAGCATGACAGGTCCTCTTAAATATGAGATCTGGGGTCAAAAAGTCCTCAGATCTCATATTTGGGCTTCAATTAAAAAAAAAAAAAAAAAAAAAAAAATGTCATTTAAAAAATGACATTTGTAAATTTCTCTTTAAGACGTATGGGCGGAAGTGACGTTTTTGACGTCGCTTCCGCCCTCCTATGGTATAGAGATGAGTGGCGGCCATCTTAGCGTCACTCATCTCTATGCACAGGAGGGAAAAGGACTCGATCGCCTCCGCCGCTGCCGACGGTTCCGGTAAGCGGCGGAAGGCGCGGGAGAGCGGCGGGAGGGGGGGGCACCTCTCCCGCCGCCGATAACGGTGATCTCGCGGCGAATCCGCCGCGATGACCACCATTATCGGACAGCTGACCGGCGCCTGAAGAGATGACTATCTCGGTTGTGGCAGCAGCTGCTGCCGTTACCGAGATATCCCTCTTCAAAAAAGGGACGTACATCGTCGTGCGCCGGTCGGAAAGTGGTTAATGACCAGGCCATTTTGTGCGATACGGCACTGCGTCGCTTTAACTGACAATTGTGCGGTCGTGTGATGCTGTACCCAAAAAAAATATATGTAATTTTTTCACACAAATAGATCTTTCTATCGGAGGTATTTGATCACCTCTGCCGTTTTTATTTTTTGCGCTATAAACAAAAAAAGACCGACAATTTTGAAAAAAATTCAAACATTTTTACTTTCTGCTATAATACATATCCAAAAAAATATATAAAAAAACGAATTTATTCATCAGTTTAGGCCGATATATATTCTTCTACGTATTTTTGGTAAAAAAATCGCAATAGGCATATACAGGCATACCCCACTTTTAAGTACACAATGGGGTTTATTTACTAAAGCTGGAAAGTGCAAAATCCGGCTCACTTCAGCATAGAAAACAAAGAGCTTCTAACCCCAGCTTGTTCAATTAAGCTTTGGTAAAAAAAACATGGAAACTCATTGGTTTCTATGCAGAAGTGAGCCTGATAAAGCACTTTTCAGCTTTAGTAAATAATCCCCATTGTGTATGTGAAGGAGCCTTTTCCTCACTCCACTGAGTGCTTCCGTCAGTAATACTGCTTCCTCCAATCTGACCCTCAGAGAGATATATTATTATAGCTGCATGGAATACAAGTCTAGCCGAGAATAGCTTGTAGAATCTTGAACTGATTTATTGGACAGAAAACAGCCTTTTTATACACATTTAACACAAGGGGTTGATAATGAGGTAGGGCTGCTCATGGATACTCCCCCCTCCCCTATAGCAACAACTTAAAAGACAATCACATAATTAACATGTTAATTAACCCCACTTAATGCAGCCTAGGGGACCAGACAGTCTGTCTCCTGAGGTCAATGTGATTCGCTCTTTCAAGGATTGTGTATTGTTCCGAATTAACAACCTAAGAATAGTCTTTACATATATCCTGGGAGATACTGTGGATAAATATTACTAATATTTTAAGTAATCCAAGATATATTTTCTCACTCACCCTGTACCAGGATGGCACAGGGTGGCTTAGACATAAGAGTTGTATGGGGAGCTGATACATGGGTTTCCCAACCTTTCCAAGGGATTCTTGGTTCCATGTGCCCTCCTGTCACATCTCTCCCCTTTCGGCAGAAGACTAACACAGCAGGAGACCCCAGACGGATTGACTCCGAAGTTAGTCCATAGTTTCAGTCCACTAATGCCTGTACCCACACAGTACCCAAAACAAATTGTTCCAAACAGAGCACTACTCACCCAGCCAACCTCTGCCTCTCTCATAGAACATTCTCCCTGCTGGGGAAAGTGCGGACTGGTCCTTCCTCCTGGAGTCCCTTTAGTGTCAGGAGAGAAGATAGGGTGGCTGGGCTCAGTCCGTCATGCTGTTGGGCATCTGGGCCTACTGCCCAGAAACCCTGGGGTATACAGGTGGAGACTGAAGTCCCATCCACCTTTACAGGAAATCTGTCCTCTGTTTGTTGAGGGCAGAGGCCAGCAGCGCTCTGTTCCGTTGCCAGCAGTTCACCTGGGCATAGGAGCTTCCCTACATCATCTGTTCCAGCTAACTGTTGGGGAGAGAGGCCGACTCCCCCGGCTCCCTGGAACTCCGCAGTTGTTGCCGGTGCTGGGCAGAGGTTGGTAGCACTCTGCCCAGTTCAAGCACCAGATCAAGCTGCAGTTGTGAGGTGACGACTACATTCTCTCCTTGGATCCTGATCTGCAACTCGTGATAGACTGCCACCTCCTCACCCTGGGCCTCCAGAATTGCTGTAGGTGTTGGGCAGAGGTCTTGGATTCTCTGTCCGGTTGCCAGCACTTCTGCTGGGGATTTTCTAGGTGGTTCCTCCTCTACAGAAACGTCTATTAAATCCCCAGTCTCTGGAATTGCTAAAAGTGTGGGACAGAGGTCTTGGACCCTCTGTTCAGTTACCAGATCTTCAGCTGGAGAAGTTTGTTGTAACTCCATAGATGCTGCTGGCAGAAAATCACATGTCCCTGTCAGTGTTGTGGGAGAAAGGCCGACTACCTCTTCTCTCAAGAAGGGCGAAGCCACTGTTGGTGCTGAGCAGAAGTTAGCAGAGCTCTGCCCTGTTGTCAGCACTTCAGGTTTGGGGACGACAATCTCCGGAGTTTCCACTGCCGATTCTCTGGCCTGCTGCTGAACGTGTTCTAGCAGTTTCCTGTATGCCCTTTCCAGATGCTGTTCCTTCCTTAACAAATGGTCCAGATCTGGTTTAAGCTCTGAGACCCCTGCAAGACTGAGCATAGCCTCTCTGTATTCTCGCAGGTCCTCAAGGGTAGGTTCCCCTTCATCGCCAAACACAAAACGATCTGTAAGGCTCTCCCACAGCAATCCAGGGCCTGCAAAGTCATATCCCTCCAAAGAGCATTCTGTTGTCTCCCCTAAATATCCCTGCTCTGCGTGCCATTGCAGAGCCCGATAATGATTGCCCAGCTCTATCTCCTGCTGGACCAGCCTGTCCAACTCAGTCACCCATTGCTCCTGGGGCTGCTCTTCCAGGAATGCCATCCGCAATGCCCATTGGTCACTGGCCTGTTGCTCTTGGGTTGGAAAGCACTTGCCATGTTTTATACCAGCGAGCTGGAGGGCTCCAATCCAGAGCTCCACTAGAATCTGCTGCCTGAGATCCAGGTATTCATCCTCAGACACAGTCCTGGTGTATGCTGAAAGGACGATCCGCAGCAGCCCCGGGAACTCTGATGCCAGAGCCATATCTCCGCTGGGGTGACCGAAGTCTGCTATCCTTATCTGTTGATCCAGGTGGAGGTTTTGATGTCCCAGACTGCAGGAAGCAACCCACTGCTTGCCACCAATGTGACGGAGCCTTTTCCTCACTCCACTGAGTTCTTCCGTCAGTAATATTGCTTCCTCCAATCTGACCCTCAGAGAGATATATTATTGTAGCTGCATGGAATACAAGTCTAGCCGAGAATAGCTTGTAGAATCTTGAACAGATTTATTGGACAGAAAACAGCCTTTTTATACACATTTAACACAAGGGGTTGATAATGAGGTAGGGCTGCTCATGGATACTCCCCCCTCTCCTATAGCAGCAACTTAAAAGACAATCACATAATTAACATGTTAATTAACCCCACTTAATGCAGCCTAGGTGACCAGACAGTCCGTCTCCTGAGGTCAATGTGATTCGCTCTTTCAAGGATTGTGTATTGTTCCGAATTAAAAACCTAAGAATAGTCTTTACATATATCCTGGGAGATACTATGGATAAATATTACTTATATTTTAAGTAATCCAAGATATATTTTCTCACTCACCCTGTACCAGGATGGCACAGGGTGGCTTAGACATAAGAGTTGTATGGGGAGCTGATACATGGGTTTCCCAACCTTTGCAAGGGATTCTTGGTTCCATGTGCCCTCCCGTCACAGTGTACTTAAAAGTGGGCTATGCCTGTATTGATTGGTTTGTGCAAAATTTATTGCGTCTGCAAACTACAGGATAGATTTAGGGACTTTTATTTTTATTTTTTTGTTTTTACTGGTAATGGCGGTGATCTGCGATCTTTAGTGGAACTGCGACATTGCGGCGTACAAATCTGACCCCAAATTACACTTTTTGGGACCAGTGACATTATTACATTGATCAGTGCTATAAAAATGCACTGATCAATGTAAAAATTACACTGACAGGGAAGGGGCTATCACTAAGGGGCGATCAAGGGGTTAAGTGTGTTCCCTCAGCATGTTCTAACTGTAGGGGGGATGGGCTAACGGGGACATGACAGAGATCACTGTTCCCAATCACTGGGAACAGTCGGTCTCTGTCATGTCACTAGGCAGAACGGGAAATTGCCTTGTTTACATAGGAAGTTTCCCATTCTGCCTCTCCTCACCTCCTTGCCGGCGGACATCGAGTTTGCGGGACCCGTGGGCACGATCTCACAGCCTGCAGAGGGCATGTGTGCCCCACTATCTTCCTTGCATGGACCGACGTACAGGTACATCGATTTGAGCAGGAGAGCTGACCTGCCACAGTATATCTGCGTGAGCTGGTCAGCTAGTGGTTAAATACTGCATGCCTGGACCACTACTTAATTACCATATGCATTTAATTATTTATTTCCTTCTGTGAATTGACTTTAACCACTTCAGCCCGGAAGGTTTTACCCCCCATTCTTTACCAGAGCACTTTTTACAATTTGGCAATGCTGTACCCAAACAAAATTTGCATCCTTTTTTTCCCATAAATAGAGATTTCTTTAGGTGGTATTTGATCATCTCTGACCCCATTTTGGAAAGTAGACACCCCAAGGAATTTTCGGAGAGGCTTGTTGAGGACATTGAATATTTTATTTTTTTGTCATAAGTGATTGAAAAAATTACAAAAAAAAATTAAAAAATTTACACAAAGTTGTCAATAAATGATATATTGCTCAAACATGCCATGGTTATGTATGAAATGACACCCCAAAATACATTCTGCTGCTTCTCCTGAGTACGGGGATACCACATGTGTGGGACTTTTTGGGAAAATATATATTTTCATATTCATGAAAATTGTGACAAAATATAAAATATTCCATGGACTCAACATGCCCCTCAGCAAATACCTTGGGGTATCTACTTTCCTAAATGGGGTAATTGGGGGGGGGGGGGGTTGTGCTATCTGGACATTTCAGGGCCTCCGTAACTGTGATAGGTAGTGAGAAGTGAAATCACCATTTTACACCCTTAGAAATTCTGAAGGCGGTGATTGGTTTTTGGGGTCCTGTACGCTGGTAGGCTCCCAAAAAGTCCCACAAATGTGGTATCCTCATACTCAGGAGGAGCATCACATTTTGGGGTGTAATTTCACATATGCCCATGGCATGTTTGAGCAATATACAGTGGTGTGAAAAAGTGTTTGTCCCCTTCCTCATTTCCTGTTCCTTTGCATGTTTGTCACACTTAAGTGTTTCGGAACATCAAACCAATTTAAACAATAGTCAAGGACAACACAAGTAAACACAAAATGAAATTTGTAAATGAAGGTGTTTATTATTAAAGGTGAAAAAAAATCCAAACCATCATGGCCCTGTGTGAAAAAGTGATTGCCCCCCTTGTTAAAACATACTATAACTGTGGTTGTCCACACCTGAGTTCAATTTCTCTAGCCACACCCAGGCCTGATTATTGCCACACCTGTTCACAATCAAGGCATCACTTAAATAGGAGCTGCTTGACACAGTAAGGTCCACCAGAAGATCCTTAAAAGCTACACATCATGCCGAGACCCAAAGAAATTCAGGAACAATTGAGAAAGAAAGTAATTGAGATCTATCAGTCTGGAGAGGGTTATAAAGCCATTTCCAAAGCTTTGGGAATCCAGCGAACCACAGTGTGAGCCATTATCCACAAATGGCGAAGACATGGAACAGTGGTGAACCTTCCCAGGAGTGGCCGGCCGCCCAAAATTACCCCAAGAGCGCAGCGACGACTCATCCAAGAGGTCACAAAAGACCCCACAACAACGTCCAAGGAACTGCAGGCCTCACTTGCCTCAGTTAAGTTCATCGTTCATGCCTCCACCATCAGGAAAAGACTGGGCAAAAATGGCCTGCATGGCAGAGTTCCAAGGAGAAAACCACTGCTGAGCAAAAAGAACATCAAAGCTCGTCTCAATTTCTCCACAACACATCTTGATGATCCCCAAGACTTTTGGGACAACATTCTGTGGACTGATGAGACAAAAGTGGAACTCTTTGGAAGGTGTGTGTCCAAGTATATCTGGCGTAGAAGGAATACTGCATTTCAGAAAAAGAACATTATACCAACAGTAAAATATGGTGGTGGTAGTGTGATGGTCTGGGGCTGTTTTGCTGCTTCAGGACCTGGAAGACTTGCCGTGATAAAAGGAACTATGAATTCTGCTGTCTACCAAGAGATCCTGAAGGAGAATGTCCGACCATCTGTTCGTGTACTCAAGCTGAAACGAACTTGGGTTCTGCAGCAGGACAATGATCCTAAACACACCAGCAAGTCCACCACCGAATGGCTGAAGAAAAACAAAATGAAGACTTTGGAGTGGCCTAGCCAAAGTCCTGACCTGAATCCTATTGAGATGTTGTGGTATGACCTTAAAAAGGCCGTTCATGCTCGAAAACCCTCTAATGTAACTGAATTAGGACAATTCTGCAAAGATGAGTGGGCCAAAATTCCTCCAGGACGCTGTAAAAGCCTCATTGCACGTTATCGCAAACGCTTGGTTGCAGTTGTTGCTGCTAAGGGTGGCCCAACCAGTTATTAGGTTTAGGGGGCAATCACTTTTTCACACAGGGCCATGATGGTTTGGATTTTTTTTCACCTTTAATAATAAACACCTTCATTTACAAATTGCATTTTGTGTTTACTTGTGTTGTCCTTGACTATTGTTTAAATTGGTTTGATGTTCCGAAACACTTAAGTGTGACAAACATGCAAAGGAACAGGAAATGAGGAAGGGGGCAAACACTTTTTCACACCACTGTATAATTTAGTGACAACTTTGTGAGAAAAAAAAATATGTGTTGTAATTTTTGCCCGAAACTTGTGGCAAAATATAAAATATTCCATGGACTTAACATGCCAATAAGCAAATAGCTTGAGGTATCTACTTTCCAAAAAGGGGTAATTTTTACCTGTCCTCGTATTTTTTGCACAACATTAGGAGCTTTTGCCAAACATCACCCACTCTTCTAACCACTTGAATACAAAGCCCTTTCTGACACTTTTTGTTTACATAAAAAAATATTTTTCTTTTGCTAGAAAATTACTTTGAACCCCCAAACATTATATATATTTTTAAAGCAAAGGCCCTACAGATTAAAATATAGGAATTGGAATTTTTTTTTTCACAGAGTATTTGCGCAGCCATTTTTTAAACGCAATTATTTGGGGAAAAAAACACCTTTTTGAATTTAAATGCACTAAAACACACTATATTGCCCAAATGTTTGGTAAAATATAAAAGATGATCTGATGCCAAGTACATAAATACCAAACACGACGTGCAGCGGCGACAAACTACATACATTTTTAAAAGCCTTTAAAAGCCTTTACAGGTTACCACTTTAGATTTACAGAGGAGGTCTACCTGAAGAAGGTCTATCTGATGTTCGCGGTGATACCTCACATGCATGGTGCAATTGCTGTTTACATATGACACGAGACTGATGCTTGCGTTCACCATTGCGTGCAAGCACGGGGGTGCAGGGGTGATTTTTTAAATTATTATTTATTTTGCTTTTTTATTTTATTTTTACACTGTTCCTTTCATTTTTTTAATCATTTTTTTATCAAAAGGAATGTAAATATCCCCTATGATAGCAATAGGTAGTGACAGGTACTCTTTTTAAAAAAAAATGGGGTCTATTAGGCTTTAGATCTCTCCTCTGCCCTCAAAGCATCTGACCAGACCAAGATCGGTGTGATAAGATGCTTTCCTAATATCCCAATGGCGCTGTTTATATCCGGTGAAACCAAAGTCATGAAATGCTCATAGCTTCTGGTTTCCTAGGCCATAGAGATTATTGGAGCCATTCTGGTCTTCAATCAGCTCTATGGTCAGCTGGCGGAACCACCGGCTGCATTCTCAGGTTCCCCGATGGGACAGGAGAGCGTGAGAAAATTATGGAAGAGGGAGGGGGGGGCGTTCCCTCCCACTGCTAAAAAAAATGATACCAAGATGATAACTAAACCTGCAGGCATCTTTCTGGTATAACCACTCAAAGTCCAGCAACATACCAGTATGTTGCTGGTCCTTGTTGGGCATATATTGTAATGTTCTTTTTTTCATGCAGTCTGTGCGCTGAATGAAAAAAGAGATTGATCGGTGGGTATGCCCACCATTAGAATACCGCCCTGCATCCACCCACTTATAATGATAGGCATACATGCGCCGTTTTTTTTTTTTTTTTTTTAACTGTGGTGGTGAAATCACCTTCTACAGCGATGGAATCGCTGATTTACATATCGTGAGAGCAGCAACGTTGTTGCTGTCAAAATAAATAAATCAGTGCTGCAGCTGAATGGCATAATTGAAAAGCAAACAATGGTAACAATAAAACATTAACTCAATGTCAGAAACCATGAATCAGACTGAGACAGAAGTAAAGTTAAAATCACACATAATAAAAAAAAGATAAACAGAGTAAACGTAGTCAAAAATAGCCAGAGTTCAGGAACCGGAATGGATAGTCAGACAAGCCAAAACATCAGGGAGCCAGAGATGAGCATACTAGAACAGTAAGCAGGATCTGGAGCCAGTAGGAATGTCCGCCTAGCAAATCTTTAATGTTAAGGAACACAGGAGAGCATCTCTAGAGATGTGACCAAGGTGAAGGCAGAGATCATCAGGACTGGATGGCTTAAGTAGGCAGGACTGACAAGCAGGATATATATAAACAGGTGAGTCACTGTGGAGAGATAGGAGTTGGAGAAGGAAGATCTGAGCACAGCCCTGACACTCAATAAAGCAACAACAATCTGTACCAAAAAAACTGTAAAAAATATATGCCGAAGCATGGGGGCAATCCGCCCCTAATTTTAGGGGAAAATTGCCCCTCCACCCCTGCCCCCATGCTTTGGAATATAAGCTCTTTTTTTTAACTGTAGTGGTGAAATCACCTCCTACAGTGCTAGAGTTGCTGATTTATCTATTGTGAGAGCAAACGCTGTTGCTGTCAAGATAAATAAAGCAGTGCTGCAGCTGAATGGCGTACCTGAAAAAAAATAATGGTTAACAATAAAGCACAGTAAACAGTAAATTATAAAAGAATTACATACCTGAAAAGCAAACATGATAAAACATAGTAACAATAAAACATTGCAGTTTAAAAATACAGTAAAACAGAGCAGAAAAATAGAGAGAGAATAGAGAAAGAATAAAACAACAACTGTTTTTGGCTTTATTATTTTATATTTTTTTCGTTTTTTTTGTAACTATAACGGTTCCAGGTTTGGGTCTCTAAAAATGTGATGGCATCTTTGGAAACCCTGTGAAAGTGTGTCCTAGTCTGTGCAGTGCTGTACCCTATGCTAATACTCCAATAGTGTGTGGTAGCGTTCAAAACATTCACAGATGCAGAGGCCAGGTTGGTCAGGACAGGAGGGACAACAATAGTGGGTGCCACGCCTAAATCCGCGCTTGCCACAGACACAACATCTTCTTTGGGGTGCTCGATTGGTAGGGTTACTAGAACAGACATACAGAAAATGCCTCCCATGCAACCGGCTGACTGCATTTGCATTGGGAAGTTGGGCCACAGCACCGTCTGGAAACAGAAGGGCTGTGATGATCTCTTCCTGGAATTTAAGGAAGGATCCAGTTCATCCTGAAGCTTTGTATGGCACATAAGCGTTCAGCAGAGCCAATTGATATAAGTATACAGACACTTTTTTGTACCAGAGTCTGGCCTTATGGGCATTTAAGTACAACGCCATCAACTGGTCATTGAGGTCCACCCCTCCCATATTAAGGTTGTATTTGTGGACACAGAGGGGTTTCTCCACAACACCAGTCGCCGCTTGAATTTGGACCATCGTGTCTGCGTGAAGGGAGGACAGAACGAAAACATTCTTATTATCCCTCCACTTCACAGCGAGTAAATTATTAAATTTCAAGCAGGCTCTCTCCCCCAGCCTAAGATGGGAATCTACAAGCCACTGGGGTAAGTCTCATCTGTCATGCTCAGAAACGTGTAGGCCTCTTCACTAGTGTACCTTCGACTGGGCATTTTGGCCTCTAAATTTACTGGTACAACTAGTGAGACTCACAGGAAAAAAAGAGCACCTGACTGTCAGCGACTGATTCAAACGTTACCAAAAAACTTTTAGCGCTTGCAGGGATAAGGCCTGACTCTGCAAATGCTGCAGTTATGTGTTTAGTGTTTTTTAAGTGACGGTGATCGATTGATACTGCACTTGGGTGGGCTGGGATGGACTGGGCAGAGGGGAGGAACACAGGTGCTAGCAGGTATCTGATCCCATCGGGGACGCTAGTATTGATCTGATCAGATCAAAGATATTGATCCGTTCAGACACTATACTACTAAGGGAGGTTTATAGTGCGTGCGTGTGTGTTAGTGCTACTGGCACTAATCTGATGCTGCCTGGGGCAACACAGACCCCGCCTGATGCTAAAACCTAACTGATATCACCCACTGGGTGATCAGGGGGTTAAACCTTTATTTAGGTAATATATGGCAGGTACCCTGACGCTATAAACAAATAACTAACTAACCAGCGTCACCCGTAACACTAGTATGGTGATCACTGGTGACAGGGGGTGATCAAGGGGTTAAACCTTTATTAGGGGGGGTTAGGGGCAGTTAGGGGGATACCCTAAAGCTACCTGGGCCTACCACTAACTGACCTAACGCTGATTAGTGTCACAAATGGCACCAGTACAGCTATCAGTGAAAAATCTGACAACTGCACTGGGTGACACTGTGACAGGGAGTGAAGGGGTTAACTGGAGGGGGGCGATCGGGGGTTGATCGGGGGGTGAGAAGGGTACCTATGTGTACTGGTGTTAGTGTAGTGTTGGTGCAACTTACTGTGAGATGTTCTCCCTCCTCTCTTTGAAACGAACAGAGTTCCACGAGGGGAGATGACATCAATTCACCTGCCCGTGTTTACTCTTACAGGCAGTGGAAGGATTTAATTCGCCAGAACCGATCAGCAGGTCCAGGCCATAAATCATTAGCCTTGACCTGAAGATTGAACGGTTCTGTGTCAAATCCGATGGTAGCGCCTCCTGGCGGCGAGAGCGTGGCCCGTACTTGTACAGGGTTTTGCACAGCGGTGACATTGTGCCCCTGTATATGTACGCGGGCCTGTCAGGAACCGGTTAATGCCTTTTCAAGCAGTATTTACCTAGTGTTTTCAGTGTTTCGAAAATGGCATGGTGGATTGACAGTTTCGGGATCGCTTGTGATTTTTAGGGAACATGTGTCCGAACACCTAAATAACGCATGCGAGATGCTTTTGTGAATGGAGCCCAATGCTACTTCGGACAAATGGTGAGGTTGGATCTCCCCAACTATAACACAGAGATTTAAACCCTTCTTAAATGTATCCCCAATTACTAAAACACTGGGTTACCTATTGGGACATTTTTATCTGCAGTGCTTCATCATACCATTAACAACATGTTTATTGTTTTCTTTCAGATTCCAAATGTGCCAGAAAAGAAGAAATCAAATGGGTTATTTTTTAATGATGGAAATTGCCGCATCGACTATATATTGGTATACAGAAAATCAAGCCCCCAATCAGAGAAAAGAGAAATTTTTGAACGGAATATTAGAGCAGAAGGGTTGCAGATAGAAAAAGAGGTAATTTTTACAGCGTAGTTTCAGTTAAAATAAGAATGTAAATTGAATTTTCATCATAAAATTGCTTCATGTGAAATTATTCTGTGAAGGATAAAATTAATTTTTTTCTTTTTTAAGATAATTAAGTAAAATAAAAATGGATATAATGAAATACTTTGTTATAAATGCTCCTGTGAAAAAAAATGTGTGCTTAATTATTTTTCTCTGTAAATCATCAGTTATGGAGTAATGCGTTAAGAAAATATATCTAACGATTTGTTTTAAGCCCCTTCCTCCTGATGACAATTTTCAGATTTCAGTGCTGTCACACTTTGAATGACAGTTACTCAGTCATGCAACACTGTACCTAAATTAAATTTATAGCATATTTTGAAACATATAGAGCTTTTTTTTTTGGTGGTATTTAATCGCCACTGGGTTTTTTATTTTTTTGTTATATAATTGAAAAAATACAGAAATACTGCAAATTTTGTAAAAAAAACTAGTTTTTCTTAGTTTCTGTTATAAAACTTTGCAAATAAATAATCTGCTACATGCAGTACCCGAGATACATACATCCAACTTACATACAACTCATACTTACAAACGGAGAGAGACAACAGGAAGTGAGAGGAAATCTACCCCTAGAAGGGGAAATTTACTCTATAGCTTTATTACCAACCTTGTTTCCACGACAACCCAAAATTTTCAAAATCCAATTGTCACCGGGACAGAAAGTGAACAGGGGCACAGACAGCAAAACAAACATTACAGGGGTGTTAACCCTATGTTATCCAAAAAAAACATACAAATATTTTTTTGGGTTGGAGTTACACTTAAAAAATGTACCTGCTCCAACTTAAATACAAATTCAACTTAAGAACAAACCTACAGAACCTTGTTTGTAACCTGGGTACTGCCTGTACATCTCTTAAAAGAAATTTTTTTATAAATCAGTGTATATTATTTAGTCTGTGTGAAAATTAGTCTACAAACTATGGTATATATATATATATATATATATATATATATATATATATATATATATATATATATATATATATATATATATATATATAAATGATCAATCCTAATGTACTGACTTCCTATCCCATTTCTTGAGGCCCTAAAATGCCAGGAAAGTACAAATACCCAGAAAAGAGAAATAAATAAAACACTTTTTCACAAAGTTGCCATTTTAACAAGTTATTTCTCAAACACTGCATAGGCATACTTAGAAATGCATCTAAATACAGAAACAATGCGCTTTAGAATGCAACAAATTCACAAAAAAGAAAGCTGCTACTTAAATAACATACACATAACAAAAGAGGAAAAACATAAATATATAACCGTGTATATATAATATAATTTACAGTAGCGCTCTTAAATGTGTCCAAAAAAACAAAAAAGACAAAAAATGGCCTTAATGATGAAAAATGTATATAATATATATATGTATAAAAATACGGTGAAAAAATATATACACAAAAAAGGTGAAATAGTCTTGTAAATCCACACCAAAAAAGCAGTCCTGATTGAATAGTGCAAAAACAATATGTGTGATGATGACACCAATTCCTCCACCAAAGTGATAAATGGGAGATCAACTCCGGTTAGGAAACCAGCTCACCAGATGATGTTGCTATTCACTCTCGTGTTTGGCAACCAAGCTTAAAGATTATATTGAACAGCTGCTGTAAAACGGCACACTCTGTTCACATGCCAGGATTTGACTCCACATGGAAAATGGAGCCTCCAATAGTGTAAAAACATTTAAGGTATTGATCTATTTAAAATAAATATTGCACGTACATCAAATACAATAAAAACCAGCCTTTTTGTAATATGGTACAAGACATGCCGAGTGGCTCTGTGCTGCGATCTCACCACTGCTTCATTCGCTAGACATTAGAACACCATCAGAACACCATCCCAGCTTCAAAATACAGTTGCCGTGTATCCGCATGTTGAAGCTGGGATGGTGTTCTGATCGCAATAAGCGTATATTGATTGGTTTGCCCAAAAGTTATAGCGTCTACAAAATAGGGGATAGATTTATGGCATTTTTATTATTATTAATTTTTTTTACTTGTAATGGCGGCGATCAGCGATTTTTATCGGGACTGAGATGTTGCGGCAGACAAATCAGACACTCTGTGCAAAACGAACTGCACAGTGGAGGTAAGTATGACATGGTTTACAGCTCCTTTAAGGATATTTTTTGTCTTTTTTGGACACATTTAAGAGCGCTAATGTGAATTATATTATATATACAGTACAGGGTTATATATTTAGGTTTTTCATCTTTTGTTATACTTAGAAATGCACCCCAAAACACATTCTGCTATTTAAGGACTAGAGATAGGCCAAACGTGCCCCAGTTCGGTTCACGCCAGAACTCTTGAACATCACAAAAGTTTGCACCCGAATGGGGAACCCCATTAAAGTCTAAATATCAAAAGTCCCCATATTGAAGGCTTATATGCACGTTGTTGACCATAAAAAGGGTATGGGGGCAAAGGTACTGACCTGGGGGACATGTACCAATGCAAAAAAAAACAGATCATTTTTAAAGGAGCAGTGATTTTAACAATGCTTAAAAATGAAAAATTCCTTTAAATATAGTGCCTGGGGAGGTCCTCTAATGCGGCATACACACGCTCGGACTTTCCGGCGGGATTAGAAAAAAAATGATTTAAATAGATTTTCCCTGCAAGCTTTCCGTATTTTGTAAATAACGGCTTGGGGGGCCATTCTGTATGATGAGACCACAATTTAGTGCACTCAAAACAAGATTAGAGATTTTTTTGGATATATTCTGGTGTCTCTTTGGCAGACTTTGGATGGAAAAAAAAATTTTGCACCACAGTGAACAAGCCTTTAAGAGTTGGTGGTGCCTTTACATCGTAACCCTATAGAGATGTAGAGCTCCTATATTTTGTTACCAGAAGCACCTATAGGACTTGTAGTGTGTTAGTGGCAGGCAGAGCTCCTATATTTTGTTACCAGAAGCACCTATAGGACTTGTAGTGTGTTAGTGACAGGCAGGCAGAGCTCCTATATTTTTTTACCAGAAGCACCTATAGGACTTGTAGTGTGTTAGTGACAGGCAGGCAGAGCTCCTATATTTTGTTACCAGAAGCACCTATAGGACTTGTAGTGTGTTAGTGGCAGGCAGGCAGAGCTCCTATATTTTGTTACCAGAAGCACCTATAGGACTTGTAGTGTGTTAGTGACAGGCAGGCAGAGCTCCTATATTTTGTTACCAGAAGCACCTATAAGACTTGTGGTGTGTTAGTGGCAGGCAGGCAGAGCTCCTATATTTTGTTACCAGAAGCACCTATAGGACTTGTAGTGTGTTCGTGGCAGGCAGGCAGAGCTCCTATATTTTGTTTCCCAGAAGCACCTATTGGACTTGAAGTGTGTTAGTCCCATCACACACACAGAGCTATATTTTCTTCCCAGAAGCACCTATAGGACTTGAAGTGTGTTAGTCCCATTACACACACAGAGCTATATTTTCTTCCCAGAAGCACCTATAGGACTTGAAGTGTGTTAGTCCCATTACACACACAGAGCTATATTTTCTTCCCAGAAGCACCTATAGGACTTGAAGTGTGTTAGTCCCATTACACACACAGAGCTATATTTTTCTTCCCAGAAGCACCTATAGGACTTGAAGTGTGTTAGTCCCATCACACACACAGAGCTATATTTTGTTCCCAGAAGCACCTATAGGACTTGAAGTGTGTTAGTCCCATTACACACACAGAGCTATATTTTGTTTCCAGAAGCACCTATAGGACTTGAAGTGTGTTAGTCCCATCACACACACAGAGCTATATTTGTTCCCAGAAGCACCTATAGGACTTGAAGTGTGTTAGTCCCATTACACACACAGAGCTATATTTTGTTCCCAGAAGCACCTATAGGACTTGAAGTGTGTTAGTCCCATCACACACACAGAGCTATATTTTCTTCCCAGAAGCACCTATAGGACTTGAAGTGTGTTAGTCCCATTACACACAAAGAGCTATACTTTGTTCCCAGAAGCACCTATAGGACTTGAAGTGTGTTAGTCCCATTACACACACAGAGCTATATTTTCTTCCCAGAAGCACCAATAGGACTTGAAGTGTGTTAGTCCCATCACACACACAGAGCTATATTTTCTTCCAGAAGCACCTATAGGACTTGAAGTGTGTTAGTCCCATTACACACAAAGAGCTATACTTTGTTCCCAGAAGCACCTATAGGACTTGAAGTGTGTTAGTCCCATTACACACACAGAGCTATATTTTCTTCCCAGAAGCACCTATAGGACTTGTAGTGTGTTCGTGCAGGCAGGCAGAGCTCCTATATTTTGTTCCCAGAAGCACCTATAGGACTTGAAGTGTGTTAGTCCCATTACACACACAGAGCTATATTTTCTTCCCAGAAGCACCTATAGGACTTGAAGTGTGTTAGTCCCATTACACACACAGAGCTATATTTTGTTCCCAGAAGCACCTATAGGACTTGAAGTGTGTTAGTCCCATCACACACACAGAGCTATATTTTCTTCCCAGAAGCACCTATAGGACTTGAAGTGTGTTAGTCCCATTACACACACAGAGCTATATTTTCTTCCCAGAAGCACCTATAGGACTTGAAGTGTGTTAGTCCCATTACACACACAGAGCTATATTTTCTTCCCAGAAGCACCTATAGGACTTGAAGTGTGTTAGTCCCATCACACACACAGAGCTATATTTTGTTCCCAGAAGCACCTATAGGACTTGAAGTGTGTTAGTCCCATTACACACAGAGCTATATTTTGTTCCCAGAAGCACCTATAGGACTTGAAGTGTGTTAGTCCCATCACACACACAGAGCTATATTTTCTTCCCAGAAGCACCTATAGGACTTGAAGTGTGTTAGTCCCATTACACACAAAGAGCTATACTTTGTTCCCAGAAGCACCTATAGGACTTGAAGTGTGTTAGTCCCATTACACACACAGAGCTATATTTTCTTCCCAGAAGCACCTATAGGACTTGAAGTGTGTTAGTCCCATTACACACACAGAGCTATATTTTGTTCCCAGAAGCACCTATAGACTTGAAGTGTGTTAGTCCCATTACACACACAGAGCTATATTTTCTTCCCAGAAGCACCTATAGGACTTGAAGTGTGTTAGTCCCATTACACACACAGAGCTATATTTTCTTCCCCAGAAGCACCTATAGGACTTGTAGTGTGTTCGTGGCAGGCAGGCAGAGCTCCTATATTTTTGTTCCCAGAAGCACTTATAGGACTTGAAGTGTGTTAGTCCCATTACACACACAGAGCTATATTTTCTTCCCAGAAGCACCTATAGACTTGTAGTGTGTTAGTGGCAGGCAGGCAGAGCTCCTATATTTTGTTACCAGAAGCACCTATAGGACTTGTAGTGTGTTCGTGGCAGGCAGGCAGAGCTCCTATATTTTTGTTCCCAGAGGCACCTATAGGACTTGAAGTGTGTTAGTCCCATTACACACACAGAGCTATATTTTCTTCCCAGAAGCACCTATAGGACTTGAAGTGTGTTAGTCCCATTACACACACAGAGCAATATTTTTCTTCCCAGAAGCACCTATAGGACTTGAAGTGTGTTAGTCCCATCACACAGAGCTCCTCTATTTTCTTTGCATAAGCACCCACAGGACTTCTAGTGTGTTAGTGGCATCACACAGAGCTCCTATATATTCTTCTCAGCAGCACCCACAGGACTTCTAGTGTGTTAGTGGCATCACACAGAGCTCCTCTATTTTCTTTGCAGAAGCACCCACAGGACTTCTAGTGTGTTAGTGGCATCACACAGAGCTCCTCTATTTTCTTTGCAGAAGCACCCCACAGGACTTCTAGTGTGTTAGTGGCATCACACAGAGCTCCTCTATTTTCTTTGCAGAAGCACCCACAGGACTTCTAGTGTGTTAGTGGCATCACACAGAGCTCCTCTATTTTCTTTGCAGAAGCACCCATAGGACTTCTAGTGTGTTAGTGGCATCACACAGAGCTCCTCTATTTTCTTTGCAGAAGCACCCACAGGACTTCTAGTGTGTTAGTGGCATCACACAGAGCTCCTCTATTTTCTTTGCAGAAGCACCCACAGGACTTCTAGTGTGTTAGTGGCATCACACAGAGCTCCTCTATTTTCTTTGCAGAAGCACCCATAGGACTTCTAGTGTGTTAGTGCATCACACAGAGCTCCTATATATTCTTCTCAGCAGCACCCACAGGACTTCTAGTGTGTTAGTGGCATCACACAGAGCTCCTCTATTTTCTTTGCAGAAGCACCCACAGGACTTCTAGTGTGTTAGTGGCATCACACAGAGCTCCTCTATTTTCTTTGCAGAAGCACCCACAGGACTTCTAGTGTGTTAGTGGCATCACACAGAGCTCCTCTATTTTCTTTGCAGAAGCACCCATAGACTTCTAGTGTGTTAGTGGCATCACACAGAGCTCCTCTATTTTCTTTGCAGAAGCACCCACAGGACTTCTAGTGTGTTAGTGGCATCACACAGAGCTCCTCTATTTTCTTTGCAGAAGCACCCACAGGACTTCTAGTGTGTTAGTGGCATCACACAGAGCTCCTCTATTTTCTTTGCAGAAGCACCCATAGGACTTCTAGTGTGTTAGTGGCATCACACAGAGCTCCTATATATTCTTCTCAGCAGCACCCACAGGACTTCTAGTGTGTTAGTGGCATCACACAGAGCTCCTATATTTTCTTTGCAGAAGCACCTATAGGACTTCTAGTGTGTTAGTGGCATCACACAGAGCTCCTCTATTTTCTTTGCAGAAGCACCCACAGGACTTCTAGTGTGTTAGTGGCATCACACAGAGCTCCTCTATTTTCTTTGCAGAAGCACCCACAGGACTTCTAGTGTGTTAGTGGCATCACACAGAGCTCCTCTATTTTCTTTGCAGAAGCACCCATAGGACTTCTAGTGTGTTAGTGGCATCACACAGAGCTCCTATATATTCTTCTCAGCAGCACCCACAGGACTTCTAGTGTGTTAGTGGCATCACACAGAGCTCCTCTATTTTCTTTGCAGAAGCACCCACAGGACTTCTAGTGTGTTAGTGGCATCACACAGAGCTCCTCTATTTTCTTTGCAGAAGCACCCATAGGACTTCTAGTGTGTTAGTGGCATCACACAGAGCTCCTATATATTCTTCTCAGCAGCACCCACAGGACTTCTAGTGTGTTAGTGGCATCACAACAGAGCTCCTATATTTTCCTTTGCAGAAGCACCTATAGGACTTCTAGTGTGTTAGTGGCATCACACAGAGCTCCTCTATTTTCTTCTCAGAAGCACCCACAGGACTTCTAGTGTTGTTAGTGGCATCACACAGAGCTCCTCTATTTTCTTTGCAGAAGCACCCATAGGACTTCTAGTGTGTTAGTGGCATCACACAGAGCTCCTATATTTTCTTCTCAGCAGCACCCACAGGACTACCGACTACAATGGCTGGAAGACCGCCAAGGGAGGCAGAGCGTGCAGAGCCAAGAACACAGGGCAGACAGTCTCTGTTTCTAGTGAGACGTGGCCGTGGACGTGGACGTGGTCGTGCATCGTCATCAGCACGTGCCATGGGACACGCGCGTCATTGTTTTCGGCAGCTGGACATGTGGAGCCGCATCATGCTGAAGGCTTGGTAGAATGGATGACCAAGCCCTCCTCATCCTCCTCATCCTCTCTCACCCAGGCTCAGGGTACTGACAGAGCATCATCAGCCACCCCTTCCCTAGACCCACCATGTCCTCCTGAGGAGTCCCCCGAACTCTTTGAGCACAGTGTTGGGTACATGCTCCAGGAGGATGCCCACGATTCGAAGGCTCGGATGACGATACCCAGCTTGAGGAATCTGGCATTACAGTTCCACCAGCTGCAGCTTACTGCCAGGTTTGCTCTAGTGGTGAAGAGGGAGGGGATGATGAGGTCACTGACTCCACGTGGGTGCCTCAAGGGAGAGAGGATGAGGAGGAGGAGGACGAGGAGGAGGAGGATGCGGCGTCACATGTCCAACGAGGCAGGATGCCCCCTGGAGGCCAGGTAGAGGCCAGCACAGCAACTGTACAACACCGCAGAGCTCCGCCTGTGCAGGGCGCTGCCTCTGCACGTTATCAGAAAAGTTCTTTGGTGTGGGCCTTTTTTGAGACGAGTGCAGCAGATCGCACCACTGCTATTTGCAATATTTGTCTCAAGCGTATCTCGCGTGGCCAAAACATCAGCCGCTTGGGCACGACAAGCATGACCAGACATATGGCGACCTGCCATGCAGCTCGTTGGCAGGCACACATAAAAGACCCACACCAAAGAACTAAGCGGACCTCTCCTTGCTCCTCCTCAGCTGGGATCTCCATCCCCACTACACCTTCAGTCCTCTCTGAAAGCTGCTCCTGAGAGGACTGAAGGTGTAGAATTCGGTGTGTCACAACCAAGTACTTGCAGTACACCGACGTCCGAATGCAGCAGGCAAATTTCCCTGCCCCAGCTGCTGGACCGTAGAAAGAAGTACACTCCCAGCCATCCACATGCCCAGCGGTTGAATGCTAGCCTTGCTAAATTGCTAGCACTTCAACTGCTGCCTTTTCAGTTGGTAGACTCGGCCCCCTTCCGTGAGTTTGTTCAATGTGCGTTCCTCAGTGGCAGGTTCCCAAACGCCACTTTTTTTCTCGCGGAAGGCGATTCCGTCTCTCTACCGGCATGTGGAGGGCAATGTCCATGCCTCGCTGGACAGGGCGGTCAGCGGTAAGGTGCATATTACCGCTGACTCATGGTCCAGCAGGCATGGACAGGGACGGTACCTTTCTTTCACGCCCATTGGGTCACTCTATTGGCAGCTGGGAGGGATGCAGGACAAGGTGCAGTAGTGTTGGAGGTTGTTCCGCCACCACGCCTCCAAAACGCGACTACTGCTACTGGTTGTGACACACCTCTCTCCTCCACCCCCCTCCTCTTCTTCTTCCTCCAGTGCTCTGTCCTTGGAACCAGCGGTGCTCCGTAGGCGTACAAGGGGGCTACGCAAGTACGCAGGCAAAAAGATGCCATGCCGTGCTTGCGCTGGTGTGTTTGGGGGACAGGAGCCACACTGGGCCAGAGGTTCTGGCAGCTCTGCAGGGGCAGGCCGAGAGGTGGTTGACGCCACGTCAGCTTAAGCCAGGAATGGTCGTTTCTGACAATGGCACCAACCTCCTCTCCGCCCTGCGACAGGGGCAGCTCACCCATGTGCCCTGCATGGCTCACGTCCTCAACCTGGTGGTGCAGCGGTTCTTGGGCAGGTTCCCAGGCTTACAGGATGTCCTGAGGCAGGCCAGGAAAGTCTGTGTGCATTTCCGCCGATCTTATAATGCCAGTGCTCGGCTGACTGAGCTGCAAAAGGAGCTGAACCTGCCCAAGAACCGCCTAATATCTGACATGCCCACCAGGTGGAACTCAACGTTGGCCATGCTGCAGCGACTGCACACGCAGCAGAGGGCCATCAATGAGTACCTTTGCGACTACGGCACCAGGACAGGGTCAGGGGAGCTTGGGTTTTTTTCCCCACGTCAGTGGAGCATGATCAGGGATGCATGCACTGTCCTCTCACCATTTGAGGAGGCCACGAGGATGGTGAGCAGTGACAGTGCATGCATCAGTGACACTGTCCCTCTTGTCCACCTGTTGGAGCATACGCTGCGTGGGATAATGGACAGGGCACTTGAGGCAGAACAGAGGCAGGAAGAGGAGGACTTCCTTGCCTCTCAAGGCCCCCTTTATCCGGACAGTGTTCCTTCTGTCCCACCCATCACACAGGAAGAGGATGAGGAGGAGGAGGAGGAGGAGGAGGAGGAGGATTGTGTGAGCATGGAGGTGGAGCCTGGCACTCAGCATCAGCAGCAGCAGTCTTTTAGGGATGATGTACAGTCCCAACAAGCCAGTGGACTTGTACGTGGCTGGAGGAGGTGGCTGGCGATCATGTCATCCTCAGTGACCCAGAAGACTCCGGACCGAATGCCTCAGCTAACCTACGCTGCATGGCCTCCCTGATCCTGCAAAGCCTGCGGAAGGATCCTCGTGTTCTTCGGATCAAGAGAGGGACCATTACTGGCTGGCCACTCTCCTTGATCCGCGGTACAAGGGTAAGGTTGCGGACCTTATCTTGCCGTCGCAGAGGGAGCAGAGGATGAGACATCTCAGGGAGGCCTTGCAGAAAGGTCTGTGCAACGCGTTCCCAGAAACTGGGAGGCTACAAACTCCTGGTCCTGGGCGACGAGTTGCTGAGGCTTCGGTCAGTGGCAGAAGGAGCGGTGGGGAAGGTGGACGTCTGACCGATGCGTTCAGACAATTTTTTAGTCCGCAGCCCCAAGGTATGATCGGTTCCAGCAACCATCGCCAGCGTCTGATATACAGGGTGCAGGAATACCTTGGGGCAAGGTCAGACTTGGACACCTTTCCCACCGAAAATCCTCTGGCTTACTGGGTCCTGAGGATGGATCACTGGCCAGAGCTTGCACAGTATGCAATTGAGCTACTGGCCTGTCCTGCCTCCAGCGTTCTTTCCGAACGCACATTCAGTGCTGCTGGAGGATTTGTGACTGATCATAGGGTGCGCCTGTCCACCGCCTCGGTTGATCGACTGACATTCATCAAAATGAATCAGTCTTGGATCACCACCAGCTACCAGGCACCTGAGGCGGATATAACCGAATAATTTTTAATGTCACATCCCTTCAAGACTGCCTATGCTGATGCTGAGTGACTGTCCTCTTATGTTCACTGACTATCCTCTTCCTCCTCCTCAATGATCCATGCCACAGCACCAGTGCCTAAGGCACAATTTTTCAGCCCCTGTTTAACAGGGGCGTGTACTTACAATTTTTTAAAAAAATGCTTCGCAACACGTGTGACTGCTGTGCTCCAAGTACAGTCTCTGTGAGGGCCGTGTTGCAGTGTTGTGGCACCAGCACCAGTGCCTAAGGCACAATTTTTCAGCCCCTGTTTAACAGGGGCGTGTACTTACAATTTTTTAAAAAAATGCTTCGCAACACGTGTGACTGCTGTGCTCCAAGTACAGTCTCTGTGAGGGCCGTGTTGCAGTGTTGTGGCACCAGCACCAGTGCCTAAGGCACAATTTTTCAGCCCCTGTTTAACAGGGGCGTGTACTTACAATTTTTTTAAAAAAATGCTTCGCAACACGTGTGACTGCTGTGCTCCAAGTACAGTCTCTGTGAGGGCCGTGTTGCAGTGTTGTGGCACCAGCACCAGTGCCTAAGGCACAATTTTTTCAGCCCCTGTTTAACAGGGGCGTGTACTTACAATTTTTTAAAAAAATGCTTCGCAACACGTGTGACTGCTGTGCTCCAAGTACAGTCTCTGTGAGGGCCGTGTTGCAGTGTTGTGGCACCAGCACCAGTGCCTAAGGCACAATTTTTTCAGCCCCTGTTTTAACAGGGGCGTGTACTTACAATTTTTTAAAAAAAATGCTTCGCAACACGTGTGACTGCTGTGCTCCAAGTACAGTCTCTGTGAGGGGTTGCAGTGTTGTGGCACCAGCACCAGTGCCTAAGGCACAATTTTTTCAGCCCCTGTTTAACAGGGGCGGGTAATTACAAATCTTGATCTAATAGTTCACAGCAGGGCCCATTCCTGCGCCCACCAAGAGTAACTATGAGGGCCTACAGTCTTGTGGCAACACCGTCCACCACCACCGCCAAAGGCCCAATTTTTCTGCCCTGTTCATCAGGTGCTTGCAATTACAAATCTTGATCTAATAACTCACAGCAGGGCCCATTCCTGCGCCACCAAGAGTAACTGTGAGAGCTTACAGTCTTGTGGCAAAACCGTCCACCACCACCACCACCACCACCACCCCCAATTTTTCTGCCCTGTTCAACAGTGCATGCAATTACAAATCTTGATCTATTAACTCACAGCAGGGCCCATTCCTGTGCCCACCAGTCTTGTGGCTACACCAACATCTAATAGGGCAAATTTCTGCAGAGTATATACGCCAGGCCCCTACTTTCAAACATCCAACTTACAAACGACTCCTACTTGCAAATGGAAAGAGAAAACAGGAAGTGAGAGGAAATCTACCCCTAGGAAGGGAAATTCTATCCTGTTAGATTTAATTTGGGAAAAAGGTATCTCCTCTCTACTGATACTTTATCACCAATCCTTGTTTCAATTAAAACCCCACTTTTCCAAAAACATTTATCATTGGGACGGAAAGTGAGGTGACATGTTCTGAACAGATGTGCAAAGACAGCAAATGTTACAGGGGTGATAACCCCTCCCTATGTTCTCCAAAAAGCTTAAAAATAGATTTTTTTGGGATGGAGCTACACTTCATAATGTACCTGTTCAGATTCTACTTAAGATCAAACCTATAGAGATACTCTTGATCAAAGCAAAAATTGGCCTTGCTGCAAAAAATTGAAATGTGATGCCCCTGTCACACAGGTGCGGGAAAAATTGGTCTTTGGGTGTTGTTGGTGCCTTCAACCTGTAAACTTCTAGAGGTACTCTTGATCAATGCAAGAATTGGCCTTGCTGTAAAAAATAAAAATTTGATGCCCCTGTCACACAGTTGTAGAAAAATTGGTCTTTGGGTGTTGGTGGTGCCTTCACCCCGTAACCTTCTATATGTACTCTTGATGAAAGCAAGAATTGGCCTTGCTGTAAAAAAATACAAATTTGATGCACCTGCCAAACAGGTGCTAAAACATAATTGGCCCTTGAGTGTTAATAGTGCTCATGAAACCTTCAAGATAAAGACTTCAAGATAAAATCAACACCCACAAAGCTCAGCAGCATAGATAGTCTTGCATCAGTGGCTTGATAGCTGCTGCTAATCCAGGACTGATTCATTTTGACAAATGTCAGCCGATCAACTGAGTCTGTGGACAGATGCGCTCTTTCATTTGTCAAAAAAACCTCCAGCAGCACTGATTGCCCATTTGGAAAGCATGCTGGATGCAGGGCAGCCCAGCAGCTCAATTGCATACTGGGCAAGTTCTGGCCAGTCTATGCTCATGACCCATGTCTGTTTTCACCCCGAGATAATCTTCCACCATATGATGCAGACGCTGCCGATGGGATCTTGAAGCTGACAGCCCTGGGCGCTGAGAACAAAAACATTTTTTTTAAATGCATCACTGAGGCAGCCCCGTTCTCCATTGCTCCTCATTTGACCAACAGAAGCCTCAAAACTAGCTTTTCCATGAGACTGTAACCTACCAAAGTCTGGAAAGGCGTTACAAAAACTCCTCTGTAAGGTGTCCTCAAAATACTTCATCCTGTGCTCCCTTTGCGAGGGCAGGATGAGTTCTAAGACCTTCCCCTTGTAACGGTGGTCAAGGAGGGTTGACAACCAATACTGATCCTTATCCTTAATGCCACACAAATTATCGAGTACTTTCACAGGCTTTGAAGAATAAGGGAGACTATACACCGCAAGTTTGTGGAGGCATGAGAAGCAGAGTTCTCAGAGTCTCTGAGGATTACAGTATCTGGAACTATCTCCTCCCAGCCAAGTACTACTCCCAAGGTTTCTGGGGACTGAAAACCCTCCCTTAACCACTTGCCGCCCGCCAAATAGCAAAATGATGGCGGCAAAGTGGTTTCAATATCCTGACCAGATGTCATATGACGTCGCCAGGATATCCAGCCCCCGGGGGCGCGCATCGCGATGATCGTTGTTGCGTTGTGTCAGTCTGACACACCGCAACTCCGATCTAGGTAAATAATCTCTGACGGAGACTATTTACCACATGATCAGCCGTGTCCAATCACAGCTGATCACGATGTAAACTGATCGGCTGCTCCTCTGACAGAGGGGGTTTGTGCTGATCGATTTTCAGCGCAGCCCCCCCAAGCATGCCCACACTGGACCACCAGGGATGCCACCAGGACCACCAGGTATGCCACCACTAGTCACCACCAGGTATGCCACCCTAGACCACCAGGGATGCCAATCAGTGCCCACAATGGATGCCAATCAGTGCCCACAATGGGCATCACTGATTGACAGGCATTATTGTTTGGCACTGATTGGCATCCATCAGTACCATTTATTAGTGTACATCAGTGCCACCTATCAGTGCCCATCTATGCCCATCTGTGCCACCTATAAGTGCCCATCTGTGCCGCCTATCAGTGCCCATCAGTGTACCCATCAGTGCCGCCTATCAGTGCCCCATCAGTGCCGCATATAAGTGCCCATCATCAGTGCCCATCAGTGCCACCTCATCGGTGCCCGTCAGTGTAGCCCCATCAGTGTCCATCAGTGAAGGAGAAAACTTACTTATTTACAAAGTTTTGTAACAGAAACAACAACAAAAATATTTTTTCAACATTTTCGGCCTTTTTTTATTTGTTTAGCAGAAAATAAATATCCCAGAGGTGATCAAATACCACCAAAAGAAATCTCTATTTGTGGGAACAAATTTAGTTTGGGTACAGTGTAGCATGACCGTGCAATTGTCATTCAAAGTGCGACGGTGCTGAAAGCTGAAAATTGGTCTGGGCAGGAAGGTGTATAAGTGCCCATTATTGAAGTGGTTAAAGTGGATGTAAACTCTCACATATACCCAGTGAAGTGAACAGCCTCAGATTATACACAGATATATAACAATTCCTCCTACATAAGTTTTACTACGTATAACTGCTGTCTTCAACTATATATACTGTTTAGAAAGTGCATGTCCTGTTAGAATTTTCTCTTCCTGATTCACCGATGGATGTGGATTCTTGCCATACACTGTGAGACAGCTTATTGAAGGAAAGGCACACACCCCCCTCCACATAGGCAGAGACTTGCAGAGCTGTGCTGTGAATTAACCAGCTCTCTGCTAATCTATTTATAGCACCCACCCTGACACAAAATTCAGGCTGGTTTTTATCACAGTTGACGGAGAACTTGTCATTAGCTATCATGCTGATAACAGAAGAATGGAGCAGGAGAAAGCCACAGGGACATAGGGCTTTAAAGATAAGAAAACACTGCAGATATATGTGCCCAGCTCAACTTTCATGAATGGGGTTTACATCCACTTTAGGGTTCGACGTATGTCTTCCTCTGCTTCTATGTCTTTAAAACTGGCAGAATCCTCCTCCTCCCTCTCCTCTTGTGTGTTCTGTGGCATCACAAGAATGGTGTCTGCATAAAGTGGGCCTTGAGAAGAAAGGAAGTCCTCCTCTTCCTCCCGCTGCTCTGCCTCAAGTGCCCTGTTCATAATGCCACGCAAAATATGCTCCAGCAGGAACACAAGAGGGTTTCATTAACCCCTTGCCGAAAATTTTGTAAAAAAATGAATTTTTCTTGTTTCAGTTATAACATTTTTCAAATTAGTGATTTTTACTGCTACATATCTTTGGTAAAAATAACCACAATAAGACCACTTTCACACTGGGGCGCTTTGCAGGCACTATAATGCTAAAAATAGCGCCTGCAAAGTGTCCTGAAAGAGCCACTGCTGTCTCTTCAATGTGAAAGCCCGGACGGTAAAAAAAGTCCTGCTAGCAGCATCTTTGGAGCGGTGAAGGAGCGGTGTGTATACCCCTCCTTCACTGCTCCTGCCCATTGAAATTAATGGGCAGCGCGACTATATCGCTGGCATAGCGCTGCAGCAGCAGCACTTTGCAGTGGTTTTTAACCCTTTCTCGGTCGCTAGCGGGGGGGGGGGTAGCACTGCAAAATTGACGGTAAAGCGCCGCTAAAAATAGCGGCGCTTTACCGCCGACGCACCCACCGCCCCAGTGTGAAAGTAGTCTTAGTGTATAATATTTGGTCTTTGTGAAAGTTATAGAGTCTACAAGCTATGGTGCCAATCTCTGAAAATTGATCACACCTGATGTACTGATGGCCTATCTAATTTCTTGAGATACTAACAATCCAGAAAAGTACAAATACCCCCAAATGACCTCTTTTTGGAAAGTAGACATTCCAAGGTATTTAGTATGAGGCATGGAGAGTTTTTTGAAGTTGTAATTTTTTCCCACAATTCGATGCAAAATTAATTTTATTTTAATTTTTTTTTCACAAAATTGTCAACAAGTTATTTCTTACACACAGCATATGTATACCACAAATTACACCCTAAAATACATTCTACTACTCCTCCTGAGTATGGTGATACCACATGTGTGAGACTTTTACACAGCCTGACCACATTTTTTTCAAAAATGTGGAATGAAAATGCGTTTTTTTTTTTTTTTTTTTTTTTTACACAAAGTTGTAAATTTATAAGATATTTCTAACACATAGCATGTACATAGCAAAAATTACACCACAAAATATATTCTGCTACTCCTCCTAAGTATGGCGATACCACGTGTGAGACTTTTACACAGCCTGGCCACATACAGAGGCCCAACATACAGGGAGCACCATCAGATGTTCTAGGAGCATAAATTACACATATAATTTGACTACCTATAACACTTTTGTGAGACACCGATGGACACTGTAGTGACATGGACGTGGCATGGATGAGAAATGATGCGGCATGGATGTGGCATGGATAAGTACTGATGTGGCATGAATTTGGCACAAATGAGTACTGATGTGGCATGGATGTAGCATGGATGAGTACTAATGTGGCATGAATGTGGCAGGGATGAGCTTATGTTGTGGCATGGATGAGTACTGATGTGGCATGAATGTGGCATGGATGAGTACTGATGTGGCATGGATGTGGCATGGATGAGCATGGGTGAGCCATGGATAAGCACAGACGAGCTATGGATGGGCACAGATGAGCCATGGATGAGCACGGATGGGCACGGATTAGCCATATTTGGGCACAGTTGAGCATGGCTGGGCATGGATGGGGATGGATGAGCATGGCTGGGCATGGATGGGGATGGCTGGGCATGGATGAGCATGGCTGGGCATGGATGAGCATGGATGAGCATGGCTGGGCATGGATGAAGCATGGATGAGCATGAATGAGCATGGAGATGGAGCAAAGATCGGCGCTGTGGGCATTTCAGATCCAGCCCACAGCTCTGCTGCACCCGACTCCTTCCTCTCCTCGCACACTGTACAGATTGGTGCGAGGAGAGAGGACGAGCTGAACAGGACCTGCTCCGGTCTGTTTGCAACTGATCATTCCTTTATTGGATGGGGCGATCACGTGGTAAAGGGCTGCTGTCATTGGCCCTTTACCCTGTTCCGTGATGTGCCAGGTCCAGAGGACCCAACGTACACGGACATTCCAAGAAGCGCGATTCATAGTACGCCCTCCCCGAGTTATCAGACCGTGCTGTAGTCGTCATTCGGCTATGGCCTGGTTGATAAGTGAACACACTAACTCGCTAGTAGCAAACTGAGCCCCGCTCTATCTCCACGCCAACAAATTGTAAAAGCTTCCTATGGGCAGGAACCTTTCATAGTGTTTCTAGATTGTAAACTCTAACAAGCAGGGCCCTCTGATCCCTCCTGTATTGATTTATGTTGTAAGTGTATTGTCTGTCTGCCCTCATGTTGTAAAGCGCTGCGCAAACTGTTGGCACTATATAAATCCTGTATAATAATAATAATAGTGTGGGGTGAGACTATGAGCACTAAGCCATGACTAGAGAAAGTCATCATCACTTTGTCTAATCGAGCTCTGACAATGCTTTGTGCCCTAATTGTCAATCATCCAATTAGGGCCATAGAATGCACTGTGCATTTTGGGGTGCTCGATGAGCGCCCCGCATGTTCGGGTATTCATTGAACAGGCAAACAGGCGATGTTTGGGCCAAACTTTTGCTTGGTTCAAACCGTTCACCCAACACTATTAGCAGCATTGGGCTGCATTGGGAAGTGTTGCCCTACGCAGTACTGATGTGAGAACAAGGAGGTTTGCTAGTACAATTTAAAACCACACACTAAAGTGTGCAAATTTAGCATGTGCTAATGCATGTCCTTAGAGACACACGTTTTGACCTTTTAATGAACAGAATTCAAATTCTAACAATCTAAAAGGCATATGTGTGTGCAGAACTACTAGGCTAACAATAAATGTGAGTGAAAGACCAACAGCATACTGCAGTACTTGTACAAACATAGGGAGCACTAGATTGTAGGCATTCCGCAATCAGTAATGAGAAGTACTAGTCTTCATGCAATACAATAGAAGAACTTCAAATGAATTGAGTGCTCTTGTATTATAATTACTAGAGTGCTCTGTTATAATATAAAACAAAGTGACACAAGTACAACAAACAGTATTTGTGTGGGTAGAATATTTTTAAATGCATGTTTCTAAGAGAATAAAGAATAAGTAGCAATTAGTTTTTTAATCTATTCTGTAACATAAAAGACAGAATGTGATTACTGAAATACAATAACATTAAGATGCATGTTTTTGAGGTATGCAAACAGTGACTAATGTTGCCTAAAGTTGGTCATACACTAGTAGATTTTCAAACGATCTTTCTTATGAACATTCGTATGAAAATACTCATCAGTGACTTGAAGAATGTTGTTCCTTAAAAAGTTTGCTTTTAACACTTGTGAATGGGCTTTTCTGTAGGAAGACCACATTCACTGATGGAAAGTAGTTCTTTCCAGAAACATTATCCATCCTTCTCCTTTGAATTTTTTCATCTCATCGAAAGTGAATGTCGATCTGACCCCACTAAAGTTTAGAAAATCAAACAAACTTTAAAATGAAAATGTTCCAATGAAATTCAACTAGTGTGTGGTTAGCTTGAGCAATAATTTCTGGACACCTATGGGACTGCACACTCTCATTGGTCCTTCCTGTGGTTTTGTTACAGTCATCTATTACCAACAGTGACATCATGTTTGTAAAAGTGCACGCACCCTGGGAGGTCCTGGGAAGATATGCCGAACTTATGAATGTTAGGATGCCTTTCAGGTAGGTACACACAACCCATTTTATATTTCCCTGATTAACAAATATGTCTACAATTCATTAATCAAACATGTGATTGACAGTGAGATTCAACGAGCACCGTACTATTACAACCAACAGTCACAATCAGTAACATATTAGCAGCCAGAAACATGCCTGTATAGACAGAAACAGTACCATGCTAACATTACTGGAAATATGCCACAGAGACACAATCATTTCTGTACAAAGAGAAACCAGAAACATGCCTGTATGTACAGAATTAGTACCGTACTAATATCACTAGAAATATGCCAGCGACACAATCATTTCTGTACCAACAAAACCAGAAACATGCCTGTATGGACAGAACCAGTACTGTACTAACATCACCAGAAATATGCAACAGAGACACAATCATTTCTGTACCAACATAACCAGAAACATGCCTGCATAGACATAATCAGTACCGTACTAACATCACCAGAAATATGCTGCAGAGACACAATCATTTATGTATCAACATAACCAGAAAAATGCCTGTATAGACAGAATCAGTACCATACTAACATCACCAGAAATATGCCACAGAGACACAATCATTGCTGTACCAACAAAACCAGAAATATGCCTGTATATACAGAACCAGTACCATACTAACATCACCAGAGACACCATGATTTCTATACCAACATAACCAGAAACATGCCTGTATAGACAAAATCAGTAACATACTAACATCACCAGAGACAGCATGATTTCTATACCCACATAACCAGAAACATGTCTGTAGATATATAATCAGTACTGACACAGGAAGCAAAAAACAAAAAACAAAAAATCTGAATTAGCATTGAGTTATAGCAGAGGCAAGCTGGTTGCTAGCCAAGGACCCAGAGCTCTACAGAGATCATAAGTGTATCATAGATGGAAACATAGCAGCTCTCAGAGACAAAATGAGATACAGTAGGTATGAGAAAGCAGTGGCGGCTGGTACTCCTTTTCTTTTGGGGGGCAAACAAATCACTGGCTACCCCCTGTTCGGTCCATCAGTCAAACCCCCCACCCTCCCCTGTTTGGGCATCGGTCAGTCAAACAACCCCCATCGCTCAGTCGATCGGCAAACCAGATACCACCCCCCGTCCGCCTGTCCACCCACCAGTCCTGTACTTACCCCATCTAAGTCATGGGCAGCTTCGGTGGCTTCCACCTGCTTCTCCTCCTCAGCGGCTTCTCCTCCATTTTCTCGGAGGCCAAAACGGTCGCTTCTCCTCGTGACCAATTGGGTCTTAAGACCCGCTTCCTGATTGGCTGGGAGGAGAAGCAGGAAAACAATAGTGATTATTAATTCGCTATTGTCACACCCTTTTTTTAACCAAATTAGAGCCTCAGGCTCTAATCATGTGCTTCAAAAAAAAAAAAAAACATTGAAATCCATGCGTTTGGCACCCTGCATGTAGGTTAGGGTCTGGGCGCATGGATTAGGGGAGCAGCGCCCCTAATGGAGCGGCGCCCCTAATGGAGCGGCCACCACTATGAGAAAGTATAGAGCATATTCAAGGGAGCAGTTCTTACATTTTAGGGCCAGTTCACATCAGATGCAGTTCCATGCAGTTCCGTGCAGTCCTGTTTTTTCTGCAAGAATACAGTCAGTTCCGGTCAGTTTCCAGTCAGTTTCTTCACCAGAAACTGACTGCATGGTGTGAACTAGAGCCATTGGAATACATGGAAAACACTGTGCATGGATTTTTAGTGCAGAAAAAAAGCACACGGAACTGAACGGAACTGCGTCTGGTGTGAACTGGCCCTTAATATTATGGGTATTTGTAGAATTGCCAAACTCTGAAACTGCTAATTACCTTGCTGTCACAGTGAGGTTGAGTTACTAAAACTGGAGAGTGCAAAATCTGGTGCAGCTGTGCATGGTAGCCAATCAGCTTCTAACTTCAGCTTGTTTAATTAAGCTAAATTAAGTTAAAAAAAATGGAAGCTGATTGGTTTCTATGCAGAACTGCAACAGATTTTGCATTAGTCTTAGTAAATCAACCCCAGTAATCTAATACCTGCAATACTTCCTGAGTCACTGACGCAGTGTAACTATGGAGATAAAGTTGACGTCACTGTAGTTTTACTTGCTTCATGCACGTTCTAAGTCTGTGACTCAAAACATATAGAAGGATTCGCAAGACTGCTGAGCAACTTTTTCAGAGAGTGGTCAGCATTTATAGCACATATGGTGTTTCTTGACAGTTGCAATTAAAAAAATAATTAGTTTTCTCCATAGTATAGAGAGCGTAATTATTTATTCAGTATAAAAACATAGGGAGAATAATTAATTTAGAGCAGGGGTCTCAAACTCGAATTACCTGAGATGAACAAAAAATGCAGCGCTCAATGGTTTCAAGCAAATAAGGATTTTTATGAGTCATATAAACAATCAAATATGTTTATTGGATGCATCTGAAATGATAATTAAAATGGAAAAGTCCTCCATGTTAAAATCCACCATAAAACATAAAATCTATTGTTGGATACTTGCTGACTTTAACCCCCTGCTGGCTGTTTTTTGGTGTGATCACAATTAATTACATATTGGAGTACTTAAATTCTTATTTTTTATCAACATGTATCCAACAGTGGATTTTATGTTTTATGGTGGATTTTAACATGGAGGACTTTTCCATTTTAATTATCATTTCAGATGCATCCAATAAACATATTTGATTGTTTATATGACTTATAACAATCCTTATTTGCTTGAAACCATTGAGCACTGCATTTTATGTTCATTTCGTTCACTCACTTCCCTCCAGGAGTTGGCTGCTGCACTGGATTCTGCATTTTGGACATATAGTAGACAACACAATGGTTTTATTATTATGTCAGTTTTAGCGCTTAAGGACTTACTTTGTTTTTCTCAAAGTACCTGAGGGCCACAGGACAAGTTTCATATCCCATGGGGGCCGCATGCAAACTTTCAAACTTCCAAAACAACATTAAACTAGTATATACAGTGGTAGTTACTGCTTGCTACCTGTCACTGGTTACTGCCAGATGCTTGGCAGTGTTTGCTCTGCAGAAGCCAGCAGGACCCACAGGTCAGCAGCCAGCAGGACCCACAGGTCAGCGGCCAGCTTGTGGGTCCTGCTGGGAGCTGGCTGTGGACTTGTGGGTCCTGCTGGGCACTGACCGATGGGTCCTGCTGGCCTGTGGGCCATGGCCAGCAGGACCCACAGGTCCCTGGACAGGGGCCAGCAGGACCCACAGGTCAGAGGCCAGCAGGATCCCACAGGTCAGCGGCCAGCAGGATCTCACAGATCAGTGGCCAGCAGGATCCCATAGGTCAGTGACCAGCAGGATCCCACAGGTCAGCGGCCAGCAGGACCCCACAGGTCAGCAGCCAGCAGGAACCACAGGTCAGCGGCCAGCAGGACCCACAGGTTGCTTGGCGGTGTTGCCAGATGCTTGGCAGTGTTGCCCGATGCTTGGCAGTGTTTGCTCTGCAGAAGCCAGCAGGACCCACAGGTCAGTGGTCAGCAGGACCCATAGATCAGTGGCCAGCAGGATCCCATAGGTCAGTGACCAGCAGGATCCCACAGGTCAGTGGCCAGCAGGACCCCACAGGTCAGCAGCCAGAAGGAACCACAGTTCAGCGGCCAGCAGGACCCACAGGTTGCTTGGCGGTGTTGCCAGATGCTTGGCAGTGTTGCCAGATGCTTGGCAGTGTTGCCAGATGCTTGGCAGTGTTTGCTCTGCAGAAGCCAGCAGGACCCACAGGTCAGTGGTCAGCAGGACCCACAGGTCAGTGGCCAGCAGGACCCACAGGTTTGCAGCGAGCTCCTAGCAGGACCCACCTGTGGATCCTGCTGGGAGCTGGCTGCGGACCGGTGGGTCCTGCTGGCCACTGACCTGTGGGTCCTGCTGGCCACTGGCCATGGACTATGGGTCCTACTGGCTGCTGGCCTGTAGGCTTGTGGCCAGCAGGACCCCACAGGTCAGCGGCCAGCAGGACCTCACAGGTCAGCGGCCAGCAGGACCCCACAGGTCAGCGGCCAGCACGACCCACAGGTTCGCAGCCAGCTCCCAGCAGGATCCACAGGCCATGGGCACTTGGGCAGCTCCCAGTATTAAGGGCTATTTTGAGGTTACTGGATGGGCACTGGGGCAGGATAAATGAGGTGCATAGGGGAGGAGATAGATAGGATGATCATGTGGGGGTCAGCTGCGGGCTTCAGGGTCTCTCACGTGACCTCAGCGATTGGACGATGGCAGCTGCCAGCTCAGGCTCAGCAGGACAGATCCTCCTCCTTGCACGCTGAACCAGTAAGTCAGACTCAGCCACGACGGTGTCCAAGAAGATCCTACTGGGAGTTGTAGTTTGTTTCCTTTCACCAGGCTGGCTGCGCTCGCTGCTCTCCATACTTCACCCACCAGGTGCAGGGAGCTTGAGCATGCAGCCATGGACTACAAAGCCCAGAAGCAACAGCGGCAGACTTCAAGTGACGTCACTGACGAGTCCACCAGGAAGAAAAAAAAAAACATCGGAAGCAGGCAGCCGCGGCAGCCTTTATAAAAGTTATACCTGCGTGGCTTACCAGGAAATGTATCAGTATCCTAGTGGACCAGTCCTGCGGGCCAATTGTAACCACTCCGCGGGCCGCAAATGGCCCGTGGGCCAGTACTTTGAGACCCCTGATTTAGAGTGAAGAAATAAGCTGTATGTCAGTGAGGATGATGCCCTGATGGGTTTCAGTTGCGTAGAGTGTATACAGCTGTCATTGTTCCAGAGATACGTAATGAACTGCCACCCAGACAATCAGCAAACACTGTCTCATACACACACAGATAATCACACAGCTAGTGGAATTAATCTTTTAATGGCTCGCTAGAGGTTATTGGGGACAAGTACAAATAAATTATGTATACATAATTTATAATTCATGTCTTAGTTTATCGCAATGCTATTAAGTGAGCCACAGAACAGAAGAGCATCAGCCGCCTACATACTAAAATGAAAGCAGTGGCGCACAGAGATAATATATGTGCAGCATTTTAAAGACTTAAACATGTTTTTTTTTTTACCAGCAAAGCACATGACAATAACAATGACCTGCTCTTGTAAAGTAAACTTATAGATGTATTTTTTGTGTATGTGTATATATATATATATATATATATATATATATATATATATACACACACATATGCAGTATATATTTTATGTATTCTATATAACATGGTACTAGACACATTGTTACATAAAGCTAAATGTATTGCTTTTGTGCTCTAATTTAGCTCAGTGTTGTAGTCTCCACATGCTATTATGGGGAGAAAATGCTGAAGGGAACCTTTTATTATACCAAATTTGACCCCAAAGCATTTTATCAGGTTATACCAACAAAAATTTAATGATCCTTGACTATGGGCAAGCAGTAGGTATAAAACACATTTATTTGTGGCTACTGACAGGGGTCGGGTGAAAATCATAAACACACACGCATACACGCATAAACACACACACACACACACGTGTTAAGCTTATTTCAAATATGTATGATCACAACTTCTCCAATTTCTGACAAAACTTTTTTTTTTATATAGTGGGAAAACCTCTTATACTGTACATTTCTATTGCTGTCTACGGTATGTTTTCATTGAGGAGATTTCCTTTCACTTTCTGTCTAGCAAACAGGCAGTGAGAGGAACAAGAAGAGACAGAAATTGGGTCAGAAACAGACACAAAAATCCATAAGTAGAGTGGGGAAGGGTAGACCACATGGGAACTTTCAATTGCTGCTGTTGATAAAAGTGTGTATAAAGGCACTCTGAGTAACAAACCAAGCAGATCAGTCTTTGTAGAAATAGAAGAGGGTCTTCATGCACTTTCGGCAGCACTTGAAGAGAGAAGCAAACTCTGGAAGTAAAACTAAAAGAAAAAAAGGCGCCTCTAAGTGCAGAAGTAAAGCTTTATATTTCCCAAAAGGGTTAAAAACAAAAGGGTGGATGGGTAGAATCACATCATATAAGTAATATGGTAGGTGGTCCGGCATTCTGGTAGTCTCAAGGAGTCTCAGTAATATCTCCAGGTGTGGCAGCATATTTTGAAGTGACCGACAGATGAAAGCCACAACTGTCCTGGGTACTGGGAAGACAACAAGGCTGTCTGAGACAGCATGGAAGCCAAATCCAGGAAGTGACGTCAGCAGGAAGGGACCAGCAACCATGGTGGACAGCAAGCCTGAAATGATGTCATCAACATCCAACGTATTTCGGAACAGCTGATTGGTTCCTTCTTCAGAGAGAGAGTCATTGCTTGAAGAAGGAACCAATCACTGACTCCTTGGGACTACCAGATCGCTGGACCACCTGCCATATTACTAATATGATGTGCGTCTACCCATCTACCCTTAAGTAAGTGTTTTTAACCCTTTTGGGAAGTATAAAGTTTTACTTCTGCACTTAGAGGCGCCTTTTTTTCTTTCCATTATTATTGGTGCCTTTCTTTCCCAATGGCATCCTTTCTCCACATTTCTGGCCCTGGTGTCACAGGGACAGAATGTGTTGGGAAAATCTCCCCAAAAGAGTCATAGACATTGCAATTCTAAACCATATGCAAATGCAGGTCTGCTGTTTTAAATGCCCTTTCCCTTATCCTATCTTTCTATACCACACAACCCTTTTCCTAGAAGAAAGGCTAAAATGCAGTTCTAACTCCCCTATCTTATTACTCCCTTTAACTGAAGACATTGGGCTTGATTTACTAAAGGCAAGCCAACTGTTCACTATACAAGGGAAACTGCACATTGCATGGGAATCGTCCCCAGAGCTTAGTGAATGAGGTGAGGCTCTGCTGTTTTTTTTTATTTTAATTCCCTTGCACATGATTGAGTATTCTTTGCAAAATGAAATTTCACCAGCTCGGGGGAAAATGTTCTTGCACAGTGCAATTGCTCTTGCAAAGTGAACAACCTTTTTGCCTTTAGTAAACCAACCCAGTTAGCTTACATTCCAAATATGAATAGTGGAACAATGTCAGTAGGTATATAAAGACCAAGCCTATTTTGGAAACAAACAAAAAATGTAACCACACAACAAATCCCTTTAATAAAAAAGGAAAAAAATAATAATGTGCCACAATCACGGTTGTCTCCAGTGGCACCCATAAAGTCTGCAGAAGAAAGGAAACTAGTAATCAAATTTTGTCAGCGAAGGGGTATGTAGGCAGCTTAAACCCAGTTTCTAAATTCTGTGAGTGGAGTGCCATCTATTACTGAACCCATGGTCCATGGAGGACCAGCTCCATGTCTGATTCAGTAGTCCTTGTTGCCATGCATGTGTGTTAAATGGTAGGTGCTGTAAATAATAGATATATATATTTTTTAGTCCACATTTTGCATCAGGGTCCAGAGGAATATAGTTACACTGCCAGGTTTCTGTACATCATTGCTCATTGCACTGTTTATTTAGGCCCTGTATGTGAAAATGATAGTACTCTTTCAGATATTAGTAGATAACATAACGTGATAATAACAGTAATATTATTTTTTCCTTTACAAAACAGGCATTTGTTCAACATTTGTTTTGTTCAACAAGTATGTGTTCAACTAAATGGCTGAAAACAGACAAGGTGTGTTAGTGTACAGAAGCCTAACAAATATGTTCTTGGTGTTGGTAGTAAGGATACATAGGGTGGCCAAGGTGTAGAGGGCATTAGATGTGTATAGCAATGATGACACAACAGTCTCCTGCTGACTGGTGTGTGTGTTAATCTCTCTAGTCTCTTCCTCCACCTCTTACAGGCTTCTGTCTTCAATCTCCTTTGCTTTCTTGTTAGTTCATACTGTAACTGTCGATGGGTTTTCTTCTCGACTGGCTTCATTTTTGCTGTTCTTCCAGGAGAAAAATCTATTACCTGCACAGACGATACAAGTTCATGAGCAGGTCAGTATGACTCAAATCTGATTTTCGTCTTGGCTGATGTTTATTGTGCAGAGAATTAAAAAATGATACAAATTTATCTGGGAAATCCTGTAACGTAACGTAACTCCGATTTAATCATTCCACAGGCAGCTATTTGTTCCTACATTTATGTAGGAAAAAATTGTACACTGTCTTTTATAAGCCAAGAAAAATTCAAGTAAATAAATCAATAGAATTTATTTTTATGTGTGTGTCAGTGCATCCATAATTCCAGATAATTCCAAAATAATACTGAATGATGCTGTTATATTTTAAATATCTCAATCAAACAGGTTCACAATAAAGAAAAACTATAGTGTATTTTTGGTGAGCACTTATTTTGAATTTTTATAATGTGTATGTTAAAGTAAATCTTGCTGACGCTATAATGCATTACATATTTCTCTGTGCCATATTTCTAGTATTGTACTTCATAGACAACAATTATGCCACGTACACATGATCGGAATTCTCGTCGGAAAAAGCTCTGATGGTTTTCCCGTCGGAATTTCCGACAGAATTCCACTCAAACTGTCTTGCCTACACACGGTCACACCAAATTCCCACGGTCAACAACACCGTGACATACAACAAGTTCGACGGCACTATAAAAGAGAAGTTTAATGCTTCCGAGCATGCGTCGAATTGTTTCCGAGCATGCGTCGGAATTGCATACACACGATCGGAATTTCAGATAGAAAGTTTTTCCGTCTGAAAAATTAAGAACAGGCTCTCCATCTAAAGTCCGTCGCAAATGCCGACAGAAAAAGACAGATGGGCATACACACGGTCGGAAAATCTGATGAAAAGCTCCCATCGGACTGTTTCCATCAGAAATTCCGGCCGTGTGTAGGTATTTTAACCGGTTCGGTATTTTAACCGGACGATATACATCGGCAGAATGGCACGGACAGGCAGGAGGGCGTATATATAAGTCCCTCCTTTAAGCCGTCCGTGCCATTGGGAGCGCGCCGGGAGCGGCGCGCTCCCGCGCCGGTCAGGACCTCCGTGAGGCCGGTCGCGGGTCCCGCGGACTCGATCGCCGCGGGGACATCCGCGATCGTCTCACGGGAAGGCAGAACGGGGAGATGCGGAAATAGACAGCATCTCCCCGTTCTGCCTAGCAACTAGTGACGCCGATCTCTGCTCCCTGTGATTGGAGCAGAGATCAGCATTCACTAGCTGACAGCCACGCCCCCCCACAGTAAAAAACACACCCCTAGGCATACTTAACCCCTACACTGCCCCCTTGTGGTTAACCCCTTCACTGCCAGTGTCATTTATACAGGAATCAATGCATTTAAATAGCATTGATTGCTGTATAAATGACAATGGTCCCAAAAATGTGTCAAAAATGTCCGATGTGTCCGCCATAATGTCACAGTCACAATAAAAATCGCTGATCGCCGCCATTACTAAAAAAAAAAAAAAATTATTAATAAAAATGCTATAAAACTATCCCCTATCTTGTAAACGCTATAACTTCTGCGCAAACCAATCAATAATCGCTTATTGCTATTTTTTTAATCAAAAATATGTAGAAGAATACGTATCAGCCTAAACTGAGGAAAAAAACGTTTTTTTATATATTTTTGGGGGATATTTATTATAGCAAAAAATAAAAAATAATGCGTTTTTTTTCAAAATTGGCGCACTATTTTGTTTATAGCGCAAAAAATAAAAACCGCAGGGGTGATCAAATACCACCAAAAGAAAGCTCTATTTGTGGGAAAAAAAGGACGTCAATTTTGTTTGGGAGCCACGTCGCACGACCGCGTAATTGTCAGTTAAAGCGACGCAGTGCCAAATCGCAAAAAGGGGCCTGGTCCTTTGGCTGCAAATTGGTCCGGTCTGAAAGTGGTTAAGAATGTCTGCACAGGTTGTATCAATATTCAGGATGGGCAAATACTTATGAATAATATCCCTAACCTGGGCAAATTCTGCACTGAAGGTGGTAGGAACGGTCAGTTTGCCATAACAAGGGTCCACACTGTTCGTCTTGTAACCTAACAGGTCTTCCCTCTTTTTGCTCCTTGCTAATTGACAACAAGCTTCACGCAATTTTATAAAGGCATGTTATGCCGCGATTACTGCACAATTCTTTTGCACTACAATCACAGCAAAATCGCATTTGGGGCGACAATTCTGTCCCCGATTCCAAATCACCAAGTGTGAATGGGGCCTTAATGTAGTGTGACAGAAGATTTCATATAAAACATTTTGGTATTTTAAAAATAGTTTTTGTAAATTACCAAACAAATAGTTATAAACATGTGATACAGTTATGATTTTTGGAGAGGCTAATCTTTTGTTCGCTTTTTGAAGGATGGAGAAGCAACTGAGCAGGTTTCGGGGATGGCTGCCTAAAAAGCCCATGAGATTGGACAAGGAGACAATTCCGGACCTGGAAGAAAATGACTGCTACACTGCACCCTTCAGCCAGCAGAGGATTCACCAGTAAGTTAGATTTATAGTATAACCTAGAACGTACATGTCAGGTGAAGCAACATCAGTCAGTTTCAAGTGTTTTTGTTACAACAGAACAGACCAATATTGACTTATGTACTTTTTCTGTTGGTAGTTGATTTGACAACATGATCATCTAAAATTCATTAGTATAGTTATCACTATAACGGCCCACAGGACTCCTGTGGGAAACAGGGGTGCAGTTGGGTGAAGGTGGAACTTAACACCTTCCTGCCCGACCTATAGTTCAATGGCGGCTGGGCAGGAGAACTGTTGACCTGGGAGGACGTGCCTCTCTTGGGCATTCCAGCGGCGCGATCATTGTACTGATCACTGTACCGGCCCGCTGCCAGTATGATCACTGTGATCACTGTGACCAATTACAACAGATCACATGACAGTTGTGAACAATGGATGGCTTCCTTTCATGGCATCAGTTGTATACAATTGTGTTGCTAGATATGATTGGTCACAGTGATCACATGGCACAGACAGTGCTATTCACAGCCCATATGTACCATGTGATTTTCTTTGGCCAACCACAGCTAATCACAACAAAAGACACTGAATGACAATGTTTAATTCAGTAAAAATGGTTGCTTATACCAGTAAATCAAATTTTTCCCACAGGGAATGTTATTTCTAATTATGGCACTGTGCTTAAAGGTATGAAAGTATGGTTTTGGATAAAAGATCAGGCAATTGAACAGACTTTTTGGCAAGTGCCCATCTTGGAAGACTATTATTATTATTATACGGGATTTATATTGCGCCAACAATTTGAGCAGAGCCTTACAACATTAGGGCAGACAGTACAGTTACAAAACAATTCAATACAGGAGGGATCGTTAGGGCTTACAATCTAGAAGGGAGGGTCAAGTGATACAAAAGTTAATTGTGGGGGATAAGCTGATGAAGAAAATGAAAGTACAGTTGTTAGGTGGTTGCAGGATAGGCTTCTTTGAAGAGAAAAGTTTTCAGGAATTGCCTAAAAGTGGATAGAGTTGGAGATAGTCAGACAGATTGGGGTAGGGAATTCCAACTGATGGGAGAGGCTTGGGAGTAGTCCTGGAGGCGAGTATGGGAGGAGGGGATGAGGGAGCTAGAGAGCAGGAGGTCTTGGAAGGAATGAACAGGATTAACTTAAAACAGGTGTAGGAGCTGTGGACCTTTTTCATTTTTTTTAAATGGGTTGACCTGTCAGATTCCCAATGGGGCTCTTTGATTACTAATTATAAAACTGGGGTCGATTTACTAAAACTGTAGAGTGGAAAAATCTGGTGTAGCTCTGCATGGAAACTAATCAGCTTCCAAGGGTTTTTGTCAAAGCTTGATTGAACAAGCTGAAGTTAGAATCTGAATGGCTACCATGCACAGCTGCACCAAATGTTGCACTCTCCAGTTTTAGTAAATCAACCCCACTGTGCTTAAAAGCATGAAATAAGGGTTTTGGTTAAAAGAATAGGCTGCTGAATAGATTTTCTGGTAAGTGCCCATCTTGGAAAAACATTAGTGATTAAAAATCTACCCCGAATCATGGATTCTTTCTGCTACATTGCATTTGCAATTAAATGATCACATATGATTCTAGTTTATATTTATATTATGTTATCCCTATCCTTTGTTGAATTTTGGTTTTACTGTACGTTTGTATTGAATAATCGAGGACCACTAGTGGTAGAGCCACTATCGGTTAGGCCCAACCTACGTGTCATATTCACTACCTGAAGGTGATGAAGGTGCGTTTAATGTCACGTATGATTAAATATGCAAAGGCTTTTAGTGACCCCTTCTGGTACAGGATATGTACTGAGCTTAATCTTCAAAAAATTATCTTAAGGTCTTTGTAGACATGAGATGACATCAGTGCTGGATTGGGTGATGACCCTATGTCTATAGGTGGCTGCATATGGACTGCTGGTTGCTTAAAGCAGAGAGCTGTGACAGACAGTCTCCAGCTCTCTGCTCGGGGAGAGGTGAGAACCGAATGATCAGCGGTGTTCAATCGGTCGGGCGGTTGGGTTCGGACCGATGCTGCATCCACCTAGGTAAGTATAAATCAAAAAAATTATAGTGTTCAAGGATAAACTAACTTTTTAGCTTTTTCAATGTTCTTAATGTATGTGAATGCAAAATGTTTGTTTTAGTTTTGGAGAGAGTTGAAGGGGACCACCTGTCAGGTGTTTACTACTATCTGTGAACCCGTTAGGGAGACTTACCCTCTCTATTTGTCCTGGTGACTGTTATTACAAAAAGTGAAAGAAAATCCTAGATTTTCAGTGGTCAACAGTAATTTTTGTTGACCCTGGTAAGATAAAGACATTTCTTCACTTTGGGGAGATTTACTCTCACTTCCTGTTTTGGCTTTGAGACTAGAAGTTAGGAGAAATCTTCCCAATGGGACGCAGATGGCAAAAAAACTGACAGGGGTTATAAGCCTGAGAGCCTCCCTTAATCTATTTAAAATAAAATAAAAGTTTTGCCTTCAGTTCTTTAAGATAACTGGAATTAAAAATAATTCCATTCCCACCATTCCCTTATTACCTTAACAGCAATGATTGTGCATTTAGTAAAAACTCGGTCCCTACAGGCATGATTATACCTGAAAGATGCAGTTCATAACAACATGTTCAGTACATGTCTAATGAAGCTATTATTTATGTGCTGGGCACTGTAGAGAAAGTGGTGGAGGGCAATTAGAAATGCTGTTAAGCTGCGGATAATAAGGAATATAAGTAAACTATTGAAGATTGCTACCTCACCATATGCTTAGGAGCGGTAATGATGTATAGGGTATCATTTGCCAGCTCAAAAATTTTCATGTTTGTATAGTAAAAGTGCTGGCACAACCACAGTTTACACAATTTTATAAAATTTGTCAAGGTGTACTTTTCACAATCTAGAGACAGTGGAGCAATAAAAACCTCTTACATCGGCCTTTTACTTCTTTGTGCTTTGAGATCTGTCATTAGAGGCCCATGTCATTATAAAAATTACTGTGTTTAGGCCAAAGCTAAGTTAAGCCTTTCCGCAGTTTACCTTATCAATTGTAGAGAGTGTGGCTGCAGACCAGGACTGAGAACAACAGCCACAGATTACCGTTTGATTCTGTGTTTTTACTGATGGAAGCCATAAATGATGATTTTTTTTTATTGCACCACGCTCATGTATACCAATGAATAGACAGTTTAAAAACAAAGGAAAGGTAGCCCAGAAGATGTATAACTAAACAATATCCATCTCCCATCCCATGTGGTTCCAGCCAACCAAGTAAAATGTAAAGGTTATTCTGAATTCTTGTTCTCAGTCCTACTCAGCAGTCATGCTGCACTCTACACTCACCGGCCCCTTTATTAGGTACACCTTGCTAGTACCAGGTTGGACCCCCTTTTCCCTTCAGAACATGGCTAGGGATGGGCTGTCTATTCGAGTCGAACATGAGGTCGACTCGAACATTGGCTGTTTGCCCGTTCGCCGAATAGCGAACAATTTGGGGTGTTTGCGGCAAATTTGAAAGCCACGGAACACCCTTCAAAAGTCTTATGGGAGAAATCAAAAGTGCTAATTTTAAAGGCTATATTAGCAAGTTATTGTCATAAAAAGTGTTTGGGGACCCGGGTCCTGCCCTTGGGGACATGTATCAATGCAAAAAAAAGTTGGCAAGTGCCGTTTTTTCAGGGGCAGTGATTTACATCTTTCAAAGAAGTTTATTGAAAAATCAAACAGTTTGACATAACATCAAGCATATTGTACATATTACAACGTCAGTATTGACAAAAAGAAAACGATCACCAGAAAAGGTAAACAAGCCAGAATATACAAATAGAAAAAGATTCAATATCAAAAATCTAACATAGGCCCACATACATATGCGCGTGGCATTAGGTGAAGAACAGTAAAGTGTCGGGTTTAGTGTTAGCTGATGAGACTATGAATCAGATTAAATTTACCCGTTAAAAATGGGGAGCAAAGTGCCCCGTGGTCAAGCTGGAAGATTAAAGTGGAACAATAAGGAAGTCAAGTGATCAAGTGTGTGTAGTGCAGTAAAGGCTTCTACCCTTAGGGTTGGACTCAGGGGTACGGACACGTATGGGCCATGTTAGCGTTTACCTAGATAGGGAGTTCAGGTATCATAAGATACATTCAGTATTATGGTATGACGTTATCAGATGTGATGCATAGGGGACAGGGTGGGTAGCGGGGTGGGCATGTCAAGGGGGGGATAGGGGAAAAGAGAGGTGAAAGGTACAGGGATAGGTTAGAAGGGTGGTAGTGGTGGTAATATCTTGCCTCCCTGCCCAGACAGAGTGTGCATAGCCTAATAATTGTGTGGAGATCACCGGCAAGTGAGGAGGATATACTTCTCATATGGATGGGAGTACAGTATTCCTGCAAGAGATAGAGAGGATGGTGTTCAACCAACTCGCATTTTCAACCTGAAGGTTCTTAGTTATTCAGTATATAATTGAGAGAATTCTGTGGTCGTTTGGAAATGTATCCAACAGGCCCATTTGAGTCCGTATTTTTGTGGGGTGTCTCGAGAGCAATGAACAAGCTCTTCCATTTCAGATATTCTGTTGATTCTCCTTAACCATACCTTAAGAGTGGGAATGGCCTGGGATTTCCAGTGAACAGGAATGCAGTGTTTTGCCGCGTTAATCATGTGCTTTGCCAAAGATTTGTGGTAAGCCGACTGAGGAAGGTGTGTGTGGTGGAGTAAAAATTGAAAAGGGGTAAAGGGTAAGTCTTAGGTTGTGACTTGGGTAGTGATACGGTGAACTTCCTTCCAGAAGTTTTGTAAGCGAGGGCATTGCCACCATATATGCAACAACGTACCTCTGTCTGCGAGGCACCTCCAACAGGAGTCAGGCATATCGTGGTTGAACTTATGTAACAGAGACGTGGTGCGATACCACCGCGTCTGAATTTTGTAACCGTTCTCCTGCGTTGAGACATTCATGGAGCCCTTGTGGATGTTTGTGTGTATGTTGGTCCAGTCTGCCTCCGATAAATTAGTGGAGAGGTCCCTCTCCCAAGCTTTGCACATGGTTGAGTCATCAGGTCGGCGGTCCGCAAAAAGAAGGGAATGGGTTGCGGATATGAGGTGCGTTTGGGGAGCTGTTTGTACACATAGTTTTTCAAAAGGTGACAGGGTTCTGTGGCAAGGGGAATGTCTGCTTAGGAAACTCAGGAAGTGAGTAATCTGGTTATACTTCCAGGTCGGTATGGTAGGTTTGTCATGGATCGTGGCTAATTGGGAAGCTGAAAGCAGCCGTTCACGGGCATAAAAGTGATGAGCTAGGGCTCGGGATTGTGGCCAGAGGTCTCCAAGAAAGCTCTTAGACATACCTGGAGGAAAATTGGGGTTCATTTGTATCAGGGTCATGGGACCCGGAATGGATGAAAGAGATGTATTGTGACATATGTTAACGAAGGAGTGGATAGTGGGTTTGATCAACGGGTGTAGACCCACATCCTGACGCGACAGACAATTTTTGATCTATGGTAGAGAGGCAAGGGGAAGCGACGTAAGGGAAGCTTCCAGGGTTACCCAGTCTTTTGTGGAGACGTGAACGTTCCAATCAATAATGCGCGTCAGATGGACAGCTTTGTAGTAATTGTGGATGTCAGGTAGGCCTATCCCCCCTAAGTGCTTAGGCAATGTGAGTTGTGCGTAGTTTATTCTGGGTTTGTGGCCTCCCCAAAGAAATTTGGTGCAGAGGCTTCTGTATGATTTGAAGAAACTGGGGGGGTATGTGGACAGGCACTGTTTGAAGTATGTAGAGAACCCTTGGAAGAGCGTTCAATTTCAGGATCGCCGCCCTGCCAAACCACGAGAAAAGTGGTTTATTCCAGCGGGCCAGATCTATCGTTAGCTTATTTAGCAGAGGAAGGTCGTTTTTTGTGTAGAGATCTTGTAGCTTGGCAGGGAGTTGAATGCCCAGATAAGTGATCGAGTCAGATTTCCATTGGAAGGGGAAATTTTCCTTACAAAGAGCTACTGTTTGTGGGGGCAGCGTGATATTGAGTGCAAAAGATTTGGAAAAGTTGATCTTAAGATTGGAAAGTACGCTGAAGCGTTTGAATTCTGCTAGTACTACCGGGATTGTAGTATAGGGTTGTGTGAGGAACATTAATATGTCATCCGCAAATGCGGCGAGTTTGAAATCCCTATGGGAGGTCTGTATACCATGTATGTCAGGATTGCTTCTAATGCTGTTCAGAAGAGGTTCAAGGGTGAGGATAAAAAGTATCGGGGACAGTGGGCATCCCTGTCTCGTACCATTATGGATGGAGAAGGCATTCGACAGGATATCATTCACTCTAATTTTCGCTGTAGGGTGTGAGTATAGGGATAGAATGAGATTGAGTATGCGTGGACCCAGTCCTATAGAGTGCAGTACAGCTGCCATATAATCCCATGCAACCCTGTCGAATGCCTTCTCCGCGTCCAGTGAGAGAAAGAAGCCTTTTTGGTGGGATGACGTGATACAGTGACTGAGATTGATGGCTTTTATGGTGTTGTCCCTGGCTTCCCGGCCAGGGACAAACCCTACTTGGTCCTTGGATACTAGTGAGGGGAGGTGCGGCAATAACCTGTTGGCCAGTATCTTCGAGAAGATTTTGAGATCTACGTTAAGTAGGGAAATTGGCCTATAATTGACTGCTTGAGTAGGGTCTTTGTCGTCTTTGGGAAGAACCACTATGTGTGCCTCCAACATGTCCCGGGATAATGGGCTGTTTGGAGAGATTGAGTTGAAGGCCTTTCTGTACGGAGCACCTAGGGAATCCTTGAAGGTCTTATAATAGCTAGCAGGTAGCCTGTCCGGGCCCGGGCATTTGCCCGGTTTCAGTTGCTTTAAAGCCGTATCCCATTCCTGTTGGGTGATTGGGCCCTCCAGAGAATCAAACACCTCTTGGGGAATGGTCCTGGGGCAATGCTGATTTAGAAACTGTTCGATATCAGTTGCCCTAGAGGTGGGTGTGTTGAATGAGGGATTCGTGCCCCCAATGTTGTATAGTGTTGAGTAAAATCTCTCGAATTCGGTGGCTATGTCCGTGTTTTTCGTGTAAACCTCCCCTTTGGATGAGTGAAGTTTGTGAACCGTGTTTTTAGCTTTCCTAGTACGAAGTGCTTGGGCTAGCTGTCATCGAAATAAGTTTTCCCCTGACAACGCATTTATGCGCCTCCCATTGTGTCATACTGGTCGTGTCTGGCGTATCATTGTCTTTGAAGTAGTTCTCTATACAGAGACGAATTTCCTCGTGTCTTACTATATCTGATAGGATTGTCGGGTCCAGTTTCCAAGTCTGTGAGCGTCTGATTTTTCCTGGTAAGGATAGCGAGATTGAGATGGGGTGATGGTCGGATATAGTCATGGGCTCTATGGTGGCTCCAGTTAAGTATGGAAGATCACACTGGGTCAGAAAACTGGAGTAACGGTTGTGGGGATTAGAAAAGAATGTATAATCTCTCTCCTTGGGATGTAACGTGTGCCACGCGTCGTGAAGCAGGAGGTTTTGAAGGCTTAGTTTGATTTGACGTAATGCTGTGTATGGCAAGTGAGAAGTGCCCGAGGACGTGTCAATGAGGGGTTCCAGGGGCACATTGAAGTCTCCGCCTACTATTAGTATACCCGTTTGGAAGGTGGCTAAGCGCTGAGAGATGTCACGGAAGAACGGGACTTGGGATGAGTTGGGGCTGTATATATTGGCCAGGGTTAGGGGTTTATCCTTCCAGGTCCCTTTTAAAAATAAGAATCTACCCTGTTCATCTGCCAATGTGTCTGTCACTTGGAAGGGAGCAGTTCTAGAAAGGAGAATCGAGACACCCTTCGATTTGGCTTCCGGATTTGTAGCATGGAAGCCGTGAGGGTAAAAGAAATTGGCCATTTTTGGTCTGGATTTTGAGCAGAAATTAGTCTCTTGCAGGAATACTATGTCAGCTTTCATGCTACGCATATTGGCAAGTACTTTTGAACATTTTTCGGGGATATTCAAGCCTTTTGCGTTCAGGGAAACTAATTTAAGAGTAGGACAAGAAGAGCTCTGGTTAATTGCAGCCATAGTGAGCTGGCTATGGTGTTGTGTTTGTTGTGTCTTTCCCCTTTTTTTTTTTTGTCCTTAGAATGTTAAGGGGGGGTCTGTCCGGGAAGGGAAGCAAGACGGACCACCTGTGGGAGACGGTGTTGTAAGACTAGGGAGGAAAAAGAGGTATGGGTAAAAGACAGGAGGGATGGGAATAAGGGAAATGGATCTATATAGGTAAGAGGGCTAGTGGTGAGAGTCTCGGGGGGGGGGGGTATGGGGGGGTAGATAGGTAAATGGGTAAGGTCTGGTGGCGGGTCAGACCACTGGTCGACCCGGTGTACAAGGCACCAGAAGGGGTCAGTGGAGTCTCACAGAGACCACTGTGTGTGGGAGTGGTAGAGAACGGTTCACAGAAGGAGATAATCTCACGGTCCCGAGAGGTCATGTGTGGTTAGATGTGGGCAGGGGAGGACTGAGTGTACAGAAGATATTGTGTTCAGCACCCGGGTACTGCGGGGAGGTGTGTGATTCGAGCCCGCTAGGGACATGTGTTAGCCGTTATGAAGTGTTTCGGCAATATGTAGCATCATAAGGCATGAAAAGTAGATAACCACATTGCAACATCAACAAACAATCAATTGCATACAGAATATGAGGAGACAAACTCGTCTAACGATGGATTCCACGGGAACGTGCATATGCACATAAGAGATAATGTGCTTATAGGTACATGAGGGCCCCCTTGGGTACAGGATCAGAACGTGGTGGAGCTACCTCCATCACGTAGGAAAGGCCAGGGTGGCATCCGAGGTGAGGACTAAGCTGGCTGAAGGATGAAGGGTCGCTAGTGAGAGGGTCTCGAGCCAATGCAGAGGCAAGGTATATAAGCTAGCAATGATAAAAAGGGGCACCGTTTAAGTACATGCCTCTGAGCTTTTACCACCGAGAGGGGCACCACCAGCCCCAAAAAGGGGGTAATTTTCCAAGTCATGGGGATAGACAAATTGTACGTCACTTGCAAGTACGGGGTGTGGGGGAGGGCCTGTGGATTGGATTGTGTAAAATATAGGATGGGCGTCCCATTTTGGAAACACAGGTCCTACTCCGTATGTCAGAGTTGTGTGCCACTCTGAACCAGTGTAATAAGTGATTGATTGTCACTTTTTTTTTTTTCCAATGTTAAAACGTTTTTCCCCCTGTCCTATTCCTTCCCCCCCCCAACCCCTACCTTTTTTTCTACTCCCTTACCTCATGATATTCGTACTCTCTACATCTCAGAATATCCTGTGTGCTAGATTTTCAGTGGTAGTGACCCGTGCCAGCAGTGGTTAGTGACCCCCTCAAAGGTCCGCTCCCTAAAGTGTTAATTGGGAAGTGCATATACAATGGTTCAAGATACGGTATAACGGTGCCCTTGAGTGTTGGGGTGGGCTGTTCTGCCCCCCCCCGACAGTCAATGGCCATATTTCAGCATATCATTCCCTCACCAAGGCGACATAATCAAGTGTTAGTTTAACATACCATCCTAGTTCCACCCTTGTAGACATTGTAGAGCAACCTGTAGAGAAAGTGATTAAACGATCATACATGTTATACCAAGTGTATATGGGTGGGGTGGCATATTGACGATTTGGAGAGTTCAGAGTAGTGCATTTCCTTTTTCAAGGCATTGCAAGGCAGGAAAAGGATCCGGCACATCTGGCTGGAAGTTGACAGAGGTGAGTGGGCATGACATTGTCATACACAACTGCCTTTGCACTGAAAGGAGTATTACCTTCACCGAAAATGTAAGTTCAGTCCTGGGTGTCCATGTGGGTTGAGCATCTGGTAACAGTTACAGGGAATAACCCCTAGGTATGTGGGGACGAGGGCTACACAGTGCATTTAGGGGGTAAAAATCCCATATGGGAAGGGGTCCGCCGGTCGAGGTCGACGTCCACTGTGGCAAGGTGCAAGCATTTCTATGGGGCGGTACACATATTGACCAAGAGTCTTCTCAAGAGGAGCCCTCATGAAAGGGAAAGACTTATACTCTATCGTATGCAGTTCATAGTTCCCGTGGAGGAGGTTCAAGGCATAACAGGTAACTGTGTGGAGAGGCAGTGTGGTAAAAGGACAAGTGGTGAGAGACTAACCCTTCCAGTAGCAGGAGGGTTAGGTACCTGATCATGCATGGCGCGCCTTGCGATGATCCGGAGAGGCAGTAGGGCTGCCATTTTGCAACGGTCCCGCGGCATTTAAGGGGGGCGGAGGTGGGTGAGCTCTGCGTCGGCGGCTGATGCTGAAGTTACCCGCTTCGATCACGTCATCCATGGAAGCTGCTCTTCTCTTTGGGGGGAGACGGAAATCGCTGTACCAATCCGGCACGTCGACAAGTGGGATGTTGACGGAAGTGCAGAAATGTTCAAGGTCTTCTGGAACTCTGAGGTTGACAGAGCGGCCATTTGATGTGGCAGATAGGCAGAAAGGGAACTTCCACCTGTACACTATTGATCTAGATCTCAGGACATCCAGCAGGGGTCTCAGTTCCCTTCTCCTCTGAAGTGTAATGGTGGATAAGTCCTGGAAAATTTTTATTTCAGTACCCCTGTATGTGAGGCACGCTCTGCCTCTGGCTTTCCGCAGAATTTCTTTCCTTCCCTTTGTGAGGAAATCAGTGAGGCAGCAGATCACATCCCTAGGGGGATCTGTGTCTCTTCCTCTGGGTCGCAAGGCTCTGTGCATCCTTTCCATGGGGATTGGTGTGTCAAGGGCCCTCTCCAGCAGGTCATTAAATAAATCGGTGATCGTGCAGGTGAGCACATTAACATCTATGGATTCGGGGAGTCCTCTTACCCATAGGTTCCGGCGTCTTCCCCGATTGTCCAAATCTTCCATGTGCCTGTTAATCTCCCTGAGGTGCACAGCGTGTGATTCGGTCACTTGTTGCATGTGGCAGAGGGAAGCATCATGGCGGGATTGTGTCTCCTCAAGTTCTTCCACCTTCAGATTTATGGCCTGTTTATCCATGCGGAGGTCCTGGATGGCCTCAGCGATCGTTGCTGACAAAGAGTGTTTAATGTCAGCAGCCACAGATCGCAAGTCTGCCATGCTGAGAGCGGGTGTTACTGACATGTCCGCCGCGGGGGGGCTGCGGCTGCGTGAGTGGGTTGAACTCCTACTCGAGGAGCGTAGCTCTCTGGATGAGGCCTGTGTGGCTTGCGCGCCATCTCTAGGCCGCAGCCGGAAGATTTCCGGGATTTGGCGGCCGGTTTGAGAGCTTTGTGTCCTGGGTGACCGGGATCTTGTTGCTGACGTGCTCCGGGGTGTTTTTTCCATCATCAGCCCTGCGGATGCTGCCTGTGAACTGGGCGCTAGACCTCAGGATCCGGGAGCAGAGAGATTAAGCGTCCATCTTGGCACCGAGCCAGGCCACGCCCCCTGGCAGTGATTTAACTACATCAATACTGGGCACTTTCGCCCCCTTCCTTCCCAGACCAATTTTCAGCTTTCAGCGCTCTCGCACTTTCACTGATGATTGCACGGTCATGCTACGCTGTACCCAAATTAAATTTTTATCATTTTGTTCGCAGCAAATAGAGCTTTCTTTTGGTGGTATTTATTCACGCCTCTATTTTTAATTTTTTGTGATATAAGTGAAAAAATTGCAGACATTTTGAAAAAAAAAAAATATTTTCTTTATTCTATTTTAAAAGAAATCCAATAAAATCAAATTTTGTCATAAATTTAAGCCAAAATGTATTCTGCTACATGTTTTTGGTAAAAAAAATCCTGTTAAGTGTATAATAATTAGTTTGTGTGATCACGGACATATGTACGCAAATGATCATGTACAGATGTGCGCAGGTGATCACGGACATATGTCTGCAAATGATCATTGGGACATGTGATTTTACTGTTATATATGTGGGGGACATGTGTTTGGGGGACATTGTGTGTTTACTGTGTGTTTTACATGTGTGGTGACATGTGTGTTTACACTAGACTGGTGATCAGTGAGTAAAAACCCGTGTCCGGGTGACACGAGCACATCGACATCGCGCCGCTGCATGGGAACCCGCGCGCGCGATCCCCCTCCTTTTGAGGGACGTTCCTGAACGTCCACTCAGAAGGAGAGATAGCCCACCCGCCCGTTTATGTGCAGTGGCGGGATGAGAAGTGGTTAATAATGCTTAAAGTGAAACAATAAAAGTGAAATATTCCTTTAAATTTCGTACCTGGGGGGTGTCTATAGTATGCCTGTAAAGTAGCGCATGTTTCCCGTGTTTAGAAAAGTCCCTGCACAAAATGTAATTTCTAAATGAAAAAAAGTAATTTAAAACTACTCGGGGCTATAAATGAATTGTCGGGTCCCGCAATACAGATGAAATTCATTGAAAAAAACGGCATGGGATTCCTCCCAGTCCATTACCAGGCCCTTTGGGTCTGGTATGAATATTAAGGGGAACCCCGAACCAAAATTGAAAATTTTGCATGCGGGTCCCCCCAAATTCCATTACCAGGGCCTTCAGGTCTAGTATGGATATTAAGGGGAACCCTGTGCTAAAATAAAAAAAATGGCATGGGGTTCCCCCCAAAAATCCATACCATACCCTTATCCAAACACGCAATCTGGCAGGCCGCAGGAAAGAGGGGGGATGAGAGAGCGCCCCCCCCTCCTGAACCATACCAGTCCACATGCCCTCAACATTGAGAGGGTGCTTTGGGGTAGCCCCCCCAAAGCACCTTGTCCCCATGTTGATGGGGAGAAGGACCTCATCCCCACAACCCTTGCCCGGTGGTTGTGGGGGTCTGCGGGCAGGGGGCTTATCGGAATCTGGAAGCCCTCTTTACAAAGGGGACTCCGAGATCCCAGCCTCCCCCTGTGTTTAATGGTAATGGGTACATTGTACTCCTACCATTTCACCTAAAAAAGTGACAAAAATGGTAAAAAAAACACACACACAGCTTGGCACGAAAAAAAATTCCAGCCATGTAATTCCAGCCATGTAATTCCAGCCATGTAATTCCAGCCATGAGCATTATTAAAATCAGTGCTCCCGAAAAACTACAGTTTTTAAAACTTTTTTTGCATTGATACATGGATCCCTGGGGCAGGATCCAGGTCCCCAAACACTTTTTATGACAATAACTTGCATATTAGCCTTTAAAATGAGCACCTTTGATTTTTCACGTTCGAGTCCCATAGACTTAAAATTTTTTGCCTGTTCGCATGTTCTGGATGCAAACCGAACCAGGGGGGTGTTCGGCTCATCCCTATCCTTGGCAAAGATTCAACAAGGTGTTGGAAACATTCCTCAGAGATTTTGGTCCATATTGATATGATACCATCATGTAGTTGCTGCAGATTTGTCAGCTGCACATCCATGATGCAAATCTCCCGTTCCACCACATCCCAAAGGTGCTCTATTGGATTTAGATCTGGTTACTGTGGAGGCCATTGGAGTACAGTGATCTTATTGTCATGTTCAAGAAACCAGTGGTGAGATGATTTGAACTTTGTGACATGGTGCATTATCCTGCTGGAAGTAGCCATCAGAAGATGGGTACACTGCAGTTAGGGATGGGCTTGATGTTCGAGTTCGAATTTAAGTTTGGCTCGAACATCAGCTGTTCGTTTGTTCGTAGAACAAACGAACATAAGGGGCACTCGCAGCAAGTTTGTCCACCGAGGAGCGCCCCATAATGTACTGCGAGATCGCAGTGCATTGACAGCTGCTAATTGGACAAAGCAAGCACCTGACCTGCATGTTTTGGCCAATCACAGCGTGATGTGCTGTGGTAGCCATGATTGGCCAAAGGCAGGGTGTCTTTGGCCAATCATGGCTCAGGGGCTAAGTCCACGCCCCACACTATATAAGGCTGCTGCTTACATGGCGGCCATAAATAGTGAATGAATGGAGATTTGGCAGGTAGTTAGTGTAGTGTGTAGTCAGTCAGTGTAGTATATATAATACAGTTCAGAGTATATAGTGCAGTTAGTGTAGTATATATAATAAAGTGCAGAGTATATAGTGCAGTCAGTGTAGTATATATAATAAAGTGCAGAGTATATAGTGCAGTCAGTGTAGTATATATAATACAGTTCACAGTAAATAGTGCTGTCCGTGTAGTATATATAATAGTTCAGAGTATATAGTACAGTTCATGTAGTATATATAATACAGTTCAGTGTATATAGTGCAGTTCGTGTAGTATATAGAGCAGTCATTGTATATATAATATAGTTCAGAGTATATAGTGCAGTCGGTATAGTATATATAATAGACATGTACATTCGTTTTCGCCCGAATTTCGGGTATTTTCGTTATCGTTTTAACAAACGATAATGAACATGCAGAATCCGAAAACCAAAAGATGCGACATAAACAAATGCTTTATTTTTGTTTTTATTGCAACAGTTCGATATAGATAAGAGATTCCACATGACACTGACAATAACGATCTGTGTCCATCGAACCTGTGGTCGAACCTTAGCTCTATTAGTTCAAGATTATTCTACATAGAGAGAAAAGATTCGACAGAGAGAAAAGATTCGACATTATAGAGACAATAGCAAAAAAAGTTGAATGTGCATAACCTAACTATTAGTCCAAGATTATTCGACATAGAGAGAAAAGATTCGACCTGAAGATTCGACGAAGCAGTCGCCGCAAGCAGACATTTATGGTCAAATGCTCTGCCCATAGGCTATAGAAGAATTCTAATGTTGGTTGACTAGTAATAATAAATAATAAATATAATTATTACTAGTGTCATACAACATTAGAATTATACTACAGCTTGTAAGTGGAACATTCGACCGGAAATGTACGATTGCGGCGTCGTACAGTTTAGCTGCTCCGTTGAATCTTCATTCAAATCATTCGACAGACAACATAAGCCTTTAATGACAGATTCAACCTTAATTGTTTCAGATTTTCGGACGGATGCATTTTTTAACAAAACAAAATAAATAAATATAAACGAATTTCAGGAGTAACTAAATACATTTATTTTTCGGACGAAAACAAAATTCCGAAACAAAATATTTCAGTGTGCACATGTCTAATATATAATACAGTTCAGAGTATATAGTGCAGTCAGTGTAGTATATACAATACAGTTAAGAGTATATAGTGCAGTCAGTGTAATATATATAATACAGTTCAGAGTATATTGTGCAGTCCATGTAGTATATATAATACAGTGCAGAGTATATAGTGCAGTCCATGTAGTACAATACAGTTCAGATGCACGCCTGAGAGTTCTGGGAGGATGCAGTCTAGGAGGGGTGCAGAACCAGAGGAATGGACTGTGGGGTCATGGGCAGTGTACAAGGGCAGCTGCAGCCAGGAGGGCTGGCAGGGCCTGAAGATGGCTTATAGGGCTCGGTAGCTGCATGTAGGACAGCTAGCACCAGAGACTTTCTATTTTTCTACACTATAGAAACCACCGTCCCTGCCTGAAAAGGGCAATTGCTAAGACCTTAGAAAAAATCGGTTTGATTGTATCAACCCACATAGTGGCAATGTGGATACAATTTGATAGATAATGTGTGCCACATCCTACAATTAGGAGAAAAAAGGAGAATAGGGGACTTTGGACTTTTTAGGCACAGTTAAACAATGAACATCAAAAATATTTATTCATTAAATTACAAATGCTTAAAAAATAACGCCAATTATCATAAATTGTACATACAGTACATTGTGCCGCTGTCATATTTAACCATCATAGATACATTGGAACTACAGAACAACATAACACGATACATCATCTGGTAATGATCCAAGGTTCCAGTTTAAATGGCAGCGCTGTGATGCTATATCATAATAATTGGCTCAACATGTTACACGTATATTTAAGCTTCTTCAGGAGCTTGTCTAGATAAATTGTGGCTAGCAAAGGAGAAACAATGTAAAGTTAAAATAGTACCAAATATTTAATTAACAGATAGGCAACAAGATCAGTATATGTGTCTGTATTGGTATAGAAACACCGCAGACAGGCAGAAGTTGCACCGAGAGGGCAAAGAGAGGAAAGCCTAGACCACCTGGGGGGCGTATGTAACAATAAACATGGTATTACAGCCAAATAGTCCATACCGAACTAAGGCCCACAGGTGTTTAAAGGATGCTAGTAGGCAAGTCACCAGAAGATATACTAAAAAGATAGATGGTTACTTGGATACACAACTGTAGTGAGGCAGCCAATAAACTTATATATAACATGAAGAAAGAAAACAGGAGGTTATTTAGTTCTACTACAATAATTACTTACTATAGAAACCACGTTCAGGCATAGAGCAGCTAATCGTGGGCCAGGAGGAAGAATTTATAAGATCACAGATAGTATAAAGATGTCCAGCATATAATGCAAAAAGGTGCATCCAATCATAGTGTTGAAAGAAAGGTCTCGATAGGTAACCTAGAAAGGCATATCATATATATATATATATATAGAAAACTAGATGAGTATATATAGAGTAGCATAATACCCAGTTATAAAGGAGATTTTCAAAACTCACCAATGTGTTTTGCGCTTGCAGAGTGTGTTGAAAACGATTGGGTCGCTAAGTTGAAACACACTGGTGAAAATAGGGCAAAGGCTAATAATGGAATCTTATCATCTAGAACAAGGGGATGACATCCTATATCCACAGTCTGGTGAATAGAGCAAATAGAGCTCTTAACAGCGAAACCTATGAGACAGACATTTGGTACATATTAACTCATCCAACCCACTGCCAAATAGCATACAGCTTACCTTCAATATAGAGAGGATTTCTAATGATGAGCAACGACATGCACCATAAGGCTGCAGGAGCGCAACTGGCACAGCAAAGTTCAATGAGTGGTTTTATAGTACATATGTCCCGCCCATAGTCAGGATCAGCTGAGCCGATCTGACGTCATCCGGACCGGCCGAGAAGAGGAGATCACGCATGCCCACTACCAATAGACAGCGCGTCAGAGGTAGACACGCCCTCGCATGGGAGGAGCGGGCCAACGGGAATCCAGTAACTGTCAGCAAAGGGAGGAGATTTCTCCCAGCTGACAGGTACAAGCGTCATGTCCACACAAGTGTGGAGTGATTGCATGACATGACACTGGGCGGCCGTAGGGGATCTAGCCATAACCTCTATAGAAAGCCCAGAAAGTGCCAAAACAGCCCAAATGCAATATATCAGAACCAAACACAGATGCATAAAGAAGGTTTATAGAAATGTAACCAGTATCAATGATATATAATAAGGGGAAAAATCCAATAGCCAGATACAGACAAAGAGCAGTATCTTAGTTGCAGATTTATATGCAGTAACATAGATTTTTAGTAAATATAATTTATATTATTGCTAGCTAAAGAACAATGGACTATTATGGGGAATTGATGTGGGGAATACTTCAAAAAGGGCCATTACACAAGAAGGTGCAGAGATAGGATAAAGAATAAATAGAAAGGGGAAAAAAGAACATCAGTTCTATTCATGGAAGGGCAAAAACTCAAACCCAGTTTTAGAATATTAAGCTCTACTTCTGAAAAGGAGCATGGAGTTAGATTGATCACATCAAGATTGTTTTTTTTACGTTAGAGGTGGTATATATGAGGCATTCTGAAAATTTGAAGATAAGTTGGTAGTTTGAGACACATGTTTGGATACTTTCCTAAATGTACATAATATAACTGGGTACTGACATTTATAGGTAAAGTTGATCCAGGGAAAATCTGATTGCCTCTAGGGGGATCAGGAAGTGATTTTTTTTCCCCCTGCTGTAGCAGATTGGAGCATGCTCTTTTGGTTTTTTTTTGTTTTTTTTGCCTTCCTCTGGATCAACTGTGGGTATAGAATGGGGTTTATTGTATTGTACGATATATTTTATTTTTATTTATTATTTCTTTTTTTTATGGTTGAACTGGATGGACTTGTGTCTTTTATTTGGCCTAGCTAACTATGTAACTATGTGAATCCAAAGTGCTTTGGCTAGTAAACATTTGTAACTGTGTCACTGGTAGAATATTTGAAGAGTTTTGAGTTAAGGGTACTGTATTCTCAGCAGCAGTATCACCTACCACAGATGATGTGTTTGGGTCCCCAGGCCCTGAATTAGAGTTAGTATCCGAGCCTAGGCTATAGGGTAGCGTTTGAGAGTTCAATAACTGAATCGTTTGTATTGCTGTAGTGCCAAGGTATTTCCCCTGTGATTGGCTGCCACATCCCTGAGATTTAACATTACTATGGGAAGATTTCTGATGAGTTAATACAGTGTCACCTGTTGGAGTGCATTTGTTATAAGGCGTAAAGGACCCACCACCAAGATCCCACTTACGTGCTCCTTGATTGATATAGGGAACTGCTGGGTTTCTTTTTCTGAAGTTAGACTGTAAAGAAAAAAGAGAAGAGTCAGATTCTGTATCCTCATCAGTAGTAGATTGGCCATTGCCTCTATTTTTCGGTATACATGGATTACTTCTAATACCACTATTTTGAGATGAAGATGAAGGTTGCCAACGATAGGCAAAACCCTCCATGAAGGCTAACCTATCTTTGGAAAGCTTGTTTTGTTTTTTATATATGATGTCCTTTGTAATTCTTGTAACAAAGTCTTTCATTTCTTGCCACCATTTCACGTAAAGAGTATGTGTCTTTATATTCTCGTTGGCTGACTGCAAAACGAGAATATCTTGATCCAAAATATTTAACTCGGATTGATATTGAGTAATCAGAAGTTTCATAAGGCTGGTAATACAGCTAGTAAGTATATTTTCCCACGCCACCTGAAACTTGCTAAAACTTGAAAATTGCTAAGACCTGGCGGAGCCAGTGTCAGGCCTATCCACTTTGTGCTAGCTGTGCCTGAACATTAGAGAGAAAGCGACATGCAGGAGTAGGTCCCCCTTTTGCCTCTAAAACAGCCCTAACCCATCAAGGCATGGACTCCACTAGACAAAGCATCAAACTGCCTCTGCCAGCTTGCCTTTTCCCATAGTGCAACCTGGTACCATCTCTTCCCCAGGTAAGCGATGTACACATACCTAGCCATCCACATAATGTAAAAGAAAAATGTGATTATTCAGACCAGACCACCTTCTTACATTGCTCCGTGGTGCCCTTTGTAGGTGCTTCTGGCTGTGGACATGGCATGTCAGCATGGGCACCCTGACCAGTCTACAGCTACACAGCCCCATACGCAACAAACTACAGTGCACTGTGCATTCTTACAACTTTCTATTGGAACCAGCATCACTTTTTTTTCATCAATTTGAGCTACAGTAGCTCTTTTATTGAATCAGATTACATGAGCAGCCTTTGTTCCCCACATGCATCAGTGTGCCTTGGCCTCCCATGACCATGTTTGTGGTTTGCCAGTCTTCGTTGGACCAATTTTGGTATTTCCTGACCACTGCAGACCATGAAAATCTCACAAGAGCTGCAATTTTGAAATTGCGCTGACCCAGTCAACACTCCATTGCAATTTGGCCCTTGTCAAAGCTGCTCAAATCTTTATGCTTGTTTATTTTTTCTACTGTCAACTTCAGGGAGAACATGTTCACTTGCTGCCCAATGTATCCCACCCACGTTCAGATGCCATTGTCACAAGATAATCAACTGTATACCAGTGTATATTTATAATTTTTTTTAAACCTAATATCATTTTGTAATATTAATACTTTGACATGGAACAACTTGTACATGCTGTGGCTCAGCATGTGTTCTCTCAGACTCACGTTTTAGGGAATATTTATTTGGTGTGAAGGAAGGAGTCCTCGTGAGGTAGGTTCAGTACAAGTATCTTTTCTTTTCAATTTACAAAATTTCTTTTTTATTATTCCACAGTTTTATCATAAACAACAAAGACACCTTTTTCAACAATGCCACAAGAAGTCGGATTGTACATCATATTTTACAAAGAGTTAAATACGAGGAAGGGAAAAATAAAATAGGTAAGTCCTATAACTCAGATTGCAAATGGTTATATGTACAGTATCTAAAGCCAGTATGTTTTCCTGGGTTGGATACAGTGGGGAGAGGTATAGAACTTCTTTTAGGTTTTTGGGTGCTGGTGACCACTATACCCAGGCTGATGTAAAGGAATATACACAAAATTGAGTTGTCTCCAGAACACGAAGAGAAGGAACATCTATCAAATGGAATACTGTCAGAAGGAAGGAGGAATTTGCAACACTATTCTGGTCACAGAGGTTTTCCATTTCCCCCACACATAAAGAGGATTAAGCATATCTAAACTCAAATGCAATATACTACAGCATTTTTTTCAGACTTTATTTTTATCTGATGATCCTGCTCAGGGCCGTCTTTAATATTGATTGGGCCCTGGGCAAAAAATTTCTTGGGGTCCCCACCAGCAACCCCCCCCCCCCCCATGTAACTTTGTTCTCCACCTGCTCTGAGACATACAATAAATAGCAACTAGACTCAAAATCAGTTTACTGAAAAGGTCAGGCAGTGATTGTGATTGGTTGCCAGAGGTTACAGTGTATCATTACTGCTCACTGACTAGCTGCTAGAGGTTACAGCACACACTATAGATCACTGATTATTTGCTAGAGGTTACAGCACATGACTTTTGCTTGCTGATTAGTTGCTAGAGATTATTGTTTCTCAATACTGCTCACTGATTGGTTGCTAGAGGTTACTGGACATACTTACCACTCATGAATTGGTTGCTAGAGGTTACTGCACATTATTACTGCTCACTGATTGGTTGCTAGAGGTTGCTGCATATACTTACTTCTCAATGATTGGTTGCAAGAGGTTAGTGTATATTATTACTGCTCACTGATTGGTTTCTAAAGGTTACAGCACATCATCTCCTCACTGCTTGCACACCATAGACTGGGGAGATGAGGGGACTCATCAATAGACAGAAAACTCATAGGGCTCCTAGGATCAGTGGCAATGCTGGGGAAGGGGGAGGGGTGATCAGTGGCAAAGCTGGGGGGTTGATGGGATCAGTGGCAGTGGTGGGGGATGGGATTATTTAAGAGGCAGTACACTGTGGCAAATTGTGAATCATGTAGAGAAAAGCTGGAAATCTTTGGAAAGTATATAGTGGGGGATTCTACACTGACCACCAATGTGAGGGGAGATTTACACTGACCACCGAAGTGAGAGGGAATTTGCACTGACCACCATGTAATGTGGGATTTTACAACACCCACCAATATAAAGATGGATTTCACACCAATGTAATAGGAGCATTTACACCAACCACCAGTGTAAGGGGGAATATACAATGACCTCCATGTAAGGGGGAATTTACACTGAGAACCATTGTCGAGGAGATTTGTACTGATCACCAATGTAAGGTGACACTTCCACACTGACCACCAATGTAAGGTGATACTTCTAAACTAACCACCAATGTAGAGGGGGATTTACACTGACCACCAGTGTAAGGGCAATACTACACTCACCACCAAAGTAAAGGTAAATATACACTGTTTACCAATTTAATGAAGAATTTACACTGACAACCAATGTACAGGGGACCTTCCCACCGGCCACTAGTGTGAATGAAAGGATTGTACACCAAGCCCCAATGTAATGAAAAGATTTACACTGACCACCATTGTAACTGAGACATTTAGCCTGCGTTTACATTTCTTTGTGTCAGGATTGCATGCAAAATCAGTTTCCTGACACCACAGAAACATGCTGCCCTTTAGCAAATACACAGCAGTGCCATTAATTGTTAATGACACCCTCATACATCTGCCGATATGTGCATGTAGCACAGCCCCCTAAAAGACTGCTTGGAAATACCTGCTCATCTGCATGGCCATGACATGGTGAACATTCCAACCCACCTGACACAAGGCAAATATTAACAAATGATAATAAGATATATACACTTCCTTAAAGAAATAACGCTATCCCCTTGAAGGATGTTTTATGCTAGCAGATTATACTGACACTATGCAGAGGATGGAACCTGGCCAGCCTATACTGCTACCCTAAGGGGAGAGTGTAGGTCTAGTAACAATAATAAAATGGCCCTTGTATCAGCACTAGCATCAATGTCCCCTTTGCAGATCTGATGGTCTTCACCGGTACATAGGAGCTTGTTAACTGTAATCCAATGAGGTGTGGTAGGCAGCAATATATTTCTTGTAGTGAGGAAGGCTAAAGATGTCTCAGCACAGTGTTCAAATAGATTCAGTAAAGTATTCCTAGGGTAAAGATGTCTGTGCAAAGTGTTCCAGTGAAATTATGACAAAGGATGGGTAAAGGTTGGGCGATTGCCCTCTCACCAAACGACCAGACCGTTACGATGTCTTCCTGGCAGTAACTAGTGTTGCGACACTCGTGCAGGTACAACGATTGGCAGGCAACCGGAGCGGTGCTGGATGGATGTCCGTCTTCAAACGGCAGCACTAGGCCCCTCAGGTATGGGTTGGAAGGTGGTGATCCGTGTGGTAGGCCGCAACATCTCTCTCCATGAATGGAGAGGTCCATCTTGCATCAGGCCCGGGAGGAAGAGAGCTCCGCGTGGGCTTTTTCTTCTTTTATAGCTTCACCCGCAATATTCCTAATGGCAGCAAATATGGGATAATGGGATATGTAGTCCAGGCACATAATCATGCAAAGCAATTATCGGATGGGAGAATTACTCATCCCACAATTCCTTTTGTTTGGCACACAGATATGATGTCACCTGATACACGGATCACTAGAGGGTAGACATGTGCACACTGAAATATTTTGTTTCGGAATTTAGTTTTCGTCCAAAAAATAAATTAATTTAGTTACTCACAAAATTTGTTTTTATTTATTTTGTTTTGTTACAAAATTCATTCATCCGAAGATCCGAAATAATTAAGGTCGAATCTGTCATTGAAGGCTTATGGTGTCTGTCGAATGTTCTAAGAAGATTCGATGGAGCAGCTAAACTGTACGACGCCGCAATCGTACATTTCTGCCTACAAGCTATAGTAGAATTCTAATGTTGTATGACACTAGTAATAATTGTATTTCTTAATTATTATTACTAGTCAACCAACATTAGAATTCTTCTATAGCCTATGGGCAGAGCATTTGACCATAAATGTCCGCTCACGCCGACTGCTTTGTCAAATCTTTTCTCTCTGTCGAACAATCTTGGACTAATAGAGTTAGGTTAGGCACATTCGACCTTTTTTGCTATTGTCTTATAATGTCAAATCTTTTCTATCTATGTCGAATCTTTTCTCTCTATGTAGAATAATCTTGGACTAATATAGCTAAGGTTAGGCACATTCGACCAAAGGTTCGATGGACACAGATCACTATTGTCAGCGTCATGTGGAATCTCCTATATATATATCGAACTGTTGTCACAAAGAAAAAAAAATAAAGCATTTGTTTATGTCGGATCTTTCAGTTTTCGGATTCTGCACGTTCGTTATCGTTTGTTAAGATGATAACGAAAATACCCGAAATTAGGACGAAAATGCATTCGGACAAAAACGAATGCACCTGTCTACTAGAGGGACAGGCAATGCCTTGAAACACCGGAGGGCACAGTACTTTACGATTTACTTTACGATTGTAGTCCATATTGCTACATGCGTATTCACATCCACCAAAATTCACAGTGCTGTGGCACCATGTTATTTTGAAAAAGGGTTCCACATCCAATTTGCTTACCTTTGCAGAACAGGCTGATGTTAGGCTTTATGACCACAGTTGTAGGCAGGACTTGCAAGCATGCCCCTTTACCTGCCCACTGAGCAGCATTCAGCAGAAGTGATGGTGGATATGACCTCAGGGGAGCATGATATACATATGAATGCTGCCTCTATTTACAGTATCTCACAAAAGGTGAGTACACCCCTCACATTTTTGTAAATATTTTATTATATCTTTTCATGTGACAACACTGAAGAAATTACACTTTGCTACAATGTTAAATAGTGAGTGTACAGCTTGTATAACAGTGTAAATTTTCTGCCCCCTCAAAATAACTCAACACACAGCCAGTACATGTGTCCTAAGTGTAAATGTCCAAATTGGGCCCAAAGTGACAATATTTTGTGTGGCCACCATTATTTTCCAGCACTGCCCTAACCCTCTTGGGCATTGAGTTCACCAGTGCTTTTACAGGTTGGCACAGGAGTCCTCTTCCTCTCCTCCATGACAACATCACGGAGCTGGTGGATGTTAGAGACCTTGCGCTCTTCCACCTTCCATTTGAGGATGCTCCACAGATGCTCAATAGGGTTGAGGTCTGGAGATATGCCTGGCCAGTCCATCACCTTTACCATCAGCTTCGTTAGCAAGGCAGTGGTCACCTTGGAGGTGTGTTTGGGGTCGTTATCATGTTGGAATACTGCCCTGCGGCCCTGTCTCCGGAGGGAGGGAATTATGCTCTACTTCAGTATGTCACAGTACATGTTGGCATTTACGGTTCCCTCAATGAACTGTAGCTCCCCAGTAATGGCAGCACTTATGTAACCCCAGACCATGACACTCCTACCGCCATTCTTAACTGTAGGCAAGACACACTTGTCTTTGTGCTTATCACCTGGTTGCCGCCACACACACTTGACACCATCTGAACCAAATAAATTTATCTTAGTTTTATCAGACCACAGGACATGGTTCCAGTAATCCATGTCCTTAGTCTGCTTGTCTTCAGCAAACTGCTTGTGGGCTTTCTTGTGTATCATCTTTAGAAGAGGCTTCCTTCTGGGATGACCACTTTGATGCAGTGAGTGGCATATGATCTTAGCACTGACAGGCTGACCCCCTCACCCCTTCAACCTCTGCAGCAATGCTGGAAGCACTCATACCTCTATTTCCCAAAGACAACCTCTGGATATGACGCTGAGCACGTGCACTCAACTTCTTTGGTTGACCATCGAGAGGCCTGTTCTGAGTGGAACATGTCCTATTAAATCGCTGTATGGTCTTGGCCACCGTGCTGCAGCTCAGTTTCAGGGCCTTGGCAATCTTCCTATAGTCTAGGCCATCTTTATGTAGAGCAAAACATTTTTTTCAGATCCTCAGAGAGTTCTTTGCCATGAGGTGCCATGTTGAACTTCCAGTGACCAGTATGAGGAAGGCTCCCCATTCACACATGAGACCTTGTAACACTAACGAGTCACATGACACCGGAGAGGAAAAATGGCCAATTGGGCCCAATTTGGACATTTTAACTTAAGAGTGTACTCACTTTTGTTGCCAGCGGTTTAGACATTAATGGCTGTGTGTTGAGTTATTTTGAGGGAACAGAAAATGTCCACTGTTTTACAAACTGTACACTCACTACTTTACATTGTAGCAAAGTGTAATTTCTTCAGTGTTGTCACATAAAAGATATAATAAAATATTTACAAAAATGTGAGGGGTGTACTCACTTTTGAGAGATACTGTACATATTAATGCCGCCGATCCACAGTTATTTACATATCAATTCCACCGCTATATACATATCAGTGCAGGTTATTTACATATACACACAGGGTCTGCAGGTGAGTCATCTGGCAATAGGGCAGAGCTGGGCAGCATTAGTAACAGAACTTCACACTGAGATATCGGGACACAGCACAGGATTAGAACTTCAAGGGACAAGGGAATTTTAGCTGGGATAGTTGGCAAGTATGAGGCAGCTGCTTTGGGCCCAACAACAATGATGGAGCCCAGGGTAGCTGCCCCTTTTAACCTGCCTTAAAGATGGCTCTGATTGATATAACATACAGGGTCTCAGTAGTCCTGTGTAACATACAACTCTAGTGCCTCATAGCACAATCAGGTTTTTCATTTGCTCCAGGCAGCTGGAGTGGCTTCAAGTATTGCTGAAAGAAGGCAGAGGTAAGGAGAGCACTAATAAAATCAGACAAGCACAAGACAATAAAAGAGGCTAATCCCAGAGTACAGACACATAAAGGCGAATTTTGTTCTTCAACATGGGTCACAAACACACACAAAACCCTATGAAATATTTTGATAAATTAGAGACATCTGAATGGTCACTATCACAAGCATGCCTCTGAACTGTACAAGATACTTTTCTTTTTTTTCCCCCTGTATTATAACTGCAAGGGTACAAAGATATAATATGTTTTATGACTGATATGAAAAGAAAAAAAAACAACAAACAAATTGCAAAAAAATTATACAATATAATTAAGCAACATGCAGTATTCCAAGAATCTATATAATATAGATTATACCAATTCACAAACACATATGTGGTAGAGCATTTAGATATTCCATAGAGATTATTTTATGTGAAAAATATACACTTAGTAAATTAAATCAAGTATTCTTTATCTTGGGACTCATTATATTGTATATCGATGGTCATATACTGTATACTTTGTAAATTATATTATTTTTTTTGCACTTGTAGACAGTCGAGACAAATGTTTTATTTCCTGCACAATATCTAGCAGAAGGTTTTCTTTTACCTTAATACATTTACTGTATTAAGATAAAAACCTTCTGTGTGCAGAAGGCCCCCCAGCCCCCCCACTTTTCCTTACCAGAGCTCCATCTTGATCCAGCTATGTGCACCAGAGCCTCAGCTCTCCAGAGACTCTCCCTCCTCACTGGACAGCGGGCGCTGCTGTCAATTACAGCCAGTGAGCCAATGAGGACACAGAGAGGGGGTGGGGCCGAGTCACAGCTCTGTGTGTGGATGGACACACAGAGCATTGGCTTGGGAATGAGCCTGCTCGGGGAGGGGGGCACTTGGCAGGAGGTGGGGGGGAGGAGTGCCGGCAGGGGACTCTTAAGATGATCTGAACTGCAATCCAGATTCTGATTTCTGATATTTCAAATAGTCTCCAGCAGTGGTACACCCCATTGGAGTTCCTTGTTATTGGCTCTGTCCACCTTCTAGACATGAGCGCCATCAATAAGTTTGTTTCGTTTTGTTCCGTTCCATTTCGTATTAGAATTAAATTAAATAGAAATACGAATTTTCGTTAGGTTCGTTAACTTTTGTAACAATTACGAATGTTCGTTATGATGAATTTATCATTATGAGGGGCTTCCACCACCCCTGTGCTGTGCTGACTTCCTGGGTTTTTAACTTTTATGTTCGTTAACTTTTCATAACAATTACGAATGTTCATTAGGATGAATTTATCATTATGAGGGGCTCCCACCATCCCGAACATTCTTATTTTGTCCGATTCTGAATCTCCCATCGATTACCAGTACCAGTCTCCCACTCCCATATTAAAAACGTAATTTTCCCAACCCTCACTCAGCAGCAGAAGAAAACCTATGATTGGTCAACAAAACACCAGTCACGTTTCCATTGTAACGGAATTTGGATCCGAAATTCGTAAACGAAATTTCGTATTTCGTACAACATTCGGAAGCATAGCAATTTGTATTTCGGATACTCCCGAATGTACGAATTTATGGAAATTTGTACAAATTTTCAATTCGTACGAAACGAAACGCACATGTCTACCACCTTCCGCCCAGCATATATAGTTCCAAACTTCTTGATAAAAACATAATGGATTTAATCCATATACATGCATTGTTTATATTATACTGAATATATGTATATATATATATATATATATATATATATATATATATATACACTGTGTATATATGGTAAAGCCAAATTAGGCTTGTATTGCACAAAAGCACCTTTCGATGCTCAAAATGTTAATTGCAATGGTATTGAAATGGAATCAACTCACATGTATAGCCAGCTATAGGGTCACATAGTGAGAAGAAGCAGTAAAGTCCAACCACTGTGTAGCACTGCAAAGGAAGAATCAGAACATGTACGGTATCTATATTAAGTAAATATTTCTGCCCCTATGTACAATTATACGTTTTACATTAAAAAGGTTTCTAAAACCGAATCAAATTTATCTTGATAATATTATTGGCATCATCGATCTATTTTATTCGTCAGTTAAACAATTAAACATTAAATAACAGTCTAAGATAATTACGAGGCAAAACAAGAAATGCTGATTTACAGTATTATGTGAGAACATTGCACACAAGGAGCAGTCCTGGTCGGCCTCTTGATCTTATGGATCCAAGAATGGTTACTCCTGCATCCTCTCCAATTAGGTCATTGTCTGTTGATGATCGTTCCAAATTAAAAAATAGGTGACTTTTCTAGTTGGTGTAATTTGCCCATCTCAGCAAATGTGTGCTCAATCATTATGCATTACTCAAGTGATTAAGATAGCACTCATCTCTTTCATGCTCCTTGATTTTATTATGATAATAAAGGTACTGGGGCTGCAAATGAAGCTTGGTTAGGACAATCAATGAATGCTTCTATCTGTTTAAACGCAGTCTTGTAATCGGTATCCATCAGTATGAATGTGTTACTCATTAGGCAATAACTCATATTACTTAGTGCACAAATTTAATGTCAAAATTTTGCAGCCGAATTGAAACACATCCTGTTTGACTTTCACAGTTGAACTCCTTATTTTCATTTTTACAGATACATGAAACTTTGCTGAATTCATATAGATAAACAAGAAAATTAACTTGCTGTCAAGTTTACTTTACTAGCTCTTTTATTATAGTTGTTTAGCGCTAATTATAATGGTTAATGAATATAACCTGTTGTCCTTTTTTTCTCAGGTTTGAACCGCTTGCTTTCAAACTGCACCTATGAAGCTGCATTTCCTTTACATGAGGTACAAGTTAAACACATAATTCTCAAAGAATTTAAGCATATTTTATATAAACCATTAGCTTGAGATATAGTATTCCTATAGTTTTTGTAGAGAGTGGGGCTTATCTCTCTGGAACAATGACAATTTTTTTTATAATTACATTTTTATTACATTTTTTACATTTAGGACAAACCATACGATACTGTACAAAAAGATACTTAAAAACAAAGAAAAAAAATTAAAGAGTAGACTGTATAGATACACATTTATCTTTGCTCTTCTACCTTAAATCACTTTCCTCAATTATATAGTTTATCGAATAAACCCTTCTATACAATATTTAAAACCCACCATCCCCACCTCATCCAAACAATAAAAAATAACAAATAAATAAACAAAACCCAACCAACCTAAACCCCCCCCCCCCCCCAAAAAAAAAAGGTAAATGGAGGAGGAGAGGGGAGAGGGAAGGGGAGGAAACGGAGGCAAAAGAGGGGCACAATCCAAAAAAAAATAAAGGAAAAAAATAAAAAATACATTTAATAAATTGTGCATGGAACCTATCAACAATGATGGGGGAGGAAAAACAAACCAAAAAAACAAAAACAAACAAAAAAACAATGGAACAATTACTAATTTGGTCAACCACCTAATAAGTCATTGTTCCATTGTTTTTTTGTTTGTTTTTTTTTTGGTTTGTTTTTCTTCCCCCGTCATTGTTGGTAGGTAAAGGCAGAAGGTTTTTTTTTATCTTATGCATTCTATATATTAATATAAAAAGCCTTCTGTGTGCAGCAGCCCCCCTCAGCCACCATAACACTTACCTGAGGTCCCTCTCTGTCCAGCAATGTCCACAAGTATCTCAGCCATCCAAGATTCTCCCTCCTGATTGGCTGAGACACAGCAGCGGTGCCATTGGCTGTCTCTGCTGACAATTAAAGTCAGCTAGCCAATCAGGGGAAAGGCAGGGGGCTCCGTGTCTGAATGGACACAGGGAGCTGTGACTCTGCTCAAGTGCTCCCATAGCAAGCTGTTTGCTGTGGAGGCACTGATCAGGAGGGAGGGGCCAGGATCACAGAAGAGGGACCTGAGAAGAGGAGGATTGGGGCTGCTCTATGCAAATCCTCTGCACAGAGGGGGTAAGTATAACATGTTTGTTATTTTTATAGGAAAGAAAATAAACAAGACTTTACAATCATTTTAAGCAAAGTAGACTGGGTATGTCCTCCTTCATTTATAAGAAATCTGAAAAATCATCTGTTCGGGCGGTATACTGGTTCATATCAGTCTTAGTTCATTGTTAGTCCAATACTAGGATGCACCAATTTTATTTAAGGAGAATTCGTTTGGATAACTACCATTAATGGATGTTTTTTAAAGGTGCAACCTTCAATGTTTGCTTTACTGCATACTATTGCAGCTCCCATTTTTCTTTCACTATACACTCACCAACCACTTTATTAGGTACACCTTGCTAGTACTGGGTTGGACCCCCTTTTGCCTTCAGACCTGCTTAATTCTTCATGGCATAGATTTAACAGGGTGTTGGAAACATTCCTCAGAAATTTTGGTCCATATTAACATGATAGCATCACGCAGTTGCTGCAGATTTGCTGGCTGCACATCCGTGATGCGAATCTCCATGTTCAAGAAACCAGTGGTGAGATGATTTGAGCTTTGTGACATGGTGCATTATCTTGCTGGAAGTAGCCATCAGAAGGTACACTGTAGTCATAAAGGAATGCACATGGTCAGCAACAATACAGACCGTGACATTTAAACAATTCTCCATTGGTACTAAGGGGCCAAAAGTGTGCCAAGAAAATATCCCTGACACCATTACATCGCCACCACCAGCCTGAACCATTGATACAAGGCAGGAGGGATTCATGCTTTCATGTTGTTTACACCAAAATCTGACCCCATCATCTGAATGTCACAGCTGAAATCAAGACTCATCAGACCAGTCAATTTTTTTCCAATCTTCTATTGTCCAATTTTGGTGAGCCTGTGCAAATTATAGCCTCAGTTTCTTGTTCTTAGCTGACAAGAGTGGCACCTGGTGTGGTCTTCTGCTGCTGTAGCCCATCTTCTTCAAAGTTCGATATGTTGTGCATTCAGAGATGGTATTCTGCATACCTTTGGTTGTAACAAATGTTCATTTGAGTTACTGTTACCTTTCTATCATTTATGCCCATTCTCCTTTGACCTCCAACAACAACAAGGCATTTTCAGCCACACAACTGCCACTGGATATTTTCTCTTTTTTGGACCATTCTCTGTAAACCCTAGAAATGGTAGAAAATACCAGATGATTAGCAGTTTTTTAAATACTCAGACCAGCCCGTCTGGCACCAACAGCCATGCCACGTTCAAAGTAACTTAAATCCCCTTTCTTCCCAATTCTGATGCTCGGTTTGAACAGAAAGCCATCTTCACCACCTCCTAGATGCCTAAATGCATTGAGTTTGCTGCCATGTGATTGGTTTATTAGCAATTTGTGTTACCAAGCAATTAAACAAATAAAGTGGCCAAAGAGTGTATGTTCCCTTTGCATCACAGATCACTGTAAACCTGTCATAGGAGGAATTTGGGGTTGCTACAGCTGACCTCCTTCTAAAAATGTTAGTTGTCTGGCTGTTATGGTTACCGCCAGCTTCATTTATATTTGAATCATGATTATGGAGATCCTTATAGTCAGAAAAAAAGTTAGCTATCCTACATACTTGTTCTGAGACTCAATGTATTGAAATAAAAGGGTTAATGTGACAGAACCTGGCAACATGATGAATCAACAATGATAGCTTCAATACTTCTTTGAGTAAAGAATCCCTTTTAGATTGTTTTTATACAAAGATTAGTGATGTATAGTGTGCTAAAGAAATGCTAAACATAGCAATGGCCCCTGTATATATCTGTAACCAAAATGTTGCCTCATGTTGTAAACCCTCTGTGTCTGTTAGATATTAGGGATGTTTAGTATGTTGGCTTAGGTAGCATTGTGATAAAAAATTCTCATGCTTCCCGGTTAACAAACATGAATTCTGTTTCTGATCTGCATTTAAGGGAAGCTATAGAAGTAAGAACTCAATAAAGACCCATGGAGCAGACAATCATCGTCACCTTCTTTTTGAGTGTTGGGCTTACTGGGGAGTGTGGTATAAATATCAGCCCCTGGATCTTGTACGGTGAGTTATATTCAGGTGTACACTGGTGTTGTGAATATTTTGCTATGTAACTATTTTTGCCTTTCACTTCTTTTTAAGCATTTTAACAAATTAGAGATTGTGTAAACTGCTATGGTTACTCTCAGACAGGGCTTTTTTTCAGCTGGAACTTGGTGGAACTCAGTACCACCACCTCTGGATCAGGCTCTCTGCTCACCACTATTACTTGAAAACACAAAAGTCCAGCTTCTATGCTTACAAGTGACAGCTTGTTCCCCAACAGCTCTCACAGATCAGATCTCCTGAGTGGCTCCCACTAAGTGGGATGGGGACAAGAGAGATGCAGGTGCCTGGGATGCAGTACAAATGCCAATATCACCACTAGATGATCTCCCCGCAAGTGTGAGACGGAGTCAACTAACTTATGTGGGGAGGTAATAGAGCCGACTGGGTGTTCCAGCTTAATACAGCAACAAAAATAAGACACATGGAAGATGGTTGAGCTTTTAAGGAGATGAGGCGAAGATGGGGCAGTCCAGGGGGGTTGCATGCAGAGGTAAGAGCTAAAGAGGGCTGAAAGTGAGATGTGGATGGGGGATGCAGAGGTAAGCAGCTGTGGAAGAAGGCTGAAACCTGCACTCTGTGTGTAGCACACCCCTAAACTCTGTATGCAGTGCATCTCTGAACTCTGCACTATTTACGTAGCACACCCCGAACTCTGCAGTCTGTGTGTAACCCCCTCCCCGAACTCTCCACTCTGTACATAATGCACTTCTGGTATTTAATGGCCCTGTAAAGACCACCCTCCCATTGTCAGTGAAATTTGACCACAACCATTTTTTGATGCGGTTTGGAGGGTATGTGTAGGGGGGGTTATGATTGAGTTCCTGTACCTATTTTCAGAGAAAAAAAGCCCTGTTCTCAGACTAGCCTGAAGTGTATGAGTGTGATAGATATATTAGATTGTGAGCTCCTTTGGGGGGAGAAGGTCCAAAATACAGTATGTTAGCTCTATATAAATACTGGAAATAAATATACAAAACCACAGGCTTGTAAATCATATACCGTATTTATCGGCGTATAACACGCACCGGCGTATAACACGCACCCCAAGTTTAGGAGGGCATTTTAAGGAAAAAAGTTTTAGGCGGGAAGTTTAGGGAAAAAAAAACTTACATTTAAGCGTCATTTGCAGCCTTGCCCAGCATCATTTGCAGCTTGCCCAGCGTCATTTGCAGCTTGCCCAGCGTCATTTGCAGCCTTGCCCAGCATCATTTGCAGCTTGCCCAGCGTCATTTGCAGCTTGCCCAGCGTCATTTGCAGCCTTGCCCAGCGCCATTTGCAGCCTGGCCCAGCACAATTTGCAGCCTTGCCCAGTGTCATTTGCAGCCTTGCCCAGCGTGATTTGCAGCCTTGCCCAGCGTGATTTGCAGCCTTGCCCAGCGTGATTTGCAGCCTTGCCCAGTGTGATTTGCAGCCTTGCCCAGTGTGATTTGCAGCCTTGCCAGCGTCATTTGCAGCCTTGCCAGCGTCATTTGCAGCTTGTCAGTGTCTTTTGCAGCTTGTCAGCGTCTTTTGCAGCTTGCCATGTTTAAATTTGCCGCGGAAAACAAGCGGGTGCAGCCATTAAAGACCGAGCGCCGCCGGAAAAGCCTGAGCCGTCTGTTTGGCTCCGCTCGCAGTCCCGCCTCCCTGCTGTTTCAGAAGCGAGAGCAGGGAGGCGGGACTGCGAGCTGAGCCGAACAGTGAGATCGGTCTTTTTCGGCGGCGCTCGTTTTTTTTAGGCGGCGCTCGTTTTATTTTTACGGCGGCCGCTATTTTTCGGCGCCGTTTGATTTTTTTGTCACTTTTTTTGGGGGGATCGGCGTATAACACGCACCCACGACTTTTTCACAACTACAAATTTTCATAGTTTTCAAAGAAATATTCACACAACCACAGAATTCATAAGGTTTTTTTTTTTTTTTAAATGACTACTTAGCACTCCTTGCCACCTACTTCTGGATGCTGTTAAATGTCAAATGCAGGTGAAACTTTTTTCTTGGATGGCATGCAGAAGGGTTTTAACCTGACAGGTGTTTATTTTTGGCTTTGTTGCTTTTGAAGAAATGTCCTCTTAATTCATGTCTAAATGACAGATGTTAGAACAGAAGGTTATGGGAATTGTCCAGGGCCTTCCTTTTAAAAACTAAAGGAGATCCAAACTATTCTCCACTCCATCCAAAGCCAAACCTTGCATTTTTACTGTGACTTTCAGTAGCCTGTCTCTTGAGGAGTGGAACAATATTCGATGAGGTAAAATTCAGGAGGAAAAATTACCAATTCATTAGAAACAAAAGCTTTCAACAGTTATTAACCATTTCATAGATATGACTGCACACCTATGTGATGTTACATTTTTCTGATGAAAACATTATGAGATAAACATTTAAGGACATACAGGTAAAATAGTTCATACAGTACATCTTGGTTAACTAACCCTATTGTATCCAAAGAACCTCCATTCCAACAAGCAAACTTTACCACTGCATACAACAGATGTTTCATCAGCCTCAGGTCTGTTGTCAGATTTTTGTATCGTGTGTACAGAAGTCCATCACACAAAAGTCCAAATTACAAACATGCATGCTCGGAATCAATACTCACCAAACACAACATTAGCAGAAGGTGCCCAAAGGGTGGTGCTCACGAGCTGAAATTCCACATAGTACGTCTAGTACTTCACTACGTTCGTGTTTTGTTGGTTGACAATTGTGTGCTGTTAGTATGTAAAATCCAGGCACAAGCCCTTCGGACAAAAGTATGGCACTTTGTCTGCCGAAAATCCGATCGTGTGTATGAGGCTTTACTTTCAGAAATAAAAAAATATAAACATATACATGTTTTATAGATACATTTTACTGTTTTGCCCTACACCATGAGAAGGTACGCTTTAATGTTTGACTATGAAAATTATACTCTAAACTAATTGCCCCTAATCATAGGGTTGTAGCTCTTCATATTGGCCATTGGTCTTTTCACTTGCTGCATTTCTCTTCTAGCATCATAGGGCAGAAAATATGACAGCGCATCTATGTGATGTTAAATTATATATGTGAATTGAACATTTTGATGAGAACATTATGAGATAAACATATAAGGGGAAAAACAGGTAAAATAGCTCATGCATCTTGGTGAAATTACCCTATTGTGTCCAAAGAACTGCCATGCCAACAAACAAACTTTAACACTGGACCCAACTGGTTTCATCAGGGTTGTGGCTCTTCATACTGGCCAGCAGTCTTTATGCCTGCTGCATTTTATCTTCTCGTTTCAAAGGTCAGTGGTGCTTATATGCTTGCTGCTTTCTCTTTTCTAGCTTTCCATCTTTTTACCAAAAAGGCTGAACATACTATTTAGATGCCCAGGCCCTTATATACAACCTTAAATCTTATGTTATTTCCTGTGCCTTTATTTGTCTTCCAGAACAGCAGCACAAATATTTCTGGCCACTCTGCTACTTTTTACCAGCTAATGTATGTTCCACTCTGCTACCTTTTCCCAGCTAATATATATGTTTCTCCTATGGCCTTGTGTGCTAAGCTACTGTATAATAACCACATATTATGAAGCTCATGCATTGTTCTTCATATTTGTGTCTCTTACAGGAGGTATTTTGGTGAGAAGATTGGCCTCTATTTTGCATGGCTGGGCTGGTATACAGGAATGCTGTTCCCAGCAGCAATAATTGGATTATTTGTTTTCCTGTATGGAATGTTTACACTGGATAACTGCCAAGTCAGGTAATCCTTATTTTCTGAATTGTTAATACATTTGCTAAGATAGACAAAGTTAAACAAGTTTGCAAAGTACCTGCAAATGTGCACATATATCATTCACTTTAAGCATGATTCATGTTATCTATTATAACTTTAAGGCCCCTTTCACATGGTGTGGACATCGGTAGGAGTCCGCCTGCATATCCGGGGAAACTGTCCACGGATCCCCCTGAGCAGGTGGATGGCTTGTCCATGTCTGCTCCGCCTATGCAGAGTGAAAACACTGACACTGCCGCTGTCCTCTATGGGTGGTCATATGTGAGCAGACCACCTGTTCGTTTACACCCAATGGCCATCCAATCTGGTAGACAGATGGGGAACCCCATCCATCTGTTTTTAGCAGATAGGATCAAATCCGATGTCCGCTCCATAGAGGGCAATGGATGGTCCGATTGGGTCTGCATAAAATAAACTGACAGGTGGTCCTGATCGGTCCACCCATGTGAAAGGGGCGTAACTCTGCAATACTTCCTTCTTGTCTATGCCTGAGTGAGTCTTGCAGCCTCAAAATCAGGAATGCTAAACCAAATGGGGTTGATTTATTACAACTACAGAGTGCTAAATCTGGTGCAGCTCTGCATAGAAAGCAATCAGCTTCCATTTTTTTTGTAAAAGCTTAATTGAACAAGCTGAAGTTAGAAACTGATTGACTACCATGCACAGCTACACCAGATTTTGCACTCTCTGGTTTTAGTAAATCAACAACAATATTTCCATATACTGAGACTATTTAGACTATATTTTGACAAACACAGTCCAGAACCTAGGATGCAGGTCCTGATTTTGTTTTAAGAAGGTTGAGACATTTGGTAAACTGGAGCACTAGTTATGTCTTTGTAGGTCACTCTGGGTCATGAGCAGAGGTTTCCCAGAAGGCTGAAAATCTAGAAGGCTACAATCATACCTCTGTATTGTATTTTAGTAGAGAAGCATTAAAAGAGAATCCTTGCTAGCATGCCTTCTGTAGTTTCAATCAAAACATTCCTTATATAACCCATGTAAATAAAAGTAATTTAAAATGTGTCTCTCATTGCCGCAAAGCTGAATGAAAAGTGCAGAGCTGTAAATGTAGCCTAAAATCTTGGGGCTTTGCTTTCTAATTTTTCTGTCTGTTACTACTAAAACAAGAAAGATGTAGAGATGCTTAGCACAGCTTGGCATCTCGCCTGGTCATGGGGATTGCCCACTGCTGAGTAAGTTCAAAGCATTTGAAGAGAGAACGAGAGTGAAGTACACACAGCCTATGCTAAGACTACAGAAGCTGTCTTGTGCCTGTTTCCAAATTTATCCGCTCAGTAGTAAGCACCAAGAAAGTATCAATGTGTCTGTATGAATTTTCCCTACTGCCCCGAGCGATCACGGGAGCCCGGCGGTGATTGCGACTGCCAGGCACTGACACCGGCTCCGTGGGCGAGCAGGGGACGGCACGCATGCTCCCCTAGTGGCCACAGGGCGAAGTGATGTTACATAACGTTGTTTCGCCCAGCCATGCCATTCTGCCGCAGTACAACTGTGGCGGCTGGTCAGCAAGTGGTTAACACATCAAATTAATTTCACTCCCTATGCACTCAGAACATTTTTTTTATTTTTATATTGAGAATGCTGGTAGCAGAGAGTGGCCACAACATTTGGCCAATGAGACAACATGAAAATTGTAACTTACAGTTTAGAATTATAAGTTGAAAATAAAATAAGAGTACTGGGTCTTGGGGGTAAACATTAAAGGAGATTTGGATGGATGGCAGTGGGTTTAACAATTAGCAGGAGGTGAGAATACAAAAGAGAAATGGGGGGACTCTGCTACCAAAATGTGAAGTATGTCCTAAATCAAGGAGAAGGTAGGGCATCAATTGGAGGGTCATTGCGTTCCCTAAGTACCCTCGGGTGCAAGCCATCCGATCCCCATTATTTTGTTAATGTTAAGTTTTTCAAGTCTATTTCTAATTCTGTCCTCTGTTAGCCATGAGGGTGCTTGTGATGTGTCATGAGGACAAACACTGCAGTTTTGGTTACTAAAGCCCCCGATTCCCTCGTGAAGACTGAGGAGAAGAATAAATTCAATACCTTCGCCATCTCCCATCCTTTGTAACCAGATGTCCTTCCTCATTCTTTGAGTCCAATATGGTCTGTCCTCCCTTTTTTACTGTTTACATACTTAAAGATATTCTCACCCTTACATTTCTTGTTGCATTCTTTATAAAGTCTGAATGCTGATGATGATCCCTCAACCTTGTGTTTTTTGAAGGCCTTCTCCTTTGCTTTATATGCATTTTTACATTGGAGTTAAGCCGTCCAGTACTTTTGTTTGCTCTTTTAAATTTATTACCCAATGGGATGCACTGGCTAATCCCCTTTTTTAATATGTATATGGGAGAAAAAATGTGCTTACAAACGACAAAAGGTAAAAAACTAAATAAACAGCAGCGACTCAAATGTGTTATATCACAAAAAACAGCATAGTATAAAACAGAGTCGTGCCTAGCTGACATATACAGCATCAAACATATAATAATGAACAGTCCTCCTTAATGGAAAAGAGTAATATGAGAAGCAGGGTGATAAGTAGACAGCAGTGCCAAAATCTTAAATATAAAATTTGCAGTCCATGTGTAGACTTTCGGACACAGTATAGTACCCTTCAATGCCCTGTGCAATGGACACAATATGAAACCTTCATCGGTGAAAAGGAATGCCTGCTTACCAGATATACTGGACCTTAAAAAAGGCAGTAGCACTTGTGGCTGTTTACCTCACCAGGGCCTTTGGGTTCCAATCCGACCAAAGATCTGTGGTCCTGCAGGCAATCTCTCTCTCTCTTCCGATGTTAGGGATGTCCCACTCAGAAAATAGTAAAGAAAACTCCACATCGTGTAAATCCAACGATTTGATGGTTTAAATACATCTCTTACACATGGAGGGATGATAAAACATCAGCCAGTAAAAAACATACAATGAGCACCCGCACTTCCGGGCCTCGTAAGTCAGCACGTCGTCTGTCCTACGTGTTTCGTCAGAGATTGACGTCATCCTGGGGCACAGGTGACATATTGCATCATCGCCTTTTATACATAAAATCAAGAACCAAGCCTCGTTCTGATACTCGAGGACTCAGTTAAACATCAAGTCTCATTTTGACAGCAATAGGCTCAGTTGGACATCAAACCTCATTTTGAGGTTAAGCTGGACACCAATGGTATTTCCTACGATATAACGATTCCCCACCCTTAAACTTCAAAAAAGCAAGAAATAAACATATAAAAGAGCAAAAAACACCTAACCTTAAACTTGTAAGTTTAACTGGTTAATAAGGAACAAGGAGCCATTGTTACCTTTTATCCCAACCTATTCTACAAAACATTGGCGGATAAGAAAACGTATTCAAAAACATTGGCACATTCTGTGCAATGATAAGATTTTAAGACCCTCCTTACCTTCTATATCTCAAGTAGTCTTTAGAGGGGTCCCTTCACTCAAAGATAAAATTGTTTCCAGTGTTTTGAACCCACAATCAAAACCAACTCCCTTTTTCCAGTATCTTTTTGGATTCTATCGGTGCAGGAAATGTCAGGTGTGTGCTATTAATGGCTGTTGGCATAGGAACATCATAGAGTTCACAGCCACAAGTTCCTCCCGTACCTTTAAGATAAAACCCTTCATTACCTGCTCCATGACTGGGGTTGTTTACTTGTAACAATGTCCGTGTGGACTCCAGTATGTGGGCAGGACCAGGTGGGCCCTACAGGTTAGACTAAACAAGTACATCAATAATATTAGGAAGGGTTTTCCGAAACACCCAGTTTTGAAACATTACGCATCGGTACATAACAAGGATTCTAAGAATACCATATTTATGGGCATCGACAGATATTGTCCACCTTGGAGGGGTGGCTCACTAGTAAGGGGGATCTCACAACTTGAAATTAAATGCATTTTCAAGGTTGAATGTTTTTTCCCTTTGGGCCTCAATGTGGACGTAGACATCAATGCCTTTGTAGATAACTCATAGTTAGCAGGTATTGTGGTGGATTACCCTTAGATTAATATCATGTGTGGAAGAATTGCAATGTATGTTGCTCACTAAGTTTGTCTGACTATGTAAATAACTTGGAACCATTTTTTGTTTGGGTTTAGGAGTAAAGTTAATCATGTATGTACACTATGAGGTATTATCTGGACCCCAGAAGGGTATTTACCTTACCCCCAAATAATGGATACTATGTCAAATTAATATTATTTACATATTTTTAATTTGTATTCGTATATTTTAAATGAAAGATTTCAATACATTTTTGATTTATTATTGTATAATGTTTAGAGGTTGGTCTATGGAGTTTTTATTAATTTTCATTTTTATCCTTGTTTTTTTTTTTTTTTTTGACAATTACACCCCTCAGAATGACTCTGATGAGTATTCTGGTGCAATATGTAGGGCTTCCTGGAAGATGGAAGTATGGCAGAGTGTCCCTTTGCGAACATTCTGCCTACTTCCGGTTCCAATCACGCAAGATTTTTCTGCAGTGTCTGGCTTTGGAAGTTGTTAGTGTCCCTTTGCGAACATTCTGGCTACTTCCGGTTCCAATCACGCAAGATTTTTCTGCAGTGTCTGGCTTTGGAAACACACTAGTGTGTTAGTGGGACCCCTTACCAACTGGGTAACATCATATTGGTAAACGCACTGTCCACATAAACTTTTCAGAATCTCTGGCTCAAGCGCTGGTGTGTCCTGAGACTTCCATGGACAACCCTGAGGCTCTGCGTCTGGTGCCAGGGGAATCCTCTTTCTCATTACTTTTTGAAACACATCACAATAAGTACATGTATCATCAGCAGTACCTTTACCCTCAGCATTCATAGCATAGAGTGTTTATAAGCTTTAAACAGGCTGTTTTTGTTCAGAACATATCAGCACCTGTGTGCTGCTCTGCTATTCTCCATCCTTCCTATCCAAAAGGATTCTTTTGCCCACGTAGGGAGGCTCCACAGTTGTCCTGGGAAACCACGTGCCTCACCACTGTGGGATCCTGGGGTGGTTCCTGGGGCACTCTCTGTAGCACCTGTAGACTAGGGGAACCTGGCACAAAACTGTATTGGTCACCTAGGTTACAACTTTCAAACACTATGGTGGTTACACTGGGCACATACAGAGTCCAGTCTTTTGAGTTCTTAACCTTGCTTTACCTGTGTCTCCCCACTACTCGGGGTAGCACATTGCAGCAAGTCCATTTTTACACCTTCTGCTGATCTCCCAGCTGGAGAGACTCCCACTTCACTGGGATCAGTCCCACAAACTGCAACAGTTTACCATAATCTGTAGCAGTTAACTCTGGCTTCATTTTGAGTACGTTGTCTTTCCTTTATCGCACTTTTACTGGACAACTCTCCCTGGTGGCCATAGGATGAAACTGCAGCAGCCACTTCTGACTCCTTAGCACCCCCTGCAGGCACAACTGGTACTTCCTCACTGTTGCCAGTGGTGACTGAAAACATGCTTGCACAAAAATCTGGGCCTGCAGACAAAGACTTCTGCCCAGTAACCACATCTCCAGGCATGTTCCATAATCTGGGACAAGTAAAAATTCCATGCCCCAGTTGACCACATTCCATGCATGGTACATTTCTGCACATATCTTTAGTGGGACACCGCTCCACATTTTCACTGTAGCTCCTCCTTCCAGTTAACACTCGATCTTTTGTTGCTAAGGGAGATGGCACTTTTCCAGCTGTACTTTGCTGACTATCCCAAATGCAGCGACTTTGCGCTCCTTGAAACATTGTTGCTTTCAACTTGCCACGGTCCTCAGTCGGCCATATGTTTCTTGCATAGTCCGCAGACTTGACATCACCACGGTTGATACGGGCAACCACATACTTCTTGAACTTCTGATCAGCCTTTTGGACACTCCTGGGACTCAAATCAGACTTCCTAAACATTGTTGCAGACCTTTGTCTGGCCTTGTCACCTTGTATTGGAGACTGAGACAAAGGACACTTGGAGACAACATGCCCCCACTATCTCCTTGCACTGAGGGTTGGCTTGCTTTCCTCTTTAGCTTGGTTCAGTGCTGCTAGGTGCCGCTTGCACCAATCCACTGCAGATTCAAACACTGGTGGACTCTCCATATTCACAGTCACTCAACTGCACTTTTGTGCCCTCCAGCAAAATTTGAAGCACTGTCACTTTAAAGCAAGTTGGCTTTTCACTTCATGCAAGCTTTCCTCACCTGCACAGTGCACACACAGATTGTGCTGTCTCATGCACACAAAGAGTTCATAGCAGAAAAAAAAAAACTTTGACTTTTCATTCACAGTACACCACCTGCAAAACGCAATGCCTTTTGCCTGGCTGCACTTCAACACACAGCCAATAGTTCCTGGCTTGAACTCACTGTGGAGCAAGGACCCGGATTCCACCGTCTTGTGCCCGCATTCTCCACCACTTGTAACATGGGGGGCCATTAGCTCTCGTAGTAGATGCGTTTGTTAGTGATTCAAGCCAGTCAGGAATATATTTAAGGGCATGGTAGCCCATTTTTATTAAAAAGGCAAATGAAAGTCTTTGATATAAAGGTTTCCCACACAGGGGTTCGTCTCCAGCAAATAAACACTCACAGAAAATGCTAGCCCACCTGGCTCTTTAGCAGGACCTCTGCGCTTTGTCCTGGTCACACAGACCACAGGATTTCATCACTATGGATGGCTTCTCTTTAGCGCCCACAGCTTCGCTCTGGCCTTAGTCCTCAGGCTGTTGCACAGCTTCTTGCAGTCGCACGTTCTGGCTGCCTCCTGCAACCTCTCTGACTCCTGGAGACCTGCTGTCTCTCTGGGTGTGGAGCAGTCTCCATATGGGAGCCATGAAGTCTTCCCATACACTCATTATAAGTGCTGTGCTCACCTGAGCACACACCCTGCTTGCAATTTACAAAATCTGGACACAGGGTTGGAGATTCCGTCCCACCCAAGACACTCTGGAATCTCCAAACTACAGAGCCCCATGAACCAATACCAAAACCTGGAGAAAGCTGCAAAAGCAGTTCTCTCCAGTCCACATTTATGCTCTGTAGCCCTTTGCACCAAGCAAATGTGCATACCCTGTGTCCCCCAAACCGTCAATTCCACTTGGTGATAGAAACCCCAAATTTGGGGTTAGTGGGCATTTATTAACCAGTTAAACTAGAAAGTTTAAGGGTAGGTGTTGTTTGCTCTGTTATATGTTTATTTCTTGCTTTTTTGAAGTTTAAGGGAGGGGAATCATTTTATAAACTTATTTAATATGCTCTTAAAGCAAACCCATCTCTCCTCCGTGTTCTTTGTTCCTAAGATTTTATCCCAATTTATATCTTCTAACAAGGTTCATAGTTTAGGGAAGTTGCCTCTTTTGAAATTCAGTGTCTTTGTATTCCCCTTATGTTTCCTATTTGTGTGATTTATACTGAAGCCAATTGACCTGTGATCGCTGTTTCCTAAATTGCCCCGTGTTACCTCATCCGTGATCACGTCTGTATTGTTGGTAATCAGTAGATCTAGTAATGGTTTATTTCTAGTTGGTGCGTCTACCATCTGACCCATGAAATTGTCCTGCAAGACATTTAGGAACTGGCGAGCCTTAGACGAATGCGTGGTTCCCTCCGCCCAGTCTATGTCTGGATAATTAAAATCCCCCATTATGATGGCACTTCCCATCCTTGCTTGAGGTCCTTATATTGTAATAGTATTTCATACTCACTCCAGGTCATTGGTTGAAAAACAAAACAGGCAACTAGCGTTTTTTAGGAGGAGAGATCAGCAATGGCAGTTTTTCTTTAACTATCTTTGGTATAAAGAAGCTGGATATATATTACAGTACCCCAAAGACATTACAGTATTCTGGTCCTAGGAGGCTTTTGTAATTGAATATGTGGATGACACTTTGTTTCATCGATACGGTGATCATGTAAAGTACTTCATTATATTTACTCATTTTGATAGCATAAAGGCCTACAGTTTAACCTCTGTTGAAGTACACTTTGATATATTAGCTTTGCACTCGTGACTCAGCAAGGTGCTCTCTTCATTTCTAGTATAAGAAGCAGTGGGTGGCTGGATTACAACAGTTTCTTTTCATTTCATACTGAAGCAGTTATGTGCCCATTGTACTTTATGTAGTAATTGAGGAAAGGTAGAGAAAGCCATGTATAGCAAACTGCACTTTTGAGTATATCCCGATGTGATCAGAAAATAACCTTTTGTGTGATGTGATCTCAATAAGATTTAATTCAGAGCTTTGAAAGCATTCAGAATAAGGGTTTACCTTCCTCCTTTTTAAATAATAATTAAAGTTTTAAACCTTTACCTAAACTGTAATTTTTCATATGACTTAAACACCATGTCCTGCATACCAGAAAACATGTCACATTAAGTTAACAGTGTAAGTGCTATTCCAGTAGTTCTTCTGAAAGCCTTATATGTCCAGCCCTGGGTAGGGTGAAGATATTCTTAGGTAGACAACCTGCGTTCAGGGCAGGCAGAGCTAAAGCAGAACTCCACTCCTTCAATCAACATCGACTATTTTTAATCCTTGTGCTACTAGCATTAGTAAATAGATACAGTAGGAAAGTATATCATATTTACATGTTTTACATTTTTTTTTACATTTCTTCAGTTACTTCCAGATTTTCAAGCCTTGAGAAATGATACCATATAGTGCCTTGAAAAAGTATCCATACCCCTTGAAATTTTCCACATTTTGTCATGTTACAAATAAAAACGTAAATGTATTTTATTGGGATTTTATGTGATAGACCAACACAAAGCTCAGTAGATTGCTTTAAGAAAGACCTGGATACTTTCCTAAATGTACATAATATAACTGGGTACCAACATTTATAGGTAAAGTTAGTCCGGGGAAAATCCGATTGCCTCTCGGGGGATCAGGAAGGAATTTTTCCCCCTGCTTTAGCAAATTGGAGCATGCGCTGCTGTTTTTTTTTGCCTTCCTCTGGACCAACTGTGGGTATAGAATGGGGTATATGGGATTGTATGATATTATTTTTTATTTTTTTTATTTGTGGTTGAACTGGATGGACTTGTGTCTTTTTTTCAACCTAACTAACTATGTAACTATGTAAAGCGGCACATAATTGTGAAATGGAAGGAAAATGATAAATGGTTTTCAACATTTTTAAAAAATAAATATGTAAAAAGTGTGGCATGCATTTGTATTCAGTAAATATTTTGTAGAACCACCTTTTGCTGCAATTACAGCTGCAAGTCTTTTTGGGGATGTCTCTACCAGCTTTGCACAACTACAGAGTGAAAGTTTCCACATTCTTCTTTGTAAAATAGCTCAAGCTCTGTCAGATTGGATGGAGAGCATCTGTGAACAGCAATTTTCAAGTCTTGCCACAGATTCTCAATTGGATTTAGGTCTGGACTTTGACTGGGCCATTCTAAAGCCCCATACACACGCGCGGACAATCCGTGGACCAGGTCCGTCGGACCATGTCCGTCATACTTTGTCTGATGTTGGTTTTGCGTACACACGATCGGACAAAGTTGTCGGAAAATCCGATCATTCTGAACGTGGTGATGTTTGTTGCCTACGACGGGACTACGTAGAGGCTAGTAGCCAATAGCTTTGGTCTTGTAATGTGATCTGAGCATGCGTAGCACTTTGTCCGGTCGGACAAGCGTACACACGCTCGGATTTGGTGTGATCGGACCGTGTTGACGGCAAAGTTTTCCAGCAGGAGATAAGACTTTGTCCGTCGGCCAAACCGACGAACACTGTCCGATGGTGCATACACACGGTCTGATTTTTCAACAACCTTGTCCGATCGGACAGAATCCATGAAAAAGTCCGACCGTGTGTATGGGGCTTTACACGTGAATATACTTTGATCTAAACCATTCCATTGTAGCTCTGGCTGTATGTTTAGGGTCATTGTCCTGCTGGAAGGTGAACCTCTGTCCCAGTCTTAAGTTTTTTGCCGCGTACACACGGTCGGAATTCTCGTTGGAAAAAGCTCTGATGGTTTTCCCGTCGGAATTCCAACGGAATTTCGCTCAAACTGTCTTGTCTGCACACGGTCACACCAAATTCCGACGGTCAATAACACTGCAACATACAACACGTTCGACGGAGCTATAAAAGGAAAGTTTAATGCTTCTGAGCATGCGTCGAATTGTTTCCAAACATGTGTCGGAATTTTGTGTGTCGGAATTGCATACACGCGATCGGAAAATCCGATAGAAAGGTTTTCCGTTGGAAAAATTAAGAACAGGTTCTCAATCTAAAGTCCATCGGAAATGCCGACAGAAAAAGGCCGATGGGCATACACACGGTCGGGAAATCCGATGAAAAGCTCCCATTGGATTGTTTCCATCGGAAATTCCGACCTTGTGTATGCGGCATAGCAGGTTTTCTTCTAAGATTACCCTGTATTTGGCTCCACCCATCTTCCCATCAACTCTGACCAGCTTCCCTGTCCCTGCTGAAGAAAAGCATCCCCACAACATCATGCTAGCACCACCATGTTTCACGGTGGGATAGTGTTTTCAGGGTGATGTGCAGTGTTTCCCACCTGAGCTGTGGATCTCTGCAGCTCCTCCAGAGTTACCATGGGCCTCTTGGCTGCTTCTCTGATTAATGCTCTCCTTGCCCGGCCTGTCAGTTTAGGTGGACAGCCATGTCTTGGTAGGTTTGCAGTTGTGCCATACTCTTTCCATTTTCGGATGGTGGATTGAACAGTGCTCTGTGAGATGTTCAAAGCTTGGGATATTTTTTTTATAACCTAGCCCTGCTTTAAACTTCTCTGCAACGTTATCCCTGAACTGTCTGTTATGTTCCTTGGCCTTCATGATGCTGTTTGTTCACTAAGGTTCTCTAACAAACCTCTGAGGGCTTCACAGAACAGCTGTATTTATACTGAGATTAAATTACACACAGATGGACTCTATTTACTAATTAGGCGACTTCTGAAGGCAATTGGTTTAACTAGATTTTAGTTAGGGGTATCAGAGTAAAGGGGGCTGAATACAAATGCACGCCACACTTTTCAGATATTCATTTGTAAAAAATGTTGAAAACCATTTATCATTTTCCTTCCACTTCACAATTATGTGCCACTTTGTGATGGTCTATCACATAAAATCCCAATAAAACACATTTACGTTTTTGGTTTTGACATGGCAAAATGTGGAAAATTTCAAAGGGATGTGAATACTTTTTCAAGGCACTGTACACCCCAGGAGTATTCAGGGGAGGAGGGGTTTTCACAGCTAAGCACACCCTCCTGCCTGCATGCCTGAGCTAAGGGGGCGGATGGATTCCAGGAAAGAACTGCTACATGAATAATCTGCCCTTACCCAAGATGGCTACAGCCAGAAATGCTAGTGGGTGTTTTTCAAAATAATTTCTCAGCAAAATAAAGCATGGAGACATGGATGGATGGGAGAGTTTGAATATTAAAAATAAATTATATAACATATTTATATTTAACACTGTTTACAAATTAATTTTATAAAGCTGTCTTTGCAATAAAATGTATTTTATTAGAAAACCAAATCCATTTTCTCTGCCTAAAAATTGTATTTACTTTTTTTAACAATGTAGGCCAATATGTCTGCTACATATTTTGGTAATAAAAAATCCCAATAAGCGTATATTGATTGGTTTGCGCAAAAGTTATAGCAGCTACAAACTATGGGATATATTTATGGATTTTTTTTTTTTACTAGTAATGGCAGCAATCAGTGACTAATAGCGGGACTATGACATTGCGGCAGAACAATTGGACACTAAGTGACACTTTTGACACATTTTGGGGACCAGTAACACTAATACAGTTATCAGTGCTAAAAAATATGCACTGTCACTGTACTAATGACACTGGCAGAGAGGAGGTTGACACCAGGGGCAATCAAAGGGTTAAATGTGTGCCTAAAATGTGCTTACTCACTGTGTGGGATGTACTTGTACTCTGGGAAGGCGGAGATCCGTGTTTCTGCTTAGCAGAAACACAGAAACGCTACCTTCCCTACTGACAGAACGTCGATCTGCCTTGTTTAAATAGGCAGACCATCGTTCTGCTTCTGTCCCGAATTATCAGTGGGTCCTGGTGGACATCAAGTCCATCTGACCTGCTGATTGGCTCCCGCTATGTTCAATCACATAGTTATAATCAGCGGAAGTGCAGGATCACGTGATTCTGCACAGGAGAGCTGCCTTGCCGCTGTATATGTACAGTATACGGTCGGCAAGCCGTTAAGGACATGATGTAGGGAGTAGGGAGGAAGTGCTCATAGCTTAGAGAAACCTCAAGGAGGAACAGAGCACTGCGCTGAGCAATTTGGCCCACCGACCCTCTTAATAAATGATTGGATATGGCTATGATTGACAGTGCGTAGGTTTGGGGAACTGAGGTATGCAAAGAGAATGGTGGACTTGTGGAGCATATTGTACTTTTGTCACAGCATTGGTTGGTCCTTGATGGTGGCAAAAAAGGAAGATCGTTGGTAATGTTTGGACAAGTGGTTTAACCTTAACGGTCACAAATATGTATGATTATGTGGTGTTCATGAAGGAAGTACTTACTAAGGTTTATTCCAGGTGAATAATGGTGTAAAAATTACTGGTGTGTACCCACCGAGCTGGTTGTAGATGGCTAGTGGCCGATACAGGTTTACAGCGGAACAGGATATTCCAGGTGAATAATAGTGTAAAAACTATTGGTGTGTACCCACTGGGCAGGTTGTAGATGGCTGGTGGCAGGTCCAGGAAAAGGAACATGTTATTGGATGGCACTGTCAAGGACCTGGCTTTAAGACCTCATGCACACTGGTCATTATAAAAAAAGTCAGTAACATTAGCTGTAGAAAGCTGTAGCTGTAGAGTGAGTTTTTCATCATTTTTGCACTAGCGTTTTTCTGCGTTTTATTTTTATTTTTTAGCTGTAGCTTTTTTTAGCAAAACTATAGACCCATAAAAGCTTAGGGATCAGAAACGACGATAAATGCTGAATAGCCACGTTTTCAGTGTTTTTTTTGCTGTTTTCAGCTGAAAAGCTTCTCTCAAAACCCACTAGTCCTGGGGGGTTTTTCCAGCTAGAAAACACCCCTGCCAAAAACTGCTGATAACAACCTATGTGTGCATGGACACATAGGATAACATGCTGGGGAGTTTATTAACTGCAGAACAAAAAAACGTCTGAAGCCAAAAACAGTAGCTGTAAAAATGTCCAGTGTGCATGAGGCCTAAAGGTTGTATCAGAATTCTTATATGTTTTTGAAGAATTGGTGTCTAAATCGTGCTATTGTTATTATCTTCTTATTTAATAAATGCTGTGGCCATATTACTCCAATAAAAATAATTTGTGCCATATTGTATTGTATATAATGTTTAATGTGTTTGATTTTAATGTTCAATACCACTCTGCCCCCTGGAATCATGGCATTGTATGAATGAATTTGTGAGGTTTCACACTACTGCTTGAAGATTATGTAAGAATAATTATTGAGCCAAGAAAATTTGCACAGATTGGGCTTGATTTATTAATTTGTAACATTAACTTGTGGTTACTTTAAAGATGTCAGTTCCTTTAAACATGGTTTTATGACTTGAATACTTCACTGTCATTCCCACGTTAGAGAATCAGGCCCTTTGAGTCTGTATATGACTGCCCAGATCTGAAGTGTCACTGTCATTGCCAAGTACTTCAATCTTGTACTTACCATACAAGTGACATGTTTGACACAATGACAAGTTAGTAACATTATTGATGTTTGTTGTAGGCTAGACTTGAAATCATACATTAGCAGCTGCAGGCAGACGTACATACAGTACCTCACAAAAGTGAGAACACCCCTCACATTTTTGTAAATATTTTATTATATATTTTCATGTGACAACACTTTGCTACAATGTGAAGTATTGAGTGTACAGCTTGAATAACAATGTAAATTTTCTGTCCCCTCAAACACACAGCCATGTCTAAACCACTGGAAACAAAAGTGAGTACACCCCTAAGTGAAAATGTCCAAATTGGGTCCAATTAGCCATTTTTCCCTCCTCAGGTGTGAATTGAGAGCAGGTGTGTTAAATTTGGTGTTATCGTTCTTACTCTCTTATACTGGTCATTGGAAGTTCAACATGGCACCTCATGGCAAATAACTCTGAGTATCTGAAAAAAATAGAATTGTTGCTCTACATAAAGATGGCCTAGGTTATAAGAAGATTGCCAAGACCCTGAAACTGAGCTGCAGCACAGTGGCCAAGACCATACAGTGGTTTAACAGGACAGGTTCCACTCAGAACAGGCCTCGCCACGGTCAACCAAAGATGTTGATTGCACATGCTCAACGTCATATTCAGAGGTTGTCTTTGGGAAATAGACGTATGAGTGCTTCCAGCATTGCTACAGAGGTTAAAGGGGTGGGGGTCAGCCTGTCAGTGCTCAGACCATACGCCACACACTGCATCAAATTGGTCTGCATGGCTGTCGTCCCAGAAGGAAGCCTCTTCTAAAGATGATGCACAAGAAAGCCCACAAACAGTTTGCTGAAGACAAGCAGACTAAGAACATGGATTACTGGAACCATGTCCTGTGGTCTGATGAGACCAAGATAAACTTATTTGGTTCAGATGGTGTCAAGCGTGTGTCGCAGCAACCAGGTGAGGAGTACAAAGACAAGCGTGTCTTACAGTCAAGCATGGTGGTGGGAGTGTCATGGTCTGGGGCTGCATGAGTGCTGCCGGCACTAGGGAGCTACAGTTCATTGTGGTAGTATTCCAACATAACGACCCCAAACACACCTCCAAGACAACCACTGCCTTGCTAAAGAAGCTGAGGGTAAAGGTGATGGACTAGCCAAGCATGTCTCCAGACCTAAACCCTATTTGAGCATCTGTAGGACATTCTCAAATGGAAGGTGGGGGAGCGCGAGGTCTATAACATCCACATGATGTTGTCATGGAGTGGAGGAGGACTCCAGTGGCAACCTGTGAAGCTCTGGTAAACTCCATGCCCCAGAGGGTTCAGGCAGTGCAGGAAAACAATGGTGGCCACACAAAATATTGACACTTTGGGCCCAATTTGGACATTTTCACTTAGGGGTACTCACTTTTGTTGCCAGCGGTTTAGACATTAATGGCTGTGTGTTCAGTTATTTTGAGGGGACAGCAAATTGACACTGTTATATAAGCTGTACACTCACTACTTTACATTTTAGCAAAGTGTAATTTCTTCAGTGTTGTCGCATGAAAAGATATAAGAAAATATTTACAAAAATGTGAGGGGTGTACTCACTTTTGTGATATACTGTATGTAACATGATCCAGTGATATCAGCAAGTCTTAGGACATTGTAGAACACCTTGGAGCCAGCTTGTTCTGTTATGTCCCTACCTAAATTAAAATAAGCTTTAGATGTCCTTTTTATATTTTAGGTAACCCATCTTTTTGATAATGGAGCAACTGTCTTCTTTGCAGTGTTTATGGCAGTTTGGGGTAAGTATTACTCATTAAGATAATCCTAATTACATAGTATGCAAAACTGCTTTTTTTGAATGGTGAATTGTGCGCTGCCCCCTAACCAAAACAACTATCTACTGGCTGCTGCTATCACAATATGCGTTCCCTCATAAAATAATACAAATATATATACAGTAATGATAGCACTGCTCAGGTAATGTGACTAATAATCCTTAACCAAAAAGGCACAATTGATATCAAATGTGTCAAGTCAAGTGTACAAATCCTTAGTGCAAAAATCTTATAAAGTCCAAATCAGAAAAATCCCAAAAGTCTGAAAGAAATATCCCAGTATGACTTTTTCTCAGAAGAAAAACAGTGTATAGGAAATTCCTGGATCCCTTCAGTGTTTCAGAAAACCATGCAATAGTGCCCCGTCACCAGGTGAAGGGGACGCTCACCTTATTACAAGACCCAATAGTGGGCCAACACGGCTTCTAAGAGAATAGTGTCTTGCACACAAGATGCTGGTCCTCCTCTTAAATCTTCCTTATTAGCATATCAGTTTTCATAATGAATAGCTCCACAAAGTACTCAGAGAAAGAGGGGAAGAAAACTCCAATAGTACAGTATCTTAGTTAATATCACAGATAACACTAGCCCAAAACTTGAGGAATTGCACTCACACTTTATTAATTAAAAACAGGCATAACAGTAAAGGACATTCCAACAATATCTCAATTGCTCCAGTAGTCACACGCCATCTGGCCCTACCTCCACACGTATCACCACCCTCCCACGTGGCTTTATCAGGAGAAAAACTGTGCTACTGTTGAAAAAAAAACACATCTGTAACTTTTGTCTCATTACAACAAAATCAATATTTATATCTAAATAACACTGAACACAATATTGCTAATGTATGTGTCTGAATGTTTCTTTATAGTAGCTTTCTGTAATTCTCTGCTGACTAGGATGTAGACTTGGAGAAGGCGGGCCACTGTTTAACTGGTACCCTTAAGTGCAGATGTACCATGATTAAATTGTGCAATTTTTAAGAAATATCTCCCTTTGGAATCAAAAGCAGCATAGTTTACCTTTTACTACGTGTCTGTTTTTGTTCCTTGACCTTCCGTTTTATATGATGGTGCTATATTATAACAGTATAGGTATTAGGATGCTGTGCCGTATTAGGTCATGACCTTTAAATGGATCATTCCTACCACCCACTTGCCTGGTGTAAGATCTCAATAAAATATAAAAACACCTTTTCATCTTCATTTGGCAAGTGTCTTTATTTTTTCCACTAGGGATGATGGGGTTGTGCTATGACCCTAAGACACCATATAGGCTGTCGGATTTTCTATAGAAATATAGCTTAGGAAAAATGCACAGCTTAAAATATAAGGGGTGTATATTTTCAATCTTATATTGTCCTAAATTACTATAATTATATTTTACATTTTAGCAACTGTTTTTCTGGAGTTTTGGAAACGAAGAAGAGCGGTGATTGCCTATGATTGGGATTTAATAGACTGGGAAGAAGAAGAGGTAAAGGTTACAGGTTTCACTAGCATACAGGCTATTGTACATCTACAATATGTGGTATTTAAAGCAGAGTTCCAGTCCCCCAAATCATTTTTTTTAAACACTCTGCTATAATTGTGTACACCTATACTGCAACATCTACATAATGTCATATATTTCTTCCTTTTAGTTTATGTTGAAATAGTGGAAAATAGACCAGATCTCGGAAGCAGGCAGGTTCCATCTCTATTGTGGGCATCTGAAGCCCTCTTCTCTTCATTTCCGGGATTCGGTGCAGCTGGCTACCCAGCATCCGCCTCCCGATCTCACGCCTGCGTAGTAATGCCACTCTCTCTTCCTGACAGGTTACCATAGCAATGGCGGCGGCAGCAGAAGTTCCCGCCCCATTGCTATAGCAACCTGTCAATCAGAGGACTAATAGATGTCGGGGAAAGCAGGAAAAAAGCAAGATTTTGTCACTAGGCGATTCGGGCTAGATAACGTTGATATCCCAGGAGTACATGCAAATTGCCTAGTGATGAAATCACCTAGGTGACCCCAGCAGGAAGTGCTGCACAAAATAAAGGCAAAAAGGTATTTACAAATTTAAAAAAAAAATGCTATTTGTAAAAGTATTAGGGATGGGCATGACATTGACAACAAATTAAACCTAACACTACCTCACTATATTTAAAATTACACAAATTGTTTTTGTTGGAGTCCAACTTTAAAAAATAAAAATAAAGTACGTTATGGAAATGTTACTTGCCTGGCAGTTCAGTTGGCTCAGGGATTGGAGTCTATCCAAAAGTGTATGTAAACCCATAAGCACACAATTCAGTATATGTATAGTGCATGTTATCATTAGAATTGGCTCTATATATTGATGAATTAGAATGCTGACAAATAATTTTTTTAATTTATATTCATACAGTATTTGGTCATATGATCTGCATGCAGTTATTCATTACGTGCATATGAAAAATGTGGGTGGAGGTCATTTTCAGCATGTGACGTCATTCACACATTACTGCAGTGTTTTGTTTCCTTTGCCCTGGTCTGCATAGAGCCAATTGGTGCAATGGCTGTCATGTGACCTATTCATTTAGTAAAGAACATTATGTTACTAAAAACATAATAAAACAATCCTTAATTAAATTTATTTAGAATCAGTATAAAAAGTAAAAGAGTCCCAGGATCATGCAAAGTGGCTCAATGTTTCTGATTTGTAAAAAGGGGGGAAAACACTGCGCTAAAAGAGGAGTATCACAATGATATAGTGGAAATAAAGCAGCCGACACAAACAAAGTGAGCAAAATGTGAAGAAAAAATAGTGAAGCGCTGAATGGTGGAGTATAAGTGTGTGAATACAATTACACATATAAAATAAGTGACAATGCACAATAAATAAATATAAAATGAAGTAAAAAATGTGAACTTTAAAGTATAGAGTCCAAGATCAGGCTCAAATAAGTTGGATTTTAGTCCAAAATATCTAAAGAAGTCCAAATGGGATGGTCCGTATAAATATGGGAAATGAGTGGAACACTTTTCTTATGGAGTGGCCCAAGGAATGCGGCTGTGAAGCGGTAGGTATGGTACGAATAAACAGGTGCCTGTGGGTACATCAACGTTCACTGGTAAAATAGAAGTTGGGTACTCTTACCGGATAGACTATCCGATAGAATAGGACCGAACAGGACCCATCCGACCACACTCCTATAGGCCTGACCTGGCCTCATCAGGTTATCAAGCCCTATTGACCCACTGTCGTATGACATGTGTGTCCAACCTATCCGGTAAGAGTACCCAACTTCTATTTTACCAGTGAACGTTGATGTACCCACAGGCACCTGTTTATTCATACCATACCTACCGCTCGGATAGAATGCCCCTGTCGAAGACCCTGAGGTCGAAACTAGTCGGGCCAGCATACTCTGTACCCCACATTGCATTTATACTACCATCCATTTTATTTTTGTGATCACTTTGTTAATTCTTGTGTCATATATTTATCATTATATCTGACACCCCAATAAACCAACTGGTTTGTTTTGATATGCACCATCCGGAGCCTCTTTTTTATCTTTTTATTCCATACTCACATCACGAGCCCCCCCACTTTCGCTGCTTCCTTGGATACACCCCGGGTCGGAGCACCCACCAATTCGGAGTCTACAAGCGGTGACACAAGGATTCACCATTTGGAATTCGCCCCTTGGGATTCGGAGTCGGATAGAATAGGACCGAACAGGACCCATCCGACCACTCTCCTATAGGCCTGACCTGGCCTCATCAGGTTATCAAGCCCTATTGACCCACTGTTGTATGACATGTGTGTCCAACCTATCCAGTAAGAGTACCCAACTTCTATTTTGCCAGTGAACGTTGATGTACCCACAGGCACCTGTTTATTCGTACCATCTGATCTTGGACTCTATACTTTAAAGTTCACATTTTTTACTTCAGTTTATATTTATTTATTGTGCATTGTCACTTATTTTATATGTATAATTGTATTCACACACTTATACTCCACCATTCAGTGCTACACTATTTTTTCGTCTCAATGTTTCTGATTGACAGCAAAGTTCTTCTTATTTCCTGCTGCAGAACCCAAGTTCGTTTCAGCTTGAGTACACGAACAGATGGTCGGACATTCTCCTTCAGGATCTCTTGGTAGACAGCAGAATTCATAGTTCCTTTTATCACGGCAAGTCTTCCAGGTCCTGAAGCAGCAAAACAGCCCCAGACCATCACACTACCACCACCATATTTTACTGTTGGTATAATGTTCTTTTTCTGAAATGCAGTGTTCCTTCTATGCCAGATATACTTGGACACACACCTTCCAAAGAGTTCCACTTTTGTCTCATCGGTCCACAGAATGTTGTCCCAAAAGTCTTGGGGATCATCAAGATGTGTTGTGGAGAAATTGAGACGAGCTTTGATGTTCTTTTTGCTCAGCAGTGGTTTTCTCCTTGGAACTCTGCCATGCAGGCCATTTTTGCCCAGTCTTTTCCTGATGGTGGAGGCATGAACGCTGACCTTAACTGAGGCAAGTGAGGCCTGCAGTTCCTTGGACGTTGTTGTGGGGTCTTTTGTGACCTCTTGGATGAGTCGTCGCTACGCTCTTGGGGTAATTTTGGGCGGCCGGCCACTCCTGGGAAGGTTCACCACTGTTCCATGTCTTCGCCATTTGTGGATAATGGCTCTCACTGTGGTTCGCTGGATTCCCAAAGCTTTGGAAATGGCTTTATAACCCTTTCCAGACTGATAGATCTCAATTACTTTCTTTCTCAATTGTTCCTGAATTTCTTTGGGTCTCGGCATGATGTGTAGCTTTTAAGGATCTTCTGGAGGACCTTACTGTGTCAAGCAGCTCCTATTTAAGTGATGCCTTGATTGTGAACAGGTGTGGCAATAATCAGGCCTGGGTGTGGCTAGAAAAATTGAACTCAGGTGTGGACAACCACAGTTATAGTATGTTTTAACAAGGGGGGCAATAACTTTTTCACACAGGGCCATGATGGTTTGGATTTTTTTTCACCTTTAATAATAAACACTATTTTTTCGTCTCAATGTTTCTGATTGACAGCAAGATGTCACAGTGCCTCGCCCAGTAAGGTATACTTAAGCATTGCTGCCCTCCTGCTCCACTGGAGACTTTGCTCCATTGCTCTAATGGAACAGGGCTTCTAGGTATGGGAAAGCATGTGCACTCCCCCATATGAAATTGTTTGGATTGAGCAGCAATTGTCAGGCCTGAACACTATCACATGGAGGAGGTGCAGTGACAACATCCACCCGGGTAAGTGAAAAGAGCTTACTCAAAATAGATTCCTGCAGCAGAGAGGTGGCGAGGGAGCACAGATTTGTCAGTATTCTTCCTGGATGGGTGGGTTATTGGGAGGCATGGTCCCTCTGCCCTGGACAAGTACTTGCAGCACTCAGTAAGGCATGGACTGTGTTATTGGGAAACAGGTTATTTTTTTAGGAACCATTATTTTATATTATACAAATATAATTTTTTTTTCTTTCATTTATCCCTTCAAATACAGGAAGAGATCCGTCCTCAATTTGAAGCCAAATACTCCAAAAAAGAGCGGCTAAACCCAATATCAGGAAAGCCGGAGCCTTACCAAGCCTTTACAGATAAATGCAGCAGACTTGTTGTTTCTGCTTCTGGAATATTTTTTATGGTTTGTTATTTTTTATGATAATATGTTATTTTATAAGAAATAAAGACAATAGCATAAAAGAAAAATATTCATAATATAGTTTTAAAACACAAAAAGATATGTCTATAAAAATTAACCTATCAAATGTTTTCTTTAAAAAAAAAAAGTAGCAAATACTCCAGCTGATCTAGAAGGCAAAACATAACCAAGCTTGTTGTGATGAGATTTATGCTATTTATTTAGCTTGTTTTTTTGTTTTTTTTTTGATTAAAGAAAATTTAGACTGCCATTGCGGACCTCTTCTTTTGAACATTCTAGTTTCCTGGTAGTCAGGTTGAATTAAAGATATTAGTGCTTTCTGCAGTGTTTGGGTGCACGGTAGCCCAGGATTGGAATCTGAATTAGCTTTGTTAGAGAAAAGCAAGTCCTTACGGATTAGCCATACACCCCCAGTTCGGTTCGCAGCAGAACATGCTAACAGGCAAAAAATTTGTCAGAACACACGAACACCATTAAAATCTATGGGACACTAACATGAATACTCAAAAGTGCTGATTTTTAAGGCTTATATGCAAGTTATTGTCATAAAAAGTGTTTGGGGACCCGAGTCCTGCCCCAAAACATCAATGCAAATTATTTTTTTTCAAAACGGACGCTTTTTCGGGAGCAGTGATTTTTTTTTTAATGCTTAAAGAGAAACAATAAAAATGAAGTGGCGCATTTTTCCCATGTTTAGAACAGCACCACAGCAAAGTGACATTTCTAAAGAAGAAAATTGTAATTTAAAACTGATCGTGGCTGTAATGAATTGTCGGATCTCAGCAATATAGATACAGATAATTGAAAAAAGAGCATGGAATCCCCCCCTGTCCATTACCATGCCCTTTGGGTCTGATATGAATATTAAGGAGAACCTCGAATCAAAATTTTTTAAAAAATTGCGTGGGGGTCCCCCTAAAATCCATACCAGGCCTTCAGGTCTGGTATTGATTTTAAGAGGAACCCTGCGCCAAAATGAAAAAAAAAAGGCATAGGGGTCCCCCCAAAATTCATACCAGACCCATATCTGAGCACGCAACCTGGCAGGCCACAGGAAAAGAGGGGGGAACTAGAGAGCACCCCCCCCTGAATCGTACCAGGCCACATGCCCTCAACGTGGGGAGGGTGCTTTGCGGTAGCCCTTGTCATGTTTATGGGGACAAGGGCCTCATCCCCACAAACCTTGCCCGGTGGTTGTGGGGTTCTGTGGGTGGGGGGCTTATTGGAATCTGTAAACCCCCTTTACAAGGGGACCCCCAGATACTGGCCTCCCTTGTGTGAATTGGTAACGGGGTGTCAACAGTGTCAAAATGGTAAAAAAGTCCTTTATTAAAAAATAAAGTTCACGGACCAGAAAAAAAAAAGCCTTGGGTTACGTCACCGGGTGGCCCTGCCCTCAGTTATATAAGAGCTGTCACAGCGAAGATGCATCAGACGGCGGGAGCCTCCCATGGAGGCGGGTCGGTTGCAGCTTTTTTTTTTTTTTTTCAGTCCGTTGGGCGGCGTGAACTTACTTCATCATGGGTCTGCTAGGGAGGCTCTGTCCTGGGTTTTCCAAAATGTGACAGGTTTTATTTTTATTAATACATGGGAGAAAATTCAGACACTATGGAAATTCCAAAATCTAGAACAGAGTCTCACAGCATATGCAACATCTAACATTAAAGGATAGGTTCACCTTTTGTAACATGTTACATCCATATTCAGGGTGTGACATGTAACGAACACACCCGATTTCCTGATCTAAAAAAAATTGGGGCAGAGTGAGACTCCATCTGCCCGTGTCACTCATTCACAGTGTCCTGTGAATGGAAAACTACAAGGTCTGGCAGCCTTTGAGGCTGTCGGCTTGTAGTTTTCAATGAACTACTACAGTGCTGTGGAGTGCTGTGGTAGTTCACTCTCTCTTCCTGTCAGATTGTATCTGCTTTCTCATACGGGATAGCCGGGTACACAGATACACTGGCAGATCTGCTGGAGACCTGCATGGCACCAGCGATCTTCTGATCGCTGGTACAATACTTAACAGGCTCCCAATAAAAAATAATAAATGCACATTTTTTTTTAACTTATCCTTTAAGAGCACTGAAGAAGGGGAACCCCTTATCCCTTAAAACACATTAACTGTACTGTTCCTACTACAATAACATTTGGGACAAAATGTTTAATGCATATGACACTTCACTCAAGGCATGTAGATCAACAAACATGTAGATCAGGAGTTCAAACTTCACTCTGATATCCGTGATCTAAATGCTTGTTCCAGGACATTTTTTCAGAAGGATATCAGCAATAGCAGCCTGGAATATTAATATTATGTAGGTTCTAGTGAATAAAAATTTTATTTTTGATATGTTATCGTAAGTCATATTGCTTTTCTAATGGAGTTAGAGAGTATATTTTTTTCTAACAGCTGCCTTTCTTCTTCTTGCTTTTTAGATTTGTGTGGTAATTGCTGCTGTTTTCGGCATTGTAATATATCGTGTTGTGACTGTCAGTACATTTGCTGCCTTTAAATGGGCCTTAATCAGGAATAATTCTCAGGTTGCTACCACAGGGACTGCAGTGTGTATCAACTTTTGCATCATTATGCTACTGAATGTGGTAAGATGCTATTTATAATTTTATAGTACTTAGTTTGTCTGTGAGCTGAAACATGAGAGTTTCCTGGATGTGAAATAATGGGGCCGAGTCTCATCCAGCCTGGGAGCTTACAGAAAATCAATGCTTTTAAATAATTGTGTTCTCGTATTTAATTTGATAATGCCTGTAAAAAGTCAAAATACTCTAAATAATCAGAACACTCAAAAGCTAAAAGTGTATTTATAGATTCTAGATTTTATTTAAATTATTATTTTGTGGTCTTTACTGTTTACTGTTGATAAAGTTAAAAAATAGTTATGCTATAACTTGCAGCTAAAATTTTCTTTTGGACTTATTTTGCAGCTCTATGAAAAAGTTGCACTCATCCTCACTAACCTTGGTAAGTATAATACCACATTTCATTGTTTTCTTCTGCTCTTTTCTCTTCATATTTGTAAAATTATTCAAAAGCTTACTTTAGGAGCCCGAAAAAACACATTGCATGGGTCTCCAAGCCATCTGCTATTTACTTTTCTTCTATTCCATAGCAAATGTGTCTTTTTTTTCTTTTCTCAAAAATGATCACCATCAATTGTTGGGTTGTGTGTACAATCCACAGAAAACTGTGATAAAACAAATGTCACTGTAAAAATATAAACTTAGCCTACCTTAAAAGTTAGTTTAGGTGAAAAACTCAGCATTCACTTTCATTCACAATTTTTTTCATGTTTGGAGAGTACCGTAATTGCTCACCCCGATACAGAAGTCCGTCCATCATGAAAGTAGAACATTTGGTACTGCAGGCTGATTTGCTTGACTAGTTTCAGGCCTGGCTGTCTGCTCTAAAGTCTAGCCTGGTTGGCTGGGTTGAGTTCTTGCAAATGTAAGTAGGACAGAGTACAGGGGTCAGTAGTATGTAGGGCAGAGTACAGGGGTCATAAGTATGTAGAGCAGTGTACAGAAGTCAGTAGTATGTAGGGCAGTGTACAGAGGTCAATAGTACATAGAGCAGTGTACAGAATTCAGTAGGATGTAGGGTAGTGTACAGGGATCAGTAGTTTGTAGAACAGTGTACAGAGGTCAGTAAAATGTAGAGCAGAGTACAGAGGTCAATAGGATGCAGAACACAGAGGTCAGTACTATGTAGGCAGTAGGCAGTAGACAGAGGTCAGTAGTATGTCGAGCAGTTTACAGAGATCAGTATTATGTAGATCAGTGTACAAAGGTCAGTAGGCTGTAGAGCAGTGTACATAGGTCAGTAGAATGTAGGGCAATGCGCATAGGTCAGTAGTATATTGAACAGTGTATAGAAGTCAGTAGTATGTGGAGCAGTGTTTAGGGGTCAGTAGTATGTAGGGCAGTGTACAGAGGTCAGTAGTATGTGGTGCAGTGTACAGAAGTCAGTATTATGTAGGGCAGTAGACAGAGGTCAGTAGTATGTAGAGCAGTGAACAGAGGTCAGTAGCATGTTGAACAATATACAGAGGTCAGTAGTATGTAGGTCAGTGTATAGAGGTCAGTGGTATATAGGGCAATGTGCAGGGGTCAGTATTATCTAGAGCAGTGTATAGGGGTCAGTATTATGTAGAGCAGTGTATAGGGGTCAGTATTATGTAGGGCAGTGTACAGGGCTCAGTATTATGTAGAGCAGTGTATAGAGGTCAGTAGGATATGGATCAGTGTTCAGGGGTCAGTATTATGTAGGGCAGTGCACAGAGGTCAGTAGAATGTACAGCAGTGTACAGAGGTCAGTAGTATGTAGAGCAGTGTGCAGAGGTCAGTAGCATGTTGAATAATGTACAGAGGTCAGCAGTATGTGGAGCGGTGTGCACTGGTTAGTAGTATGTAGAGCAGTGTACAGAGGTCAGTAGCAGACCAATATTCTGCATTGTAAGAAAACTCACATGTTATTTCTGCTCTTGTCTATTTTTCAATATTGAACAAGTAGTAGAAACGCCTTACCAAGTAGTTGCACATTAGTTTGTTGATTACTTGAGATCTAAGTGAAAATGGTTAAAATCTACAGTTGTGCACATGTTTTTGCCCACAGAACAGCCACGTACTGAATCAGAATGGGAGAACAGCTTTACTTTGAAAATGTTTCTTTTTCAGTTTGTCAATCTGAACAGTTCGACCTTTTACATAGCATTCTTCCTTGGAAGGTAAGGCCATTCCTTTCCAAGTTTTCCTTTAAAATATAGAAGTCTGGAGACCTTTGAGCATGGTAGTGGTGTTGGGTTCTGGCATCTTACACATTTTATCAAAAAGTCCTTGCTTTAAATATGGAAAGTTCTGCCTTGCATTTGTCACAGATTATATGGATCTGAAATGTTAGCATAAAACACATTGATCTGATTGAACACCATATAAGAATGTCTTGCACACAACAATTATACGTTTTTCTTCAATATATAGATTTCCGTTGTAAAGTAAAGCAAGCCGTGTTGGAGGTTCATTATATGAAATGATTCTGTAAGAGTGTACAGAATTAACACACTATTGCTAATAGGAGTGACAGTAATTTAGATTAAATTGCTTTATTTCTTAATTCCTTATTGCATTTATGTGTTTGTTCATAGAGGCATGTCAGACTTTTACAGGCATCTGAATACATTTGAATACAGTATAAATAATACATGTCTACTCTGGCTATAGCTAGTATAATAGCCTAGCTATTAACAACAGTATAGGTATAGTTTCTGTTAGTGACTTTGGCTAATTTTAAACTGTTTACTCTGTCCCTCATCTATGTATATAATAAAAATGACCTAGAACTTCATCCTACAACCAGAAACTTGTTTCTAACTTACAATAAAGTCTAAACTCTATGTCTGCCTATGTTTATAGGATCTCCAACTTTGCTCAGTAGAATGTTTTAAAAAAAGTGCTGGATGCATTCAAAAATCTATAAAATATAATATTAATATTTAAAGGCAATAACTACAGGGGTAGTTGATCCAGGGAATATCCGATTGCCTCCTGGGAATCAGGAAGGATTTTTTTCATCAACTGGAGAAAATTGGACCATGCTTTATTAGGGTTTTTGGCCATCCTCTAAAACATCTGTGGGTATAGAATTGTGTATATGTAAGTTTTCCGTTTGTCTTTTTTTTCTATTGGTTAAACTAGAAGGACGTGTGTCTTTTTTCAACCTGACTAACTATGTAGCTATGTAAGTCAGAGCACACATCATCAGCAATAAATCAGCTGAGAGTAGGTTGTTTTACGCCTCACTGTGGTAACACTATTAAGAAATCCTAACTTGTTTAAGGTAGCTGAAAACCACTCATGAGAAAATTACGAAATATAAATCAGTTCAAAACAAATAATAAACTGTCTTTCTTGTTAGTTGTAAAGTGATTTATCTGCTGCCCTTTTCTCTGTCTACTCACCTGCTAAATCTTTGTATGAAGACATCTGCCTGTTGTTCACTTCCCCAACTAAAGTTTACTATTATATAAGGGACAATAGAAGAGGTCAAGCACTTAGGCTCCATGCACACTGGGCTTTCTACAGGTTGCATGTTTTGCATTACAGAGGAGGTCTAGGGCTAAAATTATTGCTCTCGCTCTACCGATCGTGGCGATACCTCACATGTGGGGTTTGAACACCATTTTCATATGCGGGCTCTACTCACGTATGTGTTCGCTTCTGCATGCGAGCTCGGCGGGACGGGCGCGTTTACATTTTTTTTATTATTTTTTTTTTATTATTTTTTTTTTTTTAAAACTGTTTTAAAAAAAAAATGGTGTCACTTTTATTCCTATTACAAGGAATGTAAACATCCCTTGTAATAGAAAAAAAGCATGACAGGACCTCTTAAATATGAGATTTGGGGTCAAAAAGACCTCAGATCACATATTTACACTAAAATTCAATAAAAATAAATAAAAATGTCATTTAAAAAAAAGAAAAAAAAATGGCCCTTTAAGACCTAGGGGCAGAAGTGACGTTCTGACGTCGCTTCCGCACTGCAGTGTCATGTAGATGGGTGGGGGCCATCTTCCCCTCACTCATCTCTATGCACAGCCACGGGAAGGATCCGATTGCCTCCGGGCACCGGATCGCGTGGGAGGGGGGCGCCGATAAAAGTGATCTTGCGGCAAATTCGTCGCAGAGACCACTTTTATCCTGTACCGGACCGCTGGCTGAACATGGGGATACCGGGGGTTATGGCAGCTAGCTGCTGCCATGACAACGATATCCGTCTTCAAAGCGAGGACATACATCGTCTTGCGGCGGTCCGGAAGTGGTTAAGGTCAAAGATACAACTATGTTGGTGTCCCTTGTTAATTTTACATTGTGTTTTATAAACTGTAACTGCCTACTCCCAAACTGTCATTTGAAGTAAAACACATAGCCAAGTATTATTCTTCACAATTTTTTTTATTGTGCATTAAAAATAATAATTAATTAGACATGCTATCTGCCAATAGAACTTAACCAAAAAGTGCATTCTATGCATCCAAAAATATAGAATATATACCAAATCAAATCATTATTATTCAACCCAGAAAATAAGGTCAAAGCAATAACTCCAAGGCCAATAATAAATAACATGTTATCTCCTCCGATTCCGCAACATGTCTGGTTGACGAACGGCCGTTCAGAAATGAACTGAAAAGCATGAAAAAAAAAGCGTGAATGAACACTCACCAAACTTCTACTAACAGGAAATTAGCAGAAGGAGCCCAAAGGGTGGGGCTAAAGAGCTGAAAAACCACGGAGTACGTCACTACATTCATAATTGTTGGCCAACATTTGTGTGACCGTGTGTGTTGAAGAGACAAGTTTGAGCCAACACCCTTCGGACAAAAGTCCACGGTTTTGTTGGCCAACAATCCGATCGTGTACAGGGCTTTAGAGTTTATTTCAGAGTTGTAAGATAGCTTTGTGCAAATAAATAGAGATTTTCGAGCTTGCAAGAAAACAATGTAAGCACTAGCAGACCCAGAGTGATTGTCACTGGGGCAGGTTCATTGAGCAGGTAACCCATTTAAGCCATTAACCCATTTGAGCACAAGCACAGTGGCCTCCGCTACATGTTTTAACAAAGCAAACACTGTTCACAGTATCTGCTGTTGCAATTCTGTCACTCAAAAAAAATGCCTGTATCACTTGCTATGTCCAGACATGAATGCAACAGAATTTTTTACAGAATTTTTCTCAGAGGCAAAGTTCTTAATTTCTATTTAGAGCATTTGAAGATTCAGCTTTATGCTTTTTAAATATTGTTTTAATGAAGTGAAAAGACAAACAGTGCAGGAAATATTAACAAACAGCCAGCCCTCCTTTGAAAGGAAGGAGGATCGATACAGGTACATTTCCAGGTACATGTTAGTGCATATGTGCTTGCTTTTGTTTAGTTGTTATTCTTTTATTGATTACTTTGGTTCTGCCTCATCAGTTTCTGCAAGTTATTTGGAAGGTACAACCATCTGAGGCTTAAAGGTGATGTCATGATTCTTGCTGCCATCTTCTTGACTCTCAGTAGCTCCTGCTGGGAAATCTTCCCAGGGGAGTTCTTAGTTCTCCCCCTCCCCAAAGCCATTACAAAGTGATGTAGCACTGAAAACTGAAAAATGATCTGGAAAGGAAAGGGGTGCAAAATGCTGGTATTAAGGTGGTTAAAGTGAGACTAAACTCACATTTTTGTGAGTTGTTCTAAAATATCAAGTATACCGTGTCTGTTTTTTTGTTTTTGTTTTTTTAAGCCTCTTACCATTATTTTCAGGCTTCTTCTTTTGTCCTGTACATGCATTGAAGCTGGAAGATGATGGCAAATATTAATTTGCTATTGTCACAGGTGGGTGGGTTCGGGGTGCAATGCTCTGTGCCCCGAGCCCAACCTTTTTCAAGCCAATTAGAGCCTGAGGCTTTAAGCATGCGGCTTGAAAAAAAAAACTCATACAAAAGTATGAGTCTTGCGCCCTGCAGGGGGGCGGCGCCCGAATGCCCCTAATGGACCGGACGCTCCTGGTAAGACCCCTTTCACATGGAGCGGACTCTGTCAGTTAGATCCACCTGCTCAGCTGAGCAGGCGGATGGATGCCATCCAATCTGATTTGCTAGATGGATGGGGAAGGGAATCCAGTTTTTAGTGGATTGGATCGGATGCAGGCAGGTGTAAACAGACAGTCGGACACATGCCCATTTACATGCTCATTTACATCAGTCTCTCCATAGAGAACAATGGGTGTTCCGATTGGGCCCGCCTGAAAAACGGACAGGCAGACCCGATCGATGTGCCTGTGTGAAAGGGGCCTAAGGCCTTGTTCACACAGGGCATACACAGCATACCTTTACAGGGATGCACAGGTGTTTCGTGCATCTCTGTGCAGGCCGTCCCATTGATGTCATTTGGGATATAGCAACTGCACGAACAGAGCCGTTTCTCCCAATTTTACATCCATGTAGGTCCGCATGCATGTCCCTGGGCTCACACTGTCTGCATTCGGGGTCATGTACCCACACCCACACGGATGTCAGATTGGGAACAGCAGCTATGCCTGTGCAGCCATTGCATCCCAATTGACATAAAGAAGACTGCCTGTACAGGGATGCACAGAACACCTGTGCATTCATCTGCGGATATACATGGCCCTCCATGATTTTAGTGTATTTTTAGTGAAAATAGCGATATGATGAACATTTGCGTAATTATTGCAGGGCCCAAAAAATCTGTAGCACTTTTTTTTATTCTACAGGTCATGTGCTTTTAGATAATTTCTAGTTTGAGGGGTATTTTCAAATTCTGAAAGCTGTAAGTGAATAATTACAACCTACAGGTTTTTAGAGAAATGTTTGGGTACATTCGATTTTCACCATTTTTCAAAAATGTGCAGTTTAAAATGTACAAATATTTATTATTTATTAACTCCATACAGATTAGGCTTTTATATTTAGTAGGGATTTAGCAGGAATTTTGTAAAATTAGCTGTGTTTTTATCTGCTAATAAGGGTTGTATTGTACTTTTTGTGAATATACTGGTTCGATAAACATTTAAGCAAATACTGTGGTGTCTAGAAAATCAGTAGAACCTTAGTTTTATTCTAGAGGTCATATTCTTTCAGAAAATATATGGTTTTGGGGGTCTTTCACAAATTCTGAAAGCTGTAAGGGAAAAATGAAAACCTTCAGATTTTTTGTGAAATTTGGATATTTACACTTTTGCGTCTGTTCAATTTTCACCATTTCGCAAAAAGGCGTAATTTAAAAGTTACAAATATTGTTATTTATTAACTCAATACAGGTCAAGCGTTTATATTTAGAAGAAATTTTGTAAAATTTGCTGTGTTTTTATCTGCTAATAATGGTTAATGTATTTTTTTGCGAATATATTGGTTTGATAAACATTTATGCAAATACCGCGGGGTCTAGAAAATCAGTAACACTTTCTTTTTATTCTACTGATCATGCTTTCAGAAAATATATGGTTTGGGGGTCTTTTACAAATTCTGAGAGCTATAAGTGAAAAATAAAAAAGCAAAATAAAAATAGCAAAAATGGTCTGGCCGCCTGAGTGTACAAAATGGAGCACAGGGCCTGGCAGCGAAAGGGTTAATACCAATTATCCTAAATTCCTCTATATTTAAATCTGCGGTTTCACAATCTAACAACCAGCAAACATGAAATGGTGATTTATTAGATGCCAAATATGATATAGCTCTTAGGTATATTTTTGTTAGGAAGTCTAATGTGTCTTATTAGGTGTCTGAACCTTGTAAATCACTGTAAATTATTCTATTTATACATTAAAGTAGCCATATGTTATACAGGTAACTCCATTATAGTAGGAGTTAGGGATTATGAATTAGAGTTGGCTTTGGAAGTTTAGCTCTATGTAAAAAAACTGACTCACAGATGTGTATTGCCTTAACTGCTCTACAGACTGTTTATGACACTTTATGACAGGGCCTTATCAGCGGGACTGTGGTTTGTCAAATGTCACGTACTCTGAATACCTAACGTAGCGATGAGATTTAAATCTTGACCTTCCAATTTAGGAGAAAATGAGGGTGGCACAATGTGAAGTTATATATATCTTTCAGTCTTGGTAAAACCAGCTGATGTACAGGTAGTGGGCACATATGCATATGCATAAACTGCAAATATTAACAATATTATTGCTATTATTATTGTTATTTTTATTATTGTTAATATTATTATTATTATTAATAATGATGATAAAAAAATAATAAATAATAATAATAATAATTAAGGATATATTAGGTAGCAACCATTGAGCTTCCTGTAAAATGGATAATTACATAGAACAGTAAAATGCATATCATAGCTAGCTAAAACTAGTGGAAGTAACCTCAAAAAGTGAAGATTTGATATGTTATGAGGGAACATTTAGAAATGTTAACTGTGCCTAAGCAGTATCCTAAAAGAAATATTACATTGTGTCTGTAATTCTTCCTCAAATATAGCAATGCAATTCCTAGCATATGAGGGTGCCTAGGTGCTCTCCCGTAGCCCTATAGCTGTATATCTGCAGTGAGAGAGTTAAGGCACTGCTGTCTCCTACTGCTGGTCTCAGGAGAATTGAAGTGAGATTTGGCAATGTTGCTACTGTGCTGCTCACTGTTGTTCTTGCTAAAGGTTCTGACACAAGGAAGAAAATGCCTTCCCCACACAGAGACACAGTGCAGAACAAGACATAGTAGGTCAGTAATGGGCAAAAGATCAGCCACAGAGAGGCCATAAGCAGTACTAGTGACAAGTCCTTTGGCTTTGGCTTCTGCTGGCCTTTTTTGGACACATCTTCCAGAGTTCAGTTTCTCTTTAAAGTGGTGTTTCCCCCTAAAAAAAAAAAAAAAAAAAGGCTTAAAATTCCTAAAAAAAAATTATTGGAAAAACATTTTTTTTTTACATACCTCTAAATGCCTGTTGCTAGGGGGTCCCTCATAGTCTGCCTCCTGTGTAGCCTCGGCTGGTGACATCACTTCCCCTCAGCGCAGGAAGGGCTCCCCAGTCATCTGGGACCTGTCACGTGTCCCAGGGACTGCTGGCCAATCACGCCGCCGAGTGGATCGGGGGGAGAGCGGAGCTTCGACCCCCCGCATCGCTGGACCCTGGAATAGGTAAGTGTCCGATTATTAAAAGTCAGCAGCTGCAGTATTTGTAGCTGCTGACTTTTATTTTTATTTTTTTTTGAGATACTGATACTGAATGTTATCTATTTACATATCAATGAATATATGTAGGTGGATTTTTTCATGTAGTTTACATTTACTGGTCCCTACAGGTTTTGTAATACACTAAAATGTATTCATTGTCATTAAAAAATAAACCAAGATACAGCCTTTTTGGGAAGATGATAACAGAACCACTAATATAAAAGTCTCATGCCACGTACACACGACCGGACTTTCCGGCAAACTAAGTCTGACGGACTTTCGGCAGAATTCCAACGGACTTTCAAAACGAACGGACTTTCGTAAGTCCGTTCGTTTTGAACGTGATTACGTAAACGGGACTAAACAAGGAAGTTCAATAGCCAGTAGCCAATAGCTTCCCTCGCGTCGCATTTGGTCCGTCGGACCAGCAAGCAGACAAACGGATTTCCTGATTTAAGTCCATCGGAATTGAGTCCGTCGGATAGATTTAAGGGCCAGTTCACACCACATGCAGTCCAGTGTGTTTTTTTTCTGCATCAAAAATGCATGGAAAGTAGGTTATATGGTTTTCAATGGCATAGTTCACACCAGTGCAGTCAGTTCCAGTGTGTTCCAGGTCCAGAAAAAAAAAGTAGAACATGCTGCATTTTTTCTGCACTGGACTGTACTGGAACTCTGTAAAACACACTGCAAGACACTTGTCCTTATTTATGGTTAAGAAAAAAGAGGGGGGAAAAAAAGCACTGGACTGCTTAAAAAACGCATCAAAAATGCACTGGAACACATCAAAAATGTGTATGCAGAAAAGCACCTGGACTGCATCCGGACTGCGTTTCTATGGTGTGAACTGGCCCTTAAACATGTTCTATTTCTAGGTCCGTTGGATTTTTTTTCCCGAAAAAGGAACGGATTAGCCCACATACGACCTAGTCTGCCGGAAAGTCCAGTCGTGTGTACGCGGCATTAGGCTTCTTAGAATCAGGAGTCTGTGCAGCTACCCGGATATCTTGTATCAAATTTCACCCCTGCAGATAATGCTTACCACGATTAATCTGTTGCTTGAAAAGATAATTTGCGGTTTACACATTGATACGTTAATTTTAAATAATTCCATAGAATAAACCTGTAATTTCACTATTCAGTTATGCATGAACAATTTTTTCCTTAAAGGTTTACTGGAAGGCCGGGTGCTTATTTAAGGATTATCAACAGATGGAGGCTGGAAGAGGTAAGTGTTTTTACTAAGCTGAGTCTTTATATTTGCAGTTTAGTGGATGAAATGTGGCATAGCTCATATACTCATTTAAAAACAAAACAAGAAAGCTATGTAAATTTTATTCTTTTCCTATGTATCTGTAGTGTCACCCCAGTGGATGCCTTATTGATTTATGCATGCAGATGGGCATAATAATGGCACTGAAGCAAACCTGGAATAACTTTATGGAGCTTGGCTACCCGTAAGTAAATGTAAATAAGTTGCAGCTGTTACATATATATAAATTAAGAATAGTGAACTACAGTACATTACCATATAAGAACCAAATTATTCTTTATTCTAGTAAGATGCGCTTCAAGGTTTCTGGCTGCTTTCTATTTTTTATTGTCAGGGCTTTTTTAGCCAGAATGCGGTGGAACTCTGTCTCACCACCTCCGCCTCTGGTCCTCTGCTCCCCATTCACCACTCTCACTTCTGTGATTAGAAGTGAAAGCTTACTTCCCCAGCGGTTCACACAGATCTCTCCCTCTCCTAGACTCAGGGCAGGGTAAATAAAGATACAGGAATCCACGGTGCAGTTATGGGCGGGAGGGGGGGTGTTGCATGGTAGGTGGCACCCTCTAAATGATCCTTATCTGTTTCCTGGTGGACGCTGACGCCCCCACTGGATGATCTCCCCACAGATGAGATAGGAGGAGATCACAGTGTTCAAGAGGTACTAGAGCCAGCTGGGTGCTTCAGCAAGAAAAGTAAGACACGTGCTGAACTTTGCATTGTATACGTAGCGCAGCCCAAACTCTGCATTCTATACATAGCACAACCCTGAACTCTGCATCTTATACACAGCACTGAATTCTGCATTCTATACAAAGAGCAATCCTAGACTCTGCACTCTGTGCATAGTGCAGCCCTGGACCCTACACTGTGTGTTTGGCTGCCTTTAACACTGCATTCTTTACATAGTGTAGCCCTGAACTCTACCATCTATATATAGCACAGCCTTGAACCCTGCACTCTTTGCATGGCGCAATCCTGGACCCTGCATGCGATACAAAGCGCAGCCCTGAACCCTACAATCTATACATAGAGCAGCCCTGAACCCTGCACTCTATGCACAGCACAGCCCTAAACTCTGCACTCTATGCTTAGCACAGACTCTATACATAGCACAGCCCTGAACCCTATAGTCTATACATAGCACAGTCCTGTACCCTGCACTCTATGCATAGAGCAGCCCTAAACCCTGCACTCTTTACATAGTACAGCCCTGAACCTGGCATTGTATGCATAGCGCAGCCCTGAACTCTGCACATTATTCATACAGCAGCCCTGAACCCTGCACTCTATACATAGCGCAGCCCTGAACTCTGTACTCTATGCATAGTGCAGCCCTGAACTCTGCACTATATGCATAGTGCAGACCTGAACTCTGCACTGTATGCATAGCGCTGCCCTGAACCCTGCACTCTGTGCATAGCACAGCCTTGAACTCTGCATTCTATACATAGTGCAGTGTATGCATAGTGCAGCCCTGGAGCCTGTGTATATTACACTCCGGAACTGTACATAGCGCACTCCTGAACCCTGCACTCTGTATGTAGCGTACCCCTAAACCCTGCACTCTGTACATAGTGCACCCCTGAGCCCTGCACTCTGTACATAGCACACTCCTGAACCTTGCACTTTGTACATAGCACACCCCTGAACCCTGCACTCTGTACATAGTGCACTCCTGGTATTTATTGGCCCATTCAAAACCCACTCCACTCTGCAATTTGACCTTGCCAACCATGAGGATTTGGGGGTTGGCGTGGTTAAGTTCCTACACCTATTCTTTGATAAAAAAATCCCTGGGTACTGTATTTTGTATCGCCTTAACAAATGCATATAATGTTGATAATTGAATTTTGTTGCAAGTAATATTTTTTATTTGGTAATAATCTAGCTTGATTCAGAATTGGTGGACTCGTAGAAGATTAAGGCAGGAGCATGGTGCTCATGGGAAAGCTAGCTTTCCACAGTGGGAGAAGGATTATAACTTGCAGCCCATCAATGCTTATGGATTATTTGAAGAATACCTTGAAATGAGTAAGTTCTGTTATTTTTCTATAAAAAGAAAAAAGGCCAAATACTGCACTGTGCAAATGAATATATGAGCAACCTAGCTGCCAACACTGCTATGGACAAAACAGCTTACAATAATAAATGGAAAAAAGTGTATTTCTTTGGGAGCAATAATCAAGCAATTATCAAGTGTATACCCAATACAGATATAAGTGTTGAAAATATAACTCAATACATGAAGAAAGTGAGTTAAATGAATATAAATAAACAAATGAATGTGATCATCCAGAAACTGATTCAAAAACAGTCTTTTTAAAGTGATAAAATCCTTCACACTCTCCCAAGAGTGCGATGTGACATAAAGTTCAAATATAAAGTGATAAATCCAGCCTCTGGTATGACACTTAGAAGGACAGGAGAATGACACCATCACCGCAGTAAAAGGAGGAGGCTTACCGGACAGCAATGACCTGGTGGGGCTTACGCCTCCCAAGTCAAACGGGCCTGTTGGTTACAATGAACCCAATGACGATCACATGTTCCGTCTCAGGAGGAGAGGACTTCAAAAAATCTGTTCAATGGTAGTTGCCACCGGATATCCAGTTACCAGATGGGAATAGGGAGCTCATATATCATACGCCATGCAAATAAAAAACTGGCATAGCGTGATACAGTTTAAAATATTTATTAAAAAATGTAATAATAAAATTGAACACTCACATTTAGGTTGATCGTATATAGCATATAACAGTCAGTAGCGATGTCTGTAAAGGGGTCCACCCTGTTATTTTTCTATCCATGATGTGGTGCAACTCATTTTCAAGCCAACATGTATTTGTAAGATATGATAAAAAGACAATCTTGTATTCACACTACAGTAAAATGTTTTGGTTATCTTTTTGGTAATAATCTAAAGACTGGAGCACCTCACTTAAAACTTTACAGGATCCATGGGGCCACTCTGTGGTTTACTGACACAGAAACCAATTTATGATAGAAACACAAAATGGGAAACATTCTTAAGTGCAAAAACATATATAATAAAGGTGCCCAAAACATAAATTAGCATGTAGTGAATGCCTATTTATTTGTATTAAAAAAAAAGAGTATATCATTCTAAAATCTAAATCATAAAAGGACAATTATAAATCGCCTTTAAACATGCTCATGTTGAATCATAGTTACTGTATTAGGTTTCCTAAGTGTCTAGAACTGCTGAATGTTATGAATTTTTTTGTGCTCTGTATCAGAATTTTTTTTTATTTTTTTAAGAAATACTTTTTTCTGTGGTCTGATAGCACACTAGCAGGGTTACTTTCACACCCCAGCAAGATATACACCGCAGTCTGCAGTCAGTAATAGAAAATCCTTCTAATAACTTACTAAGACAGGGAGGCCAGTGGTAAACACTGCAGGCTGTGGACTATCAGCAAATACATTTTTTCCCAAAGATTAGATGAAGTACTGAAACTTTAATTCCAGTCTGGCACCACCTTACCAAGGTAGGTGACACCTACTTGTTTAGTAAATCAGCTCCATGGCCTTTCATTTTAAGCACTTGTAATGACCCAGATATTAAATAAACTAAAACTGAAAGTAAAATAAATAAAGGTTAGGTGCAGATATTGAACTGCTACATGATGGCTGCTGCATTGGAAAAGTTCTGTAATTTCCATTTGGAGGTAGTGGATTGGTTTATAAAAAACATCTCAGTGTTTGGCTTCCTCTCAGCCTAGAAGTGTGCACATCCTCCCCCTTCCCCATGCAAAACGCCCAATGTGATCTTTGAACCCAAAGGCTGGAGGACTGAATGAGATAGGCAGGCTACACAAGGGAGTAGAAATATCACCAATAGTGGGAGGAAATGAGAGAGAACCCAGAACCTACATCCTCTACCTCCTCTCTGCATGTCCCTGCTATCGATGAGCGAATGTGTCTGTCGAGTCAGAAAACTATTAAGTTAAAATTAGGTAAAATCATAACCATGTTGAAGTCTATGGGGGCTGAATCTTGAAAAGCAAATATGCTCATTCAGACTAGTAGGCAAGTGGTTGTGAAACAATGTGAATAGGCACTGGCATGAAAAATGTACCAATGGCAAAACAACATGTCTAAAAATACAATATAGTGGGAAGAGGGTGAGAAAAACACCAATTCTTTTGATACATACTTGGGAGATGCTGTGTGTGGTGTTACAAAACATAGAATTCTCACAGACAATGTTAGCTACACAGTATTCTGGCATCACATGTTTTTCATGTGTAATACAGGAGATTTTTCTTCATTATACACAATTGCTTGGCTTAAATACAACAGCAGCAACACACCAATCTGATTCATTTCAACTTGAAAAAAAAAGGCTTTTTTAGTTAGTTTTTGCTGTGACACCTGATTTTTTATCCAGTGGTAATAGACTTCAATTAAACAGCTGAAGAAGCAGCCACAACAGATCTTAAAGCTATTGGAAAGTGTACTCTTCAAAAAATAAAGCTAAAATATAGGGCGCTTCAACTTCATGCTAATTGGGCAGTGGCACAGCAGTTTCACAGTATGAGTATGCTCACAGTATTTGTGAGCTTCTTTTTTACAGTACCCCATGGTATTGTCTAAAATACTTACTAAAATGTCAACACAAAGTGCACAAAAACACTTCAGGACCACACCCCACATTCTGAAAGCAAGGCAGTTTTTATCTTGAAATAAAACTTAGCGTGTATCATTTTACAGAAATTAGGCAGAAATATTGCACAGTTGGTGTGCAGTATATACGCAGCTTTATTAGGCTGCAGTGGAAGATAGAAATACATGGCAGGTTTTAATTAAGAAATAAAAATTAGAGTGTATTATTTCACATACAATAGCCAAAGATATTGTACAGTCAATGCATAGTATTTAAGCAGCTTTATTAGGCCACAATTTAAGAGGGAGAAATGAGGCAGGTTTAATTATGAGATGAAAAGAGTGTATGGTTGCAGAGACAATAGCAATAAATATTGTACATTAGTATGGTAAAGGGGTGCTAAGTCCAGTTTTAGATAAGTTCTTCCTTAGAGATGTTATGGGGTTAGTCGGTGCCCATAGAAATGCCAGTATAGGAGAGGCACAGTTGAGTTGAGGCATGGGAGCCAAACACCACAGAGCTGTCAGGATGTCGTTAGCTACTGTCTTAAAGGGCCCTTTGCAGGACTGAAGTCCCAGAAGAGGTGGTACAGAACTCAGTAGGAATAGCTGTAGCCACCCTGTCTCGCCTGACCTTCTTTTGTAGTGGGGTGCATAAGGCCTTGGAGGCCAGGCCAGAGCCCTCTGATGTGAGTACTGGTGACACCTGGGAATGTGTGGGCCATCTGGGAGCTTGCCCAGATGTGCAGAGCTATGGAAAGGACATTGGGAGAGACTTGTATACTAACAAACCCTGATCCTGCTTGGTGAAGGAAGCTGAATGCCATGAACTTAGAATACATGGGGAAAGTGATCTGAATGTGGTGCCCCCAAGGAGAGGAGGTGCAAAGGGAAGGTAGCTTATGAATTATGTGTTTGCCTTCTGTGGAGAAATGACAGCTACAGACTATCTATTCTTGTATGTGGCATTCTGCACTGAAGAATTTTAACAGTATGTCAAATATGATGTCAGATATCACTGCAATCTTTGTGAAGTTACAGTAAAGTGTGGAAAATACATTTTTTGTGTGTGCATTCTTGTATTGGTAAATGATAAGGCCTACAGCCGGGGATATCGAGAGCAGGCCTATGGACAGGAGTATGACACAATATGGCAGAGGGTTCCACCAACAACAGGTGGAAGCTATCTACTTATGAAATAAGTGTAATGGCTAGTGCACTACTCAGAAAAAAGAAAAAGTCATAAAAAAATAAGTAATACAATCATGCACTCGCTGCATTTGGTGTAGGCAGGCATGTCACCGTTGGGGAAGGTGGTCATCTCTGGAGCAAGTTGGAGTATGCAGAGGTCAGCAGGCAAGTGGCTGGTGTAGCATGCAGAACTTGGCAGGCAGGCGGCTGGAGCTGTGTAGAGATCTGCAAGGAAGCTGCTGGTGTGAAAAACCTCTAGGAGGATTGCAGAGTGGAACACAAGCTACATGGCTCCTTTCTGACTTCCATTTACTTGTGGCAAGAGGCTGGTGTAATATGCAGCGCTTAGCGGGCATGCGGCTCCGGCTGTGCACTGCAGAGGGCAGCAAGTAAGCTGCTGGTAGGATGTTAGGAAGCTGACACCCATCTTCCCTCCTCCCTCACATCATAGCTCCACATACAGTAAACCCCCATGTTCTCCACTGCATCTGACCTACACTCACTATCTCTCCCAAAAGTCTCCACTTCATTTGGCACTACACTAATGCCTACCTATGCACCTGCTCAGACTACACCGATGCACACACCAGCACTCACCGCCACCATACCAATGCACACTTCTGTGTTATCCGCCAGACCACCACTGTAGTGATGTAGTGACTCTTCCGGATTCAGCCTGCTTAGCAAGTGGGCACACTTTTGCTAGTGTAACACACAAAATTTAGGGAAAAAACACAGGCACATAGTTACATAGTTACACAGTTAGTCAGGTTGAAAAAAGACCAGTACAGGCACAAAGAGATAAATATCTAATCTAACAATTGGATAATAAGACATGGGTGTGTATATTACTTTTAAATTTGTTAATACAACATGCTTGGGAGATTGAATTTCTGATTTATTTATACACTATAGTTCGCTGAATGATTATTTTAGGCCTCATGCACACTGGATATTTTTACAGCTGCTCCTAGGGGTGTCTGGCATTTTTTCCTTTAAACTCCCCTGCATGTTAGCCAATGTGTCCATGCACACATAGGCATTTAGCAGCGTTTAGTGGCAGAAAAAAAATAACCACTGCCACTGCATCCAGGAGCAGCAGAGTTTTGTAAAAAAAAAAACACTTGACCCTGCTAAACGCTGCTTAACGTGTCTAAGCGCACCTAAATGCTGGGCACGTTTAGCACTTCAGCATTTATTTATTTTAATAGCCAGAATAAATTAAAATTCTGGCAAATGAAATAAATAAACACCCAAACACCAAGCACTGCTAAACTCTGCTAAACTGGTTTGAAAAAAATTTGGCTTAGGTCAATTGTTAACGCTGTTTTTCTCTTGTTGGAAAAACAGCGTTTTACAAAAAAAATGTGTGCATGAGGCCTTACTATCCCTTCACTCCTAGTTGCTCTGTTTAACTATTAGTAATCACCACTCAGTAGCAGACCCTAAGGCTTTTCATACACGGTGCAAATTTATTTTCCACGGGTTGCAGGAAAAAGATTTCCCCATCAACACAGACAGTGCTGACAGGGGAATCAGCCGTCCCGGCTTGGAGAAGACAGTTAACAGTGGCGGTGCATCCATTAAGGGTGCACGGGCGCCTCTGTGTACTATGGATAGATTCATGCATTGCATGAATCTATCCACGGCCGCTGTAGCCTCCCCCTATTCAGGCGTCCGGCCATTGCGCTCACAGTGCACTCAGGGGTGTTAGCAAGGCAAACTATTATTTGCTTTGCTAACACAGAACCACCTCTCAGCCAATCAGGAGGCACGGATGTAATACCGGGCACCTGATTGGCTGAAGGCAGAGGCGATCCCATTGGCCGCCTAGCAAAACAGGAAGAAGACACGCACGGAGGACACAGCATCCATCGCCATGCTACCTGTCCCACAGCTCCCTGCCTGACCCACCACCATGATAAGGGTAAGGGGTAAGTCCTGGGCAGGCAGCGGTTGCTGCATATCATGGGCACAAAGGCTGCAATTGATGGAGCACATTTGGCTGCATTTGCAGGGCACAGTGGCTGCATATTATGAGCACAGAGGCTGCAATTAATTGGACACAGTTGGCTGCATTTGATGAGTACCGAGGCTGCATATGATGGGCACAGAGGCTGCAATTAATGGGACACAGTTGGCTGCATTTGATGAGCACAGAGGCTGCATATGATGGGCACAGAGGCTGCAATTGATGGGACACAGCTGGCTGCATTTTATGAGCACAGAGGCTGAATATGATGGGCACAGTTGACTGCATTTGCTGAGCACAGAGTCTGCATATGATGGGCACAGTTAGCTGCATTTGCTGGGCACAGAGTCTGCATATGATGGGCACAGTTGGCTGCATTTGCTGGACAAAGAGTCTGCATATGATGGGCACAGTTGGCTGCATTTGTTGGGCACAGTTTCTGCATATGATTGGCATAGTTGGCTGCATATGATGGGCACAGTTGGCTGCATATTATGAGCACAGTTGGCTGCATATGATGAGCACAGGTGGCTACATTTGCTGGGCACAGAGTCTGCATATGATGGGCACAGTGGCTGCATATTATGGGCACAGTTGGCTGCATATGATGGGCACAGTTGGCTGCATATGATGGGCACAGTTGGCTGCATATGATGGGCACAGTTGGCTGCATATTATGGGCACGGGTGGCTGCATTTGCTGGGCACAGAGTCTGCATATGATGGGCAAAATATCATTCAAAAAAAGTAAGAAAAATACCTCCACCACATAATTATAAAATATGATAAAGTTATCAAGACACAGATGGCCACAACAAACAAACATGCATTCATTCAACCCTCATTCAAATCATATACTAGCCCCCCCCCCCTTTTTCTAATATGCTAATTTGATTCAGAGGAACACACCTATTCACTAACTTGTACGTATTTAGGTGAATGTTTTTTTTGTTTGTAGGCTGTGGGAGTGCTACTGTTTATTATTGATACATTTAAACTCTTCCCCGCCCAGACAGCCTTACTAGGGTGGGACTCTCAAACAAAATTGACGTCCTTTTTTCCCGCAAATAGAGCTTTCTTTTAGTGGTATTTGATTACCTCTGCGGTCTTTATTTTTTGCGCTATAAACAAAAAAATAGCGAAACTTTTTAAAAAAACGCAATATTTTTTACTTTTTGCTATAATAAATATACCCCAAAAATGTATAAAAAAACATATTTTTTCCTCAGTTTAGGCCGATACGTATTCTTCTACACATTTTTGGTAAAAAAAATCACAATAAGCATTTATTGATTGGTTTGCGCAAAAGTTTTAGCGTCTACAATATAGGGGATAGTTTTATGGCATTTTTATTAATAATTTTTTTTTGCCGGTGATCGTCGATTTTTATCGTGACTACGACATTATGGCGGACACATTGGACACTTTTGGCGCTATTTTGAGACCATTCACATTTATACAGCGATCAGTGCTATAAAAATGCTATAAAATTCATTGTTTACTGTGTAAATGTGACTGGCAGTGAAGGGGTTAACTAGGAGGGGTTAAGTGTTACATAGTTACATAGTTAGTTAGGTTGGAGTCCATCCAGTTCAACCACAAATAAAAAAGAATAAAAAAATATATCATACAATCCCATATACCCCATTCTATACCCACAGTTGATCCAGAGGAAGGCAAAAAAAAAAACAGCAGCGCATGCTCCAATTTGCTAATGCAGGGGAAAAAATTCCTTCCATAGATAGCTGTAAAAATCTTGCAGGTGATCTAATTCTTACCCACTCTATTCAAAACTGAAAAAAATGGTCTGAATATGCAGTTTAAGAATTACTAATAGTTTGTGGTCAACACTAGTGATTAGCAAATGCTCTGTATATGTGTAGGATGAATTGATGATGATTACATTTACTGCAAGGGATGAAATGTCACCCACAATGCACACTATGACTGTGTCTTCGGTAAATGAAGGAGTCATCAGTCATAAGGAGTATAGGGAAGCATGCTAATGGAACCACAAATGGCACAGTTATTGCATACACACGGTCGGATTTTTCGACAACATTGTCCGATCGGACAGAATCCATGCGAAAATCCTACCGTGTTCATGGGGCTTTAGAATCATTAACCACTACTCTCTGAATTCTGTCTTTTAGCCAGTTTTCTATCCATTTACAAACCGATATTTCCAAACCTGTAGACCTTACCTTATACATGAGCCGTGTGTGGGGAACTGTATCGAACGCTTTTGCAAAATCCAAGTATACAACGTCCACAGCCACCCCTCTGTCCAAGGTTTTACTTACCACCTCATAAAAAGAAATCAGTTTTGCCTGACAACTTCTGTCTTTCATGAATCCACGCTGTCTGTTGCTTAAAATATTTTTTTCCTGCAAGAACTTGTCTATGTGGTCTTTTATTATTCTCTCCAGTATCTTCCCAACTATAGAAGTTAAAGCGGTTCTGCACTCGTTTTTTTTTGGGCTATATGCCAAGGGCATATAGCTCAATTGGGGGACTTACCTGTTCCATCTTCCATCTCGATCCCCGCCGGTTTTCCTCCGATAAAATTCTTCATCTTCTTCTTGTCTGCTGGGGTCCATCTTGCCTGTGGGCATGTGAAACCCCACAGGCACTTTAGATGGCCCAGCATGCACCGCCGTTACTCGCGCGTGCGCAGTAACGGCACATCTGCCGACATCTCACGAGATTTCGGAAGATGTGGCCGAAATCTCGCGAGATTTCGGAAGATGTGGCCGAAATCTCGCGAGATTTCGGAAGATGCCCGCACTGACTCCTGGGATCAATGACACCAGATCCCAGGAGACAGTGCGGAGTGACGAGGATCCCCGCACAGACCCCGCCCACCCCCGAAGAGACAGAAGACAGGAAGTCATCAATTACAAGGTAAGTAAAAAAAAAAAAAACACATTTCATTTAGTACTCTTTGCCTGATTTGGAAGGCAAAGAGATTTACTAAATGAAATGTGTGCAGAACCGCTTTAAACTAACAGGTCTATAGTTACTTGGTAAAGACTTTGTTCCCCTTTTTAAATATAGGCACCACATTGGCCCTGCGCCAATCCAGTGGTACTATTCCTGTCATTAATGAGTCCCTAAAAATTAGATACAATGTGTCCTAGGGATGTGTTCTAACTGTAGGGGGGATGGGCTACGTGTGTCACGACACTGATCACCGCTCCCGATCACAAGGGGCTGTGATCAGTGTCCTGTCATTAGGAAGAATGTGGAAATGCTTGTTTACATCAGCATTTCCCCGTTCTTCCTCTCCGTGAGACGATCGCGGGTATCCCTGCCACTGAACTGCTGTAAAGCTACTAATTGCTTTCTGGACTCTTTTTCTGCCACTTGAAAAATAAGAGCAAAATAAAGTGGTTTTCAGGAGATGGCTAAATCCCCTAAGTAATGCTGTATTTATTATCCCTTTATCATCCTGCCAAATAATTCATACAGGTAATGCAATTTTTTTTCTATTACTGCTTTTATTGCTAGGAAGTGTTTTTTAACAGTTTTTTTTAACGATTTTTTAGGGAAAAAACATGACACCCCCGTTCTTGAGCCCCGCAGCAGTTTCACCCACTCTAGAAGATCCTGTTTCACCCTAATTCCTGAGTAGTATAAATTTCAGACTATACCTGCAGCACCACCTACAGATAAAATGTGGCATTTATTATACACATGGTTATATCTTTGTTTTGGAATCACTGTCTGATATACCATAAGCCTATTGGTGAAACCATAGGAATGGCGGCTGAAATTTCCAAGACCTAGCTGTAACAATGTATTTTTTAACTAATTCCTTTATATGCAGATCAAAGGAGTTTCCCTTGACCTGTGCATAATGTCAGTTGAAGCAAATAAAAACCATAACTGTTTAACCGCATATTAACCCTGAATTACCCTTTATCGTTCTTGATTAGCTTCTTCCTCCCCTTCTGCTCTTAGATATTATTTTACATTTTTTATCATTAATATTTAAATTTGCTTTCAATCTCACTATTTTTTTTTTCACTTGATTTTGTAGCAATGTATTAAAATATGCACAAATAAAGACTTAATTTTTATTAGTAATTAACTTTCCCATGCTCTGTACCAGAAACATAATTTTATTATAAATGGCTAAAATATTATTTGGTTTTCTATGCCATCCATAGACAAGATACATTTTTCTTATTTGACCAGTATTAATTTTAAAGCAACAAGTGCTTTTGTAGATTAAAAAGTGTTTAATTCTTTAAAACTTTAGCAAAATAAGGAATTCAACTTTTAATCTAAACAGTATTTCAAAAAGGAAGTATTTTTTCAAATGTATTACTTCATTATCTTAAGTGGTTGTAAAAAAATAATAAAAAAAAATAACAAACATGTCTATACTTACCTGCACTGTGCGGCCCCAAACTTCCTCTTCTTGGGTCCCCCGCTGGCGCTCCTGGCTCCTCATCTCTGGCTAGTGCCCCCAGTAGGAAACTGCTTCCCATGGGGGCACTCATGCAGGTTTTCTCCCAAGCCCCACTGCTGCTTCCATTGACACAGACAACGGGACTCGGCACCAAACCTCCTCTTCTTGGGTCCCCTGCTGACGCTCCCGGCTCCTCATCTCTGGCTAGTGCCCCCAGTAGGAAACTGCTTCCCATGGGAGCACTCATGCAGGCTTGCTCCCAAGCCCCACTGCTGCATCCATTGACACAGACAACGGGACTCAGCCCCAAACCTCCTCTTCTTGGGTCCCCTGCTGGGGCTCCCGGATCCTCATCTCTGGCTAGTGCCCCCAGTAGGAAACTGCTTCCCATGGGGCACTCATGCGGGCTTGCTCCCAAGCCCCACTGCTGCATCCATTGACACAGACAATGGGACTTGGCCCCGCTCTTTAGTCACTGGCTTTGATTACAAGCAGTGGGAGCCAATGGCTCCCTCTGCCTCAATAAAACCCAGAGATTTTTGTACAGATGAGAAACAAACAACCACCGCTCCAAGACTCTCCTTCCCAAGCGAATGCTCCTGCTCCTGTGTGGGAGCCCCAGGTGCTGGCTAATAGCTCAATGATTGGAAATCAAAAAAGGAAGAACTCCGGACAGCCGCACACCGAGAAAATAAAATCCAAAAAGTTTATTTAAAAGCAAAAAACACTGCAATCCATACACGGCAAAAAAGGGGGGTACAGAGCTGACGCGTTTCGCACCACAACTAGTGCTTACTCATAGCTATGATAGATAAAACCTTTGAAAACCTTTGAAACCCGGACGTGAGGGGAGAGGAGAGCTGCAGACATGCAGAGTGCTGGATCGAATGAGAGCTTAGGTAAGTATAAGGGAGGGGGTTGAGGGGCCAATACCGATGCCTAATCATTTTTTACCTTAATGCAAGGAATGCATTAAGGTAAAAAATGTTTAGGGCTTAGAACCACTTTAAGTTATGACAAAGTTATTGATGAATCAGTAAGCCCATAGCTAATATGTAAAAATTACTCTTCATAAGAGCTATGCAGATGCAACAGCCAAAGTGGTTAAATCTGCCTGCTGCTCCTGCTCCTGGTATCTCCAGACCAGTCGGCACATTCAAATGCAAATTTCTTTTACTGTGTAACAATGATTAAAAAATAATTTTCAGCAGCACAACAGGAATCATTTTGGGTGTTGCCTATTTATAGTGGGGCTTAAGGGGGCCACATTTTCCCCTGTAAACAGTAGTAAACTCATGTCTTAAAAAAAAAAAATCTGCAGGTTTAAGTTATAATGTACTAGTATGCACTGCAAACTAGCACATTATGACAGACTTACCTGCAACAGAGTCCTTCAGTACAGCACCGTCATGGCTCCTCCGGCCCTTCCATTTTCGCCTGGTCTTCTTTCCGGGTTTCGTATCTTCGGCCGCTTGAATGACCGGGCTGCAGTGACGTCACTCTTGTGTATGCACACAGGAGAGACTTTGCCGTGGCACACAGAGAGGGCCATAAATGTAATCTGAGCTGCGTACAGTATGTGTGACTCAGATCACATTACCCACTGACAGGCAGGGGGGACATTTATAACAGAAGAGACCTGTAGGGTCTCTTCTGTTATAAAAACCCTGCCTGTCAGCAGCTTTTATACATCATGACTACTGACACTTTAAGGGCCAGCTTTTTCCATGTAAAATGGTATCCCCTGCAATGTCCTTGGATTTAGCGCGCTGTACCTACATTGCTAGTAAGTTTAATGTGTTCAACAGTATGGCTGAACACTGGCCCCTTTCACATGGGCAGTCCATTCAGGTCCACCTGTCAGTTTTCTAGGCGGACCTGAACGGACACTCCATAGACCTCTATGGAGAGTCGGATGTCAGCGGTGACATGTCCGCTGACATCCGACCCGCTCTGACCCGCTCCGATCCGAAAAAGTGTGACGGAGGAAAAAGCTATTTTTCCATCTGTCTGCGGATCGGATGACGACGGACTCTACGGTCCGTCGTCACCCGATCTCCCATAGGGGATAGCGGCGATCTGACAGGTACGTCCCTGCGCAGTGTGCAGAGACGGACCTGTCATCTTCCTGCTCAGCGGAAATCGCTCCGGCGATCCCCGCTGAGCAAGCGGATATCCACGGGGCGGATCAGCACTAATCCGCCCTGTGTGAAAGAGGCCTTACAATGTGATTGCAATAAAACCTGCCACTTAGCACTCACATTAAAAGATATTAGCAAGTGCATTTTGTTAAATGGCCTTTCTAAAGAATAATCTCAGTTAAAAGTTGAAATGTATATATCTGACCCTGAAGGGACATTTTTTCACAACAAAACTAGAGATTCTATTCTGTGTAATGTGAGATCCACAAGTTAGAAATGATGAGGAGCACAGCAACCCTGTTTATCCTTGAAAACAACTTTAAGTGGTCACTAAACAAATTAAACAGAAGTTAAGCTATATCTACTTACTGACTGTTTTAACATATCACATATAGCCATTGTGGTTGGACAATGCATGCAGATTTTGGCCCGAAAAATCTTAATTTGTTAACATACATCCTGCCTTGTGTTAATGGATCAGAGGGGAGATGGTGTAATGGGGATGTTTGTCAAGTCAGAATGAAAAAACATTCCGAAGGGAGCCCTGGTTAACACTAGAGCGCAGTGCCGGAAACCAGCGATTTGTTTGCGTATCCCAAAGTGCGTTCAAAACGCTCTGCCCTTGCAATCTGCAGCGGGTGTCAATGCAATGTTAGTAGTGCGTTTTCCTGTACTGGATCACATGGTACAAAATGACCATGCAACGCGGTTGCAATGTGTTTCTAAAATTGATGCGTGCACTACTTTGGTGCAATGCAATGTGATTTGAGCATGTTCAGAATGAATGGGCTCAAATCACACTGCACTGAATCACATGTGAATTGCACAGGAATGCGGTGTGATTCCTACGAGATTTAGAAGTGATACATTTCTGTTTCAATGGGATTTGTAGAGAAGAAATCTCCTGTGTGTAAAGCATCATCTCACATAACCACAGCTGAACCTTAAATATCTTTAACATTAATAATGGCATGTAATCTGCAACCTTTATTGTTACATATATAGTATTTATACAGTTTGACGTAGCATTTTTTGGTTTGTTTTCAATGTATTAAATTGTATTGTAGCTGTACTGTCTGCTGTCATATTGTAAAGTGCTGCGCAAACTGTTGGTGCTATATAAATCCTGTATAATAATACTAATAATGTCCCATTGAGATGTAACAGGAAGTAAGCAGAGATTTCTGCAAAGTGAGGGGAATTACAGAAACAGGTATCCCCAATGGCAAATTTACCCTCAACTCTTGTTCTGGTACAGCTCTAAAATTTTGAATTTCCATCGCTTTCTGTTTCAGTGACAATGATCACCAGGACAAAAGAAAGGGTGAACACAGGCAGCAGCAAAAATTTGACAGGGGTTCTGAATTTTCCCTACTAATCCAAAACTAAAAAAAAAAATAAAAAAATGTTTTGGCTTTACATCCACTTTACTTTTCCCCGTGATCAGAATAACCTAGCAATCCTTTGGCTTTAGGATGCTATATTATGCAGTGACTTGCAGTGATACTAATATTTACCTTTTTCCCTTACAGTTCTTCAATTTGGCTTTACAACTATATTTGTTGCTGCTTTTCCGCTTGCACCACTCCTTGCCTTACTTAACAATATTATTGAAATCCGCCTTGATGCTTACAAATTTATCACTCAGTGGAGAAGACCCTTAGCATCACGAGCCAAGGACATAGGTGAGGGCATCTGGCCTAATTTGTTTTGAGTGAGTCTAAGAATGTACAATATGGTTTAATACAGACTGTAGTATGCCTGCCTTGGCGCGTCTGTCTGCATTCCATAGTATCGATCCCCTCCAAAAGCCCCCTTAAGAAGTCAGCAATTTAGTGGAATGTGCTAAATTTACTATGCTAGATAAATGTATACATGTAAATAGCCTTTTGATATGCCTGTAAATTATACTTTTATGTTGCCATAAAAGTATACTGTAACTTTTCCTAATTTAAGCCTATTTAATATTAAGGCAGAAAGAATGGTGATGTTCCAAAACTCTCGGCAACCAGAGATCAGGTTTCATTAATTAATTCACTTTAGCGCCTGAGTCCTCACGGGTTTCTGCACAATGTTTCTCTTTGCAAAATTAATCACCCAATAATTACATTTTCTGGAAAATAGTTTCTTCATTTTGTGTTAAATTGGGTTTTTGGTGTTTTGTTAAAAGAAATAACAAAGCTTCCTTTGATTTGAATTGTTCTAGACATGTGCTTGACGATAAAATTAGTTTTGTTTCAAGTCGTTAATCTAGTCATTTTGTTTCATTAAATTCGGTTGATTCATTCAATTCGTATTTGAGATTAGTTTTCAGAATTCCTGTTCAGAATTTTTTGAATTTTCTCTGAATTTACCAATATTTTTCGATTTGAAACGTTCGAATAGATACATTTTGAATCGGCCAAATGTAAAACTTTAGATTTTTTTTTTTTTGTTATTCAAATGTGGCAAAGTGAACAAACAAAAGAAAAATCTTCATAAAATTATTACAATGACTCTTTAAATCACCACTGGCTTAACTAAAACAGCATTATTTCGAAATGGTACTCTAATAACACACACAGTCTTTGATTTCAGCAATATGTGTACAGTCAGAATTTCGGACAAATTTTGTTTCGTTATTCAGCGCATTCAGTAAAATTTGTTTAAATTGTAATTCGGGTATTCAGATATATCCGAATCTTCGAATAACAAAAAATTTGTCCGAATATTCATTCGGAGCAAAACGAACCGCACATGTCTAGATTGTCATGTCATAGAAGTGTCTCAGGGGATCTATTATTCAGTGCTCAGTTAATGGTTCTATGCATTTGGTAAAGCACTTTAGAATATTTTGTATGTATGAAATAAACATATAGAATAACTGTGAAAGAACTTGTTTATATAATCCCATCACATTCTCACATTTAGTTGAAGTTGAAATGGTGAAGCAGATTGGTTTATATGAACAACAAGGAAAGTTTGGATACATGATCCCCATTTTCAAATTTAGTTAATGTCACATGATATAAACACAATATAAAAATGTACAAGATTGTATATTTTATATACTTCAATAAACAAAAACGTTTGTAAACAAAAAAAAAAAAAGGAAAATAAAATGTATACGATAAACACATCAGAGATATATATAGAAACATGTGGAAAGGATGTAGTGTAAAAAAGTGCATTATTTGTATTGGAGATATAAGAGGTCAACTTTATAAAACTTAAAACAGGAAGTCTGGCAACTCAGATGCGCTTGAATGAAAATACTTTATTTATTATTTAACCCCTTCTTATATGAGCACTTCATTTTTTACTTTCATAGAAGTGGTATGCTATCATGAATTCTCGCCTTCAAAGACTGCGCTTCTTTCGAAAGCCTTGGGCCTTCGATTGTCCACTGGAACCACTAGTTCTAGGTCAAATGATTACTATGAGAATAATCATGGTTGTTACAGAAAATGTTGTTTTAGGCTGGCCACACACCCTGCCATTGAATTGTGCAATCTCCCTTAGAATTTACAACTACTATATAGTGCATGTGTTTACCTAATTGGGATAATAATTTAAGGAATTATTTAGGTACACTTTCACACAACATAGTTCAATAGCAGATCTAGGAAACTGTACAGACCTTGTACAATAAGATTTTGGTGTGTGTAGCAAACTTTAGAGTAAATGTTTTTTACCTGCTTGCTGTCTGTAAAAGTAAAAAATAAATACTTTGTTCAAACATTAAAGAAAACTTGCATTGAGATAAACTAGGCTGAAACTTCTGACCTGTTAGTTGATAGGTCACCATGACTATTATTTCCTATTTTCTAGTCTAGAAAAGGTATGTATTAAGTGAAACCAGAGTAAATTTAAGTCATTGATTCAGAAAGTAACAAAGCTATTGGATTAGCATGACAGTCTTGTTACTAGCACATCCTTTTTTCTCACAATACTAGTTCCCTCTAGAATTTTTTTTAGGCATGTAGTGTTTTGGTGCCCAGAGACATACAAGATGTTCAGCACAGTTCAGCAGATCGGACAACATTATCACATCTAAGCAGAAACCAAAAGAAGTTATTCCCTGTATGCACAGATTCAGCGTGTATATGAGCAAGTGTTTACAAAGAATTTGCTATGTTTTTAGCAAGCTTTGGGAAGCTTTCTTGAAACGAGCTGGGATTATGCACGCTAACGTTTTTACCTATTCAGAACAAGCAGTAAAAAACAGTAAAAAACACTTTAATACATTTACCTTTGTATCTATAGGCATTTTGGAAATATTTATTTTTTTCAAATTTCACAACAAAGACATTAAAACTGTGTCTTGTTTTCTGTGAGAGCAGATATTGGCAGTTTACCAGTCCTCTAAAACAAACAACAGATGTTTCTAAGCTAACCAGGAAACCAACTTCAGAGTCTTTATTGTGAACTTTGAGGATCAGTGAAAACAAATTCCTTCACAATACAAACAGCTAGAGAGGGTGAGGGCCTGTTTAAAGCTCCTAAGAATATGTAAATAGTTTGATGCCCATATTCTGGGCACAGATGCACTTTAAAGCACCCTTTAACTCCAATTTGGGGATGTTAAATACAGATCTTAATTGAAGTACAGGTTGTCGCTTAGCATTTAGGTGGCTTTAGAATACTTTCAGAAAGCTTTAGCAATACTTGAAACTTGTTGACTGCCTGCTCCTAGCAGCTTGTATAAAGTGACAGCCAGCAGCAGATATGTGTTTAATATCCCCAAACTGGAGCTGATGGAGCTGGCGTTGATGAGTCAAAACTGCTCAGAACATCATGAAAGCTTTACAACCGCTTTGTAAAAGTTTTTTTATACACACTGTTGTTATAAACATTGAAGGCTATATTTACAAGCTATCTATAAAGAGGTAATGGTTGGATTAAAAAAGTTTGTTTGATTGATATTGCTTTCCCTGGTGCTTGCCCATGTTTGTTCCAGCTTTCCTCTATCTCTGGACAGCACAGTGTAGACAGGAATTCTTGGATAACCCAAGTGTTCCTGTTTATGCTGAAACCTGCTTCCACAGACATCTAGGTTTTGGATAACAGTTGGGGTGAATCAACACATTGCATTATAATGTGATTACAATCAGTCAATTAATTATATAGGTAAAGCTTTCATTAGTGAATTGGGTTAATAATATTTAGTGGGGTCAATAAACTCAATAAACTCTTGGAACATCTTTTAATTACCCATGTCCATTTGATTAGTCAGTCAATTTAATGAATACATTAAATAATTTGGTTTATACCATTTAATTACGTTTATTGACTAGGTAGATTTGCTCACTGGTAAATTACTGGATTATAATAGTCCAACTGATTGGTAAAATATTTACCAAATTTATTAAAGTAAGTGTAGCATTGTGCTTCATTAACTGAATCATTTTGTGATTTTATAACATTTTTGTAAAGCTTAAGTATAACATAATGTGGAACTTAAAGTGTTACTAAACCCAGGAACCTGCATTCACTATATCTGGTCTCCCACAGTATACAGAACATGGAAATGTAATTATTTTAGTAAATATAAACTGTTAAATACCTTTTTACATCAGAAGTATATAGCATTCTTATGACTTCTATCAGTGCCCGGTTAAAGCTTGTAGGAGTAGTTTTCATTCTACTCTGACTGTCCTATTAGGATGCAGGACCCCTGACCCTCTGCCTGGACAGTGCTGCTGGTACTGTGCCGATCACATGCACTCCCCAAAGAAAAAAAAAACTCTCTAGCAATACACATCAAACTGAGCATATGCAGCCTTACTCCATTTACACTGTCTAATCCGGACACGTTTTGGGGGCAAGATCTGTGCCTACAGGATCAAACTAGCCCCTTAGGTTCCACAGTGAGTATAACAAGCATGCTTTACTGCATATACAGACTGATATTACTGTTGTGGGTTTAGTAACACGTTAAAGCCTAACTCCATGTTTACTATGAATTTAAATAATTGATTTTGGCCAAGCTAGTCCAAATGAATTATGTTCTTTGCTAATACATGCGACAGCTCCACTTTGCGCTCCACTCCCAGAACAAAAGAGAGTCAGTCTCAGTGCTGCTCAGCCAATTCGCAGAAAGCTTTGTACTTTATGAATGAAAACAAGGCTACCACTGATTGGTTGAGGTGTATATTATGATGTCATTCGCCTGCCTCTCCACCTCAGCCACAGAAGAAGCCTTGTAATCATGCATAAGCGTCCTGTGATTGGCTGAACAGTGCTCATACAGTTAATACAGTGCTCCCGTAGAGCGCGTCTGTTAGGAAATAGTTTGTATGGTTAACTATTTAAAGTCTTAGCAAACCATGAGTAAGGCTTTAAATAATATTACCAGAAATGGTGGCTATGATCTCAGAAATGGTGGCCAAAATAATCTTTATCAAAAAAGTCTATTCTGGTCACAGAGGTTTTCCATCCCCTCCCTCCCACACATACACACACATAAAGAGGATTAAGCATATCTAAACTCAAAATAAATGCAATATACTACAGCATTTTTTTCAGACTTTATTGTTATCTTACTATCCTGCTAGTAACAAACCTATTAGCATGCTCACTAATTGTACTGAATCTATGAAGGGGCAGTGTTGTCAGGACAGGAATACAAAACACTATCCTACCCCTCTCCTCCTCTTCATAGCGTGTGGGGAGGTGTTTTGTAGTCCAGAGAGTGAGTTGGGAACAATGTAACTGATGACAACCAGGGTAGGCAGAGTGTACATGTTACCAGATCACTCACTGATTTCTGACACGTGCAACAAGTATTTCTATTTTTTTTTTAGACAGAAATATCAGAACTTTTTCAATTGTATATTTAACAGACCAAAATATATCAAACTGGATCAAAAAAAGAGAAGTTTGTGAGGATTTACATACCCTTTTACAATGGTGTATTTTGTTGTCTTCTATGCTATTTTACGTTGCTTCCGTGCTAACAGGATTATCACTTTAAACAGGTATCTGGTATGGGATTCTAGAAGGCATCGGGATCCTGTCTGTTATTACCAATGCATTTGTTATAGCGGTGACCTCAGATTTCATTCCTCGGCTGGTGTATGCTTACAAATATGGACCTTGTGCCGGTCTAGGACAAGCTGGAGAAAAGTACAGTAATAGCCTAAAAGCCTTTTGCTATTTAACCACCATGTATAGATTTTACAGTTTTTATGATATTTGGTTAAGACACTTAACCAGACGCTTGTTATGTTTCCTTCTATTTTTATTCTATTTTGACTATTCTGCTTTAAGTATAATGGATCCTATTATTGTGTATGTGTAAACAGTCCCAAAGGTGGGTAGAAAGGATGGAAAACTTAAAAAAAAATGTTTTACTAAAGTATTTTTATTTCGTTTTAAAGTGTTTTTTTTTTGCTGTCTGTGTCCTACTGGGTGGATTTCTCTTAATTTCCTACCCTGAAAATAAAAAGGAAATTAGCGGAAATCTCTCCAAAGGGAACAGAATTCTCATCTTAAACAGGAACATGTGTTCGCATTGGTGGGATCTCCCTTACTTCTTGCTCTGATGACAACGTGCTTTCTGTCTCAGAGACAATGGTCTCCAGGACCAATACAGTAAATCTCCTCAGCAGGGACACAGACAGCAATAAAAACTTAACTAGACGGAGTCTACTCTAACCCTTCCCCTACCCTCTAACTCACGAAATCTTTGGAAAAACTACCTTTACATATACTTCCTGTCTATTGCCTCTACTATATTGGCCTATTATGTTTCACATAGCCTAAAGGATGATTGTACATTTAGTACTTTTTGGCCAGATTCACATATGTACCGCATCCATTTTGCATGACATGTGGATGTGACCACGGCAGCCCCAGGCACAGGTCGGGGGCAGCCACGATTTGACTCCAGTTCAGGTGCGAATTCAGGCAAAAATTTGGATCTGATTCACACCTGAACCAGTGAACAAGAACGCACCGGACCCCATGCTGGGAACCACGGCCGCACATATGTGAACCCAGCCTTAGTTATTCTTTAAATCGCCCCTCACAGCAACTGTCCCCCCACCCTTTCCTCCCCCATGTCCTCACTGCTCCAAGAACTTTGCTGTGCAGCCCACATGGAACCACACAGGCTCTTCACTGAATACCCCATCTGTGTTTAGAAGAATCTCTATTCATTTTTATGAAAAGCCTGTCTTGAAAGTATTTTAGTGGCAGGGAACAAGCAAGTAAAAGAATTGGGAAGGGTTGCTGGCATGTTAACATTTTAAGGTAATTGTGCTAAAAGTGTTTTAATACTTCCCTACTCTAAGAAAAACTGCAAAACACGTTTTGGCTTTATACACTTTAGTGTAACTTGATAACACATGCACTAACTTTTCATTTTTGTTTTCAAAGGTGCATGGTCGGGTATGTAAATGCCAGCCTTTCTGTCTTCCAAGTACATGATTTTGAGAATCGCTCAGATTCTGAGTTTCATGCAAGAGTTAATGGCGCACATGTGAAATATTGCCGGTAAGAGACATTCGTTGTACAATATCCTGATATAAGAGATAATTGTAACAAAATTAAAAAAGGGATGTTGAACATAGTAACCACTAACTGATGAGCAAGTAGGGGTTATTGAAGTCTGATCATGTGGTCATGTGAGATTCAATAAAAACTGCTTACTGGATTTAAAATAGTTGCTATGTACAACACCTTAAAGCAGTATTAAACCCAAAAGCAAACATGTATTATATTCCAGCTTACCAATTCTTAGATGTGATGGCTGCATTCGTTTTCTTTTTTTAGGCTTTTTTTTTTCTATTTTATTCAGGTAATCCAGCCAGCAAGTCTGTTGTTTTTCAACATAAAGCTCTTTTGCAGTTACAGGGATGAGAAAGACCATTTAACCCTAGCAGGGGTGCTGTCAATGATTAGTTTTTATTTATTCATGTAAAACATTTGTCCTAAAAGTAAAAAAAAAAATGTTTTCTGCAAATGATTATAAAGTATTAGCTGGAGTTGGGCTTCAATTTGTTAGTGCATCTAAATTTGATAGTACAGCTAACATTCCCCTCCTCCCAGACTGATAATGCTGCTGTCCAAATGTGCCCCCTGTTCTTCTTCATGCAGAGTTGGGGCGCTCTAATACAGGAGGTGTGTTACTGACCAGATCACCAGGTGAAAACAGAGGGAAAAAAATTAAAGCGTTACTAAACCCAGTTACTAAACCCAAATATAAATGTAAATCTTCTTTTTACATTAAAATACTGCCACTATATACCTTTTTGGCTGATAGTTCAGGTAGGAGGAGATTTCCGCTACAGCCTGTGTCCTCATGCTGTTATGGGAGGCGGATCATCCATCAATCAAGATGTGACATCCCACCCACTGTGTTCTTTTTTAGTTTCTGGGCATGGAGGAGGAGGGAGGGACTGGGCTGGCATTTAGGATCTGTATACACGCCCACATGTGTGATGTCATTGCCATGTGACCTGGCTACCTCTGATCAACCAGGAAATGTTCTCTCCAGCAATAGAGACCAAACTGAGCATGTGCAGCCTTACCACTTTGACTGTGTCTTATGTGTGAACAGGCAGCTCTTATAAAGAGCTGTATAGCTCCACGCCACAAAAAACATGTGTCTTATGTGGCCTTGCCAAGAGAGACCCTGCAGGATACAGGATAAAAGAGCCTTTTTACACAAAACAGAGGATTAACCCCTTTAATTCCACAGTGAGTATAACAAGCATACTATTCTGCATATACAGAAAGATTTTACTGTTGTGGGTTTAGCAACACTTTAACATCTAATGATTGGTAAGCTGCACTATATTACATTTTTTGTTTTGGGTTTAAACAGCCTTAACCTTTCTTCCCTTTATTTCAAATGTATCAGCCACCTTTTATAGGTTTATCTTGATGTTTGATTACCTGAGATTTTATTGAAGCACTTTTCTCACCTGTTCACAGGTATCGAGATTACAGAGGTCCACCTCATGGTCCTGAGCCCTATGCTTACACTTTGCAGTTCTGGCATGTGCTTGCTGCACGCTTAGCTTTCATCATTGTATTTGAGGTAAGATAGCACAAGCTTTATGTTTAAGCGGTCTGTACATTGTTGGTACATAAAGACTGATATAGAGGAATGTGGACATGCTGCGAGAAACAAGCAAAGAGATGTTATGTTTTCTATGATGCACATTTCTTTAAAAGTTACCTTTTTTGGAATAGCCTTGGCTATATATATATATATATTCATTTGCAATAATAATTGCAAGAGATGTTTTAGTATGTGCGTTAGGGATGGGCCGAACACCCCCCAGTTCGGTTCGCAGCAGAACATGCGAACAGGCAAAAAATTTGTGTGAACATGCAAACCCTATTAAAGGGTGGGACACGAACGGTGGGACACGAACATGAAAAATCAAAAGTGCTAATTTTACAGGCAGGAGCAGTGATTTTAATAAAGCTTAAAGTGAAACAATAAAAAGGAAATATTCCTTTAAATATCATGCCTTATCCCCTTAGTCTGCCTGTAAAGTGGTGCATCCGTGTGATGTGTATTACAGTGCCGCAGCAAAAAATGTAATTTAAAATTGCTCGTGGCTCCTGGTCACCCCCCCCCCCCCCCCCAGTGTCTGGTATGGATTTTAAGGGGAACTCCACTCCACAATAAAAAAAAATTGGCGTGGAGTCCCCCCCAAAATTCATACCAGACCCTTGGAGGACAGGATAGGGTGGCGAGCGACAGTCCCCCCTCCTGAACCATACCAGGCCACATGCCCTCAACATGGGAGGGTGCTTTGGGGTCTGATGGTTGATGGGGACAAGAGCCTCTTCCCGACAACCCTTGCCCAGTGGTTGTTGGGGTCTGCGGTGGGGGCTTATCGGAATCTGGAAGCCCCCTTTAATAAGGGGACCTGCCAGATTCCGGCCAGATGTGAATGGTTATCGGGTACATTGTAACCCTACCCATTCACCAAAAAAAGTGTCAAAAAGTAAAAGCCACAATAGACAGTTTTTGACAATTCCTTTATTAAAAAAGTGTCCTGCAATGTCCATCCATCCATAGGAGGCCTCCTGGCGACTGCTGTCTTTTCCCTTTGACAGCTTATATAGGCAAGGGGGGGCCACATGTCAGAAGGGGGCAGGTCACTCGGTTACATCACCGGGTGGCCCCGCCCTTGTCTATATAACAGCTGTCACAGCCAAGAGACAGCAGTCGCCGGGAGGCCTCCCATCGAGGCGGAGCTTTTTTCAATTTTTCGGGTCCCTCGGGTGGCATGATTGAAGATGGATGGACATCGCGGGACACTTTTTTTTTTTCTTTTTTAATAAAGAAATTGTCAAAAACTGTCTATTGTGGCTTTCACTTTTTGACACTTTTTTTGGTGAATGGGTAGGCTTCCAGACTCCAATAAGCCCCCCACCTGCAGACCCCGATAACCAATGGCCAGGGTTGTCGAAATGATTCCAACATGGGGTTAACATGGGGTCAAGGTGCTTTGAGGGGGAGGTGCATGTTGAGGGCAAGCGGCCTGGTATGGTTCAGGAGGGGGGGTGCTCGGTCAACCCCACCTTCTCCACCGCTCTTCCTCTGACCGAACGAAGCCTCAGAAACACATTGTCCAGCACCAGGAAATGGTAACCTCCCAGGGTCTGGAAAGGCGTTACACAAACTTTTCTTCAAGGCGTCTTGTAGATGTTTCATGCTCTGCTCCCTCTGCGAAGGCAGGATGAGCTCTGCATCTTTACCCTTGTAACGTGGATTAAGAAGGGTTGCCAGCCAGTAATGATCCCTCTCCTTGATAGCACAAATTCTAGGGTCCTTTCGCAGGCTTTGCAGAATCAGGGAGCCCATGCAGCGTAAGTTTGCAGAGGCATGAGATTCTGAGTCCTCTGGGTCACTAAGGATGACATTGTCAGGAACAACCTCCTCCCAGCCACGTACAACTCGGGTTTCTGGGGACTGAAAACCATCCCTTAAAGACTGCTGCGTGTTATCCACATCCATGCTGACACAATCCTTCTCCTCTTCTTCCTGTGTGTTTGGCAGCCACACAGGAATGCTATCTGCATAAAGGGGGCCTTGAGAGGAAAGGAAATCCTCCTTATCCTTCTGCTGTTCTGCCTCAACTGCCCTGTTTACGCGAATCGTGTGCTCCAGCAGGAAGACTAGAGAGCCAGTGTCACTAATGCATGCATTGTCACTGCTCACCATCCTTGTGGCCTCCTCAAATGGTGACAGGACAGTGCATGCTTTCTTAATCAGTAGCTACTGGTGTGGCAAAAAGAAGCCAAGCTCCCCTGAGCCTGTCCTGGTGCCATACTCACACAGGTACTCATTTATGGCCTCTCTGCTGTGTGTGCAGCTGCTGCAGCATTACCAATGTTGAGTTCCACCTGGTGGGCATGTCACAAATGAGGCGGTTTGTGGGCAGGTCGAATTCCCCTTGAATGTCAGCGAGCTGAGCACTGGTATTGTATGACTGCCGAAAATGGCCACAGACTTTTCTGGCCTGCCTCAGAAGTTCCTGTAAGCCTGGGTACCTGGTCTAGAAACGCTGTACCACCGAATTCAGGACGTGTGCCAAGCATGGAAAATAGGTCAAGTGTCCTTGTCGGGCAGAAAGAAGGTTGGTGCCATTGTCACATACAACCATTCCTGGCTCAAGCTGCCATAGCGTCAACCACTTCTGAGCCTGTCCCTGCAGAGCTGACAGAATCTCTACCCCAGTGTGGCTCCTGTCCCCTAGGCAGACCAACTAAATCACTACATTGCATCATTTAGCCTGACTGCTTGCGTGGCCCCTTGAACGCTTAGGGAGCACTGCTGGTTCAGAGGACAATTCTGCAGAAGAGCCCATAGAGGAAGAAGAAGAGGAGGGGGTGGAGCAGAGAGATGTGGCAGAATCACCACCAGCTTTTTGGAGGCGTGGTGGCGGAACAAGCTCCAACACTGAACCCTGTCCTGCATCCTTCCCAGCTGCCATCATAGTTACCCATTGCTCCGTGAAGGAAAGGTAACGTCCCTGACCATGCCTGCTGGACCATGAGTCAGCTGTAATATGAACCTTGCTGCTGACCGCCCTGTCCAACGAGGCCAAAACATTGCCTACCACATGACAGTAGAGAGCTGGAATGTCCTTGCGTGAAAACCACTGTGGCACAGCACATTCCACAAATTCATGAAAGCGGCCAGTCTACCAGCTGAAAAGGCAGCAGTTGCAGCGCTAGCAATTTGGCCAAGCTACCATTTAGACTCTGGGCGTGTGGATGGCTGGGACAGTATTTTATTTTATGGTTCAGCAACTGGGGTAGCGAAATTTGCCTGCTGATATCAACTGGTGGTGTGCTGCTAGCAGATTGGCTGCAAGTACCAGTGGCACCTATTGCTATACCTTCATTCCTCTCAGTGCAGGTTTTTGAGAGGACTGGAGGTATAGTAGGGGTTGAGATCACAGATGAGGAGCAAGGAGAAGTCCGCCTTTTTTATTATGTGGATCTAACAGGTGCTGTTGCCAACGGACTGCATGGCAGGTCGTCATATGTCTTGTCAAGCATGTGGTGCCCAAGCGGGTGCTGTTCTGACCACGCTTAATCTGCTTCATACATAGACTGCAAACAGCAATGGTGTGATCTACTGCACATGTGCCGTAAAAAAGCCCACACCAATAAAATTTTGGAAGTCAGCGGGGAGTCAGCTGCGCCGTGTACCTCTGGAGCTCTGCGGTGTGGTGCAATAGGGTGGCTGCCCTTAAGCTGGTCCCTGGAGGCACCCAAGTACAGTCAGGGACCCCAATCATCCCCTCCCTCCTCATCACTGGAGCTAACTTGGCAGTATTCTGCAGCTGGGGGCCCATGACTGCTAGTTTCTTGTGCTTATTTTTTTTTCACACCGCACCACACTGTATTATATACTGTACACCGATTGCACTGTATTATGTACTGTACACCGGCTGCACTATATTACAGTATATACTGTGTACACCGCCTGAAGTGTATTAGAAACTGTACACACTGTATTATATACTGTGTACACCGCATGCACTGTATTATAAACTGTACACGACTGCACTGTATTATATACTGTGTACCCCGCCTGCACTGTATTATAAACTGTACACCGACTGCACTGTATTATATACTGTACATCTGCTGCACTGTATTATATGCCGTGTAAACCTCTGAAGTGTATTATGTACTGTACACCGGCTGCACTGTATTCTATACAGTGTACACTGCCTGAAGTGTATTAGAAACTGTACACACTATTATATACTGTGTACACCTCCTGCACTGTATTATGTACTGTACACCGGCAGCACTGTAATATATACTGTGTACACCGCCTGAAATGTATTAGAAACTGTACAAATTGTATTATATACTGTGTACAACGCCTGCACTGTATTATGTACTTTACAGCGGCTGTACTGTATTATATACTGTGTTCCCCCGCCTGAAGTGTATTAGAAACTGTACACACTGTATTATATACTGTGTACACCGCCTGCACTGTATTATGTACTGCACACCGGATGAACTGTATTATATGCTGTGTACACCGCCTGAAGTGTATTAGAAACTACACACACTGTAGTATATACTGTGTACACCACCTGCACTGTATTATGTACTGTACACTGGCTGCACTGTTTTTTATACTGTGTACACAGTATGAAGTATATTAGAAAATGTACACACTGTATTATATACTGTGTACACCGCCTGCACTGTATTATGTACTGTACACCGGCTGCACTGTATTATTTACTGTGTACACCGCCTGAAGTGTATTAGAAACTGTACACACTGTATTATATCCTGTGTACACTGCCTGCCCTGTATTATGTACTGTACACTGGCTGAACTGTATTATATACTGTACACTGACTGCACTGCATATATATATATATTGGAAGGCCGGGTACCGGCCTGAAGTTATGGGAGGAGCCCGGAGGGTATTTAAGCAGCCCAAAGGCCGCCGGTCTTTGTCGGTTTCCTGTGCGTGATATCTGATACGTCAGACATCTAGGACCGACTCGTTCGTGACAAGCGCTCTTGGTGCCGGCTCGTGAGCTCCGTTTTTCGTCTATCCGTCTTCTCTTGTTGCAGTCCCGTGTTCCGTGTTCGTAAGTTGTGTCGCCCCTTCGTGTCGCACTCGTGTCGTCGAGTCGCAGTTTCGTACAAAGAGTCTGGTTCGGCTGTCGCAGGTAGGGCTTCGGCTCCCATGTTTTACGTTCTCATACACTGCTTATCATGTCACTAAACTGTGATCTGCGTAGCTCACGAGCCACGCGCTGCTTGTCTCGAAACCTAAAACACTTACTCGCACGTTTTGTTGTACCCGATCGGGAGCCATCTAACGGCACGCACGTTCAGGGCCGCCCGCCACAGACACTCCGACCGATGTCGCATCCGGCACTTAGGGTTCCCTTACACGAGCGGGCTACACAGTCTCCGAATCGTTCAACATAACTCACGCACGGGTGCCGTTCGCACTCACACGTATCGTTCATGTTCTGCCATTATCCGAATTAGTGGCGCTAGCGAGCGTGCCGAATCGCTATTATATTCCGAAGCACTGTTGGCATTCTAATTGTACGAATCACTTCGACCGTGTCGAAACATTTCACGAATTAGCATGACAATCATTTCATCATTTCAAACGTGGCTAACGTACCAGGCCATTCGGTCATGCTAAATCATTTCGCATCAGTTAATCAGGGCGTTCATGCCATCGCTTCGATCCTGGTCCGGTCGCATCCACGCATGCTCCGATCGGGGCGATCCAGATGCACGACTACCCGGCCTCATTTCGATACATGCGCCAAGGGCGGAATCACTTTACTGGCTGCGGGCATTCCTGATTCTTGCCCCTGTCATGGCATATCATTTCTGTCACTTTACCACGCCCGGCATGAATGCAGTCACTTCCCCGCACTAATTCGTGTCGGCGTGCCCTAGGCACGGCCTCATTTCTATACATGCGCCAAGGGCAGAATCGCATCACTGGTTGCGTACATTCCAGATTCTTGCCCCTGTCATGGTATCTCATTTCTGTCACCTTACCACGCCCGGTGTGAATGTAGTCACTTCTTCGCACTAAATTCGTGTCGGCGTGCCCTAGGCATGGCCTCATTTCAATACATGCGCCAAGGGCGGAATCGCATCACTGGTTGCGTACATTCCTGATTCTTGCCCCTGTCATGGTATCTCATTTCTGTCACCTTACCACGCCCGGCGTGAATATAGTCACCTCTTCGCACTAAATTCGTGTCGGCGTGCCCTAGGCACGGCCTCATTTCAATACATGCGCCAAGGGCGGAATCGCATCACTGGTTTACGTACATTCCTGATTCTTGCCCCTGTCATGGTATCTCATTTCTGTCACCCTACCACGCCCGGCATGAATGGAGTCACTTCTTCGCACTGAATTCATGTCGGCGTGCCCCAGGCACGGCCTCATTTCAATACATGCGCCAAGGGCAGAATCGCATCACTGGTTTACGTACATTCCTGATTCTTGCCCCTGTCATGGTATCTCATTTCTGTCACCCTACCACGCCCGGCATGAATGGAGTCACTTCTTCGCACTAAATTCGTGTCGGCGTGCCCTAGGCTCGGCCTCATTTCAATACATGCGCCAGGGGCGGAGTCGCAAAAAAAAAAAAACAAAAAAACTTTGATTCTTGCCCTTGTCATGTTATATCATTTCTGTGTCACCTTACCACGCCCGGTGTTAATTGGTCACCCGCTTGTACGAATTCGCGCCGGCGTGCCCTAGGCCGGCCGCATTTCAAAAAAAAAAAAAAAAAAAAAAAAAAAAAAAAAAAAAAAAAAAAAAAAAAAAAAAAAAAAAAAAAAAAAGGGGGGGAGCTTGGAGTCGGACTCGGTGGCAGCTGGATGTCACAGTTCGGCCTCAGCATACCTAGGCAGTCGGCCTAGTTTCATGGTGGCCTCATTCTGTACGTGCTCCGGAGTCCGGCCCACAGTCACCCCCATACGGTACGAACGGGCCGGGCCCTGTCACGGGAAGTTCATTCAGTAAGGCAACGTGTCAAGTCAGTCGTTCGTGTTGTCATCTGTCAGTTGATCCCACAGCGATCTCGGCAGTCGACTCAAGTCACTATCGCCTGTTGTTATCATCTGCGTTGGGTTCCGTCGCTCTGGACGGCAGCAGTTTTAGGCTCTTAAATAGGTATTTTTTCTCACACTCTCTCAGGTCAGTCGGATTCAGTAGGTCCACCTGCGCCAACTTGATCAGGGTTCCAGCAGGTAAAAAAAAAAAAAAAAAAAAAAAAAAAAACAAAGGGCACGGGGGGCTCCTGCTTTCTTGTGGCAGGTACGTATATCATAGGTGACACGTCCAAACTCATTTCTTGTCACCTTTTAGGCCCAGCCTGCAGACACGTGACCAGTCTACCAAGTTACAGGTCTTGGCAGCCGCCATGTCGTCAGTTGGCAGCGATGACCTCACCACCCCACTATCTCCGGCGTCAGCCTCCGAGGCTGGCAGTGTCCAGTCTCTTAGGGCATGGACAATTCCCAGGCTGTCCGCCGAGCTGAGACGCAGAGGGATACCCTTCTCGTCCACGGCCAGGAAGGCGGAGCTGTTCAGGCTTCTCTTCCCACCACCGGCCGCAGCAAGCCCCAGCAGCCAGCAGGCGTCTCTGGAATCGATTTCAGCCGCCGTTGCCCAGCTACACACCCTCGTGTCTTCCCTGTCTTCCTCAATCGTGGAGGTCCAGGACAGGGTGTCTCGGCTAGAGGCCAGCCCGGCTGCCACGGTTCCGGACCACGCGGTGGTCCCAGCCATCAGTGCACCGGCCGCAGGTAGTGAGCTTGCCACGCCTACCGTTCACCCTTCTCACCTGGTGCCACCCAGCGTAAGGAAGGACATTCTAGAGGGCAAAGACGTCAATCTGGCCTCACTCTTGATCTCGGTCCATGACTTGGCCGAGAACAAGGCCTACACCTGGGGGGATGTCTCGGTGGTGTTGAAAGCGAAGGATCCGAGGCTCAACAGGAAGCTCACGGTGCCCGAATTCACGCTCGCTTTCGGCATGTTTAGAGACGTGCTGTGCTCAGCCTCCCCCGGCAGACGGGAAGAGCTGGACCTCTACCTCCATTTGGTCGTAGACCTGGGCCACAAATACGGTGGCTCAGCGTTCTACGACTACCATCGGTCCTTCTCGGCCAAAGCCGCAGCCAGATTCACACAGTTCCATTTGCCAACGGACTGGAGCGTAGTGGACACGGAATTGTTCTGCCGCCACTTTGCAGGCCTTCGCTCCCCGCTATGTGCTGTCTGTCAGTCAGCGTCTCACACCACGGTCTGGTGTGCCAACGTAGCCTCTGTCTATCCGATAGCTAGCACGGCCTCTGCCAGCACGAGCCAGGCTCAGCAGGCCCCGGTGCAAGGGCGAAAGATGGACAAATTGGGACGTCCGGTGCGGATGGTTGGGGGAGCCGCCATTTGCAACAATTTTAATTACGGCTCCTGCAATTTCAGCCAGTGCCGGCTCTTGCACGTTTGCACCCTGTGCCAGAGGGCGCACCCCAGGATCCTGTGTGAGGTCAAACAGAAGAGACCATGACTAAGCCGGGTCAATGTCCTTTGGCTCGGCGTTTACCTGACCTCACACCCCACTCCGTCACTCGCCAGCTACCTCATCCGAGGCTTCACTGAGGGGTTCCATACCGGGCTCATCACCCTGCCCCACTCCACCCACGAATGTCCGAATTTACGCTCAGCAGCAACAGACGAGCCAGCGATTGATGTCCTTTTGCAGACGGAGTTGGATCGGGACTTCATGATAGGCCCGTTCTGTCAATCCCCCTTCAGCATCTGGAGGGTTAGCCCTATCGGGCTTGTGCAGGGAAAGTTTTCAAATAAAAAACGTCTGGTGTATGATCTGTCAGCGCCTCATTCTTCCGTCGTTCCCAGTCTCAACTCGCTCATCCCCTCCGAGGAGTTCTCGCTGAAGTACGCTTCGGTAGACATGGCTATCCAGGCCATTCTCAGGGCAGGGGTGGGTGCGTGGCTCTCGAAGGCGGACATATCCGACGCCTTCAAGCTGCTGCCCATCCATCCTTCCTTGTGGTGCTGGCACGGCATCAAGTGGAGGGAGCGATATTATTTCGCGACCAAATTGACCTTCGGGTCTAAAAGTAGTCCTTGGCTATTTGACAAGTTCGCCGAGACCCTGGCGTGGATCCTTCTCCATGAGGCACAGTGCCACGAGGTCATCCATTATTTGGATGACTTCCTTTTGATAGAGCCGCCCGGGGCTCCCCCAGGGGACCTTGGGAAGTTGAGGACGGTTTTCGACAATCTGAACGTCCCCATAGCGGAGCACAAGGTTGACGGCCCGGCACACAAGATCACGTTCCTGGGCGTCGACCTTGACACGTTGGCCATGCAGGCCAGCCTTCCAGCAGATAAGTTGGACCGTATCAGGACGGTTCTGCGAGAGTTCACCCGGGGGGGGGGGATGTACTCAGAAGCAACTTCAGTCTCTCCTCGGGATGCTGAACTTTGCCGTGAGGATCATCCCCCAGGGCCGCTCCTTTGTGTCCCGGTTGCTGGTCTTCCTGTCCTACACGCAGGACCCAGACCAGGTCATTAGGCTGGATTCTGCAGCCAGGGCAGATCTGGCCATGTGGGAGCACTTTCTTAGTGATTGGAACGGTGTGTCCCTGTTTATCCCAGTCGTGTCCACGCAGTCACCACAGGTGGTGACCGACGCGGCGGCATCCACAGGATGCGCCGCCATTTTTGGCCATTTGTGGTTCGCCGCCCCGTGGCCTCCTCAAGCACTAGCCACACCGGGCTTTACTACTACGTCAGCCCTCTTTGAGCTCTTCCCTATTGTAGCAGCCGCCCACCTATGGGGTCACCATTGGTCTGGACAGACGGTGGCTTTCTCGACAGACAATCAAGCCACAGCCGAGATCATCAGAAAGGGCAGGTCTAAGTCCAGGCCCGTCATGTCCTTCCTCCGCAGACTGGTCCAGCTATCCCTACAGCATCAGTTCAATGTGTACTGCTCCTTCATTCCAGGGAAGTTCAACGCAGCAGCGGACGCACTCTCCCGTTTTAACTTTATTTCTTTCTTTGAACAGGTGCCAGGAGCCTGCCGTCATTCAGCCACTATCCCGGATTGGTCACAACTGACCTTGGACTAGCCCCACATCTACACTCAGCTACCGATATCATCAACGCCTCACTCGCCCGCAACACCCGTCGGGCCTACCAGACGGCCTGGAGGGCGTTTAACAAGTTCCTGCCCCAGCGGCCTCGCGAGTCTTCCAGCCTCAAGCAGGTCTTGGCGTTCATCGCCTACTGCCATTCACACCTAGCGCTGTCACACAGCACGATACGCCAGTACGTGGCCGGGGTGCAGCACTATTTGTCACTTCAAGACCCCGCAAGGCCTTCGGTGTTCTCCTGCCACGCCGTGAGGGCTCTACTACGTGGAGTTCAGAAACACCAGCCGCCAGTCAGCTCAAAGCGGCTGCCTATCACGGGGGAGATCTTCAAGGGGATGTCTGACATCCTGGATAGGTCCCCTTTTGGTCTCCTCCTCAGTACCGTCCTGCAGGCTGCGATACACATGGCGTTTTACGGGTTTCTGCGGCCCAGCGAGTTCACTCGCAGCCACCCAGCCGGTCCAGTCTTGCGTAGAAATAATCTCTATCGCCACCAGGATCACTACGTCCTTCACTTGACGACCTCCAAAACCCAACAGCGAGGTTCCGGAGTAGATATTCACCTGTACAGGACTCACAACAACTGGTGCCCAGTTGCCGTGTTGGACCGCCTGACGGCACTGCTGTCCGACTGCCCAGGGGCCAGTCCACTGCTACCTTTTCCGGTGAAAGCCCTTAACTCTTCGCAGTTCGTGGAACATGTCCGGGTCCTTCTCGGCCATCTTCAGTTGGACCCCAGCCAGTACTCCGGCATTCGTTCCGGATCGGGGCGGCCACGACGGCCTCAAGACAGGGGGTTCCGGACCACGTAATCAAGAAACTGGGTCGGTGGAAGTCGGCCTGCTTCTCTCGCTACATTCCTAACCCACAGTTAGAGATGGCTCAGGCCTTTGCTCGACTCACTCAGTGACATTACCTCTAATAAATAATTATCCCCTACCTGAAGGTTTTTGCCCCCTTATTTTGGCGTACCATACGGTAGACCAAGGCACACTTTCAGGTCTATTTCATGTTGGTGAGTTTTGTGTTGTCCCTATGTGTCATCGTTACTCATGTCGTCCGTAGGGCTCTAGACCATAAATTGGAAGGCCGGGTACCGGCCTGAAGTTATGGGAGGAGCCCGGAGGGTATTTAAGCAGCCCAAAGGCCGCCGGTCTTTGTCGGTTTCCTGTGCGTGATACCCGCCCACCCTCCCCTTTTTAAAAAACCTCTTCTAAGTATTCTTACCCCAGACTGAATACTCATTTCACATTATTCCATAACTACTTCTTATCATTCTTTATCTAGGGTATGCCCCCTTATTTTGGCGTACCATACGGTAGACCAAGGCACACTTTCAGGTCTATTTCATGTTGGTGAGTTTTGTGTTGTCCCTATGTGTCATCGTTACTCATGTCGTCCGTAGGGCTCTAGACCATAAATATATATATATATAATGCAGGCAGTGTAATATGTATGTATGTATATATATATATATATATATATATATATATAGATAGATAGATAGATAGATAGATAGATAGATAGAGATATATATATATATATATATATATATATATATATATATATATATATATATATAATGTATACTGTATACTAGACCGCCTGCACTGTGTGTATGTATATATATATATATATATATATATATATATATATAGCCTACACTGAATGCACTGTATATATATATATATATATATATGTAGTACCCCCTACTTAGGTAGGTGCTAGAGTTGAGATGTGTGTTGCTCACAGAGTGCAGGGTTCAGGGGTGCGCTGCATACAGAGTACAAGGTTCAGGTTTGTGCTGCTTACAGAGTGCAGGGTTCAAGGGTGCGCTGCATACAGAGTGTACAGTACAGGGGTGCCCCTTTTACCCCAAATTGCCCCCTCCAACAGTACAGTGCTCTACTCCCACCCCCAAATCCCCCTCATTGACAGTACCTGGTAGAGAACTGCAGAAGAGCAGGATAGGTTACTCAGGAGGAGAGTGCTGTGTAGCTGCAGGGCACATGGGACTGTGAGATCAGGCTTCAGGAGCTGTTGCTGCCAGACAACTACTGGGTTTCAACTACCTATCTATGCAGAAAGGTGGCAGTCGTGAACACACACACTATTGGCTTAGTTCTGCTTCCCTGATAGGTCTTATATTGTAACAAACAAAAGGTTTATGAATAGTCAGCCACAGACACAAACACAGATATACACACAAGAGGGTTCCTTGGTAATTTCTGTATCTCTTATAAACAAGATTTAAAATCTAGATTTAGTTCAGGACCAATTGTACTTTCCGAGCACATCATTTCTATCCATTATTGTCATCTGTTATGCTGTTTTTTATGATTACTATTTTTGTACATTCTGAAAATTGTTACCCATTATAATAGTTTTATAAATATTCATGAAATGCTTACATTTTCATCCAACTTGTTTTTCTGATTATTTCTGCCATATGCAGCTGAGTACCTGTAATAATGTCTGGCAATATACTTAGCCATTCTTACATGCTTGAGACCTTAAGCTTATTCTAACAATACCTGTATATTTACGGACTTCTCCTGCGTACTGTCCTTAGCGATCAGCGGTCATTTCTCAGTATAGGGGTGGTGGGGGGTAGATGCAGCGTTGATGCTGCATCCACCTAGGTAAATATAAATGTTTTTTTTTATTTTATTTTTTTTTAAACCTAATCTTCTCTTATAAGCTAGCCATAGATGGCCTGAAATTCAAGCTGTAAGTTGTCCTGCAAGCACTATCACCATGGCTCAAAAGAAGTTGATTTAGAATAGACTGTGTTCGGTGAAAAATTACTGGCTGAACAATGACATTGATTTTCTTTCCTTCAGCCCTCCAGCTAAAAAAATTAGAAAATGAGCCATGTATGGCTAGCTTTAGAAACCAGCAGAAGCACTGCTGTTATTTCTCTTCTGTGAGATAGAAAACCATACAAAACAGCTTGTAAATTCTTATGAAAGTGTATCTATCCAATTGATAGATTAGAGGGGAAATAGGCAATTTTTGATATCCAATTATTTCCATTGAAAAGAAAAATTATGGAAAATCTAAAATGTTGTTGTTCCCAAGAACTGAGGGGAATGCTTTCGATGGGGACACTTGTTTTGAGTACAACCGTTTATCTCACCGTAAACATTTACACTCACTTCCTGTTCTGTCTCGAAAACCCTTCCCTAAAACTGAAAAACTAAATTTATGGTATACATATACTTTAAATCTGCCTAGGCTTAGTTTGCAATGTTTTTGTCGAGGTTCACAAACTACGAACCCCATTGTAGTTAATGGGGTCGAATCTTGTGTTTTAATTTTGGTCATTTGTAGATCTAATAAGTAATAATTTGTCCAACAACATACATGGGAAGCCAGACACTGCCATGGTGTTGGCTGTGCTGCCTGCCTGCTACCAAACGTCCAATGCCAAAATGTAAAAAAAGAAAAAATTAAGAAAAAAGAAAATGTATCTCTACTTACACAGAATTGGCAGCTCTCCCTAAGATCTTTTTCCCATGGGCAGCCGGAGAGCGGTAAAAACAGCACTGCCTGTCAAACTTGGCCATTCAAGTCAATAGGACACTACAACTGCAAGCCAACCTCATCCCCATTTAACAATACCAATCAGAACATATGATATATTTAAGTATCTCAGCGCTTGTATCTTTCCATAATTTTTTAGCTTAAAAAAAATGTTTTACTTTTTCTAAATTATCACATTTTGTGTTCCAGCATCTTGTTTTTTGCATAAAGAATTTGATCTCCTACCTGATACCTGACCTTCCCAAAGACTTGAGAGATCGAATGCGGAGAGAAAAATACCTCATCCAGGAAATGATGTATGAAGCAGAATTGGAGAGAGTGCAGAAAGAGAAGAAAGAGAGGAAGAGAAACGGAAAGTACCAGAATAACGAGTGGCCCTAACTGTGAATGAAGTGAGATATGATTTTACATTAGTTTTTTTGCTTATATAACCAGAAGATGTTCAAGTATTCAGTTTAATATAAGTCCTTCTGCCTCATTTCTGTAGCTTTTGCTCTCATTTTAGATGGGCTCCACTATGTAGCAACATGTAGATCCCACTGCCCTACAAAAGGCACATAACAGTACAGTTACAGTGTCTTGCAAAAGTATTCACCCCCATTGGCATTTATCATGTTTTGTTGCCTCACAACCTGGAATTAACATGGATTGTTTGAGGATTTGCATCATTTAATTTACAGAACATACCCACAACTTTGAAGATGTTTTTTTTTTTTTTTTTTTTATTGTGAAGTTAACAACAAATAGGACAAAATAACAGAAAACGTCAATGTTACATAGTTACATAGTTACGTAGTTAGTTAGGTTGAAAAAAGACACAAGTCCATCCAGTTCAACCACAAATGTGCATAACTAGTCACCCCCCTAAAGGGAATACTTTGTAGAACCACCTTTTGTGGCTATCACAGCTCCAAGTCACTTTGGATAAGTCTCTATGAGCTTGCCACATCTTACCACTGGGATTTTTGCCCATTCCTCCATGCAAAACTGCTCCAGCGCATTTAAGTTGGATGGTTTGCGCTTGTGAACAGCAATCTTTAATTCTGACCACATATTTTCTATTGGATTGAGGTCTGGGCTTTGACTAGGCCATTCCAACACATTTACATGTTTCCCCTTAAACCACACAAGTGTTGCTTTAGCAGTGTGTTTGGGGTCATTGTCCTGCTGGAAGGTGAATCTCTGCCCTAGCCTCAAATCACACACAGAGTGGTACAGGTTTTGCGCAAGAATATCCCTTTATTTAGCACCATCCATTTTTCCCTCAACTCTGACCAGTTTCCCAGTCCTGACTGCTGAAAAACATCCCCACAGCATGATGCTGCCACCACCATGCTTCACTGTGGGGATGGTGCTCTTTGAGTGATGTGATGTGTAGGGTTTGTGCCAGATATAGCGTTTTCTTTGATGGACAAAAAATGCAATTTTAGTCTCATCAGACCAGAGCACCTTCCTCCATACATTTTGGGAGTCTCCCACATGCCTTTTCACAAACTCAAAACGTCCCATTTTGTTTTTTTGATGCAAGTAATGGCTTTCTTCTGGCCACTCTGCCATAAAGCCCAACTCTATGGAGCGTACGGCTTATTGTCGTCCTATGTACGGATACTCCAGTCTCTGCTGTGGAACTCTGCAGCTCCTCCAGGGTCACCTTAGGTCTCTGTGCTGCCTCTCTGATTAATGCCCTCCTTGCCCGGTCCGTGAGTTTTGCTGTCTCTTGGCAGGTTTGCTGTTGTGCCATGTTCTTTCCATTTGGTTATGATAGATTTGATGGTGCTCCTAGGGATCATCAAAGATTTGGATATTTTTTTATAACCTAACCCTGTCTTGTACTTCTCAACAACATTGTCCCTTACTTGTTTGGAGAGTTCCTTGGTCTTCATGGCAGTGTTTGGTTAGTGGTGCCTCTTGCTTAGGTGTTGCAGCCTCTGGAGCCTTTCAAAAAGGTGTGTATACGTAATGACAGATCATGTGACACTTAGATTGCACACAGGTGGACATCATTTCACTAATTATGTGACTTCTGAAGGTAATTGGTTGTACCAGAGCTGTTTATGGGCTTTATAACAAAGGGGATGAATACACACGCACATACCAATTATCATTTTTTTTGCAAGGCACTAATCAGCTCATAGTTACATTTTGCCAGTGAACTTGAGACGACTGTGCATGGGTAGAGTTTATGGATCAATGTGATCATTTTCAGCACAATAATACAATAATCTCTTCTTGTATGGATTTTGAACAATTGTATTAATGGAAATCGAAGCTTGGCAGAATGTTGCTAGGGAACAGGAAGGAAGCTTTTTTATTCTGATCTTCTTCTCATCTCTGCTGTTAAAAAATAAAAGGTATTCCTCCGAATTCCTTGGGCTTCATGCACTGAATCCTGGATGTGCATATTTCGTTGGAGGGAAATTATATGAGGATATACCGTATTTATCGGCGTATAACACGCACCGGCGTATAACACGCACCCTGATTTTAAGAGGGAAGTTTCAGGAAAAAAAAATTTTCACAGCACACGGACCCCCCTGCACAGCACACTGACACCCCCCCTGCACAGCACACTGACACCCCCCTGCACAGCACACTGACACCCCCCCTGCACAGCACACTGACACCCCCCCTGCACAGCACACTGACACCCCCCCTGCACAGCACACTGACACCCCCCCTGCACAGCACACTGACACCCCCCTGCACAGCACACAAACCATGGGACAGCGCTGCCAGCATACCTTTAGGGGTTGAGAAGCCTGTGTCACCATCAGTGTAGATGGGGGCTTCTGTGTGCCTCCATTAAAGCAGCTCTCGTGGACCCGGTCATGTGACTCTCCTCTGCTGGTTCATGCCCGCTCTCCTCCAATCCAAAGCTACAATCGAGGAGGAGGCGGAGCGGGAGGAGAACGGTCATGTGACCATCAATGAGCAGAGGAGAGTCACATGACCGGGTACACGAGAGATGAAGCCGCCTCCTCCAATCACAATCGAGGAGGAGGCGGAGCGGGAGGAGGAGAGCAGCACGGCCGGCCCGACACCCTCCCAATGAGGCGGACCGCCCGATCCCCGCCCCCATCGGTAAAAAAAAAAAATTATTTAAAAAAAAAAAAAAAAAAGTGTATATCGGCGTATAACACGCAGGCACGATTTACCCTCATTTGTCAGGGTGAAAAAGTGCGTGTTATACGCCGATAAATACGGTAATTGTTTTGGCTGACCCTTTGTGTTGGGCTAGCATAAAGAGAACTTGCAAAGTGCTGATTTATTTAGAATCACAAGCATCCTTACCTTGCTTTAGTAGTGAATCACTAAACCAGATCATGTCAGGTGTTCATACACTTGACTAGCTGCATGTTTGCTCCAGGTCAGCACCACTTAAAGGCCGGCGATAGACGATTCGAACCGTGTATGGGCAGGCTGAATGTACCAAGTTGATGGATCGATCAGTCCGGGCACAACCAGTCTGCCGGATTTACTTGCGATTATAGCTAGTGGCTACTATAGCCACTATGAATAATCACTGTTTTCTCCCAGCAGAGACAGCTTCCTCTGCACGGAAAGTGACAATGTCTCGGCAGGAGGGATTCCACTGTCTGTGTTGATAGGAGAATTGTGTGAATTCTTTTTCTGCAACCTGTGGCTGCAGGAAAGAAATCCGCACCATATTAATACAAAGATAAGAATGACTGCTTTGGAATTTGCACATTCAAAATCAATTAAAAAATGGAATCTGACTCTGGGATTGTTAGAACAATGTCTCAAGAGTTTTCATTGCTGGCAACTGTTTGCCTGGAGTGTGATTGCAAGCAAGATGCCAGGACAAATTCTGTGTATAAAAAAACTTGGTTATCCAAGGAGATATCTAACCACAGAGCAACTGTGGTATGTGCTGTGATGGAAAAGGGAAGATATCATTCTGGGACATACCGTAGATAGGAATGACAGTGATAGTAAATCTTGAAGAAATTGGGGAAATTGTGTTTCAGTAAATTTATTGTTTGAAGATTTAAAAGAGAAATATTGGCTTGTGAAAAAACAAAATTTACGTTCACCTAGATGGATGCTGCACCTGCTCCGCCTGCTGGCTCTAATACACACGGTCGGAAATTCCGACCACAAAATCTGTCAGATTTTTTCCGACACTGGTGTTGCATACACACGGTCAGACAAAGTTGTCAGAAAATTTTGATCATTCTGAACGTGGTGACGTTTGTTGCATAGGATGGAACTACGTAGAGGCTACGTAGTAGCTTTGGTCTCATAATTTGATCTGAGCATGCGCTGCACTTTGTCCATCAGAATTCTCTACACACAATCGGAAAAAGTCCGATCGGATTTTGTTGTCGGAAAATTTGAGAGCAGGATCTCAAATTTTTTCCGTCAGAAAAAAAGTCAGATGGAGCCCACACACGGGCGGATTTTCCGACAACATGGTCCGATCGGACATTTTCCGTCCGTGTACGGGGGCTAAGACTGAGAGCTGAGCGATCAAACACAGCTGATCACTTGGTTCTCAGCCTTTAGTGAGCAGAGAGCCTGCTCTGACCCTCCAGTGTTCACCAGAGCGCTGGGCCAAGAGGCTCAGGGTCTCAGCAGCTTGCTTCAGACATCTAGGTGGATCCTAACTATAAAGTCAGGATCTTTCCCGAGCCTGGCTTGGCTGAGTGATGCCAGCAGACAGCAGACTTTAGCTTGCTGTTGGCTGAAAGTGGGTCACAGGAGTGCAGGAAAAGTATAGCCAGAATAGCTTTGGCTTTACTTCTCCCTTATGACTTATGGGTAAATGGTTAACAAAACCTGGAAAATTCCATTTGGCTCTAAGAATAAGACAGCTTCTATCTTTTGCAGGCGAGAACTATCTGCTATCTTGAGCTGCCTGTGGAGAAGTCAATCCAAACATCACCATAGACACCATAGACATTAGGGAAACGTTGCTATAGAACACAGATTGTAAACCACTGTGCTGCACTGATACCCCAATATTTATGGAAGCAAGAGAGGCAAGTAGGCTAGATATATATTCAAGAAATGGTGCGCTAATTGACTGGTGTCTCACTCTGTAATCTGCGACCCCGCCAAGCTGGCTGTCGCAATGTACACAGGCTTTCCAGCCTGAAACAAGGAGAGAGCTGCCTGTCATGTCTGCCTGGGCTTTTTCACCCCCCTCCTTCTTCCTGTTTCACTGACTCACTGAGTTTAATGTAATGTGAGCTGACTCACACAGGCTATTCTGTTCCTCCCTATGTTCCTATTGGCAGAAGTAAGAAAGCCAATTAAAGGAGCAGTTACAGGAACCAATCCATGGGGCTTTAACAAGCAGCTGATGCAAAGGATTCTGGAATGTTTAGTCCCTATCTAAAACCACCTCATAGCTTTCTATAGGGACAGAAATACAAGAGCCAGCATGCTCTAGGAGGCAGGAAACAAAACATCTTGCTTATTTGAGGAGATTCTCAGTGACCATGAGGCAGTGAAAGAGATCAGACCTGAAGGAGAGATGCTGTCTCTCAGATGATCTGCCCACGCAATTCAGGCTTCCGCCACGAGTCAGGACATCCAGCCTGAGAGAGGGGGATTCCAGGTGCATATCGAGGCGCACTTGCACCGACGGTGAAGCGTTCCAGTGTGAGGTGACCAGTCGGGTCACCGGGAAAGCCTGCTGTTCCAGGACGTTCGTCTGGGCCTTGACCACAGGATTTGGTGAGAGGGCATTTTGCCCATCTGCAGGGAACAGAGACACTCTCACCACCATGCTTGACTGTAGGCAAAACTTGTCTTTGTACTCCTCACCTGGTTGCCGCCACACACGCTTAGCACCATCTGAACCAAAAAATGTATCTTGGTCTCATCAGACCACAGGACATGGTTCCAGTAATCCATATCCTTAGTCTGCTTGTCTTCAGCAAACTGTTTGCGGGCTTTCTTGTGAATCACCTTTTAGAAGAGGCTTCCTTCTGGGACGACAGCCACGCAGACCAATTTGATGCAGTGTGTCTAAACACTGAAAGGCTGACCCCCCACCCCTACAACCTCTGCAGCAATGCTGGCAGCACTCATACGTCTATTTCCCAAAGATAACCTCTGGATATGATGCTGAGCATGTGCACTCAACTTCTTTGGTCGACCATGGCAAGGCCTGTTCTAAGTGGAACCTGTCCGGTTAAATCACTGTATGGTCTTGGTCACCGTGCTGCAGCTCTGTTTCAGGGTCTTGGCAATCTTCTTATAGCCTAGACCATCTTTATGTAGAGCAACAATACTTTTTTTCAGATCCTCAGAGAGTTCTTTGCCTTGAGGTGGCATGTTGAACTTCCAGTGACCAGTATGAGAGAGTGAAAGCGATAACGCCAAATTTAACACACCTTCTCCCGTTCACACCTGAGACCTTGTAACACTAACGAATCATGTGACACTGGGGAGGAAAAATTGCTAATTGGGCCCAATTTGGACATTTTCACTTAGGAGTGTACTCACTTTTGCTGCCAGCGGTTTAGACATTAATGGCTGTGTGTTAAGTTATTTTGAGGGGACAGCAAATCTACACTGTTCTAAAATCTAAACCTCAACAGTATGAAATAACACACAATAGTGAAATGAAACTAAACCAAAACCACACAAATGAGTGATGTATAATATATGGTTCATGTGCTAATGTCCCACAAAGTGTTCACATATCTGGACTCCTTCCTTGGGAGACAACTTTTTCCAATTAGTGCTGTGTTGTAAAACAGTGATGGTCAGTGATATACAATCCACCACCACCTCTAGGTGAATTAGCCACTCACCTTAGGCAACGACCCCCTGGGTCAAATCATGCCTCTTGTTGTAATATCACTGTACTCTGGGTCCTCTGAAGTGATCACCAACTGCTCTTCTAAATATGCACAGAGTAGAAAAGAAAAATTAATCGTGCAAGATTGCTTGTATAAATGTGTATTTATTAAATAAAAACGCCCACTCACTTAGCTGTCATCTTGTTCATTGCCTGTAACACTGAAATACCAAGAGCTCACCGCTCATTCTGGGTTCCACGAGACACCGGAAGTGGTGTCACCGGCTCCACCCGACGCATTGCGTCACTGGTCATGTGACTTCTTCAAGAGAATGGAGCCTAGTGACGAGCACTGGGATTTAAGAGCCTCAGTTTGTTTATAGTTTGCCATGGTGACGGGTGAATCATCGGTTCATCCTGCTCTGATGCATACAAACTAGACATGTGCACAACAAAAAAATTCGTTTATTTTCGTTTCGTTTTTTTCGTTTCCGAAAAAAATTTGTTTTTTTTCGTTTTGTTTTTTTCGTTTCCGTTGATTCGTAACGATTCGTACATTCGTAAGTCGTCGGTGTTCGGATTCGTAACGATTCGTACATTCGTAAGTCGTCGGTGTTCGTATTCGTACATTCGTAAGAGTTATTTTTTCGTTGATTCGTTTTTTCGTTTTCAGTTTAATTTTCGGACGCATTCGTATTTATTCGTACATTCGTAACATTCGTAGATTCGTAATCGGAGCATAATTGATAATTTTATGTAATGTGTATGCTATTATTACATTTTAATAATTTACGAATCGAAAAAAAAAGTTACGAATCGAAAAAAAAAAGTTACAAATCGAAAAAAGTTACGAATGTACGAATTTTTTTGTTCAATAGAGACACGGAAAATTACAAATCGAAAAAAAAAAAAAAAAAAAAAAAAAAAAGGTACGAATCGAAAAAAAAGTTACGAATCGAAAAAAAAAGTTACGAATCGAAAAAAAAGTTACGAATGTACGAATTTTTTTGTTCAATCCATTCGAAGCACGTTTAGCAGCACCATTGTAAGGGACACGGAAAATTACCAATTCAACAAAAATAAAAAGTTACGAATGTACGAATTTTTTTTCGTTCGTTTTCGTTTTTCGGATTTTCTTCATTAGTACATTCGTTGTTTCTAATTCGTTTTTTTCGGATTTTCGTTGTTTTTCGGATTCGTTCGATTTGAATGATTCGTTAATCGGATTCGTATGATTCAAACGATTCGTTATTTGGATTCGTACGATTCGTTCATTCGTACGAAAACTAATGAACGAAAATAACGAAAAAAAACGAAAAACTGAAAAAAAACGAAACGAATTGCACATGTCTAATACAAACAAATTCTCATCGGATACAATCTTAAAACCAAAATTGGACTACTATACTACTCCTTCCTCAAATATATAGAGAGTAATAATCAGATGCAAAACACAGATATATATATATATATATATATATATATATATATATATATATATATAAGAAAAAAACCTGCAATAATACATTGCTAATACCATTATTATCAAAAGACAGTATTTTAGACACGATACACTGAAATGGCAAAAAAACAAGAAATAGAACATAGAATTTAAAAATAGTTTATATAGAGATAAAGATATCTATCTATAGGCGACACAGTCCACGTTATTAAAACTTAACTAAAATCTGGCTTTGAAGTACATAGCTTAGTTTCTGTGCATATGTAATTAAAGCTTTCTGTACCACATTTATGTAATTTTCAATCAGTCAGAATGAAATACAATTGTCAACTAACCACTTTGTTTTCCTTTTCAGAGAGAAATAATCAGTACCATTGCACTACTTCACATTCTATTGCATGGAACCCAGATAGGAGCTGCAGCACAGCATTATTACCCAGCAAGAACTGATCTACTGTGAATACATCTTGCAATGTGATATTGCAGTATTTCTAGCTAAACAGAAGGCATGTGATCATTGGAAGACGCCCTCAACCGTTTAAACTCCTATGTAGAAAAGGGACACAGTCGGACATTTTTCAACTTTTTTTGTACCTTTTTCTGCATTTTGCTTATTGTCTGTTTTACAGATCTATGAATATCCCTGCCACCATTCTTTGGCTTATAGGATATCTTCCATTTGGTCACCAGACTTGGAACTGCAACCCTGTTTACAGCGCAACAAGTTTTTGTACTTCAGACATTTCTGAGGAAATTTCTATATTATTGTACATCCTATATAAATGTATATACGTGTACATATTTCCAGGAGCTACATCATTTGTACATAGCCAAAACTAAAGAGAATGTTCAGTTTTCAAAATTTAAACGAGGGTTCTTGAGTATAAAGATCCATTTTATGCTTGTATAATGTGATGCAATAAATTGAATTATGCACAGGAAATGTTCCTATTTAGTTTTATTCTCCATTCATTGTTGCTGTCCAAGAAAGGTGTTTTCTTCAATTCCATTACTGTTTGGACAAAAAAGAGCAAAGCATTTTTTGTACATATACTACCACTTTGTCATTGTGTCACTCCTACCTTTGGAAAGAATAGTACATGCGTCTCATACTGTGGTGGGGCGACTGCTCGTACCCATTATGGTACCTCAGGAGAATTATATAATTGAAGTGTTAGTATCCTAAATGAGGTATGTACACAAATAGATAGCTTTAGGTGGGGTTTACACGGGTGGGTTGCGTTTTGGCTGCTGTAAGTGCAGTTTACGTGCATTTTACATGCGTTTTTAGCCACATTCTCATTGACTTCTATTAGGTTGTGCGTTTTTGCAGTGTTTTCTGAAAGGGCACCAAAGGAGCGGCATGCAGGACTTTTGGTGCACTTTCAGAAAACTCACCAAAAACTCGTAACCTAATAAAAGTCAATGGGACTGTGGCTAAAAATGCAGGTAAAACGCACACGAACCACACATATACCCATACTGCTGTCAAATTTCTGCACACCAATGTGAACCCAGCCTTATATAGCCACTTTAGTGAAGAAAAGCAAGCTTAAAAACAGTTAGTTTTGAACTGTAAATAAGGGTCCACTTTTATGCATCTTTCTCTGGAGTTGGTGTAAACGTGCTGGAATTTCAAAGTCAAAAATATTTGATTATGTTATTTATTTTGGCAACTTTATTGTGGTTGGCAGTGCACAGTGTATTATGTAAGGCACAGTCTACAAAGTGGAGTGGCATTGTGTATAATGTAGAAAGTTGAGAATATAATGCACAGCCGTGTCCAAAAGTTTTGAGAATTTTCACAAAGTCTGTTGCCTCAGTTTTTATGATAGCAACTTGCATATACTCCAGAATGTTATAAAGAGTGATCAGATGAATTGGAATTAATTGCAAAGTCCCTCTTTGCCATGAAAATGAACTTAAAGGGGTGTTTCAGCTAAAAAAAAATTTTTTTAAAAGTCAGCAGCTAAAAAAAAAGTAGTTGCTGACTTTTAATAAGTACACTTATCCTCCCAGGGCGCCCGCGATGTCGGTCGTGGAGGCAGAGATGTCCCTCGGCGCTCCGGTCCCAGCGCCGCCATCCTCAGTAAGGGAAACAGGCAGCGAAGACTACGGCTTCACTGCCCATTTCCTACTGCGCATGCGCGAGTCATGCGGCGCTTTATGAATGGGACGCGCTGTGTTAGGGAACACACAGTTCCCATAACACAGCGTGCCCCATTACCCAGAAGACAACGCGGCGGAGGACAGAAGAACGAAGATCACCGCGGCGTAGGAAGGAGGCAGATTAGGAAGACTGCCTAGCAACAGGGATTTCGGATCAGGTAAAAAATATTTTTTTATTTTTCATTTTTTTTTTCATTTTTTTCCAGAATATTAATGCTTTTTTTTTTTTAGGGTGTCCCCCCACTTTAATCCCTAAAAACCTATACTGCATTTCAGCCCTGCCACAAAAGGACCAGCTGACATCATGTCATTGATTCTCTCGTTAACACAGGTGTCAGTGTTGATGAGGAAAAGGTTGGAAATCACTCTGTAATGCTAATTGAGTTAGAATAACAGACTGGAAGCTTTAAAAAGAGGGTGATGCTTGAAATGATTGTTCTTCCTCTCTTAACCATGATTACCTGCAAGGAACATGTGTAGTCATCATTGCTTTGCACAAAAAGGGATTCACAGGCAAGAATATTGCTGCGTCTAATGCCCCGTACACACGGTCGGAAATTCCGACCACAAAATCCGTCGGATTTTTTCTGACGGATTTTGTCCGACACTGGTGTTGCATACACACGGTCGGACAAAGTTGTCGGAAAATCCGATCATTCTGAACGTGGTGACGTTCGTTGCGTACGACGGAACTAAGTAGAGGCTAGTAGCCAATAGCTTTGGTCTTGTAATGTGATCTGAGCATGCGTGGCACTTTGTCCGTCGGAATTCACTACACACGATCGAAAAAGTCCGATCAGACTTTGTTGTCGGAAAATTTGAGAGCAGGAGATAAAACTTTGTCCGTCGGAAAATCCGACGGAAAAAGTCCGATGGAGCCTACACACGGTCGGAATTTCCGACAAAATTGTCCGATAGGACATTTTCCGTCTGAAAATCCGACCGTGTGTATGGGGCATAAGATTGCACCTAAGTCAATCATTTATCAGATCATCCAGAACTTTAAGGAGAGAGGTTCAATTGCTGTGAAGAAGGCTTCAGAGCATCCAAGAAAGTCCAGCAAGAGCCAGGATCGTCTTCTATAGTTGATTTAGGTGTGGGATCGGGGCACCACCAGTGCAGAGCTTGCTCAGGAATGGCAGCAGGTAGGTGTGAGTGCATCTGCAAAGACTTTTGGAGGATGGCCCGGTGTCCAAAAGGGCAGCAAAGAAGCCTCTTCTCTCCAGGAAAAACACCAGGGGCAGACTGATATTCTGCAAAAGCTACAGGGATTGGATTGCTGAGGACTGGGTTAAAGTCATTTTCTCAGATGAATCCCCTTTCCTTCTCTGAAAAAAACTTGTCCGGAGAAGAAAAGGTGAGCGCTACCATCAGTCCTGTGTCATGCTAACAGTAAAGTATACTGAGACCATTCATGGGTGGGGTTGCTTCTTAGCCAAGGGAGTGGGCTCACTCACAATTTTGAGTAGAAACACACAACCATGAATAAAGAATGGTACAAAAACATACTCCGAGAGCAACTTCTCACAACCACCCAAGAACAGTTTGACGTAACCAGATGACCCCACCCCCCTCTGACATTACCCTTGCCTATATAACAGCTGTCACAGCAGCGGTCGGCCTCCCATTGAGGTGGAGCTTTTTTATTTTATTTTTTATTTTTCGGGTCCATCAGGCAGCATGATTAAAGATGGATGGACATCGCGGAACACTTTATTAAAAAAAAAAAGGAATTGTCAAAAACTGTCTACTGTGGTTTTTACTTTTTGACACTTTTTTGGTGAATGGGTAGGGGTAAAATGTACCCCATACAATTTCACATAGGTAGAGGGGTCCCCTGTTAAAGGGGGCTTCCAGATTCTGATAAGCCCCCCACCCGCACACCCCCACAACCACCGTGCCAGGGTTGTTGGGATGAGGCCCTTGGCCCCATCAACATGGGGACATTGTGCTTTGGGGGGACCCCAAAGCACCCTCCCTATGTTCAGGGCATGGTATGGTTCAGGAGGCGGGGTGCTCACTCATCCCCCCTTTTCTGGCATGCCAGGCTACTTGCTCAGATAAGGGCCTGGTATGGATTTTGAGGGAGACCCCATGCACCCCATCAGTACTAGACTGCCTGCACTGTATATATAGTCTGCACTGTGTGTGTATATATATATATATATATATATATATATATATACACACTACATATATATATATATATATATATATATATATATATATTAATACATATGCCTGCACTGTATATATATTCTACACTGTATATATATTTATATACTAAACTGCCTGCACGCCACTAACTAACCTGCCTAATCTAGCTCAAGTTCTCCTCTCCACATGATTATCACACTATACATGGCCCCTGTGTAAGCAGCCTTGTCTAGTGTGGGCCGTGGACTTATCCCCCTGAGCCATGATTGGCCAAAGGCACCCTTTAGACACAGGCAGGGGTTGTGGTGGTGGGTTTAGACACAGGTAGGAGTGGCGGGGGGTTTAGACACAGGCAGGGGGTGGCAGGGGTTTAGACACAGGAAGGGGTGGTGGCGGGAGGTTTAGACACAGGCAGGGGTGGTGGCGGGGGGTTTAGACACAGGCAGGGGTGGTGGCAGGGGGTTTAGACACAGGCAGGGGTGGTGGCGGGGGGTTTAGACACAGGCAGGGGTGGTGGCAGGGGTTTAGACACAGGAAGGGGTGGTGGCGGGAGGTTTAGACACAGGCAGGGGTGGTGGCGGGGGGTTTAGACACAGGCAGGGGTGGTGGCAGGGGGTTTAGACACAGGCAGGGGTGGTGGCGGGGGGTTTAGACACAGGCAGGGGTGGTGGCAGGGGGTTTAGACACAGGCAGGGGTGGTAGCGGGGGCTTAGACACCACAGGCAGGGGTGGTGGCGGGGAGTTTAGACACAGGCAGCGGTGGCGGCAGGGGGTTTAGACACAGGCAGGGGTGGCGGTGGGTTTAGACACAGTCAGGGGTGGCGGGAGGGGGGTTTAGACACAGGCAGGGGTGGCGGGGTGTTTATACACAGGCAGGGGTGACAGGGGTTTTAGATACAGGCAGGGGTGGCACGTGGGGGAGGGTTTAGACACAGGCAGGGGTGGAGGGAGGGGGGTTTAGACACAGGCAGGGGTGGTGGGAGAGTTTAGACATAGGCAGGGGTGGCAGGGGGAGTTTAGACACAGACAGGGGTGGTGAAGATGGGATCAGTGGCACTGGTACTTACTTTCTCTCAGTGTCAGCCGTTCCTCCAGCGATCTCTCTTTCATCATGGGGTCTCTGCTAGGCAGAAAGCTCCTCTTCACGCTGTTGGCCATCAGCTGGTCAGCTGACTTTCTCTTGTCCCGACTTGTCAGCAGCAAAAGGGGGAAGCCGCCGAGAGCATGGGCTGGGATCCGCTGTGTGGGTATGGCAGCGGGTGCTCTGCCATTACCTCTAACAGCAGCGGCGCCAGGCCATCCTCACAGTGGGATAAGGAACACGGCAGGCAGAGCGGAGCGTTCGGGAGGGTGGGAGCAGAGGCAGCACTTTAATTAGGCAAATTAGGCTATCGCTTAAGGTCTCGCTCTCACAGGGGCCTTGCGACAGCCTAATTTGCCTACTGAAGGAAGGGGAGCACTGGCGTAACTTGGGCAGTCACTAATAGTACACTTGCCACGGTGAGTAGAGGGCTGCATGTGATAGAGGCGGAGGCTGGGCGATGCTGGGCAGGACTATGGGACTACAATCTCCAGCATGTCTACTGGGAGGAGCACTTATTGTGAGGCTGGAGGTGAAAGCATGGTATATCAGTCCCACTTGCAGTGTAGGTGAGATCACATGTGTCTGGATGGCAGGAGGAGGAGCTCAGAACACCCTGATATTTATCTGCAATCAGTGGTGGCTGGTGTTTTCTGGGGGGGGGGGGCGGCAAACAATCAACCCCCGCCAGCCCCTTTTACGGGCGGCACCCCCCCCCGTCAGTCAGGTTAGTCAGTCAGGGTCCACACTTACTCCATCTAGCGAGCATCTCATCCCTCTGTTCCCCAGTGTCTCCTCCCTCCTCCTCCTGGTGGCCAATCGGATCTCATCTCCGTTCGGCCAATCAAGTGACGGGTCTCATGACCCACTTCCTGATTGGCCGGGCGGAGGATCAGTGTGAGAATAGCGAATATTCATTCACTATTCTCATACAACTGGGTGGGCTTGGAGCGCAATGCTCTGCGCCCCACGACCACCTTTTTTTGAAGCCTATTAGAGCCTGCAGCTCTAATCATGTGCTTCAAAAAAAACACCCCCCCATTGGAATCCATGTATGTAGATCAGGGGGCCGGGCACATAGCTGGGGGGGTGGCGCCCATGAGCCCTTAATGGATGGGCTGCCACTGTCTACGATTCTACAGTGGTACAACACTGCCCACCTATCCTAATTATCACTTCAGCCCCTTCCCCTCTTCTCCTTCTACCTCCCCTCCCCTCTATCCCTCCTCCCTCTGCCCTCTAACCCTCCTATACCCCCTTCCCCCCAGTATTTCCATCACCCCTCCCTTTCTCTTCTCTCCTCCCTCCCCCTCCCTCTCTCTATCTTCCCCCCCATGTCCTCTCTCCTCCCTCACAGTTTTCTTCCCCTCTGTCCTTTCTGCCTCCTTCCCCATGTCCACTCTCTCCTCTCCCCCTCCCTCTATCGACTCTCTCCCCTCCCTCTCTCTCTCTCCCCTCTCTCCCTTCTCCCCCTCTCTCTCTATCCCCCCTCCCTCTGTCCACACCCCCCCTCCATCCGCTCTCCCTTCCCTCCCTCTCTTTGCCCCCCCATTCTCTCTCTACCCTTTCCCCCCTCCCTCTCTCCTATCCTCTCCCCTCCCTCTGCCCTCTCTCTTCTCCCCCTCTCTCTATCTTCTTTCCCCCTCCCTTTCTCTCTCCTCTCTCTTTCTCTCTCTGCCCCCCATTCTCTCCCCACTCCCTCTCTGTCCTCTCTCCCTCCCTTCTCTGTCCCCCTGCTCTCTCCCCTGTCCTTTCTCCTGATTCCCTCTCTATGTTCTCTCTCCCCCTCCTTCTGTCTTCTTTTCCCCTCCTCTTCCTCCTCCAGGGTCGTGAATTGTGTAAAGACCTCTACACCGGAAGCATGCGGTCTCATGGGCACAATGAACAGCGAGGTCCAGAGGGGTGGTCAGGATATTTGGAGTAAGTTCAGCTTTAAATTTTTGGTGAAAAGGTGAACTTACCCTTTAAGCCTTCCAAACTATCTCAGGGCATAAAAGAGGCCCTATAGGTGCAGAATTCTTCTTACCTACCTGGTAGGAACATTCAGGAGACCTGAGTCCCCAAAAACTCTATCATATACAGATCTAGGCCAGCCAGAGGAAGTGGTAAGGCTCCAATGGTTGTTATTGGCTTATAACTTTGATGGATGGCCTCATTTACCAGTAGGTTGGAGAGGGCAGGCCCAAGCATTCTACAACATTGGCTGGTAAAGATTTGCATAATGGAGCTCCCAAGGTTTAGGGGTTCAGAGGTATGTGACCTTAAAACCGCCAACAACAGATGGGACATGGGAACCTGTGGGTGATGTCACCGCTCCATGCTTTACCATCCATAGCCAAGCGCTCTCTCCTTTCCCCTGCAGCCACTGATGACTGACACAGGGGACCATGTGACCAGAGCTAAAAGTCCACAGGTTAGGGGGGCGCAAATTACTTGCCGTGCCCCAGACACTGACAACCCATGCTATGCCACTGGTGGAGAGAGCCCAGCATCGGGAAGAAGGATGGCGCTGCCACCTTGAGCTGGCAATGTTATCTCTTTGTGCCGCTCACATATGGCGATCTGCTGACAAGACACACCCAGCGGAGAGCAGAGCACAGCTTGGGAAAGGAAGAGATGGTCTCGATGAGCTCGCTGGTGGGATATGATCGAATACCATACTGGAATCCTTGAGGACTGGCCATGGGTGGATTGCCATCAGTTAATTTTACACTGTACATTGCAATGTAGTATTACATTTTTATTGCTTTAATTATTCTTCCCATTATGGGCGTGAGAGGGCCTCATGTCTAATTTTTGCCTAAGGCGTCACAAAGCCTAGAGCCGCCTCTGGGTGGGAGTTCGCCAATGTCTACTTGTGCGTCAACCTGTGCCAAGGTCCCATGGACCCACGGGGACCCATGGTAGGGCCGGCCGTGCTACCAGTTCAAGGATTTTGACTCCCTGCACTGATGGAAAATTAAACTCAAACCTTTCATCATTAAACAGTTGCAATACACAAATACTCACTGTCATTTCCCCAACTAAACAATGCTTCTCTTCCTGTTAACTCAGCTGTGTACGTAGTAAAACTTTTTTTCCATTATGAATTTACACTGTAACACAAACTGACACACTTGTGCTAGTTACCTTAAATGAATCCTTCCAGATAATATTCATAAAGATAAAATTTTACAGCTTGTTACAAGCCCAACTTTAGTGAAAGAGAGATATTTTTAGTACTATATTTAAAAAAAAAACCTGTAAAAAAAATAAAGTTGAATTTGTTTAACATGGTGTGTAAATTGTTTGACCTGTGATTCACATTTGAATAACAAAATTCCACTTTGCTTTTGTAATGTTGTTTGGGTATACTCCTCGTTTGTATCAACACCAGTACATCTAGATCTTCCTGAAGATCTTAAATCATTAACAAATTGTTATCACAAATTCACAAGTCAATACATTTCTTTTGGGCAGACCAGTAACTGAAGTCACAATTTCTGTAAGTGTAGTGTTGAAGACATCTGAAATAATGAGTTTTTCCTTAGAAGCCATACATTGTATTATGTGAAAATGTGAATGATAGAAATATTACAATTATTTGTCATTTCTTTTGACCCCTCCCATTTTCTCTTCTGAATTTGCTCTCTTTTTGGCCACCTCCCCCATCCACTCTTTGAAGGGTATTGGTCCCTGGTCTCTTTCTACTGCTTTCCAATCCCCATCCTGACAACATGGTCAACCATCTGAAAGAATGGTCCCAACTTGTGACCCTTTGGTATATCAGACCTCAGCAGTTTGTAGTGAGAACATTGATTAGGGTAATAGAAATGATCTTTATATGTAACTTACTCCAAGTAGGGATGAGCTTGATGTTAGGGACAAAAGCTACAGAAATTCGCCCTGGGACTTTGAGTGAGGTGAGCACAGTTTAGCCAATAAACATAACAGAGGTAAATACAATCTGAAATGTATTCAAGAAGGTACATACATACATAATAGCATGAATGGATGCTAAGCCGGTGGAATGATACATATGACATAGGTAATACAAGTAAAATGGCAGATAAAATAACACACAAGCATCTAGTATACCCGACGCATTTCGCAAGGCCCAGCTCGCTTCCTCAGGGGTGGATGCGTGTGTGATGTATCTAAAATAGAACAAAAAGAATGTATAGCACAGTGGTAGTTGTATTAGCATATGGTAGAAGGGGCCATAGATAAATGAACCCTGTACTCACCATTTGGCAAAACCAGAATGCTAGATGCACAATTCCCAGAGGGCGGCAGCAAAATCAGTCTCGCCCAGGAGCCGAGGGGGCGGAACCAGGCAGAAACCCACCAGGGGGCAACCGGAGGGTGGACTTAGTGAGGATGAAAGGTGCGTAACCCTAGGAGTCTCATTATGTCCATTGTGAATATCAGCTGTAAACATAAATGTGTATGTCAAAGGTTGCTGTAGTGGCAAAGTGAACATGAATTAGTGTAATGATATGCGTATATACCTATGAATGAGACAGTCTAATCCAATGGTGGTATGGACATAGAGACCAAGGGAAAGATTGATGAAGAGAGACAGGGAGCAACAGGAGTGTCAGTGATCTGAAAAAGGAAGAAAAAGTTGGGAAAATAGATGACAGATGTGTAAAAAACTGTGAGAGTCCAATGGCAGACTCAAAAATAAGTGCTCAAAGTAAAAACATAGGGAAGTGTATGAGTATACCTGAGTGAGGTGAGTGAGTGCTAGCCCTCAACAGAGATCTTCTGCCTGTGGAGTGAAACCACTGTTGAGATGGGAATTCTCTCCATGTCTGACCCCCGATTTGTAACCCCCGGAAGAGTACACTAGGTTCCCGCCCCAACACCATGTGATGGATGGTGGACACGTGAGTGATGCAAGCGCTCACCGCCAGTGGGGGTGCGCAGGCGCAATCAACCCCCGGCTACGTCACATGGTGGGCATAAGGACATGACGCCGATGGTGGCCCCACCCATCCAGCAGGGCAGCGAGGGACAGCGGGAGGTATGAAACCTCTATTGCGACACATCACAGCTTCCAGATCGAAACAAAGACCACCGACACCCACAAGGAACAGCACGTAGAGAAAAACGGATTGTAGGCCTAAATGGGGAGTTACCCATGTTGAAAAATATGCAAATAACGAGAATGGCAGTTGTACAGTTTCTACTACACTTCTGGTGGTCTACATAGTACACAATACAGTGCAGCCATAGTACAGTTGCTAATTAGGGATGAGCCCGATGTTCGAGTCGAACGTAAGTTCGACTCAAACATCGAGTATTCGCCTGTTCACGGAATAGTGAACAATTTCGGGTGTTCGCGGCAAATTCGAAAGCCGCGGAACACCCTTTAAAAGTCTATGGGAGAAATCAAAAGTGCTAATTTTAAAGGCATGGTATTGTCATAAAAAGTGTTTGGGGACCTGGGTCCTGCCCCAGGGGACATGTATCAATGCAAAAAAAGTTTTAAAAATGGCCGTTTTTCGGGAGCAGTGATTTTAATAATGCTTAAAGTGAAACAATAAAAGTGAAATATTCCTTTAAATTTCTATAGTATGCCTGTAAATTGGCGCATGTTTCCTGTGTTTGGAACAGTCCGAGAGCAAAATTAAATTTCTAAAGGAAAAAAGTCATTTAAAAGTACTCGCGGCTATAATGAATTGTCGGTCCCGACAATACACATAAAAGTTCATTGATAAAAACGGCATGGGATTCCCCCACAGGGGAACCCCGAAACCAAAATTTAAAAAAAATGCGTGGGGGTTCCCCCCAAATTCAATGCCAGGCCCTTCAGGTCTGGTATGGATATTAAGGGGAACCCTGCGCCAAAATAAAAAAAAAAATGGCGTGGGGGTCCCCCTCAAAATCCATACCAGACCCTACCAGGCCACATGCCCTCAACATGGGGAGGTGCTTTGGGGTAGCCCCCAAAGCACCTTGTCCCCATGTTGATGGGGAGAAGGGCCTCATCCCCACAACCCTTGCCCGGTGGTTGTGGGGGTCTGAGGGCAGGGGGGCTTATCGAAATCTGGAAGCCCCCTTTAACAAGTGGACCCCCGCAAATGCGACATGCTACAGGAGATGACCAGACTGCGAATGCGACTACAGGAGATGACCAGACTGCGAATGCGACTACAGGAGATGACCAGACTGCGAATGCGACATGCTACAGGAGATGACCAGACTGCGAATGAGACATACTACAGGTGATGACCAGACTGTGAATGCGACTACAGGAGATGACCAGACTGCGAATGCGACTACAGGAGATGACCAGACTGCGAATGCAACATGCTACAGGAGATGACCAGACTGCGAATGCGACTACAGGAGATGACCAGACTGCGAATGAGACATACTACAGGTGATGACCAGACTGCGAATGCGACTACAGGAGATGACCAGACTGCAAATGCGACATACTACAGGTGATGACCAGACTGCAAATGCGACATACTACAGGTGATGACCAGACTGTGAATGCGACATGCTACAGGAGATGACCAGACTGCGAATGCGACATACTACAGGAGATGACCAGACTGCGAATGTGACATACTACAGGAGATGACCAGACTGCGAATGCGACATACTACAGGAGATGACCAGACTGCGAATGGGACATACTACAGGAGATGACCAGTCTGCAAATGCGACATGCTACAGGAGATGACCAGACTGCGAATGCGACATACTACAGGAGATGACCAGACTGCAAATGCGACATGCTACAGGAGATGACCAGACTGCGAATGCGACATACTACAGGAGATGACCATGTAGCCAGTTTTAAAATTTAAACTTTCAGCAATGCACAGCTATACAGGGGGGATAACAGCATTGGCAGGGAGTGTGCGGAGTAACTGAGTGGAGTAACTAAACATTTTTTTTTTTCAAAAATGATTATTTATTATTTTTTTTTTAATTATTATTATTATTTTAATGGGGTGTTCATAATGTTTTAGCTGATCATGTTGTAGTCATAATATTTTGCTGATCATGTTGGGGTCATAATATTTTGGCTGATCAAGTTGTGGTCATAAATTATTTGGCTGATCATGGGGTGGTCATAATGTTTTGGCTGATCATGGGGGGGTCATAATATTTTGGCTGAATCGCACGTTTTGGTATATATTCGGTATATGAAGCGTAAAAGCTGTGGGAGGAGTTAGAGTGGTAAATTTGGCTATAATAAGAATAAGAACTAGAAAATTTAAAATTTAAAATTTAAAATTTGAAATTTAAAATTTTAAATTTTGAAATTTAAAATTTGAAATTTAAAATTTGAAATTTAAAATTTAAAATTTGAAATTTAAAATTTAAAATTTAAAATTTGAAATTTAAATTTAAAATTTGAAATTTAAAAAAATTTAAAATTTAAAATTTGAAATTTAAAATTTCAATTTGAAATTTAAAATTTAAATTTAAAATTTAAAATTTAAAATCGAAAAAAATCGGAAAATCGAAAAATCGGAAATCGAAAATCGAAAAATCGGAAATCCGATTTCCGATTTTTCGATTTTCCGATTATTCGATTTTTCCGATTTTCCGATTTTTTTTCGAATTTTCGATTTTTTTTGCGATTTTTTTTTCGATTTTCCGATTTCCGATTTTTTCCGATTTTTTTCGATTTCCGATTTTTCGATTTTCCGATTTCCGATATTCCGATTTTTCGATTTTCCGATTTCCGACTTTCCGATTTTTCGATTTTTGATTTTCCGATTTTTGATTTTCCGATTTTTCGATTTTTGATTTTTCGATTTTTGAATTTCCGATTTTCGATTTCCGATTTTTCGATTTTCCGATTACCGATTTTCGATTTCCGATTTCCGATTTTCCGATTTCCGATTTTCAGATTTTTTCGATTTACCGATTTTCGATTTTCCGATTTCCGATTTTCAGATTTTTCGATTTTTTTCGATTTTTCGATTTTCCGATTACCGATTTTTCGATTTTCGATTTCCGATTTCCGATTTTCTGATTTTTCGATTTTTTCGATTTTTCGATTTTTCGATTTTCCGATTTCCGATTACCTATTTCCCGATTGGGTGGTTACATGGCAAGGACTCACTTTAGGGGATAGGTACACTTTAGGACCAGGGGTAGTTTTTATATATGGGGAATTATTATTCAGGAGTACAGAGAAATCAAGAAGGGACAGCGGCCCTGTAAAATTATCGCTTATGTCTTGGTCATTATGCAACAATTGGACATTAGTAATCTTATAATAGAAAGCTGCCCATACTATTACAGATCTCCCACAAATAACAGTTGGCAATATATATTATGAACTGAAGGCTTATTTCAGCTGTCTACATTTGCCAGAAATTACGAAAAGTCAACATCATCATTAGGAAGAAAAGGTTAATCTAATTGCTTCAGTTTCGTTGTTACAGTATTTTGGAAATGGTAATATTTTTGGATCAAATCATATTTGTACAAAACGTTATGCTCATTTCTAACCTCATCTCTACCATGATGACAACATCAATCAGCATAATTTCACCCTGAAGGACCTTTTATGCTGCAGCATTGTCAAAACCCACTAGAGATGCCTCCATCTGAAACATTCTGGTTCCGCCAAATTTATAATTTTTTACAGTTATTATGGACTGATCCATATCAGTTCTCATACCTTACCATACCTCATGTCTTATAAAAAGAGGACTTGGGTCTGGGGGGGGGGGGGGGGTATCTATAATATATGGGCTATTACTCGACACTCCACGTAAAATGAATACGACAGCAATGTGTTTAGTATTCCTTGCAGTATGAATGTGTAAAAATCATATTGTTTCCTATGAAGTCAATTAGTATAGCTTGATTCCACTTGGTTCGCTCAAATGCTGGAGAGAGCACCTGTTGTCTTCTGGCTGTTTTTTACCTACTGGTACTTGACACTTTTCACATTAACTTCAAGATGAAGATCTATCCAGAAAATGCTTCTACATGCAGCTTTTGATATTCTGTCCAACGGGGCCTTTTATTCCACAGAAGAAAATATATTCCACAGAAGAAAATTCAACTATACCCTCATTCTAGTTTCCATACCTGCTGTCTGCATATCTAGATATGGATTGTCTGGCCGCACCAGTATTTCTGTTCCTTTTCTTTGTCCATTTGGACATTAGGACAATTCCATTTTTTTAACCACTTCAATACAGGGCTTTTAAACACCCTTCCTTACCAGAGAACTTTTTGCGATTCGGCACTGCGTCGCTTTAACTGACAATTGCGCGGTTGTGCGACGTTACACCCAAACAAAATTGACGTCCTTTTTTTCCCACAAATAGAGCTTTCTTTTGGTGGTATTTGATCGCCCCTGCGGTTTTTATTTTTTGCGCTATAAACAAAAGAAGAGCGACAATTTTGAAAAAAAACACAATATTTTTTACTTTTTGCTATAATAAATATCCCATTTTTTTTAAAAAAAACTATTTTTTTTTCCTCAGTTTAGGCCGATTCGTATTCTTCTACATATTTTTTGGTAAAAAAAATCGCAATAAGCGTATATTGATCGGTTTGCGCAGAAGTTATAGCGTCTACAAAATAGGGGATAGATTTATTGAATTTTTTTTTTTTTTTTTACTAGTAATGGCGGCGATCTGCGATTTTTTTTTTCGTGACTGCAACACTGCGGCGGACACTTCGGACACTTTTGACACATTTTTGGAACCATTCACATTTACACAGCGATCGTTGCTATAAAATTGCAATGATTACTGTGTAAATGTGACTGGCAGGGAAGGGGTTAACACTAGGGGGCGCTGCAGGGGTTAATGTGTTCCTTAATAGAAGTGATTCTAACTGTGGGGGGAGGGGACTCAAGGGGAGGAGACCGATCATGTGTTCCTCCGTACTGGGATCACATGATCGGTCTCCTCCTCGCTGACAGGACGTGGAGCTGTGTGTTTACACACACAGCTCCACGGTCCCGCCCGGTCCCGTTGTTTTAACGGGCAATCGCTGGTGCCCGGCGGACATCGCGGCCGCCGGGCACTCGCACCGGGTCCCGAGCGATGCCGCGGGCGCGCCCCCCAGGCGGCCGGGAATGCGAGGACGTCATATGACGCCCACCCAGGATGGTAGATCCACCTTGTGGGCGTCATATGACTATGGTATTGAAGCGGTTAAAATACAAAAAAGTTGCCTATAATTTCAGGAAGGACATGGTTTTTATATACTCACTCTCCCCACCTCAGCTGACATGCTGAAGAATAGATAGTGTTGATGATTGTCAAATAATATGGCAACCTAATAAATATTACAGTGAAATTAAGACATAATTGTTACAACAGCCTTTAAAATAAATGTAATTTATTATTTGTATTCATTTCATTTGTGATAGACTTAAATTATCTGCTGTATAGGCTGGATTGTCATGTCCTTGTCCATTGTGTGATTTCCATTCTAAAATTTCAATGTTATCCTGCTGAAAAAAAAATGGAACCATTAGATATGAAAGGAATAGTTCTTGTGTTTTAAATTTTTCAGCAGTCAATTTCATTCTACCTCTCCCACCTTGCTCCATAGCTAAAACACAAATGTCTACTAAATGGTTATAATCTATACTGACTCCTGTCAATATTGTTCTCTGCTTTTTAGTCAAATTTATTGAATGTGTTTTCTGGTGTGAACCGAACCCGGGGGTGTTTGGCTCATCCCTATTCCTGACCAAGGCCTCCACTTGCCGGTCTTTAGCATCCCTTTCTTTTGCAGCTTGGGAAAAACATAAATCGCATAGCGATTTATCTCCTGGCACTTTCGCTCTACATCCCCAACAGGATCTTTCTTCCGAGCGACCAGAATGGTAGTGGGAATAGTGCCGAGACCCAGACCTTGATTTTTCAGAGCGGTGTCTGGAAGAGGACTTAGGACGTCCAGAACTTGATTTTGAATGGTCACGTCGTGACCCAGACTGTACATTATCTTTGCGTGCTGACGAACGAAGATCCGGTACGGAAGGGCTAAAAATAATGATAAAGGAAAAAAATTCTAATTTTTAACCTCTATTCCCTAACCAACCCCAACAAACAGGCAGAAAGGAATGACAAAAAAATTCCGTCCTACCTGCGGCGCAAGGGCTGGCCACAAGGGGGCAGCGAAACATCCATAATAACAAATTCGGACAGGCTTCAACAACTCCCATAGAAAATAATTAAAAAGCAATTAAAAATTAATTAATTAAATATAACCATATCCCCAATGCATATATTAATCCAGTAAAAAAAGGAATAGGGAATAAGGCATTAAAGCTTCTTACCTCTGTAAGGCACAGCAAGAGTGTCAATTCATTTTAAAATGAATACAGCAGCAAGCCTGTCCAAATCTGACAGGCATTCAAATCTGCTGCCTGGATGATGTCATGACGCTGTCAGCGTCACCCCCACGGCGCTCGTGCGCATGCGCGAACGCCGTCATTCATCTGTACTGCGCATGCGCCGACCAAGCCTCGATCTCAATCGAGACTATGCAGCTGCGCAGTACAGGAAAAGCGGCGAATTGGAACGCAGATGCGCTCCAGCCGTCATACCCACACGGAAACCGCAGACAACCACAGACAACACACATAAACTGGCTGCCATACGATACCGCTCCAGCATGCCAACCATCCGATCTGGCTTCCATCCTCAGGCGTGTCACAGAGGAAGGCCTCCCGCTAGTAGCTAGGACGAATGGCCATACTGCCGCTTGCCAACCAGTGGCTGGATAGTAAGCTCTTCATGGCAACGCTCTTCATCCCCATGTCCACCCTGCTAGTAGCTGGGCTATTGGACTCCAGACACCAGAATTCATCATGCGTGCGAACGGGAACAGAAACCATACCCGTATTCATGACTCCTTGAGGTAAGAACTACTACTTAAGTCCTTAATGAGGAGGACAAAAAAGGAACACGGTCTCTGATTAGGAGAAAAGATTTATGGGAGTGGGGTCCTATGAGGTATGAGAGGCTGGATTAACCCATACGTAGACTGCCATGGAGTCAGTCAGGAAATATGGTTTACACCAGTGCGGCTTTGAAATCTCGCTGCCTCAGCGTGATTTGAAAGCCGTCCGATCAGTGCGATTTGGATCTATGATTTAATTGTGGCTTAAATCTCAATGCAAGTTGAAATGAAATTGCAAAAAAGTCATGTGGGAAACTTTTTGAGTCGCAATGATGTGAACGGTTCCATTGCCAGAAATGGGGTCAACTTGTCATGCGACTTTGAAGTGTCAAATTGCATTACAAATTGCACTGATGTGAACCAGGACAAGAGATGAGCTGGAGCTTTCTCTAGAAGTTTAGGAAGAGATTGAGCTAGGTTGTTGGTAAGTTTTGTCTGTTTGCCAACTGTTAGATTAATATGACATTGTAACTTTTTTTTTAACAGAAAAGTTTTTATTGACAAATCAGCATTACATCATAGTCAGCAACAGATCTTCATACGTGTTCAAACATATTACAACAAATGATGTGATCTACATCCGGAGGTCATTAGTTAAAGTGTAACTTACTTAAACATTCTTATTGTTGTGTTATAGTTAATGCAGTCTAAACTAAACAAGGTTGTCTACGCCTTATGTACCTGTCTTTTCAGTAAGAAAAATGTTAAAATGTAATTACATTTTTATTTAATTCTTAAACTTTTTTCAGCATTCTCTTAAAATAAAGTTTTTACATTTTTCTTTTGTTTTATACTATTTTGAAGGTAATGCGGGATACACTTGCTTACTATGCTTCCCGACACGTGTTTAGCTGCATGAACATCTAGAAACCACTCTCCTGGAACAGAGTCCTCCTCCCCCTGTTTACTATGCGCTGTTTCTGGCACTGTGCATGCATAGCTCCCAACTGTCCCTGATTTTGAGGGACTGTCCCTGATGTGGAGCAATGTCCCTCTGTCCCTCTTTCCTCCTCATTTGTCCCTCATTTTGGTCTGATCTATATAGTTGTATATAAAATGCACTTTTTATCTTTCAAAAAGTGTTTCCCAGTGCTAAACCTTTCATCCAATTTCTAAATTGCTGCATTTGTTAATTTTAAACGCCAATATAAAGTGGTAAAAAAAAAGTCCTTGTGGATTTAATTAACCTTTTTTTTGGTTAATTCTCCTTTAAGGGGGTGTGGCAGGGGGCCTGTCCTATGCCTACATATGTTTGTTAGTAGGTGTCCCTCATTCCCATCTCAAAATTTTGGGAGGTATGTGCATATAGTCTAACTTGCATGGGGAAATGTTTGCATACAACTTCACATCATATTGATGGATGGGACAACATTTTTGAATCAAGCGCAAATGCTTCCAAAAACCTTTAACATGACACAAATTTTAAAGACATATATCCGTATTAATGTTAGACTTTGTGGGTTTGACACTCACAGAATTGCATTGTGTGCTTACCTTGTCAGGTTTCAGACAGCTGAGAAAGTCAAGAAGAACACAATCCTGTCTTCCAAATAGGCAGTCACGATTTATGGTTTGCTTCAATCCTCCTGTAAGATTATTATTAACATAGGTCGGCAACTTAAAAAAACTGAATTGGAAACACAAGGCATTATAGAAATATAGCTATAAACAAGTATAGGCTAAATATAAATCAGGTAAAATACAAAAAACACATATAATGCATCTGTACCAATTCTGTCTGTGTTTATGTACCAAAAATATGTAGAATACATATCGGCCTAAAATCATTAGGCCGATATGTATTCTACATATTTTTGGTACATAAACACATGCCAATTTTCTTGTAATTTCCACAAATTTTAACCATGCAATGCAATGCAAATTACCACCATCCTTGTCATATTGATATTTGTGCCGCGTACACACCCTCGAAATTTCGGCAGCAAAAGACCGATGAGAGCTTTTCATCGGAAAATGCAACCGTGTGTATGCTCCATCAGACTTTTGCTGGCCGAATTTCCACCAGCAAAAGATTGAGAGCATGTTCTCAATTTTTCGGACGGAAAAAGTTTCTGTACCAATTCAGACACGCAAAATTCCTACGCATGCTCGGAAACAATTTGACGCATGCTCGGAAGCATTGAACTTCATTTTCTCAGCTCATCGTAGTGTTGTACGTCACCACGTTCTTGGCGGTCGAAAGTTCAGTAAACTTTTGTGTGCCCGTGAGTATGCAAGCCAAGCTTTTTCCGACGGAAAATAAGCTTGTGTGTACGCGGCATATGTGTTTGTGGTAGGTTGACCTGAACTACACTCTGTGTGCTGGCCTGTTTGTTGTGTATTCCTCCTGATGCCTGCACTGTATACACGCTGTTGTACGTTACATATTCCCAAACATTGCATTCTATTTGCTATATTGCCTGACCAAAAAATGAATTGTCCCAACAGTTGCTGGTTGCTGCTAAGCAGTCCTTGACTATTTTAAAAGTCTTTAACTAGTTGCCGACCAGCCGCCGCAGTTTTGCTGTGGCAGAATGGCATGGCTGGACAAAAGTCGCAGTGTGTACCCGTAGTCAATGCGAGTGCCCGGCGGGCGCGATGACCACTGGGCATCCATGATCGTTCGTTACAGAGCAAGAACCGGGATCTGTGTGTGTAAGCACACAAATCCCGGTTCTCTCAGGGGAGAGGAGACATATTGTGTGTTCATACTAAGTATGAATACCAATCTCTCTCTCCTCCTAGACAGTCCCATCCCCCCTACAGTTAGAACACACTGAGGGAACACAGTTAACCTCTTGATCACCTCCTAGTGTTAACCCCTTCCCTGCCAATGACATTTATAAGTAATCAGTGCATTTTTATAGCACTGATCGCTGTATAATTGTCAATGGTCCCAAAAATGTGTCAAAAGTGTCCAATTTGTCTGCCGAAATATCGCAGTCCTGATAAAAATCGCAGATCGCCGCCATTACTAGTAAAAAAAATTATAATAAAAATGCCATAAATCTATCCCCTATTTTGTAGACGCTATAACTTTTGCGCAAACCAATCAATATACGCTTATTGCGATTTTTTTACCAAAAATATGTAGAAGAATACATATCGGCCTAAACTGAGGAAAAAAGGTTTTCGTGTTGTTTTTTTGAAAAAAATGTGAGATATTTATTACAGAAAAAAGTAAAAGATGTTTTTTTTCAAAATTGTCGCTCTTTTGTTTAAAGCACAAAAAATAAAAACCGCAGAGGCGATCAAATACCACCAAAGCTCTATTTGTGGGGGAAAAAGGACATAACATTTTTTGGGGTAAGGCTTCGCACGACCGCGCAATTGTCAGTTAAAGCGACACAGTGCAATATCGCAAAAAATGACCTGGTCATTGAGCAGCCAAATCTCCCGGGGCTGAAGTGGTTAAAAGAGAAGTGTGAGAATTAAAAAAAACACACATTTACTCACTTAAATGGCTGCAGCATCAGTGCAATTCTGCAGCTGTCCCCAGCCAGCTGTAAATCTCAGAATTGAGCGATTATGTGAGCACTGACTCACTGGAGTGCTGGGCTGTAAAGAGGGCAGGAGAAGTTGTTGCGGCATGCTGGAAGACTGAGCCAGCTACCAATCAGGAACCTGGGTTGATTCCGGCATTATTGTCTGTGGCTGAGGGGTTCAATAAAATTTCAGCTCAGTTGCCCGTTTTTACTCACTTACTGACCCAATCATCAAGTGAAAATAAAGGTAAAAAAAAAGCCTATATAAAAAAAAAACCGAATGCAACTAAACTCTTTTAACTATTAAAATCCGAAAATTCTAAAACCCGAAAATTCTAAAACCAAAAATGTTGAAAATCCGAAATAATAACCAAGTAATAATAACTATTACTAACTATTAAATTATAGGTATTGGAATTTCCTTTTAAATTTGGCAGTTGGTGAACGTAACGAATACAAATTTATCCAAAGTTAAGAATTATCTGAAATAACGAATGCCATATCTAAACGAATGGAACGTAACAAATTAATAATAATAAATAATTATAATAATAAAAATGTTGTATTATTATTTATTATTATTAATTCGTTATGTTCCATAAACAACCAAATTTAAAAAGGAAATTCCAATACCTATAATTTAATAGTTAGTTTTTATTAGTTAGTTAGTTAGTTATTTCGGATTTTCGGATTTTCAAATTAACAAATCTATAAATTTTCTTGACTACCACATCTAAACAAATGGAACATAATGAATTCCAATTTTTCCAAAGTTACGAATTTATTTGAAATAACGAATTTCGATCATAACGAATTACTCAAAAAACAAAGATGTATGAAATGAAAACGAAAACAAACTAATTTTTCGGCAGTGCACATGTCTAATAAAAATAAATCAATTGTAATTGTAAACATTTTTTTAAAAACTGTTTAATATGCAATTAAGTAAAAAAAAAAAAAAAAGTGATGTTTTGAAATTGAATCAAGAATTAAAATGTATTTCATAATATTGTAAAAAAAAAAAAAAAAAAAATTCTAAGCTGTATACAGAACAGTTCAAATGAATGCTAAAAAATACATCCAAAAACATTTATCATTTAATACGTACCAGAGAAAAGGCTTACAATTATCCCAATAAGGACAGTCACAACAGTTCCCAGAACAGTTAAGTATAAGTATGATAACGAATACCAATAATCAGCCAGTTCTGGCCTACAGAAACACAATACAATGGATACATCATTATTAATATACGCAGCTGGTTTTACTGTAATATTTTATTAGAACTGAATGAATAGATCATGATATAGATGCATAAATACTCGGCATACGTAGGGCAGATCACATCTATTTTCTTCAAACACTTATTAAAATAATAAATTATGCACACCCTTTAAAAATCCAGGAAGCTATATACCACATATACTCGAGTATAAGCCGACCCGAATATAAGCCAAGGCACCTAATTTTACCACAAAAAAAGGGGAAAACGTATTGACTTGAGTATAAGCCTAGGGTGGGAAATGTGCAGCTACTGTAAGTGGAAAAGAGGGTCAACAATGCCCATTTGCATGCCTCACTTTGCCCATTTGCAGCCATAGGTCCCCCGAACTTCAAACTCAGTAGTTAAGGGTTCCTAGATGCAGCCAAAATTTGGGGTCTCTGGACCCAAAGGGTGCCGAAAGGACATTGCTGCAGATGGACACAGTTGGCTGACTTTGGGGCCCCGTATCTCAGGGCCACTTGGTGCTAGGAACCCCAAATTTGATGTACTAAACTATAACATATCCAAAGCTGGGGTTCCTAGCACCAAGTGGCCCCGAGATACAGGGCCACAAAGTCGGTTCGGAAAATGTAATTCTCTGCTGTAGAAAAGTGCTTGACTCGAGTATAAGCCGAGGGGGCATTTTCTCTGCAGCAGAGAATGACATTTTGCGAACCGATTTTGGATATTGGATATGTTGTAGTGCTAGTACCACTGGGTTTGCACACCCAATTTGGAGTTCCTAGCACCAAGTGGCCCCGAGATACGGGGCCCCAAAGTCGGTTTGGAAAATGTAATTCTCTGCTGTAGAAAAGTGCTTGACTTGAGTATAAGCCGAGGGGGCATTTTCAGCACAAAAAAATGTGCTAAAAAACTCGGCTTATACTCGAGTATATACGGTACTGTATATTTTTGTCTGTCGGTTGTACAAAAGTAATAGATTGTTTTCTATTCAAATATTCAACATAAAAACGGACAAAGTGTTGTCTGCCCTCCCCGTTGTAGAGTGGTGGTATTGTAATGAGACGCACAACTCTACACATCAAAGTCATAAGATGGATAAAGGTGTTCTAGCTGATGTCTTTGTGGGTCACCTTGAGACATATACTTTGGGGGGGATTCATCAAAACTGGAGTAGATAGAATCTGGAGCAGCTGTGCTTAGCAACCAATCAGCTTTTATTTTCAGCTTGTTCCATTAAGCTTTTAAATGAAAGATAGAAGCTGATTGGCCATCTGCTACAGATTCTGGCTCCTTCAGTTTTCATAGATTTCACCAACTGTATTTTTTGGGGTCCATGCCATCTGTGTTTCATAAAGTGTAATGGGAATAACACTGGCCATTGGTAGTCTGGGCATGTTTGTAGTGTCTATGAAGACTATTCTCTGCAGTGATGTCACCAGCTCACCCACTTTCAAGTCATCTTGACAGCAGGTTCCCGAAAATATCTGTGCATGTAAACTAAGAGGAGAGATGTATGCTAATGAATATAAACTAATTTAAAGTGATTGTAAGGGTTAGTTTTTTTAAATTACAAACATGTCATACTTACCTCCACTGTGCAGCTCGTTTTGCACAGAGTGGCCCGAACCTTGTATTCTGGGGTCCCTCTGCCACTCTTTCGGCTCCTCCCCACATCAGATAACTCCCTAGGAGAAGCGCTGTCCTGGGAGGTTACCTTGTGCGCTCCCGAGTCCAGAATTTGCGTCCATAGACACGAATGCCGGACTCGGCCCCATCCCCCCCGGCGCTCGTGTCATTGGATTTGATTGACAGCAGCATGAGCCAATGGCTGTGCTGCTATCACTCTATCCAATCAAGAGTCGGGACCCCACGGAGAGAGGGACAGTGTGTCCCCGCTGAAGAGATGAAGGGGCTCAGGTAAGTAAAACTGGGGGGGGGGGTTACTGCCAGGTGTTTTAGGATGCATTAAGGTGAAAAAACACAAGGTTTTACAACCCCTTTAAGTGGCAAGTCTATGGTTGTTTCTGAAGCTCCATGCACACTAGCTTAAAAGAAAGTAAAGTGCCATGCAATATGCTCAATATAAACATATGCATATGTGGACCCACAATTCCTACAATATCCAGCATTTACATCAGTACCATCAATAGTGAAATTAGTGTATCAATTGCTTATACACCTATGCTCACGGGCCACTTAATTAGGTACAGCTGTTCAATTGATTGGTAACACAAATTGCTAATCACATGGCAGCAACTCCATGCATTTAGGCATCTAGATGTGTTGAAGACGACTCGCTGAAGTTCAAACCGAGCTCCAGAATGCTGAAGAAAGGGGATTTAGGTATGCATTACATACTAGCACATTATGTAAAACTTACCTTAAAACAAAGTTTTTCAGCGATGCACTGTCATCGCTGGACAGAGTTTCCATCTTCACCCACCCTTCCTGCCAGGTTTGCGTCCTCCAGCCGTCTAAATGGCCGCACTGTGATGACATCACTCCCATTCATGAGTGCAGGACTCTGAAGTAACGGCACAGGCATGCTGTTCCTTCAGAGCACATGCGCTGGTGATGTCAGCGGCCCATTCTCAAGTAAATATCTTCTAAACTGTGCATGTTTAGGAGATATAGCAGTACCTACAGGTAAGCCTTTTTATAGGCTTACCTACAGGTAAATATTAACAATGGGATTTTACTCCCACGTTATGCTTTAATTTTGGTTAAAAACAACAAATTGGCACTCACATTTTGTATAAAGTAATATAGCCTGTGTATATCTTTAAGAATGCAGCCTCTGTGTACCTCTCTCAAAATGGCGTTCTGCACACTTACGGTTCCGGTGTGACGTTACCGGCTCCTCCTCCCTATGTGTTACGTCACCACATCACTTGACTTTGAGGACTTTTTTAGTGTCAACAACAATAATATTTTTGTGGCATCAGCAGCATTAATATATACACTTTTTCATATTATTATTTGTGCTGGAGTATTTTCACAATTTTAAAAAAATGCCAGTGCTCTTGGCAGGAAAAAACACAATTTTTTTTCGTACTAGCGCTTGCCAGAAAACGCTCAAAACAGAAGTGTTTTTTTCTGCCACTAAACGCTGAGCTTAGAAAATGCCTCTAGACTACCTAATGTGCATGGACACATTGAATAACATTAGTTGATTCTACAGGCAAAATGCTAAACATCTCCAGGAGCAGCATTTTTTTTTTCCAGTGTGCATGGAGCCTTAAGATTTATATTACAGTTGTATAGTTGATTAATTTGTGTATCAACTAAAGATTCATACATGGAGAATTATACTGATTAACTTTAGAGTTAGATTTTGGCCTGTATATTAAAAATGAATACATTAATTTTGTAATGCCATAATTATAAGGAAATAATATTTGCAGAAACATACAAAGTTCACTGACCTTGCACTGCCATCAGGCTGCAATACTGTGGGCAATATAGTCACTGGTGATGTTGTAGTTGAGGTCCAGTTTGTAGTTGAGGTCCAGTTGGCATCTCCCAAGATAAAACCACATCCTTCAATTGAAAGTGGAAGTGGTCTGCTTCTTTCAGGAAGTGGAGGATAGATATGGGATCCAATTCCAATCCACAGAGTCACAGAAAACCCAGAAATCAACCCCACCACTGCACCCTGCAGAGCAATATATATTGTTCAATTAGATCATTGTTTTTGTTCTGCATAAACATATTGCCTTTACTCATTCGTTTACTGCCAAGGACAGCTTCAAGTTTACTTATGTTTAAGTATTCTTAGGTTTTTTCTTTTTTCTGGGTACTTCATACAGTCTCCAACAAAAGACAATCAACGTACAATAAATACAGTTTTTTGAGTTTTAGAATTTACCATATAAATAGGTCAGCAAAGCCCTGGAGCCACACATCACTTCCAAAGGGTAAGATCAGGTTTTTTGTTCAGCACAAGCACAGACGCTTCACCCGGGTTCCTGCCTCCAGCATGTTTTGCCCCCTACTGGGGCTAAATCATAGGGCATGCTTAAAATAGATCCCTAGAAATCAGTGTTTACAAACTTACATTGGCTCAGCTTGGCTTAAATGGAAGTATCCATATCTGATATCCAGAGGACTGATAGGTATGCTGAACATCACTGTAATAGTCCACAATACATATAGTGATAACTATGATCTTCTGGGTTCTATTCCAGTGGCTTCCCATTTGCACAATGAACACGTGGAGTCATCAGTGTCAGTGGCCACAGTAATAACCCTCAGCACTGAGGTGAGTGGTAGAAATAACCCCCAACATCTGTGTCAGTGGCCACAGTAATAATCCTCTGCACTAAGGTGAGTGGCAGCAATAATAACTCCCAACCTTGGTGTCAGTGGACGCAGCAATAGCCCTCAGCACTGAGGTGAGTGCCAGCAATAATAGCCCCCAACATCGGTATCAGTGGCTGCAGTAATAACCCTCAGCACTGAGGTGAGCACCAGCAATAATAGCCCCCAACATCGTTGTCAGTGGCCACAGTAATAACCCTCAGCACTGAGGTGAGCACCAGCAATAATAGCCCCCAACATCGGTGTCAGTGGCTGCAGTAATAACCCTCAGCACTGAGGTGAGCACCAGCAATAATAGCCCCAACATCAGTGTCAGTGGCTGCAGTAATAACACTCAGCACTGAGGTGAGCACCAGCAATAATAGCCCCCAACAACGGTGTCAGTGGCTGCAGTAATAACCCTCAGCACTGAGGTGAGTGGCAGCAATAATAACCTCCAACATTGGTGTCAGTCTACGCAGCAATAGCCCTCAGCACTGAGGTGAGCGCCAGCAATAATAGCCCCCAACATCGGTGTCAGTGGCTGCAGTAATAACCCTCAGCACTGAGGTGAGTGGCAGCATTAATAACCCCCAGCACTCGTTTCCATGGCCACATTAATAACTCCCAGGCTACTATAATAATAGCAGTAATAGTAATAATACAAGTAGTAATGGGGAGCATAAATTGGGGTGTATGTGAGCAGTTGATGGTAGTACCAGCTGTGAGAAATTTGGAGAGCAACTATGAGAAATTAGGAAAGCAGCATATATTATTACTATTACATGAACTGCTGCAATGGAAGGTGTTGATGGAAATGGGGTGCAGAGAGGAAAAGCAGCAGGGGGAGAAGAGTGTGGGATGAGCAGTTGAGTAGTAGTGTGAGGACTCCAGCTTGGACATTGGCAGTGGAGGAAAAAAGAGTTCTGGCAGAATGAAGGAGCAATGAGGTAGGATTGGAATGCTGGCAGGATTTTGAGGCTATGACAGTTGCAGCTGAGAGATGGGGCACTGGTGAGTAGGGATGAGCCGAACACCTCCGGGTTCGGTTCGCACCAGAACCTGCGAACGGACCGAAAGTTCGTGTGAACATTCGAACCCTATTAATTACAATGGACGCGAACGTTCGAAATCAAAAGTGCTAATTTTAAAGGCTAATATGCATGTTATTGTCATAAAAAGTGTTTGGGGACCTGGGTCCTGCCCCAGAGGACATGTATCAATGCAATTTTTTTTTTTTTAAAAAGGCAATTTTTTCAGGAGCAGTGATTTTAATAATGCTTAATGTGAAACAATAAAAGTGTAATATTCCTTTAAATTTCGTACCTGGGGGTGTGTATAGTATGCCTGTGAAGGGGTGCATGTTTCCCGTGCTTAGAACTGTCCCTGCACAAAGTGTCATTTTTGCAGGAAAAAAAGCTATTTAAAATCACTCGCGGCTAATGAATTGCCGGATCCCGTAACACAGAGAACAGTCATTCATTGAAAGTCATTGATTAAAAAAAAGTCATTGATAAAAAAAAGCGTGGGGTTTCCCCCAAATTCAATTACCAGGCCCTTCAGGTCTGCTATGGATATTAAGGGGAAACCCCGGCCAAAAAAAAAAATGGCGTGGGGTCCCCCTCAAAATCCATACCAGACCCTTATCCGAGCACGGAACCTGGCAGGCCGCAGGAAAAGAGGGGGGACGAGAGCGACCCCCCTCCCTCCTGAACCGTACCAGGCCACATGCCCTCAACATTGGGTGGGTGCTTTGGGGGTCTGTGACCCCTCAAAGCACCATGTCCCCATGTTGATGGGGACAAGGGCCTTGTCCCCACAACCCTGGCCATTGGTTGTGGGGGTCTGCGGGCGGGGGGCTTATCGGAATCTGGAAGCCCCCTTTAACAAGCGGACCCCCAGATCCTGCCCCCCCCCTGTATGAAATGGTAAGGGGGTACAAAAGTACCCCTACCATTTCACCAAAAAAGTGACAAAAATTTTAAAAATGACAGGAGACGGTCTTGGACAATTCCTTTATTAAAATCTTCTTTCTTCTGGTCTTCCTTTCTTCATCCTTTGGTTTCTTCATCTTCTTCTTCTTCCATCTTCTACCATCTTCTTCCATCTTCTTCCATCTTCTTCTTCCATCTTCTTCTTCCTCCCATCCGCTTTGTCTTGCTCTGGTCTTCTCATCCGGCATCTTCTTCCACTGCGTCGGTGTCTCTTCTTGGGCCGCTCCGCGCAATGGGAGGCTCCCGCTGTGTGAGGCTTCGCTGCGTCTGACAGCACTTTTATAACGGAGGGCGGGGCCACCTGATGACCCCGCCCCCCTCTGACGCATGGGGACGTCATGAGGACTTCCCTATGGCTTTCCCCACGACGTCAGAGGGGGGCGGGGGAAGAAGAAGAAGATGGAAGAAGAAGATGGAAGAAAATGGTAGAAGATGGAAGAAGAAGATGAAGAAACCGAAGGATGAAGAAAGGAAGAAGGAAGACCAGAAGAAAGAAGATTTTAATAAAGGAATTGTCAAAGACCGTCTCCTGACATTTTTTTTATTTTTTGGTGAAATGGTAGGGGTACTTTTGTACCCTCTTATCATTTCACACAGGGGGGGGGCGGGATCTGGGGGTCCCCTTGTTAAAAGGGGGTTCCAGATTCTGATAAGCCCCCCGCCTGCAGACCCCCACAATCAATGGCCAGGGTTGTGGGGACGAGGCCCTTGTCCCCATCAACATGGGGACATGGTGCTTTGAGGGGTCACAGACCCCCAAAGCACCCTCCCAATGTTGAGGGCTCTCGTCCCCCCCTCTTTTCCTGCGGCCTGCCAGGTTGCGTGCTCGGATAAGGGTCTGGTATGGATTTTGAGGGGGACCCCACGCCATTTTTTTTTTTTGGCCGGGGTTCCCCTTAAAATCCATCAAAGACCTGAAGGGTCTGGTATTGATGTTTAGGGGGACCCCTACGTCCTTTTTTTTTAAATTTGAAGCGGGGTTCCCCTTAATATCCATAGCAGACCTGAAGAGCCTGGTAATTGAATTTGTGGGAAACCCCACGCTTTTTATTTTTTTTTTTTTTTTTTTATCAATGACTTTTTTTTTATCAATGACTTTCAATGAATGACTGTTCTCTGTGTTACGGGATCCGGCAATTCATTAGCCACAGATGGCTGCCTTAGATGACGCAACAGGCCAGATGGGTAAAGGTGGTTTAATGTGGTACTGCAGTGCTATACTAACACAGCACGCACACACACACTAACTACTCCTACAGGTGGCTGGATTGGTAGAGATTGAGAACAGTACTGAGAAGAATAAACTACCATGCCTATTTTTTCTCTTTCCCTACACTAATCCCCAGAATCCACAAGCAGATAATGTAGATAAATCACAAGCAGATAATGCAGATGAATCAAAACAGCAGATAATGCACAAGCAGACACTGTACAGAACAGTACAGTCTCTCACTGTTCCTAACACCGGAACACACGCCTTATATAGTGTGGGGCGTGTACTAAAACCCCCTGAGCTATAATTGGCCACAGGCATCCTGCCTGTGACCAATTATTGCTCTCCTCGCCGCTGGCTCTATGATTGGCGAAGCATGCAGTGTCACAGTGCATGCTTGGCCAATCATCAGCCAGTAATACACTGCGACTGGCGCAGTGCATTGTGGACCATTCGCATCACACGAATTTGATGCGAACGGCCCACATAGTTCTGGGTTCGACGAGCGGACGAACGGTCGATGTTCGATTCGAACATGGGTTTGAATCGAACACCGGGCCCATCCCTACTGGTGAGAGGATTGCTTAGCATATAGAGGGGTTAAAGAATATTCAGGGTGTAACATTTAACATGTTACGAAGGGACCCCCCCCCCCACACCTCCTTGATCCCCGATCTGACAGCTAGTGGGGATCCCCCCCCCCCCCGTTAGCTGTCACAATTAAAAAAAAACTCTGTCCACCTGGCCATGTCACTTATTGACAGTGCCCTGTGAACGACAAGGTCTAGCAGCAGCCTTTGCGGCTATTAGCTTGTAGTTTTCAGTGAACTACCATGGCCCTGTGGAGATTGTATATGCTTGCCCATACAAATACACTGGCAGATATGCTGGAGACCTGCATGGAACCAGAGATCCGCTGATCGCCAGTGCAATGCTTTACAGTCTCCAAAAAAAATATAATAAATGCACATTATTTTACCTGCAAAAAAATTTGCATTTATTATTTGTTTCTAAAAAGTGAACTTATCCTTTAAGACTAATAGATGTAAAGGCTGTGGATTGGGAAAGGTTGAGGATGAATTGTTGGCTCAACAAGGGGGAGGAGTGGGGGGGTGGGCTGCTGCGGCAGTAGTGAGAGCTGAACAAGCAGGGAGAAAGAAGACACTGTGACAGCGAGTAACTGGACAGCAGGAAAGGGTGTAGGGAGTTGTTATCATGTGTACAGTGATGCGGGAAAAGAAAGACCTAGAACAAAACTGATTCTGCACAGAGGCATGAGAGGATCGCGGCACCAGTGGCGTATCTAGGGTATGGCAGCCAGGGCAAGTGCCATGGGCGCCATGGGGAGGGGGGCGGCTAAAAAGCCGCCCCTGCACAATAAAACAGTCCCACCCGTCCTCTCGCGGCCGCCTCCCGCACTAATGCAGTCCCCTGCGCCACGGCCGGCCTGCTGGAGCGCAGCGCCGGCACAGCACTTCACTAGCAAGTGAGGAGGGAAGCGACAGTCTCCCCCATCCCATGACGGCTGATGGGTTGACTCGCCCGGGTCATCTACGTAGCCGTAGTGAAACGGACGGAGGCGGAGCCTAATGCGGAGGCGGGGCCTAATGCGGAGGCGGAGCCTAATGCTCCAACTACCCTCCTCTCTGCAGCTGCTTCAGCTTCTCCCCGGAGCGAGGTCTCCCGGGTCTGTGTGATGTCACGTGACGGTGACGTGGTCGGTGACGTGACCATGAGGACTCTGGAGGCTGAGGAAGAGAACTCTAGAGAGAACACTACGTCACTAGAGAGAAGAGAAACATTTGGAACCCCCAGACAGCAGCACCTGGAAGGATTAGCACTGCAGCCGAGAAGCAGGTACAATTACAGAACCAGTCAGTCACCACGATCTTGAGCATCAAATATAGTGCTCAAACAATATGGATTAAATAAATATACTTAGCCATAGATATCACAAATAAAGTATAATAAAGTGATTTGTGCAAGTAGTACCTGCTTTTGCACAAATCACTTTTATTACACTTTATTTATGATATCTATGGCTAAGCACATTTATTTAATCCATATTGAGCACTATATTTGATTGGCTGCTTGCTTCTGCTTGGGCCTGGCACACACAATCGCACATGGTGGTGACTTAAAGTCATCATGTGTGATTCTGCGTGTGTGCCAAGCAGACAGGGCCGGTGCTCTGTCGAGAAATGCCCGGCTATCGAATAGTGCCCAGGTGGAACTGCGCATGCGCCGCACGGAGCCGCAGAACAGTTGGGTTTACGATCAGCTGTTGTCCCGTGTGGCCGAGGCACGTTCATGTAGGTGAGGGATGGATATTTACATGAAGGGGGCAGATATTTCAATGATGGGCAGTGCTGGGGGTGGAATTTGTATAGATGGCCAAAGAAATTTGCAAAATAAATCTTTATCTGCTATTCATTTTGAACGCTGCGGGCGTGTTTAGTCAATTGAAGGGCAGATTTTTCTATATTACATAAAGGTTTCTTTACCAGATTTGTTTGTTCAGCGATAAAAATTCCGCCCCTAGCACTGGCCATCATTGAAATATCCGCCCCCTTTATGTAAATATCCGTCCTCACCTACATGAACGTGCCCCGGCAACGCGAAACAGCTGATCTTAAGCTCAGCTGTTCTGAGGCTCCGTTCTGCGCACGTGCAGTTCCGTCCCAGCATTTTTCGATAGGGGGTACTTCTCGACAGAACACCGGCATTACCACTAGGCAGCTGCCTAGGACACCTGGACACTGGTGATCCTACTCCCTCTCTACCTCTGTCCAATGTCAGAGGTGCTGGCGCAGCATTTATGGGTGCTGGTAAGGCCGCATTTATGGGTGCTGGTAAGGCCGCATTTATGGGTGCTGGTAAGGCCGCATTTATGGGTGCTGATGTTACTGCATTTATGGGTGCTGGTAAGGCCGCATTTATGGGTGCTGATGTTACTGCATTTATGGGTGCTGGTAAGGCCGCATTTATGGGTGCTGATGTTACTGCATTTATGGGTGCTGGTAAGGCCGCATTTATGGGTGCTGGTGTTACTGCATTTATGGGTGCTGGTAAGGTCGCATTAATGGGTGCTGGTAAGGCCGCATTAATGGGTGCTGATGTTGCTGCATTTATGGGTGCTGATGTTGCTGCATTTATGGGTGCTGGTAAGGCCGCATTTATGGGTGCTGATGTTACTGCATTTATGGGTGCTGGTAAGGCCGCATTTATGGGTGCTGATGTTACTGCATTTATGGGTGCTGGTAAGGCCGCATTTATGGGTGCTGATGTTACTGCATTTATGGGTGCTGGTAAGGCCGCATTTATGGGTGCTGGTGTTACTGCATTTATGGGTGCTGGTAAGGTCGCATTAATGGGTGCTGGTAAGGCCGCATTAATGGGTGCTGATGTTGCTGCATTTATGGGTGCTGATGTTGCTGCATTTATGGGTGCTGGTAAGGCCGCATTTATGGGTGCTGGTGTTACTGCATTTATGGGTGCTGGTGTTACTGCATTTATGGGTGCTGGTAAGGCCGCATTTATGGGTGCGGATGTTGCTGCATTTATGGGTGCTGATGTTGCTGCATTTATGGGTACTGGTAAGGCCGCAAATGTTTTGACAGGGGCACAGTTTCAGTGCTTGCCATAGGCGCCATTTTCACTAGATACGCCTCTGCGCGGCACTGCTGCATAGTGAAACAGGAACAGGAGTGAGCTGTCAGACTCTTTCCACTGGGCTGCATGCAGGGACTTACATTGCCAAATCACCATGCACAGTGCTGGGCGGAGGGTAGCCAGCTCCTCCGACCTGCGCAAGTAGCTGGGGATTTTACTGCATCACCATATCCTGGCGCCGTGCACATGGCTGCTGTTAAATTCATGTATTTGTGAGTTTAGGCATTTTTTCTTCTTCTGCCCTTAAAATCCCCTCTATGTTATCCCATGTGTCCATGCAAACACGGATGTTTTTAGAAGTGTATCAGCAGAGGAGTTTATAAGCTGTTTTCTGAACGCCCTAAAATTGCATTCAGGAGCAGGAATTCTGACCACAAAAAATGTTGAACTCTATTAAACGTGCATAAACGCTCGCAAACGCACATAAACTCTATGCACATTTAGCACTTCAGCATTTTATTTATTTCAATGGCCAATGAAATAAATAAGCTTCCAAACACTGTTTTGAAATAATGCAGATTAAGTGAGTTTATAACACAGATTTTCTCCTGTCAGGATAAACTGTCAGGATAGAGAGCGTTCACAAGAAACCAGTGTGCATAAGGCCTTATGGTAGCACTGGCCCTGGATATATCTTTTGTGATAACATGTAAAAAGGTCAGCTGGATTGCCACCACTGGTGTATCAGTTGTGTTGTGTTTATGGCCCAAAGCCAGCTGCCAGTCCAAATGTCTACCAGAGACTGCAAATATTGGAATGCTCATACTGAAGTCAACCTACCTGTGTAGGATCCTGAAAGCTTGATATGTTTACACAACACTGCCATGTCTATAGGTGAATGATCCCCTCATCATATATGGTATAAATGCCATAGTGTTTTAAATATGGGTAGTTTAAATTCAACAGTGCAAAGAAAAATTCTGATATCTAAAGTAAAATAACCAGATTTTAAGCTCTTGTTAAATTAGTGAAAGTTATTTACAAATTAAATAAATTTCAATTTTGCGCTTTTTCAAAGTGAAATGTGTAAATATATATGAAAATATATGTGTAAAAATATTCACTAACAAAGCAAACAAAAAAAAGTTTTAATTGTTTATCATTTATAAAATGGACATGAACAAAAAATAAAGCAGGAAAAGAATTAAGGGGAGGAGAATAGGGAGTTAATTAAGACTGATTAGAGTAAATTAAGGGTTTATGAGGGGTTAACCACTTACCGACCACCGCATGTACATTTAGGTCGGCAGAATGGCACGGCTGGGCAAATGGGCGTTCAGGTACGTCCCTTTGAATTTTCTGCCGTGTGGTCAGGTGCGCGCTGCCGGCGCTCGCGTGACCCTGGCGCGAGCTCCGTGAGTAGGGTCGTGGGTCCCGCGGACTCGATGTCCACTGGGATACCCGCGATCATCTCACAGAGCTGAAGAACGGGAAGATGCTAATGTAAACAAGCATCTCCCCGTTCTGCCTAGTGACACTGTCACTGATCATAGCTCCCTGTGATCGGGAGCTATGATCAGTGAAGTGTCACACGTAGCCACGCCCCCTAACAGTTAGAATCACCCCCCAGAACACAGGTAACCCCTTCCTAGCCAGCTGTCAGTGTCATTTTTACAAGTAATCATTGTCCGATGTGTCTGCCATAATATCGCAGTCACGATAAAAATTGCAGATCGCCGCCATTACTAGTAAAAAAAAAAAAATTATTAATAAAAATGCCATAAAACTAACCCCTATTTTGTAGACGCAATAACTTTTGTGAAAACCAATCAATAAACGCTTATTGTGATTTTTTTACCAAAAGTATGTAGAAGAATACATATCGGCCTAAACTGAGGAAAAAAATTTTTTTTTATAGATTTTTTGGGTGTATGTATTATAGCAAAAAGTAAACAATAATGCATTCTTTTCAAAATTGTCGCTATATTTTTGTTTATAGCACAAAAAATAAAAACTGCAGGGGTGATCAAATACCACCAAAATAAAGCTCTATTTGTGGGAAAAAAAGGAAGTACATTTTGTTTGGGGGCCACGTTGCACGACCGCGCAATTGTCAGTTAAAGCAACACAGTGCCGAATCGCATAATGTACTCTGGTCTTTGGCCAGCCAAATGGTCCGGGGTGGTAAAACAGAGGAACAGAGGAACATTTGTTCATCCCTTTGATCTGCATATGAAGAAACAGAAAGATTCAAAAAGAAACAATGTTTATTTTTATTTTAGTGTTTCAGTGTTGTTAATAAACATTGCCGGCTGCTTTTTTTTTGACAGCTCCAATAAACGGACTTCTTTAACACTTCAGCTGTCAACAGGGGAGACCCACTGACAGCTCAAAGAACAAAGCCTGAAACTATCGGTTTCAGGTATCAGTGCATTTGCACGAGTACCGATACTCGGTATTGGCACTGATACCGATACCAATACTAGTATCGGTGCAACCCTACCCCACACCCTTTTATTTTTTATAGTACTACCCCACACCCTTTTATTTTTTATAGTACTACATTGATCTATGGTTTGACCTTATACCTTTTACATCAGATTGCTATTTATTTTTTTTTCTAATATACTGTATCATATTAATAGTGATACAAAACCACTCCTATTGTATCCTATCATTCTTTATTATAGGCCCACCAATCCTTGGTGTTTGATGTCATCTGTCCGCTAGAACAAGTCTGTGGAGCAAACATTAAAGCTTGGTACACACAATGAGATTATCAGAAGAATAATCTGCCTTTTTTTTGCATGCTAGTCTCATATCGAAAATGAAGAGGTTACTCAATTAGCAAAAATTCTCGTACGACAGAATACTACTTCTGAAGTAATGTGTTATATTGTATTGTTAATTATTATTTTTGTTTCCGAGCATGCGTAGTCTTGCTCTTATGTTTTTTTTTGGACGAAAACTGTACTAAGACCCCTTTCACACTGGAGCGTTTTGCAGGCGCTATAGCGTTAAAAATAGCACCTGCAAACTGCCCTAAAACAGCTGTTCCATTCATACTGGAGCGGTGCGCTGGCAGGGCGTCAGAAAAAGTCCTGCCAGCAGCTTCTTTGGAGTGGTGAAGGAGCGGTGAACTCACCGCTCCTCCACCGCTGCTCCCCATTGAGATCAATGGGGCAGAGCTGCGATATGGCCGGCAAAACGCTGATCCGGCGGCGTTTTGCGCGCCGATTTAACCCCTTTTTGGCTGCTAGTGGGGGGTTAAAACCGCTGTGCTAGAGGCCGAATAGCGCAGCTAAAACAACTTTACCACTGACGCTGGTGGCAGCACAGTGTGAAAGGGGTCTAATTAAAAGAAAATCGGACACTGTGTTCACTTACGATAAAAAATTTCTAGCCTGCACCTTCAGGTTTTTTTAGACTAAAAAAGTTGGAATTGGCTGTCGAAAACACTATACTAACGATCAGATAATCGGCCGATTGTTTGACGTACAAAATGCTTCTTCTGATCTTCTTATCATCTGTACGGGCCTTTAGAATAGACATGCTTGTAAAGAGATTCAGTTAATTTAAAACAACATGTTCAATGGTCAGATACAATTAATATTGTCCTCTAGGGAGGAGGTAGTAGAGGGCTCCTGTCTGAAGCATAACTTGGCTAGAATTGGCTGTGTATAATGTTCTTGTGGAGTTTCTGTAGAGGGACAATGGGAGCCTGCTGTTAGGTACAGTCTTGCATTTGAAATCTGTTTGAGAAGCATTTTAGTTTTGATGTCCCCGACCTCCTCCTAAACTCCTCTAAGCAGCTTTGACCTGATCAAATGCTGCATACACAAGCTCCTATAGATCTAGTGTAAATAGTGATAGATCATACTCACCAAAGCATTTGTGAAAGGGAAAAACATTCCAAGGGAAAAAAGTCCAAGAAGTGGACCTCCAATCATGGCAAATATAGATAAAGCTGCCTAAATGTGAAAATCAAAATAACAATTTAGACTCATGACTCTGGTTAATAGCAATTTTGTCACATGGATGGTATTGGGTGACTTTAAGCAGATGTTCTCATACTGAATTAATTTTAAAAAAATCAATTTTTTTTTATATAAGATTTAGTTTTCTTGTAATTGTAATCTCATCTTCATTATTCTGTTTAATTAAGGACATTACTATATGTTAAGGTGTATGTAAACCTAAAATCAATTTTTCACTGTAATAATGCCTCACTTTATACAGTTTTGTTAAGGTGTATGTAAACCTAAAATCAATTTTTCACTGTAATAATGCCTCACTTTATACAGTTTTGTTAACTGCTTGCCAACCAGCGCACACTGATGTACGTCGGCACAATGGCACGGCTGGACAAATGGGCATACCTGTATGTCCCCTTTAAGATGCGGCTTAGTGGGCGCACGCACCACCACTGGGGTGTGAGCGCCGCGTACTCCGTGAGCGTGCCTGCGGGTCCCGTGGACTCTATGTCCGCCGGGGGCCCGTGATCATGACACGGAGTGGCAGAATGGGGAGATGTAAACAAGGTATTTCCCTGTTCTGCCTAGCAACATGACAGGGATCTACTGCTCCCTGTCATCGGGAGCAGTGATCTCTGTCATGTTGTAGCGAGCCCATCCCCCCCACAGTTAGAATCACTCCATAGGACACACTTAACCCCTTGATCGCCCCCTAGTGTCTAAGCCCTTCCCTGCCAGTGTCATTTACACAGTAATCAGTGCATTTTTATAGCACTGATTGCTGTATAAATGTCACTGGTTCCAAAATAGTGTCAAAAGTATCCGATGTGTCCACCCGCAATGTCGCAGTCACGATAAAAATCGCAGATCGCTGCCATTACTAATAAAGAAAATGAATAATAAAAATGCCATAAAACTATCCCCTATTTGTAGATGCTATAACTTTTGCGCAAACCAATCAATATACGCTGATTTTTTTTTACCAAAAATATGTAGAAGAATACATATTGGCCTAATCTGAGAAAGAAATTCTTTTTTTCATATATGTTTTGGGGATATTAATTATAGCAAAAAGTAAAAAATATTGTTTTTTCAAAATTGTCGCTCTTTTTTTGTTTATAGCGCAAAAAATAAAAACCGCAGAGGTGATCAAATACCACCAAATGAAAGCTCTATTTGTGGGGGAAAAAAAGACGTAAATTTTGTTTGGGTGCAAGATCACACGAGTGTGCAATTTTTAGTTAAAACTACACATGCCGTATCGCAAAAAAGTGCTCTGGTCAGGAAGGGGGTAAATTCTTCCGGGGCTGAAGTGGTTAAAGTTCATCCCCAGGTGAAACTACACACGTCAGCAGGTGTTTTCTGAAATGTTTGTGGGGCGATGTGTTTATACCACTGCAATGCTCTAAATTTGTTGGGCAAAAAACTTAAATCTGCTACCTTACATTCAACTGGATAAAAAAAAATAGGTCACCTATGACAGCTTTGTTTTAACCCTAAGGGTAAAATTAATCTAAATGCCTAAGCACAATTTTGCAACTTTGACATGTGTTAGAAAATTGTACATATCATCACAACTATGTATCTAGGTGGATAATACCACATTTTTTTCAGGACAAATTGGGCTTTCATTTGGTGGTAAATGGCAAAGATATCTCTTTAAATGTAGCTTTATATTTCTTGCTATTATCATAATGTACCACCAAAGAACAACCCAAAATAAATTATCCTGTTTCTGACAATTGTAGCGATGTTTGTACCCATAGTACAGCCCAGAAAGAATGGTGCGTCATTTGAATTTTTTTTTATCCTGCTTAAAACACGCTGAGTCGCTGACACTAACTGATACTAATAACAATTTCTTTTTTTCTTTAATTCTTCCCAAAATATACTGACCTTTGACCCCAACATTGACCCTAACACTAACCCTGGCAACCTTGATCTTGTTATTTTTTCCTTATTTTTTTATTTATTTTTTTAACTTATTTTTTATTTTTTATTTATTGTTTTTTTTGTTTTATTTTACACACTTTAGTTTGTTTACAATTCCTCTCCTGCAAGAAGAGGAAGATCCAATGTATATTTCTCTTCATTCAGTAGAGAAAGAAAACTCAGGGGCGGACTCACTGTGACTGATCACTGTGATAGCCAATCAGAGGCTATCACAGCGGTCAGGTGAACCAAAACCAACAGTCCAATCACTAGTACGAGAGGCCAGTCTCTGTGCTGGGAGCATGCTGTGCGCCGCGATCGCAGAACAAAGAGAGGGATGCATAAATGTGGTGCCACAGAAAAAAGCACATTTCCGTGAGGCCACATATATGTGTGCAGTCGGCGCAGAGGGGTTAGTCTTTATTTCAGTATATGGCATTCTCACCACCTCTACTTTATCTTGTGTTGCTAGGGAGGCGGCAGCTAAAGTAAGTTTTATAGTAAATAGCACATCATATTGATATCTAAAGAATGGTCATGCATACAGTAGGAACATGTGGGAACACATATTTTACATGTGTTTGCATTGCACAAATCATGTAAATAAGTCATATTTATCTAATTAACAATTGATATAAATTTTACCTGAATCACACTTCCCATAAATGAAGCAACCACTGACATTGCTATGCACAGTAATCCATAAAAGGCACCTGCACAAAACATAAGAGGATACATGATAAATACTAAGATGTAAGGTCTTTTTTTTCTGAACACCACTTTTTTATGCATTAAAAAATTCCATTCCTAATTGATTTTTTTCCCCCCATAATCAGGTTTACAGTGAAAGGAATGGAGCTTGTCTATGAAAGTCAGAAACTTCTCTAGGTGATTTCCATTAAATGTATACAATTATCAGATTCCTCAGCAATAAGTCAGTAATGAATAGCAGAGACATGCATTTACATTTGAGAAAACAGCACAATACTTCTCAGAAAAAAGGACATTTCAATTATTTCTCTTGGGCACTCCCAACAGTGGTAGTCCTTTCCCCTCCTTTTTCCTGGAATATTAATTATATGTCTGTATTCTCCATTATTCAAAATCAATGAAAAACAACAATACTGACTGCAAGAGCCTTCAAGAGACAAAAGTAGCTGAAGAGTGATTTGATACACCATCAGCTGCTCAAAACAATAGATCAAGTACTTTGGACAAAGTAATTCACCCTTTAATAATATTAAAGCCTAGCTATAACTACTTGTAAAATGTTTACTATCTGTATACTTATTTATTTTTAGCTCTGGTCTGGTCACATAATCCCACAGTTCCTGCTCCTCTGTGTCAGTGAGCAAGTGCTGCAGGAAAGAGGAGTTAGCTGGGGTATGGGAGCCTATGGGCCAGTAGCGTGGGGGAGGCAGGGGGGACTACTGCCCCGGGCGCAAAATTTAGAGGGGCGGTGTCCCGAGTGTGGGCCATCTAGCACAGGGCAAAAAGCCCCTTGTTATGACAGAGAATCCAGGTTGTCCAGCTAACAGCGGCCATCCTTGGGGTGCAGGAGGGCGGATGGGGGATTCGTCTCACGGCGGTGATCAGTGAGGGGCCTAGGGTAGATAGGCCTGAGAGCCAGGGACTCGTCAAAAAAGCTCCACTGTCTCTTCCTTGACCTCGCCCCCCCTGTCCCCCCGAAGAGGCAAAAAGAAGCGGGCGCACCATCTCCCATGCCTCCAGAGCATGGACTGCTCCATCTTCCTCTCCGCACTAACTTGAGGCCCAGAGAACAGGCTGACTGGGGGCCTGGAGGATGGGTGAGAGATGCACGATGCCAGGGAGCCACTGGAAAGATCAAAGCACCCCGGATCAAGGCGACAGACTGGCATGGAAGGTACCATGCATACAGAGACTGGGACAGAGGAGGGACTGCAGATAGGGATAGGGCTAGGGGTCTCTCTCATCTCCCCCCTCACTCCCCTCTCCCTCTCTCAGCCCCCTCTCTCTCTAAGCCCTCTTTCAGCCCTCCCTCTCTCACCCACTCTCCCTCTCTCACCCCCCTCTCTCAGTCCCCATCTCTCTCACCACTCCCTCTCTCAGCCCTCGTTCTCCTACCCCTCTCTCTCAGCCACCCCTCCCTCTCTCACCCCCTCTCACCCCTCTCTCTTAGCCCCCTCCCTCTCTCACCCCTCCACCTATCTTTTTCAGCCATCTCTTCCCCTCTCACCCCATCTCCCAGCCCCCCCTGCTCTCTCAGCCCCAATCCCTCTACCCCCACTGTCTCTCTCAACCCCCACTGTCTCTCTCACCCCCCCTCTCTCAGCCTTGTCTCAGCCTCTCTCTCAGTGAATCCAAATCACCAGTGTGGCAAAAACACACAATTGTGCAAATATATAAAAAAAATAAACACACAAATTTTATATAACAATCAATAAAAAGTTCATGACCAGTGACAGTTATTTAACCCCTTTGTGCTGCATTAGTGGCATCAGTGTTAATTAACCCCTTTATGAATGGGTGAAAAAACACTGCCAGTGGCCAATAATATAGCACAAAGGGGTTAATTAACTACACCAATACCTACCAATGGGGAGGGTTTAATGCAGAATTTCCAGTTCAAACATAACTAGCCTTAAAAATTCTCCCATTCCCCCTCCTAACGCCTATGATGGCTAACCTGTGTAGAAAAGATGTAAACACCTATTTTCAGGCTGTCCGGTCATGTTATCCCCTGAGTGAGCCAGTGGTGTATGCAGGGGAGAGGAGGGAGTGCCAACAACAGATGGGACATAGGAATCTTTAGGTGATGTCACCACTCCAGTCTTTACCATCCATTGTCTATCCGCTCTCCTCTTCCCTGCAGCCACCACTTACTAACACAGGAAATCATGTGACCAGAGCTAGCTGAAAATAGGTAAGTCCGCGTGTTAGGGGGCACAACTTACTTGCCTTGCCCTGGGCACTGACAACCCATGCCACTCCACTGCTTTAGGCTACCAGAATTCTGAGCCATTGTCAAGCACTCCCTTACATAAAGCTGCAAAATCATGTGACCAGACCAGAGCGGATTAAAAATAGGTAAGTACACAGATCTTTTTAAAACAGTTTAGACCAAATAGGTAGGAGGAGGGGGAAGGGAGCATTTTAAGAATACCTGCAATGCAATGGCCTGAAACAATGAACGTAAGTGAAAACCAGTGTTATAGACAAATGTAAATAACACTTATGCACACCTCACCAAGCAATGTATTAGAAACACCCGTACACCTGCTTACTTGTGCAAATTATCGAATTAGCCAGTCATTTAGTAGCACAATGCACACAATCACACAATGACAGGTCAGAAGCTTCAACTAATGTTCATATAAAAAATGCCAAAATGTGAAAAAATATGATTTCAGTGCTTTATTTGTGGTATGATTGTGGGTGCCAGATGGGTTGTTTTGAGTATTTTTTTTAACTATTGCTCTCTTGGGAATTTTACATAAACATTCTAAGTTTAATCAGAACAGGGGAAAAATTAAAACATCCAGTGGGCAGCAGTTCTGCGAATGAGTTTCTGCAAGCCAGGCGGATTGATGTGCTACAATAAGTATCTACAGAAAGTTGTAACTGTACTTACAGCTACTTCTATCTGCCCTCCGCCAATTAATTTTACTCCTGTCCCTAGCATGCATGATGTTACATTTCAGGATTATTACTAAAAATAGGTTTGTGAGGGTGCTAAAACTAACTAAATATGTTAGATGTGCTACTGGACAGAGGTGCAGTGGTGGGATAATTTAAACAGTTTGCAGAGTTCCTTGGAGACTCTGGACATGAAATCCATTCAGTTCAACCAATAGAAGGGAAATAACAAATTGTATACAATCCTATATACACAATCCTACACCCACAGTTGATCCAGAGGAAGGTAAAAGTAAACAATAAAGCATGTGACTCCCCCAGCTGTTCTCCTAGTATGTAAGATGCATGCATGTTTTTAGCCGCCAAGTGCATAAATTTACATTTATCAACAATAAACCTCATTTGCCACACAGTTGCCCAATTAAACAGGGAATTGAAGTCGGCTTGTAAATTGGAGATATCCTTTAAGGATGTTAATCCACTGCATAGCTTGGTGTCAGCTGCAAAGACTGAAATGGTACATTTAATTCTGAGCCCAATATCATTTATAAATATATTAACCTCCCTGGCGGTATGATTATGTCTGGAATTTTGTGCTGAAAGCGGTACAATTATTTTGCATGGAAATTTGGCGTTTTTATATTGTAGGCATGCAATTCTTATGAATAACTCACTTAAATCTGTCCAAACCAGAGTCTAGTAGACATCCCGGGTATGATAAAGTTTGAAACACAAAATCATAAATTATAATAAAATAAAAATATATATAAAAATTATTCAATAATGTAATCAAATCAAAAACACTAAAATTTGCTCAGTTGCAGAATAGTCGCTGTCATTAAATTTAGTGTTTGATGATGAATTGTGATTCTAATTTATTATCGCTGTTTTCTAGCTGGTCTAAAACCACTTTTGACATAAAGGGACACTTTTTGGTTGCTATGGACAATCTCCAGTTTCCAGGCAGAAAAAAATCTATTTCTTATAAAAAATGACATGCAGGGCACTGGGCAGACCACTAGGGACAAAGGGGTGTGTTTTTTTTTTTACAGTTCTGTAATCTGTAAGATTACAGTACTGTATGTGTATTGTGTTTTTTAACTTTTTTGAATTTGGCGCCGATCTCCACTCCTGTGCGTCGTAACGTCGCAGGGAACGGAGATCAGCGGCACTCGGGCACTGTGTGAATCGAGCGAGCAGATGGCTCGCACACACAGCGGCTGGACTAGTGAATACCTCCAGGGGGGTTAAAACATTAAGGGTCTCAACACTGAACCTTGAGGTACACCACTAACAACTCTAGGCCAGAATGTTAATCATTAACTACTATTCTCTGAATATGGTCTTTTAGCCCGTTGTCTATCCATTTACAAACTGATTTTTCCAACCTTGTAGACTTTACCTTATACATTAGCCGTGTGTGGGGCACTGAGTCAAATGCTTCGGCAAAATCTAAGTATGCTATGTACACAGCTACTCCTTTCTCTAACATTTTTCCTACTTCCTCATAAAATTAATCAGATTTGTTTGACAACTTCTGTCTTTTATGAACCTATACTGTCTTTTACTTTAAATATACTTTTTTAGGATTATTTAATCCTCCAAATTCTGGGGCAAATAAAATATAATTTGGGGACTATTTTGTCTTGAGAGCTAACCTTGAACCTAACAATATCTAAAAGGGAATCTGTACTGGAAAAAAATTGAGCCATTGCTGCCTTCTTCTAAAAATGCTCTTTGCCCATCAAGCTGATCCATTAGCTTCATTGGTTTCAATCGTGACTAAACTGGAATAAGTATACAGATCAGGAGTTCTGACTTTACTTTAACCTAACTTTCTGCATGTTGGTTCCAGGCCACTTATTGAGAAACTAGGCCAAAGACTTCCAGACATACTGTTTGTTTTCTGAACTGCTTTACCAGCTGACAAGGAAACACAGGTACACAGTGACAATATGCACATTTAAAGATATGGTAAATGACAACTGTCAATTGAGGTCATGTTCCCAACAAGGATGCAACTTTGCTGCAATGAAAAGGAGTTGGTTTAAAGACTTACTCATTCCTTTCGAAAGCCATGACAGCTTTTTCTCAGATAGGTTTGTGTATGGTTTTATAAGGTCCTCCACTGTAACAGTAGCCAGTGCATTGATGCTGGATGAGGCTGTGCTAATAAAAGAAGTAGAGTATAAATCAGTTCTTTCAGCTGTTAAAATATGTATTCTCTTTAGTGATGTTTTTTGGTTCTATCTAAGTGGCTTCCTGAGCTCGAATAAAGCTGGGTATACACTAGAAGTTTTATACATGACGAATGTTTAGGGTATTTTAAAAAATGTTTGCTTTTAACATTTGATTTTTGAATGAATGGACTTTTTTTGAAAAAAAAAAACACATTCACTGTTAGAAATGTGTTCTTTCAAGAAAAATTTGCGATCTTGCTCCTTCATATTGGGGTCAAAGTGATTTGAGCACACTAATGATTAGAAAATCCAAAGTGTCCAGCTTAATTCTCAAGGCAGCTACTTGGAGTGCTAAAACATCTTAAACATTACAGAAAAATATTACAAAACAAGTCCTGTTGAACATGCTTAACTTCTACCGGATATAGAAAGAAAAAGAAACTGGGTCCGATAGAGCCGGGCTCAGGTAGAGGCTACTTAAGGTGGCAAAAGAAATAGATCGAGTCAATCAAATTGAATTAGATTTGTGTTTATTTATAAAGTTAATATATCTCTCCTTAAAAAAGGAAAAAGAAAATCCATGTTGATAGATATCTTTTCCATATTAGCAGTACCAGATATACTCTTCTACCGGATATACCCTGACTTAGATAAATGAAAATTTTCACAGACATACTATAATGTATGTTTCCCCTTCTATGAGCCAGAATTTGCCAAGTAGTCCTATTCAGCCATCTGTATTTATAAACATGTTTGTACCATGCTATATGTTCCTTCCATGTGTCTAAAAGTGTGTTACAGTGCATTTCACATGTGTTTACCAAGGTAAAATTATACTAAAAGGTCAATAAAATGTATTACAGCAAACCCAAAATGCACATATGGCACAGAGATGCTTAATGTGTGTAACCTTATTTCAAGTTGCAAATAAGTATTTATGCAAATAATTTTTCAACAATCTGTGATGTCTTTAAAAAATAACAACTTCACTCTTTTTTACAGTATGAGATGAGATGTATTACTTGATAAAACTTCAAACCACTATGGTAAAATTATTTAAAGATGAATTCCAGGCATGATTTATATTTACATAGTTCAATTGGTCCAACTTGGGATGCTCAGCACAGGACCCAGGAAGCAAGTGGAGACCACTGACGTAGCGGTGCTGTAGCAGTGCCTACTTCAGTGGTTTCCAGCTTCCAAGGGCATCAGCCAGATGTGGTACATACATATATAGTGCTACCCTCATGAGGGCCACTGGTAGAATCTGTACCCGGACTGGGACTGGCCGGAGACACGTGACGTCTCTCCCACGCATGCACGCGGGAGCCGTCAGTCCCGGCACTTGCGAGTAAAGAAACAGCACGGAGGTGCATTTCTTCACAGCGCATGCACCGATGACATCATCGGCACACTACAAGGTAAATATCTCCAAGAATGCGCACGTTTAGGAGATATTTCCACTACCTATAGGTAAGCCTTATTCTAGGCTTACCTATAGGTAAAAGTGGCAATCAGAGGTTTACAACTACTTTAATAGTATCTCCGTGGAATTTGGCGAGTCTTCAGCTAGCACTTAAAGTATGATGAATGGAATAATCCTGGATGGTAGAGCAGACCAAATTTAGCTGGTATGTGATTAACCCTTTTTCAATTGCAGACTCTTCCTGTATGACCTAAGAACACGTGGTCACCATATATATTGTTTTAATAGTATTGTATCCAGTAGGATTACAGATAACAGGCATGTGAGCATACAGTGTCTATTAGAATTAATGAAATTGCTTCCAGTGGCACTACAAGTATCAGAAATCTGGGCAGAGACCATGATGTCTATATGCAGTGTCTTATAGGATTAAATGGGTAGGTGCCCGCTCACCGACAGTGTAACAGAAGTTGCTGGTAGCGATGCAGATGATGATGGTTCCTATAGGTTCTCTAGGTCCTGGCTCAGGTAATGGCGTCTGACCTCCATCATACATCACCGCTGCCTACCTGGATCTGAAGTGCAGGTAGCGCTGAAGGATCAGGAACAGCCTCCAAACTGCAATAGATAGGAAGCGATGCTGTCCGCAGATGTCCCTCTGGATGCAGCTGTGTAACTCTCTCCTATGCAGACTCGGCCGTAGATCACACCTGCACAGAGCTCCTGCTGGCAATCCAGGCCAACGTCCCAAGAGAGCGATCTAGGCCTAAACCAGCCCTTTTAAATCCTCTCCAAGCAGTCTCCTCAGCAATCTGGTGGTTGTAGTTCAGGCCAGTCCTGCTGGAATTGAAACCCCAGCATTCTGAACTACACAACCCACGATGCTTTGCTCTGCTCTAAGTTCTGTCTTTAGGGAATTACACATAGGGGGTTATTTACGAAAGGCAAATCCACTTTCCACTGCAAGTGCACTTGAAATTGCATTGAAAGTGCACTTGGAAGTGAAGTCACTCTAAATCTAAGGGGTAGATCCGAAATGAGTGGAAGCTCTGCTGATTTTATCATCCAATCATGTGCAAGTTAAAATGCTGTTTTTTATTTTCCTTGCATGTCGCCCTCAGATCTACAGCAACTTTACTTCCAAGTGCACTTTCAGTACACTTTCAAGTGCACTTACAGTGCAAAGTGAATTTTCCTTTAGTAAATAACCCCCATGGAGTCCTAGCCAACACTAGAGGGAGACAGCTCCACGTTAACAGCACTGCATACTGTCCCTGAATTTCAGGCACAATAGCCAGCTCCTGGCTACATTTAGTTACATTGGTCCAAGCAGGAACTATTTAAATATACACCATGCCTGGAACTCTTCTTTAACAGGTTGTCTGAAGAACCCTCCATACCCTGAATTAAAGACGTGGTATGGATCACATAAAATTAAATGTTTCAGTTGATTTTTTTTTTTGTTAACAATCATTTCAAGAGTAAATGCTAACTCCTGCTGATGATCTGAACCCCGGTATCACTTGGGTTTTATCCTACAGAATTTCACAAAGCAAGGGTAGCTTAGCAGTCTTTAATAATGACAACTCCCATACATTGGCAGATCACCAGTGTGAAAGAGGTCTATTTTAACTGCATGAATGCAGTAAACACAGGTATAATTCACCTTACTTTTTTAAGTTTTCAGGAAAACAGACCCAGGTTCTGGTTGTAATTTTAGTACATGTGTATTCATATTGTTTGGCCATCCTAACCCCTTCATGACCAGGGTCAAAACAAACCTTAACGCCCAAGCCAAATTTTGCTACTTTAACATGTGTTAGTAAAACTGTACATATCATTGCAACTACTTTTTTCAGGACAGATTGGGCTTTCATTTGATGGGAAATGTTAATGGAAATCTTCTGATATTTACTTATTATCAAAGGAACACTGTCCCAAAATAGTAAAAAAAAAATATATATATATATATATATAATTTTTTTTTAATTATTATTTGGCTGTATATTTTTATGCCATTACCATGTACCACCACCAAAAAAACCTGCAAAATTAATTCTCCTACTTCTGATAATTGTGGTGATATCACATATGTGTGCGTGATTAGATTTTTTGTACCTTTAGTAGGTCCAAAACTAGACAGTGAAAAATCTGTACAGAAACCAGTCAGCTTCCAGGTTTTATTGTCAAAGCTTAACTGAACAAGCTAAAGTTAGAAGCTGATTGGCTACCAATGTGCACAGCTGCTCAGGATTCTGAGTGGACCAGTATTAGTAAATCTCCCCCTAACTGACAATTAAACTGCCACTAACTGACACACTGATACTAACTGACACTTAAAGAGGAACTGCAGTCTGCTCGCATAATTTGTAATAAAAACATCTGTGTCATTCTGAAGCTTCCCCCCAACCACTTTGTATATTATTTTATATTCACTGTGATTCTGTAACTGCCAAATATGCTGCAGAAATCTCCCTCTACTAAGTCTGACTGAAGCCATTTTAACTGTAGGCAGCTAAAGCTGCTGCCTGTCCACTTCCTGGATTTACAGAGGCACACCTCCAGCTCTGCAGCCCTGCAGCATTGCAGCTTTAATTGGCCCTCTTATGACTGCCCCCCCCTCTTCCTGGCAAACTCTCACAAGAGTAAGAGAGAGAAAGCTGTGCATGATGACAAAAGCCAAGGATAATGACCAGCCAAAAAACTGGAAATGGGCTGTATAAGGTATTTACTGGCAGAGAAAAAAAATGTACTATCCAAAGTTAAAACAACAAGGGCAGACGATTTAATAGATGGAAAGTTGAATAAAATGACTGAAGGTCCGCTTTAACCCTGATTTACACTGATGTGAAGCGGGAAACAAATAAGATTTGCTGCGTTTCCCAGCATTGTATCGCACCGCAACCGCATAGCAATCAATGTGATCTGCTGCGGGTGTCAATGTTAGATTAACGGCACCCCCAAATAGATCGCAAAATGCAGTGCGATTGCCAGGATCCTCATTGCATGGGTGTTAACACCCATACGATGCAATTTCGATGCAGAAAAAATTGTCCTGCACCATTTTGGTGCGGATGCAATGCTATTTGAGCCATACAAAATGTCACATCAAATGCGGAGTTCCGCACGCACTAGTGTGAACCCAGGCTTACACTGCCATTAACTGATATATACACTGACACTGCCTGACCCACTGCCACTAACTGCCACTAACACCTACACTGACAATAACACTGACACCTATATTCACTAAGCTAGGTAAAGCATTGAACTAGGTAATCCTTTTTTTTTTTATACAGATTTCTCCTTAGAAAGGAGGAATAGATACAGTGTATTGTTTCCGCCTCCCTAGCAAACAAGTCTGTTGTTTCTCCAGAGGAGGGAGAACACAGGGAAGGGCTACAAAGTAAGTGATTACTGTGATAGTCAATCAGTGGCTATCGCAGTGATCATGTGATCGGGATACAGTACCTGCTGGTCCCAGTCATTAGTCGGAGACCCAGGGCTGTCACCGACAAACTTCATGGACACCACATATATGTGTTATGCAGTTGTAAATGGGTTAATATCTGGTTATCTAAATTATCTGAGTTAGAACAATGTTCAATTTAATTACATCAATTGTTCATACTAGTAATTTAAGTATGCAGACAATGTACTTCAAACAGAACAGTGTAATTCAAGCTGAACAGAGAGGAACACCTTCCATCAAATTAAATGTATTATTATTATATAATGATTTTTCTGACTACATTCTGTATCATAAATGTTTTATTATTATCGGCTTTATTATAACCATTAACATTTATTATGATGTACCCCTAGAGGACTGTGACATTCAACCCATTCATGTTTATTCTACATACCATTTATACACACCAACATGCCTCATGTAAAGTCCCAACCCCATTTCTTTTGTTTTCGCATATGTTTCAGGGACGGAGGCATTTTGGTGTTTTTGCTCCAGGCTGAGACAGGTCTCGCTCATTTCTATACCTTCCATTAAATTACAGTACTGCTCTCATTTGTCGTAACAGGTGCAATGCAAACAATTACCTAAGAACTTGGCAGCCTTTACATCATGTCTGCTGTATTCTCAAGTGAAACTGTGAATTTCACCCCAGGCAATAATTAATTACACCTATGATGAATATAATAACATTGAATACAAATGAAAGACTGTTCATAATTATCCAAACAGTGTAATTTACTAACTAAAGCTGGCCATGGACCAGTAGAATTTTATTCCCAAATTTTAATTTTTATCATGTTTGTTTGAATTTCAAATAGTAGCGTCAAAGCAACAATTGTTTTTGACTGTAGTATATACTGGGCATGGCCTAGGGCCTAGATTCTAGGCACAAAAGTTACCTGTTTAATATGTCTCTGATTCCATTCAAGTAGAAGGTCTGGATGAAATTTATATGAGCTTTCAATCTAAATTAGTTGACTGATGGCGAGAGCAAAAGCTCTGATTTTTTCGGTTAACATTAAACAATTACGCTAAGAATGTGAATTCCATAATCTAGTTGCTAGCACACCATTAGATATAAAAATGGTAAAATCATATAATCCAAATTACAGTGCAGCACCCATAAAACAAAAACACAACAAAACTAATAGCAGTCCAGTATGTGCATCTATAATAAAATGTCCGTGCAAACAAAACAACTCCACTGTGAATTCTAGATGAAATGATCTTCATATAAATCTCCAAATAGTGATGTGGAAAACTTCTGCAGGTGAAAAAAACCCGCTCAGTGCTTCCACACCAGTGCCAAAATCAAAGGCTTACCAGAACAGTACCCTCAAAATGAGAAGTCATATAATGTTTGAAAGTGATTAGCTCAATACAAAACAATATATACAGTGCCTTGCGAAAGTATTCGGCCCCCTTGAACTTTTCAACCTTTTGCCACATTTCAGGCTTCAAACATAAAGATATAACATTTTTATTTTTTGTGAAGAATCACCAACAAGTGGGACACAATTGTGAAGTGGAACGAAATCTATTGGATTTTTGAAACTTTTTTAACTAATAAAAAAATGAAAAGTGGGGCGTGCAAAATTATTCGGCCCCCTTGCATTAATACTTTGTAGAGCCACCTTTTGCTGCGATTACAGCTGCAAGTCGCTTGGGGTATGTCTCTATCAGTTTTGCACATCGAGAGACTGAAATTCTTGCCCATTCTTCCTTGCAAAACAGCTCGAGCTCAATGAGGTTGGATGGAGAGCGTTTGTGAACAGCAGTTTTCAGCTCTTTCCACAGATTCTCGATTGGATTCAGGTCTGGACTTTGACTTGGCCATTCTAACACCTGGATACGTTTATTTGTGAACCATTCCTTTGTAGATTTTGCTGTATGTTTGGGATCATTGTCTTGTTGGAAGATAAATCTCCGTCCCAGTTTCAGGTCTTTTGCAGACTCCAACAGGTTTTCATCCAGAATGGTCCTGTATTTGGCTGCATCCATCTTCCCCTCAATTTTAACCATCTTCCCTGTCCCTGCTGAAGAAAAGCAGGCCCAAACCATGATGCTGCCACCACCATGTTTGACAGTGGGGATGGTGTGTTGAGGGCGATGAGCTGTGTTGCTTTTACGCCAAACATATCGTTGTGCATTGTGGCCAAAGAGTTCGATTTTGGTTTCATCGGACCAGAGCACCTTCTTCCACATGTTTGGTGTGTCTCCCAGGTGGCTTGTGGCAAACTTTAGACAAGACTTTTTATGGATATCTTTGAGAAATGGCTTTCTTCTTGCCACTCTTCCATAAAGGCCAGATTTGTGCAGTGTACGACTGATTGTTGTCCTATGGACAGACTCTCCCACCTCAGCTGTAGTTCTCTGCAGTTCATCCAGAGTGATCATGGGCCTCTTGGCTGCATCTCTGATCAGTCTTCTCCTTGTCTGAGCTGAAAGTTTAGAGGGACAGCCAGGTCTTGGTAGATTTGCAGTGGTCTGATACTCCTTCCATTTCAAAATGATCGCTTGCACAGTGCTCCTTGGGATGTTTAAAGCTTGGGAAATCTTTTTGTATCCAAATCCGGCTTTAAACTTCTCCACAACAGTATTACAGACCTGCCTGGTGTGTTCCTTGTTCTTCATGATGCTCTCTGCGCTTTCAACAGAACCCTGAGACTATCACAGAGCAGGTGCATTTATACAGAGACTTGATTACACACAGGTGGATTCTATTTATCACCATCAGTCATTTAGGACAACATTGGATCATTCAGAGATCCTCGCTGAACTTCTGGAGTGAGTTTGCTTCACTGAAAGTAAAGGGGCCGAATAATTTTGCACGCACCACTTTTCAGTTTTTTATTTGCTAAAAAAGTTTAAAATATCCAACAGATTTCGTTCCACTTCACAATTGTGTCCCACTTGTTGGTGATTCTTCACAAAAAATTTAAATTTTATATCTTTATGTTTGAAGCCTGAAATGTGGCAAAAGGTTGTAAAGTTCAAGGGGGCCGAATACTTTCGCAAGGCACTGTATTGGCAGCCACTCAGGGGAACGAGCATGGAAAATTAGAATGATCCACATAATGTAAAATCAATGGTATCAAATATTTATGATAAAACAATACTACTCAAATAAAAAATAACGACAGCTGTACAAATTAAACTCCCCAGGGGAATACGCAGGTCGCTTTCGGATTCCGTAATGTGTGATGACGAGTGTTGGTCAACATCAAAATGATCGTATAAATGATAGTATTTTATAGGATAGGTCCACCAAAAACAGATATCTCACTTTGATAGAAGCTGGAGAGTCAACCCTGTCAATGGTCCTTCAACTTAGTTTTGAATTTCCATGCTGTTCCTGAAGTTTTGGAATATTTTAGAATATAGAAAGTACAAAAGGACAAGGAGGAACATATCAAGGTCTGGGAACACCTAAAAATGACCAAGGTGAGTAGGAAATCTAGGAACTGTGGCAGAGAGATCTCAACACTGAAATCCACAAGAGATGTACTAAACCAGACTTCAAGCAGTGGAGGGGTTTGGGTTTCTGGAGAACTGGGCTCGGTCACCAGTTCTATAGAAGGGATGGACTGCACCTAAATGAGGAGGGTGCAGATCTGCTGGGAGTGAAGATGGACGAAAAGTTGGAGGGGCTTTTAATCTAGGCAATGGGGGGAGAGTCCAAAGGTAGAGATAGTCAGCGTGGAACATATTCCAAAAGGTAGTATTGGGGGCATTAATGGTAGGTTGACTAAAGCACATAAACCCGAGGTAAGTATAGTAACAAGTCCTATTTGAAATCTCGGAACACCCAATAAGAGGACAGTATGCGACCGGTCTAAACTACATGGCATGTTCACCAATGCCAGAAGCCTGGAGGACAAGATGGGAGAACTAGAGATACTGTTGTACGAGTAGGAATTAGGGAATTTTAGAGACCTGATTCAACATCTCTCATGATTGACTGGCACCCATTTAAGGGTATTCACTTTATCGCAGGTATAGAGAGGGTAGAAAAGGGGGAGGGGTATGTCTGTATATTTAGAATAATGTACAAGTGAATGTGAGAGATGACATCAATAAGGGAGCTAGGGAGAAGGTGGAATCCTCATGGGTAGAGCTCCAAAGGGATGAAACTAAGGGGAAAATAATACTAGGAGTATGCTATAGGCCCCCTAACCTAAAGAAAAGGGGGGGACAGATCTCCTATCACAATTTGGATTAGCAGCAAGGATGGTAAGTGTTATCATAATGGGGGATTTTAATTATCCAGACATAGACTGGGTGGAAGGGGCATTCATCTAAGGCTCGCCAGTTCCTACAGTAAATGTGTCAGGAAAGGGTCCGTCCGCTGGTAAAATCCATCATTTGGTGTGCAGTGCTGAGGTCCACCAGCAGGTGTCTCCTGGCAGTTTGTAACTGTCAGGAGAGACTTTCCCTGCTGGTGTTATGTCATCATTGGGCCGCAGTACTGGCGTCCACCAGCGGATGGATCCTGGCAGTATGGAGCAGGCAACACTTCCTGCGCTCAGGTGTTACTTGAGGACAATTACTGCACTCTTATAAATACCCGGCAGGCCCACACATGCTTGCCTTGGTATCGTCCTTGCGCCCTGACCTGCTAACCTGAACCTGATCCCGAGCCTGTACCCGATCCTGTTTCCGAGCCTACCCTGATCCTACCCTGATCCTGTCCCTTCTGTTCCCTTTATCCTTGCCTACAGTCTGATCCCATTCACCTTCCCCCATCGGCTGATTCTCCGGGTAATGACCCTGGCCTGGCTTACGTTTGTGTTTCTGGAACTGCCCTTTGTTTATTCTGCTGATCCTCTGTGTATGACCCTGGCCTGGCTTTTGTTCTTGATTACGGTATTCCCCATCTACTGTATATAGTTATTTATTGGTCACTGTTTGGTGTATTGTCACTGTTTGATATTGGAGGTGTTTGTGTACTTGTATATCACTATCTTAATAAACATTTATATTCACTTTACATGCGTTTTGGTTCTCTCCTTGCAGTCCACACAGTCTGGTCTTACCTGGTACATGACAAAATGTCTTGCAGGACAATTTCATCATTGGTCAGATGGTAAACGCACCAACTAGAAACAAAGCATTACTAGACCTACTGATTACCAACAATACAGATCTGATCACGGATGTGGAAATAAGGGGCAATTTAGGAAACAGTGATCACAGGTCAATTTGGCTTCAGTATAAATCACACAAATAGGAAACATAAGGGGAATACAAAGACACTGAATTTCAAAAGAGCCACCTTTCCTAAACTACGAACCTAGAAGATATAAACTGGGATAAAATCTTAGGAACAGAGAACACGGAGGAGAGATGAGTTTGCTTTAAGAGCATATTAAATAAGGGCATTAGTCAGTGCATCCCATTGGGAAATAAATTTAAAATAGGGAACAAAAGTCCTGGATGGCTTAACTCCAATGTAAAAATGCATATAAAAGCAAAGGAGAAGGCCTTCAAAAAATACAAGGCTGAGGGATCATAATCAGCATTCAGACTTGACAAAGAATGCAACAAGAAATGTAAGGGTGCAATTTGGGCGGCTAAGGTAGAACACAAAAGACACTTAGCGGAGGAGAGCAAAAAAAAATCCCAAGAAATTCTTTAGGTATTTAAACAGTAAAAAAGGGAGGACAGACCATATTGGCCCCATAAAGAATAAGGAAGGAAATCTGGCTACAAAGGATGGGGAGATGGCAAAGGTATTGAATGTATTCTTCTCCTCAGTCTTCACAAGGGAATTGGGGGGCTTCAGTAACCAAAACTGCAGCTTTTATTCATATGACACATCACAGGAAGCACCCTCATGGCTAACAGAGGACAGAATTAGAAACAGACTTGGAAAACGTAACATTAATAAATCACCGGGACCAGATGGCTTACACCCAAGGGCACTTAGGGAACTCAGTCAAGTAATTGCCAGACCATTGTTCCTAATGTTTACTGACAGTCTACTGACTGCAATGGTACTAGCCAGTGGGGGGGGCAAACAAACTGAAAAGTTCTGAAAGAAACCCCCATCCATCGCAGCCACTGTGCCCATCAAATGCAGCCACTGTTCCCATCAAACGCAGCCCCTGTGCCCATCAAACGCAGCCCCTGTGCCCATCAAACACAGCCACTGTGCCCATAAAATGCAGCCACTGTTCCATATCAAATGCTTCCACTGTGCCATCAAATGCTGCCACTGTGCCATCAAATACAACTACTATGCCCATCTTATGCAGCCACTGTGCCCATCTTATGCAGCCTCACTGTGCCCCACCAAATGCAGCCTCACTGTGCCCCATCAAATGCAGCCTCACTGTGTCCTATCAAATGCAGCCTCACTGTCCCATCAAATGCAGCCTCTACCGGTCAAGAAACCACCCCCTCACGTTTAAACAAATGCAAAGTTTGCGGACAAGCCCTAGCATTCATCTGTTTTGTTTCATATACATTTAGGAGTGGTTACTAGTTGATTTTATAATTGAATTGATTTGTACACCAAAAATTTTTTATTCATGTATGTGTTTTTTCTATTAAAATTCCTTTGTTATTCTATTTTCTATCCTTATATTTATTTACCCATTACAAGTACCGAGATAGTCCAACTTTTTTCCCCCCTTTTTTTCCAAAAGTCTTGTGGGCGATAAGCTCCATGGATGCAGAATCAGCACCTGCGTTTGTAGCTTAATAACCCCTTGTTCCTATAACTTTGATGGATGATGGTACGTGTTAACTAAGTTATGTCTATTACCAAAGACTATACTCACAATTCTACTTAGAGTAGACAGGAATATAAATATAGCAAAGAAAACCTCTGCATGCCTCTTTTTTTCCTCTAAAATATTGTTTTTGAGAACATTGACTGCTCACCTTAAAGTGCCGCTATAAGCACATGCTACGAACAGGCCAGGCACTCCTGGGTAGTCCCGGAGAATATCTAGCACTAGGTAAGGCATTAGCTGAAATGACAAAAATGTGTTAATGTTTTCTTATCATATCATACAATAGAATAAAGAAGATTACATATCAGAAACTTCTATGCAAATTTAATTTGTACATTTTGTGACAGGTTTCCCTGATGCACTTATATTACAAGGAAATAGTACTAGGGAATATTAACTTTGTGAGTCACACAAACATTCCATTTCCAGAAAAGAGAAGCTTGTTTTGGATGGATAACGCTGTATGGATGCCAAATTTCACTGAGAAACACCCATTCTATTTAAACACACAGGTGAGGAAAATAAATGAATGGCGATCACGTGTGCGTATTGTGGAACTTTACAAAATATGTTTACTTTAACAATGGCTTTTTTGTGAAACCGATAAGACTATAAATGCAATCCTTTGTTGTGTGCTCTATTCAAATTGTACTTTAGGAATATTTGCAGGGTCTTGGGTATATTCCATAAAAAAATAAAAAATAAAATAAAAAAACATGTCACTTTAGGCTCAATCACACTGGCAGTGTCAAACCTGCATTTAATAATTTTTGTAAACCCATAAAAATGCATGTAATGATTTGTATTATTGGTACTATTCACACTGTGTGTTTTCCTGTGTGTAGGTGTATTTGGTCAAGCTATGTTTAGAGCCAAAATAGAATTCTGTGCATCCAGGTTCAAATTAGAAACTCTAAATGTGGCTAAATGCGGTTAAACCCACTTTAAGGGCTCATTCACATGAGATTCTTATCACAGCTGCAGAAAAAAAACTGGCATATTTTTGCAGCTGGATTCACAGGAGGATGTGGATAGTTGCTGCCTGTACAAAGCAATGACAGGCTCCTGGATGTAAACTAGTAGTTTCTCAGTTCCTCATCAGGCTCCATCCACCCACTGAAAAAGCAATTCCCCAAACATGGGCATTGCCCATATTTGAGTCATGACATCAGCTGTATCATAAGAGAACTACCACCAGAAAAGTGTTGATAGCCCTATATTGAGATCCCCCTGTATGTCTCTCCTGTTTATTACCTGCCTGTCTGCCCTGTACACTGAACTGTTCATGTGCAGCTCAGTGTACAGATTTGGCAATAGTGAGATGAATTAACTCCCATGCAAGAGTGACACCGATTTGGCTAGGCAAATGAAAATGGGCAAAGATGGGTATCCAAAAGCAGACCAGCCTAAGGATGTCAACGGCAAGGAGGGAGCTCCAGGACACTGCAGTGCTGGTGTAAGAGTAAGTTTAGTTCTGCTTTAATCCTTGCTATGAAGAAGAAGGTTTGTCCCTTAAAACATGTTAGCTGGCGAGTCTGCATGATGTCAGGGTCGTGGTGATTCATCTTGAAAGTAATTGTAAGCATACTTTTTTAATAAGAAGCATTTCATACTTCCCTGCTCTGTGCAATGGTTTTCAACAGAGCAGCCCTTTTCCCGGGTCCCCCACCGGCGCTCCTGGCTCCTCCCCCCTGCTAAGGGCCCCATAACAAGCCGCTTGATCAAGCTCAGGTATTTAGAAGGGGCTCGGGGGGAAATAAACACAGAATATTTTTTAATCTTAATGCAAAGAATGCATTAAGGTAAAAACCCATGCCTTTAGAGCCTTTAATATGACTACCCTGCCACCTGGTTCATGTTTACATCACTGTTTTGGCCTTTGGCTGTTGTAAGTATGCACTCATTGGTTTTCTTTTATTAATACATTTATTAATACATTTATATTTTGATAATGCACTAGACCTTTGTGCCCTTTTATGTCCATTTTCAAGATTCCCCGGTCTGAAGAGGGCAGCATTGGCAAAGCTTATGCGTTTACGACAAGAACTGGCAATAGTTCTTGTTCTCATTAACACCTTAGCGCTACGGTATCCTACAGTATCAATTACTCCCTAGGTAACACATATAACCCCTTGATCGCCCCCCTAGTGTTAACCCCTTCCCTGCCAGTGACATTTATACATTAATCAGTGCATTTTTATATTACTGATCGCTATATAAATGTGAATGGACATTTATTATAGCAAATAGTAAAAAATTTGTTTTTTTTCAAACTTGTCACTCTTCTTTTGTTTATAGCGCAAGAAATAAAAACCACAGAGGTGATCAAATACCACCAAAAGAAAGCTCTATTTTTGGAGGAAAAAATTATAGAAATTTAATTTGGGTACAGTGTTGTCATTCAAAGTGTTACAGCGCTGAAAACTGAAAATTGGCCTGGGCAGGAAGGGGGGTGAAAATGCCCTGTATTGAAGTGGTTAAAATATTATTAAATTAAACTATCATAATACATTTTTTTCCAATGTTGCACTCCAAGGATCTCAGATAAAAAAAAAAAATGTTTTTGTTGTTAAATATGTACCTGATCAGGAGCAGACACACGCTTTGACATCCATGGATCACAGTCTTTATACACTGAATATAGAATGAGGCCTGAGATCACAGCACAGGCCAATATTAACCATAGTCCTATCAGGTTTAAGTACAGAGACCTATAAAATGTAAATGTCATTTTAAAAAAAAAACATGAACAATGAGGCAACAACAGCTGAACAAAATGCAATTAATAATCTAAAGATTTTTTTTGCATTAAGATTTCTATATGTAGTTCTGAGAACTGTGTACCTGTCACCAGAAGAGGTGAAAGGTACAAAGGACACCAAAACATGCAAAGTTAAAATGTCACTAACAGATTATACTATAGACCTAAAAAAAAAAGGAAAAACAAACAGGAAAGCTCTGTTTTAGACTACAAAAAAATTAGACCATAGAGTCTTAGAAAAATAAAGTCACTGAGAAAGAAATTCTCCCAAGTTCTTTTACTTGGGAAGATTTACTAAAACTGTTGCACACCTAATCTGGTGCAGCTGTCCATGGTAACCAATCAGCTTCTAACTTCAGCTTGTTCACTTAACTTTTGACAATAAGTCCTCGTTCCCACCTGTGTGATATGACAGTTCCAAATCGCATGACAAGTCCCACCCAATTGTCATCAATGGAACCGTTCAAATCGGTGTGACTCCGACTTTGCAGTGTCGTAACAATTTTTTGCGATTTTAGGTGCGACTTACATAGACATCTGTGCATGAAGTGGCACAGATGTCAGCCAAGTAGCACTGACAAGGACTACTTGGCTGATTTGTAGGTGCCTTTAACAAGTCTCACAACATGACTTTTATTTTAAAGTGATTGTAAAGGGAAAAAATAAATTAAATTAAAAAAATAACAGATATGTTATACTTACTTGCTCTGTGCGGTGGTTTTGCACAGAGCAGTCCCAATCCACTTCTTCTAGGGTCCCCCACTGGCGCACTCGCCCCTGCCAAGTGGCACCATAGCAAGTTGCTTGCTATGAGGGTAGTCATGCATGCTTGCTCCCAAGCCATCTCTCTGTGTCCATAAGACACAGAGAGCGTGACTCAGCCCCGCCCCCTGCTCCCACCTCATTGACTGTGATTGACAGCCATGGAAACCAATGGCTCCTGCATCTTAGCCAATCAGGAAGGAGAGACCCGGGAGAGCCTTGACTCTTGTGCTTATCGCTGGACCGAGAACGGGCTTAGTTAACTATTAGGGGAGCTGAGGGGGCAGCTGGACACAGAAAGGTTCTTTACCTTCATGCATAAAATGCATGAAGGTAAAAAACCTTCAACCTTCACAGCCACTTTAAGTAAGTTAACATAAACCTACTACAAACAATTTTAGACTGCTAACTATGCAAGATTTTGTGTTTCTTAACACGATCATTTTATATCATTGGAACATATGCCTACAGTTGTGCTCAAAAGTTTGAATACCCTGGCAGAAATTGTGAAATTTTGGCATTTATATTGAAAATATGACTAATAATACCAAAAAACAGTCTTTATTCAAGGATAGGGATCACATGAAGCTATTTATTATCACATCGTTTTTTGGCTCCTTTTAAAATCATAATGATAACAGAAATTACCCAAATAGCCCTGATGAAAAGTTTACATACCCTGGAATGTTTGGCCTTGGTACAGACACAGAAGGTGGCACACACAGGTTAAAAGGGCAATTCAAAGTAAATTTCCCACATTTATGGCTTTTTAAATCGCAATTAGTGTCTGTGTATAAATAGTCAATGAGTTTATTAGCTCTCACATGGATGCACTAAGCAGGCTAGATAGTAAGCCATGGGGAGCAGAAAAGAACAGTCAAAAGACCTGCGTAACAAGGTAATGAAACTTTACAAAGATGAAAAAGGATATAAAAAGATTTTAAAAGCCTTGAATATGCCAGTCAGTACTGTTCAATCATTTAATAAGAAGTGGAAAATTTGTGGATCTCTTGATACCTAGCCAAGGTCAGGTAGATCTAGACTGTAATAGCTGGTGATTCAGTGTAGTGGGGGAGGTGCTTTTACTAGTGGAAGACATGGATCGCTGTTCCTGCCTTAAAGGAACACAGGATCCACGCCTTCTGTACTGACAGTTTACATAGGCAGACTGCTATTCTGTCTGTGTACCGAACGATCAGCAGAACCCACTGATCAGCTCCCGCTGTGATCACTTGCGCCCGATACCCGAGAGTACAGGATCACGTATATATAAGTAAGCTGTTACTGCTCTTCTTGATGTTAGCAACAAGGCTCTAAATAATATGTAGATTTAACTATAAATAGTTGCTTATGTGTAGCAACCCCTAGTTTGGCTAGAGTGCTAAGTGATAGGAATTTTGTTAGCTTGGGTAAATTGTCAGGCTTGGCTGGCAGTCAAGCCTGTGTGTTTTTCTTGAACAGGGTTTTAGTGACTCAGGTAGGCTGGATGACTCAGCAGCAGCTCTGGTGACTCCTCCCTGCTTGCTGGAAATTTGGAGAAGGTTCCAGAAGCAGTTGGGAAGGGTCTAGAAGGAGCTAGCTGGGGTGTTCTGAGTGCCTGACCAATCCCCAACTGAAGAGTCAGCAGGGGGAAGGCGCCCTCAAATACTCAGGGTCAGTCCAGCTGGGGCAGTGTGGAGTTGGAGTGGAAGATGGAGATGGAGTGTTAGGCTGTCGGAGGCCTCTGAGAGTAGCCCCTTGTCTGGGGGGGGGGGGCCTGGGCGCAGAAGTGACCCCTTCTTATGGAGGGATCCTGACCAGGAGGCATGGGAGCAAGGAGAGGACAGCAGGAGAACACTGCTGGGCAAATCTCTAGGGAGGAAGACAGCCAAGAGGGCTGGTGAGTGTTGCAGTCAGAGGACTGAAAGGTATGCCTGAAGGTACTGGGTGCAAGCAGTCTGAGATGGAAGCAGAGTCCATCTGGGAGGACTGTGGAGAAGTAGCTAGGAGGGCTAGAAAAAAGGTGCAGCTGCAGACAGGCTAAAGAGGTGGTACTGGGAGCAGTAGCCATAGGAAAAGGATAGCTAGCACCAAAGACCTCTATTTTTGCTACACTATTAAAGGGGCCTGCGGGTACTGCCTGCAAAGGGCATTCGTTCGGATCTAACTGAGATTGTGTTAGATCAAACTGTCAGTGCTAGCTGGTCCTGGGATTTGTAGATCTACAAGCAAGTCTGTGCTGGAGGTAGAAGAGGAGAAGTATGTATATAGTTGAGTCCTTGAAGATTACTTACTGATCAAGTGGGCATCCTATAACAACCCTTCCCTTTCCAAGTTTAATCCCCCTAAATAAAAAAAAACAAACAAAGCTGCAAGGACTGCTTTTTGTCCCCAGAGTTAATGAAAAATGCATGTGCCTGGCTGTGCAGGGTGGGAGATAACCATATTTACCAGCGGCTCCTGGGGGGGGTAACATACTGTAAGTTACCAAGCATATGGGTCAGGAAATACTTTTATGAAAAGGAATAAGGCAGATCGCTAAAAATATATTCTCTTAGACATGGAGAGAAAGAAGAATGCTGTACCTTTTTCTAATTTCAGCATTGACAAGAAATATTTCCACATGGTAAAGAAATCATACTTTACCCACAATTGGTATCAATTTATCAATCAAATATAACTCACAGTTTGGCTTGAAATCTTGTCTTACAAGCAATGTATCTCTGCACTTGAGACTGATTGACGCCATAGATTCCCGTCCACAAAAATGTTCCACCAATCACAATTGTCCAAAAAGAGTGTCTACGAAGTGGATGGGGATCAAAACTATGGAAAAAAGAGAAGATATAATTGTACAAGAGAAGGGTATGAAAAAGATTTAAGCGGCTATAGGCAGGCCAATAAATAAGGAGCCAAAGTGAAAAAAGTTTTGTGTTAAACCACAGCAACCAGCTAGAGTTTAGTTTCTGGGAGTTAGATTAGTAGAAAAAGGATTTCAATTAAAGTGGTGTTTCCACCAAAAAAAAAAAAAAAAATAAAAAATAATAAAAATAATAAAAAAATAATTACTCACCTCTAAATGCCTGTTGCTAGGGGGTCCCTCGTAGTCTGCCTCCTTCAGTGCCCGGGCACTGACATCACTTCCCCTCGGTGCAGTCAGTCACCTGGAACACGTGACAGGTCCCAGATGACTGCGCCACGTATGACGGCGCGCAGCGCCGCTCATGCATGCGCAGTGGGTATCCGGCTGTGATGCCACAGCTGGGTGCCCACAGTAAGAATGCCGGCACCACGAGCGGAGCGGGGAACGAGGGGGGGCTTCGTTCCCCCGCATCACTGGACCCTGGGACAGGTAAGTGTCTGATTATTAAAAGTCAGCAGCTGCAGTATTTTTAGCTGCTGATTTTTATGAATAGGCCCAACTAGGTTATAGCAAGGTGGGTCAAAAGAAACCAAAAAGCCACCCACTGAGCCAATGCAAAGCACAGTGGAGCATTTGAAGACATTTTAAAATAGTAATAAATAATACAATGCATAAATAAAATGAAATGAAAATAGAAAATATTTGCATGTCTTATTTTCATGACCCCAAAAACATTGGTTTATTCCATCCCTATTCCATTATTATCTTAGGATAGTTCATGGAGCCATGAAAATTATTCCTTTAGGCTCCTTGGCCAACTGTACATCTAGTTCTGATTCAGCAGACGGCTTTTTGTTTTCCTTTGGCTAACCACACCACAACACGTACAATTTTGCCCCGTACACATGATCGGACTTTCCGACAACAAAACTGTGGATTTTTGTTCGAAGGTTGTTGGCTCAAACTTGTTTTGCATACACACGGTCACACAATTGTTCGCCAACATTTACGAACGTAGTGACTAACAAGACGTACGTGATATCTCCATTACGAACGCTAGTTTTACAAGACCGAGGGCTTCCAGCTCGTACTTGATTCTGAGCATGCGTGGACTTTTGTCCGACGGACTTGTGTACACACGATCGGAAAGTCCGACAACAAACATTTGTGGGCGGAAAATTCGAGAACCTGCTAGCCAAAATTTGTTGGCGGAAAGTCTGACAACAAATGTTCGATGGAGCATACACACGGTCGGACTTTCCACCAACAAACTCACATCCAACATTTGTTGTAGGAAAACCCCATAGTGTGTACACGGCATTATACTTTCTTGTTGTTCCGGTGGGCAGAAAGGGCGGCTGCCCTGGGCACAATGGTTTATAGCAGGGATGGGGACGTCCTGTGCCAGTTGCTTCTGTTTCAAGGCTGACAGGAGTAGTGACAGAGACATCACTGCTAACCCCTAATGGAAGAAGGTGGCGCAGTTTGGTATCTTTTCCCTGGGTGCTGGATGATTTTGTCCCGGCGTCCTGTCGAATACTGTCCCCCGTCGGATAGTGCTCGCCCTGTACTGCGCTTGCGCAGTACGGAGGACAAGGAGACACCGAAAGTCTCTGAAGATGAACGGCGCCTGCGCACTGAGTCCAGGTTCAAGCCTCACCATTCAAGTGGACATAGAGTCAGAATAAAAATTTACCGAGCGGAGCGAGCCTGTGCCCGAAGCGCGGTGAGCGAAACGACCCCGCGAGGTCCCTGTTACTGTTTTACATGGTTTTACATCATCTACCGTATGTACACTTGCATGGTGGGGCTTGAACCTGTCCTCAGGCCAGAAGGTACTATTAACCACTTCAGCCCCGGACCAATTGGCAGCCAAAGGACCAGGCCCCTTTTTGAGATTCGGCACTGACAATTGCGCGGTCGTGCGACGTGGCTCCCAAACAAAATTGCGTCCTTTTTTCCCCACAAATAGAGCTTTCTTTTGGTGGTATTTGATCGCCCCTGCGGTTTTTATTTTTTGCGCTATAAACAAAAATAGAGCGACAATTTTGAAAACAATGCAATATTTTTTGCTTTTTGCTATAATAAATATCCCCAAAAAATATATAAAAAAACATTTTTTTTCCTCAGTTTAGGCCGATACGTATTCTTCTACATATTTTTGGTAAAAAAAATCGCAATTAGCGATTATTGATTGGTTTGCGCAAAAGTTATAGCGTTTGCAAAATAGGGGATAGTTTTATAGCATTTTTATTAATATTTATTTTTTTACTAGTAATGGCGGTGATCAGCGATTTTTATTGTGACTGCGACATTATGGCGGACACATCGGACATTTTTGACAAATTTTTGGGACCATTGTCATTTATACAGCAATCAATGCTATTTAAATGCATTGATTCCTGTATAAATGACAGTTGTAGTGAAGGGGTTAACCACTAGGGGGAGGGGTTATGGGCTGTGACGTGTGTGTGTGTTTTTTTACATTAGGGGCGGGGCTGACGTCTGACGTCATTGATCGGCTTTCCCGATGACCGGGAACAGACGATCAATGACAGGCAGTGTAGGAAGCATGGGGAGAGGTTTGTTTACACAAACCTCTCCCCGTTCTTCAGCTCTGTGACCCGATCGCGGGACACCAGCGGCGATCGGGTCCGCTGGTCCCGCGGCCGGGGTCACGGAGCTCCCGACCGGGTCGCGAGCGCGCCACTGGCGGCGCGCGCGACCCACGGACAGGCAATTGCAAAATCACGTTTATATACGGGATTTTGCCTGCCCGTGCCATTCTGCACACGTATGTTTGTACATGGGGCGGTCAGGAAGTGGATAAGTGCGCAGGCGCTGTTCATCTTCGGAGACTTTCGGTGTCTCCTTGTTCTCCGTACTGCGAAGTACGGGGCGGACACTATCCGATGGGGGGGACACAGTTCTCGGCAGAACACCGGCACTGTTGTTGCTCCCCAAGTGCTAATCTATAGAAGCATTTGTTAGCATGCACTGCATTATTGTTATTCAACTTGCTGTAAACCGATGCATGCAATTTACAATAAATGCTAAAAAAAAGCTCTTATTTTTGTAATCTGTAATGTGAGGTGAGACATACAGACACTTTTGTAATGTTCTACTGTGCTTCACATTGGATAAGCTTAAAACAGCCCTGTGGCTTTATGACATTAATTTTCAGCATTAAGATCACATAAATAATCCTTTACTAAAACAACCTTGCTGGCTGCCAAGAAAACAAACATTTCACAAGAAGCCAGAGATTATTATAGCTGTATAAAATTACAGTACGCACATGAACTTTAATAGTTGGTAGGGTTCAATATTGAGTCGGCCCATCCTTTGCAGCAATAACAGCTTCTCTGGGAAACCTGTCCACAAGGTTTAGGAGTGTGTTTATGGAAATATTTAAATGTTTGACCATTCTTCCAGAAGCGCATTTGTAAGGTCAGGCACTGATGTGGACGAGAAGGCCTGGCTTGCAGTCTCCACTCTAATTCATCCCAAAGGTGTTCTATTGGGTTGAGGTCCAGTCAGTCAAGTTCCTCCGCCCCAAACTTGCTCATCCATGTCTTTATGGACCTTGCTTTGTGCACTGGTGCGCAGTCATGTTGGAACAGGAAGGGGCCATCCCCAAACTGTTTCCACAAAGTTGGGAGCATGAAATTGTCCAAACTGTCTTGTTATGCAGAAGTCGAGTTCCCTTCACTGGAACTAAGGAGCCAACCCTAACCCCTGAAAAACAACCCCACACTATAATACTCCCTCCACCAAATGATTCGGACCAGTGCACAAAGCAAGTTTGGGGTGGAGGAACTTGACTGGCCCGCAAAGATTCCTGACCTCAACCCGATAGAACATCTTTGGAATGAATTAGAGCGGAGACTGCAAGCCAGCCAATGTACTTCTGGAAGAATGGTCAAACATTCCCATAGACATACTCCTAAACCTTGTGGACAGCCTTCCCAGAAAAGTTTAAGCTGTTATAAAAATTTGCCAAGCGGAGCGAGCCTGTGCCCGAAGCACGGTGAGCGAAACGAGCCCGCGAGGGTCCCTGTTACTGTTTTACATTGTTTTACATCATCTACCGTATGTCCACTTGCATGGTGGGGCTTGAACCAGAAGTTACCTAATTAGTAAATAGAGTCCACCTGTGTGTAACGTAATCTCCGTATAAATACAGCTGTTCTGTGAAGCCCTCAGAGGTTTGTTAGAGAACCTTAGTGAACAAACACCATCATGATGGCCAAGGAACAAACCAGACAGGTCAGGGATAAAGTTGTGGAGAAGTTTAAAGAAGGGTTAGGTTATAAAAAAATATCCCAAGCTTTGAACATCTCATGGAGCACTGTTCAATCCATCATCTGAAATGGGATATCAGTATGGCACAACTGAAAACCTACCAAGACATGTCTGTCCACCTAAACTGACAGGCCGGGCAAGGAGAGCATTAATCAGAAAAGCAGCCAAGAGGCCCATGGTAACTCTGGAAGAGCTGCAGAGATCCACAGCTCAGGTGTGAGAATCTGTCCACAGGACAACTATTAGTCGTCTGGCCTATATGGAAGAGTGGCAAGAAGAAAGCCATTGTTGAAAGAAAGCCATAAGAAGTTCAGTTTTCAGTTTCCAAGAAGCCAAGTGGATGCAGCAAACATGTGGAAGAAGGTGCTCTGGTCAGATGGGACCAAAATTGAACTTTTTGGCCTAAAAGCAAAACGCTATGTGTCATGGAAAACTAACACTGTACATCATTATGAACACACCTCAGAAGGGTCAGGGAAGCTGGTCAGAGTTGATGGGAAGATGGACACCAAATACAGGGCAATCTTAGAAGAAAACCTGTTAAGAGTCTGCTAAAGAGTTGAGACTGGGGCATAGGTTCACCTTCCAGCAGGACATCAACCCAAAATATGGCCCTCCAGTTGTTCAGAGTTTTACAATGCCTCATGGGAAGTGTAGTTCCGCAACAGCTGGAGGGCCGTAGTTTGGAGATCCCTGGCCTAGATCAAAGCATATTCATGTGTTAGAATGGCCCAGTCAAAGTCCAGACCTAAATCCAATTGAGAATCTGTGGCAAGACTTGAAAATTGCTGTTCACAGACGCTCTCCATCCAATCTCTTAGAGCTTGAGCTATTTTGCAAACAAGAATGGGCAAAAATGTCACTCTATAGATGTGCAAAGCTGGTAGAGACATCCCCAAAAAAACTTGCAGCTACATTTTCAGCAAAATGTGGTTCTACAAAGTATTGACTCAGGGGGGCTGAATACAAATGCATGCCACACTTTTCACATATTTATTTGTAAAAAATTTGGAAAACCGTTTATCATTTTCCTTTCACTTCACAATTATGTGGACAGTTTCTAAATATGAATAATTGGGTCTTATAAAAAATAACTACTCGGGTGTCTACCATCAATGTACTAATCGTTACCTAATCTGTTTTATGTGAATATGTACCTCATATGATACTAACAATCACCATTTATTAATGTATGCTTACATGATACTTAGCATGTTCGGATACTTACTCCCAAAAGTTGAGTCTTTCACCATAATAAGAATCATTCAGTATTGTTTGGATTCCACCTTGCACCACTACACCTCTAATAATGACAGCTATGAATCCTGCCACCATGATAATTATCTGAAATGCATCTGTCCAGATTACAGCTTTCAGACCACCCTAAAGAAAAAGACAAAACATTACTGTAAGGCTGGGATTCTAAGAAATTAAACAAAATGTAAACCATGACTGATGGTTGATATTTAGTTTTCGGAAACACTATCATAAATGAGTAGCAGGGTTTTTTTAATTTCAGAAATTACTGTTCTCTCTTTTTTCATCCTTTTATGCATCTTAGTGCTTCAGATTTTCTTCAGCCTCCTTCAACTACTTCCTGTCTACTTGTGCATGTGATTGAGTAAGGGACACATAGTGCCCCTACTCATTCACGAAAAAAAGTGAGAAGTAAATAAAAACAGAGTTTTTGACAAGTCCTTTAAAAACAAAAATATAAAAAACAAAAAAGTCCCCCAAAAGTCCCCAAAAAAGGCCACGTGTCAACATCGTCGGGCAGCAGGTCTCCCTGATTGTAGAGGGTCTACATCACTGGATTGCTGGGCATCACTGGTCCTCTTGCAAACTGTCTTCCCAGTTTTGAAAGGTATATGGCCTGGCATGGTTCAGGATGGGGTGGTGCATGCTGTACTGAATTTAGACTGTTTGCAGTTTGGTGTACATGTGACAAATGAATGCTCATTGCCCCCCATTCTCCTGGCCACCTAATACTCCTAAAAACCGAGTGGCCAAGAAGGGGGAGGGGGGCAGGCAATGAGCATGCATTTGTTTTTATGAACAACAAACTGCAAACCGGCTGGATTCAGGTTGTACTCATGTCCCTTAGAGCAGTGGTTCTCAACCTCAGTCCTCATGTACCCCCAACGGGCCATGTTTTCAGCTTTTCCTTTACTTTGCACGGCTGCTTTAAATCACTATCAATGACATTGAATTGATAAGAGCTATTTTATCTAAGGGAAGTTCGCAAAACATGGCTCTTTGGGGGTACTTGAGGACTAAGGTTGAAAACCACTGCCTAAGAAGAGGGGTAGCAGGGTTTCCAGGAATTTTGGAAGCCTTGTTTCTTTATTTTAGTTTAATTTATCACCTGTCTCTGTAGTGGCCTTTAGTACAATTTCCAGTGCTTCCCAGACAATTTTTGTTAATAAAGATAGTGTTATAAGAAAATACAGCTTCTAGGGTCAAAGATTTGTTTTTGTGTACAGAATTTTACATAAAAAGAATTGCATTAACATGTAAATGTTCAGTGTGTAGAATTGAGCTTGAGCCATTGTGCTCTGTAAACAATAGGCTTTTTCTGTTTCAATACATTTTTGTTAAGAATTTACATATGAAGTGAACATCAGCAAACCATGCAAAATTGTTAGTACATCGGCTCCAAACTGAGCTTTTAGTTTGAACGAAAAAAAAACTAGTAGTGTTACCCCCTGGACCTGTATCAACCTTTCTTGATAACTTCTTTGCCTGGCTACCCTACTTTCTCTCTTCTGAAATCCCCACAATCATTCTCGGTGACTTCAACATCCCTATTAATACTAACACTCCTGCCACTTCCAAACTTCTCAGTCTAACCTCCTTCTTTGACCTGAAGCATTGCTTCTACTCACTCTGAAGGCAATACCCTTGACCTCCTTTTCTACCACCTATGTACTCTGTGCAACCTCTCTAACTATCCATTCCCTTTCTCTGACCACTACCTTATTAGTTTCACTCTCTCCCTCTCCTCCACCTCCTCTCCCTCCAAATGCCTCACAGTTACCTGTAGAAACCTTTGCCATCTCAACCCTTTTCTTCTCTGCTCTGCTACCAAATCTCACCTCTATCCTGCACCGACCTAGCCACTTCTGTCTACAATGCTTCACTTCTATCCTCACTGGACACACTGGCCCCCCTCACTACACAAAGAATCAGGCCCGACCCCTTCAAACTTGGCAAACAGATGACACTAGAAGTCTGAAAAAAACATAGCCATGCTCATGAGCGCCTGTGGCGCAAGACTAATGCCCCGTACACGCGGTCGGATATTCCGATGGAAAAAGTCTGATCGGATTATGTTGTTGGAAAATCCGATCGTGTGTGGGCTCTAGCGGGATTTTTCCGTCGGAGTTTTCCGACTGAAAAAATTTGAGAGCAGGATCTCAAATTTTACGACAACAAAATCTGATCAGACTTTTTCCGATCGTGTGTAGAGAATTCCAACGGACAAAGTGCCATGCATGCTCAGATCAAATTACGAGACCAAAGCTATTGGCTACTAGCCTCTACGTAGTTCCGTCGTACACAACGAACGTCACCACGTTCGGAATGATCGGATTTTCCGACAACTTTGTCCGACTGCGTGTATGCACCACCAGTTTCGGACAAAATTCTTCGGAAAAAATCGGATGGATTTTGTAGTCGCAATTTCCGACCGTGTGTACGGGGGCTAAGTCTCAGAAAGATTTCAACCAATATAAATCTGCCCTCCAAAAATACAATCCCAGCCTCCTCACTGCCAAGCAGACCTATTTTATCACTCCCATTAACAACTTATCATCCCATCCCCGTCAACTCTTCTCTACCTTCAACTCTACTTTGTCCTCCACCGCCTCCACTCACTAACTCAGTCACTGCCCATGAGATCGCCAATCACTTCAAAAAGAAGATTGATACAATTCGTGAGGAGATCTCTGCTGCTCAGATATCCTCCATGCTTTACACTTCATGCCCACAGGTACAATCATTACTTCCCTCTTTCAACCCCACCACTATAGACAAGGTTTCTAAACGACTTGCTAACATGCAGCTAATCACCTGCCCTGTTGAACCTGTTCCCTTGCAAATGCTACGTTCACCCTCTGGCTCTATTCTACACTCTCTAGACCACATCTTCAATCTCTCCCTCTCTTCTGGCATCTTCCCCAACTCTCTCTAAAAAAAAAATAAAACTAGTCAGCCCCATACTTAAAAAGCACTCACTAGACCCAACCAATCTTAACAAACTATGCCCCATCTCCTTGCTCCCTTTTTTATCCAAACTCCTTGAACGTCTGGTCTACAACCGACTGAGCGGCCACCTTGCTGAGAATAGCCTCTTTGATCCCCTTCAGTCTGGCTTTCATCCTCAACAATCCACAGAAACTGCTCTCCTAAAACTAACAAACAATCTACTAATGGCCAAAACCAATGGACACTATTCTGTTACTCATAACTTATTATTCTGTTATTCATACTCCTGGACCTTTCTGCTGCCTTTGATACAGTTGGCCATCCCCTCCTTCTCCAAAAACTCCATGCCTTTGGTCTCCGTGACTGTACTCTTCGCTGGTTCTCTTCCTACTTATCCAACTGCACCTTTAGCATTGCTTACAATTCTACTTCCTCCTCTCCTCTTCTTTTCTATGTCGGGGTCCCCCAAGGTTCTGTTCTTGGACCTCTCCTATTTTCAATCTACATCTCCTCCCTGGGTCAGCTGGTAGCCTCACATGGCTTTTAATACCATTTCTACGCTGAAGACACCCAAATCTATTTCTCTACCCCTCAGCTTACTCCCTTTATCTCCCTCCGTCTGGATATCATACCCCTTCCATAAACCTTCCACTGATTTCTCAAAATCGATGGCACAACTATAAGCCCATCCCCGTATTCCAAGGTCCTAGGTGTAGTCCTGAACTCTGAACTCTCTTTTAAGCCCCACGTCCAATCACTGTGCAAATCTTGCCAGCTCAACCTCTGCAACATCTCCAAAATACGCCCCTTTCTAACCAGTGACACAACAAAGCTCTTATTTCACTCTCTGGTCATCTATCACCTTGACTACTGCAACTCCCTTCTCATTGGCTTACCTTTACATAGTTTACCCCCCCCCCTTAAATCCATGATGAATGCTGCTGCCAGACTCATCCACCTTACCAGTCGCTCTGTGTCTTCTACTCCTCTCTGTCAATCCCTCCACTGGCTTCTGCTCACCCAATTAATTAAATTCAAAATACTAACAACTTACATAGCCATCCACAACTTAGCCCCCAGCTACATCACTAGCCTAGTCTCAAAATACCAACCTAATCGTTCTCTTCATTCCTCTCAAGACCTCCTGCTCTGAATCTCCCATCGTCACCTCCTCTCATGCTCGCCTCCAGGACTTTTGCAGAGCCTCTCCAATCCTATGGAACTCCTTACCCCAATCTGTCCGATTAACTCCTACTCTATTAACTTTTTAATGATCCCTGAAAACCCTCCTCCTCAGAGAAGCATATCCTACCCACACTTAACAACTGTATTTTCATTTTCTCCATTAGCTCATCCCCCACAATTATTACCCTTTGTTTCACTTGACCCTCCCTTCTAGATTGTAAGCTCTAATGAACAGAGCCCTCTGATTCCTCCTGTATTGAATTGTATTGTAATTGTACTGTCTGCCCTCATGTTGTAAAGCCCTGCTCAAACTGTTGGCGCTATTTAAATCCTGTATAGCATTAAATAATAATAATAGTGTTTGCAAAGCTTAACAGGTTTTGGGTGTCTACATAGAGAAAGCCATTTTGAGGTAAATTACATGCATAAAATTTGAGAAACATATAATCTTTTAAAAGAGGTTTCTTTAACTGCTTGCCGACCGCCTCACACAGATATGCTGCGGCAGAAGGGCACGTACAGGCAGACTCACGTACCTGTATGTTGCTCTTTAAGAGGTGGCCTGCGGGTGCGCGGCCTGTGGGCGCGCGCCCACGCCGGCGGAAAGCTCCGTGAGTCGGGACGCGGGTCCTTCGGTCTCGATCGCCGCATGGATCCCCGCGATCGTCTCACAGAGAGGAAGAATGGGGAGATGCTAATGTAAACAAGCATCTCCCCGTTCTGCCTAGTGACAGTGTCACTGATCTCTGCACCCTGTGATCGGGAGCAGAGATCAGTGACGTGTCACACACAGCCATGCCCCCCCACAGTTAGGAACACACCCCAGGACACACTTAACCTCTACACTGCCACCTAGTGATTAACCCCTTCATTGCCAGTGTCATTTACACAGGAATCAGTGCATTTGTTTAGCACTGATTGCTGTATAAATGACAATGGTCCCAAAAATGGGATAAAAACTGCTGATCGCCACCATTACTAGTAAAAAAAAAAAAATAATAAAGAAAAATGGCATAAAAATATCCCCTCTTTTGTAAACGCTATAACTTTTGCGTAAACCAATCAATAATCTCTTATTGCGATTTTTTTAACGAAAATATGTAGAAGAATATGTATCAGCCTAAACTGAGGGAAAAAATATTTTTTTTACATATTTTTGGGGGATATTTATTATAGCAAAATGTAAAAAATAATGCGTTTTTTTTTTCAAAATTTACGCTCTTTTTTGGTTTATATCGCAAAAAATAAAGGTAGGGGTGATCAAATACCACCAAAAGAAAGCTCTATTTGTGGGGAAAAAAGGACCGTCAATTTTGTTTGGGAGCCACATCACACGACCGCGCAATTGTCAGTTAAATCAACGCAGTGCCGAATCGCAAAAAGTGCTCTGGTCAGGAAGGGGTAAATTCTTCCGGGGCTGAAGTGGTCAATGGTTTTATTTGGTATATAAACATTCCATAGAGTGGATAGTGACATTTTCTTACACCTTTATTTGTATAAGATGTATAGATATCTTAGCATGGTTTTATTTAATTATCATTGAGATTTTTTTTTTTTATAAAGACCTGTAGAACAGAGTGACAACAAGGCAATATTCAGGAAATGAAAGTTAACATTACCATTGCACAGTAGAAGGTGCACACTAATCCAGTTGAAATCATTGCCCCCCAAAGGTTAAATCCTGAAACTGAAATAAAGAAAAGAATTTGAATTCTTCTTCCAATAAGTTTATAAACAGTAAAAATGTGTCTATACTTTCACCTAAACTTGTGTTTTAAAGAGTACAATGCATTTTCTAGACTATGGTGACAGCAGGTCAGACCACTCATTTAGTTCATTTTTTAAAGAATACTTGCAAGAGCAATTCCACTCCAAAAACTGATTTTAACTGCTGTCCACATCCCCATGGAAGGATCTTTTCTCACCCACAGCATGGCCACGATTTGCTGAGACATTGGCTTTATTTTGCTCTTTTTTATATAATTTTGGACTACTACATTATGATGAGGGGACATGGTCCACTCGAAGATTATCTTCCTAAGGAATATACCAACATCCCATATAATTTATATTACAGACAGAACAACCACTCTGCTTGGCAAATATAAACACTACATCATTAAAAAATCTATTTGTTTTCATTATCTTTCAAATATATATTTAAAAAAAAAGAATCATCAAATATTTATTCTGTTCAAGTACATATATATGTTCCACATCAAACCATATACAGTAATACATATCCTCTCATATACAGTTCCCACCATCACCCCAATTATTGTCTCTACATATACAGCATCAAAACCTATACTGTGTGAGAGACTATTCTTAATGTATTGTCTGGGCCAACAGACCCAATACTTCAAGAAGGATAAAGAGGTTATTTCTAAAACCAGTAATGATATTACAACTATTACTTAAAATTTTAAGGTGGCATCAAGGACAGCAGCCACCCTTCTATTCACAAAACAGTAGGCCCAAAAGAAGGAGAATTGTAAGAAGGAAAGAGAAAGAACCCCAAAAGGATTAGGGTAAATATGTTAACCCCTTATAGTTGTTTCCCTGTCTGCATCAATTCAAAAATAATCTCTCCATCAAACAAGTTTAACCCCCTTATTGGGATCCTAGAAGCATTGTCACAGGGGAAGATTACTTTTTACGATCTTCAATTGTCCTTGTTCACCATCCAGTGAACCAGTCAATGAAGATGCACACAGGGATACAACTATAATGGTTAACATACTTACCTTAAACATTCTGGGGGTTCTTTCTTTTTCATCTTTCATTCTTTTATTCCTCTTCCTTTGTGGCCTACTGATTTGTGAACAGATGTGTGGTTGTTGGCCTGGATGCCATGTTGAAAAAAGTTTTATGTAATTGTTGTAATACCATTACTGCTGTTTGATGTGAGACCCGGACCCCTGTATCTCTCCTGAAGAAGTGGGTCAGTTGGTCCAGGAAATGTGTTGAGAGAAGTCGCTCCACCAACAAAGTCGATAAGTGCTTTTTGATGGTGTATATGTAGTGCCAAAAATTGGGTTGATCGTGGGAACTGTATATGAGAAGATATGTGGTTTGATGTGGAACACATGCCGTATTTGAACAGCAATATTTGATGGTTCTTTTAAAGAAAAGTTTCTCTATAATGACAGTTTCACACTAGTTATAAAATGTTAACACTAACAAGTATGCATTTAAGAATTAAGTAAATACAGCATATATTAATAAATAAGATAGTGGGTCATTAACAACTACAAACCTTGATTCAACGCCAGAGCAGGTGCATATATCACAATACCAGTGTATAATACCTAAAAAAACAAGGACAGCTTTAGGCAACACAATTTGTTTCAAGTTCACAAGTTCACGGTACCTGATAGCAGACACAAGCATATATTTATAATGCTGGGAACAAAGCAACAAGTGCAATAAAAATTAAAAGTATGGACACGTAAACTGGTTTACCTACTAAATGATTTTTTTTAATTCTGTTCAACTGGGGACCTTGGTTAAAGACCTCATCTCCATTGCTATTAAGCAATACAGCTTGGACTCTGACCCACCCTAAGTTCCTAACATTACAAAATTGTCCTGTTTCATCAGAAATCCACTGACAAAGGGTGACAGCACAGTCCAATGGAAGGTGTAATTGGCTCACACTGCTGGCTCTCTTTTCTCAGTCTGAGTGCTGCTGTACAAGGGAATAAAGGGAGCTTGTGTAATGGTAGATGCAGGTACCTATAGCAGTGTACAGTTGTGCTCATAAGTTTACATACCCTTGCAGAATTGATGATTTCTTGGCCATATTTTAGAGAATATGAATGATAACACAAAAACTTTTCTTTCACTCATGGTTAGCGTTTGGCTGAAGCCATTTATTATCAATCAACTGTGTTTGCTCTTTTTAAATCATAATGGCAACAAAAACTACCCAAATTACCCTGATCAAAAGTTTACATACCCCAGTTCTTAATACCGTGTATTGCCCCCTTTAACATCAATGACAGCTTGAAGTCTTTTGTGGTATTTGTAAATGAGGCTCTTTATCCTATCAGATGGTAAACCTGCCCATTCCTCTTGGCAAAAAGCCTCCAGTTCCTGTAAATTCTTGGGCTGTCTTGCATGAACTGCACATTTGAGATCTCCCCAGAGTGGCTCAATGATATTGAGGTCAGGAGACTGAGATGGCCACTCCAGAACCTTCACTTTTTTCTGCTGTAGCCAATGACAGGTCAACTTGGCCTTGTGTTTTGGATCATTGTCATGTTGGAATGTCCAAGTACGTCCCATGCGTAGCTTCCTGGCTGATGAATGAAAATGCTCCTCCAGTATTTTTTTGATAACATACTGCATTCATCTTGCCAACAATTTTGACCACATTTCCTGTGCATTTGTAGCTCACACATTCCAAAAACATCAGCGATCCACCTCCATACCTTTCATCATAGGCCTTGTTGACTCCTCTACAAATGTAACATTTACTGTACAATATAAGGTCCGTTGGCATGGACCATAGGGTAAGTACATGGATTGAAAACTGGCTACAAGGGCGAGTTCAGAGGGTGGTGATAAATGGGGAATACTTGGAATTGCCAGGGGTGGGTAGTGGGGTCCTACAGGGTTCTGTGCTGGGACCAATCCTATTTAATTTGTTCATAAATGCCCTGGAGGATGGGGTAAGCAGTTCAATCTCTGTATTTGCAGACGATACTAAGCTAAGCAGGGCAATAACTTCTCCACAGGATTTGGAAACCTTGCAAGAAGATCTGAACAAATTAATGGGGTGGGCAACTACATGGCAAATGAGGTTTAATGTAGAAAAATGTAAAATAATGCATTTGGGTGGAAAAAATATGAATGCAATCTATACACTTGGGGGAGAACCTCTGGAGGAATCTAGGATGGAAAAGGACCTGAGGGTCCTAGTAGATGATAGGCTCAGCAATGGCATGCAATGCCAAGCTGCTGCTAACAAAGAAAACAGAATATTGGCATGCATTAAAAAAGGGGATTAACTCCAGGGATAAAGCGATAATTTTCCTACTCTACAAGACTCTGGTCCGGCTGCACCTGGAGTATGCTGTCCAGTTCTGGGCATACTTTGTGGCATTTTCGTAGTAATGGCTTTCTTCTGGCAACTCGACCATGCAGCCTATCTTTCTTCAAGTGCCTCCTTATTGTGCATCTTGAAACAGCCACACTACATGATTTCAGAGAGTCCTGTATTTCACCTGAAGTTATTTGTGGGTTTTTCTTTGGATCCCAAACAATTTTCTTGGCAGTTGTGGCTGTAATTTTAGTTGATTAACCACTTCCAGACCGGCGCACACAGATATACGTCGGCAGAATGGCACGTACAGGCAGGAGGGCATATATATAAGTCCCTCCTTAATGCCTGTCGTGCCATCGGGAGCGCGCCGGTCGGGACCCCCGTGAGGCCGGTCGTGGGTCCCGTGGACTCGATTGCCGCGGGGACACCACGCAATTGTCAGTTAAAGCGACGCAGTGCCGAATCGCAAAAAGGGGCCTGGTCCTTTGGCTGCAAATTGGTCGGTCTGAAAGTGGTTAAGCTGACTGTGGTTTGGTTTCTACAGAACCCCTCATTTTCCACTTCTTGATAAGAGTTTGAACACTGCTGATTGGCATTCTCAATTCCTTGGATATCTTTTTTTATTCCTTTCCTGTTTTATACAGTTCAGCTACCTTTTCCTTTGATCCTTTGACAGATCCTTTGACAATTCTTTTGCTTTCCCCATGACTCAGAATCCAAAAACATCAGTGCAGCACTGGTTGAAAGATGCAAGGGTCTGTCAGGAGTCCAGAAACGCATTGACCTTTTATACACATACACTATATACAAGCAAAGAGATCACAGGTGAGGATGGTTACATTTAATAGCTATTCAAACCCCTTTGTGTCAACTTGTGTGCATGTTATCAGGCCAAAATCATCAGGGTATGTAAACTTTTGATCAGGGTCATTTGGGTAGTTTCTGTTGCCATTATGATTTAAAAAGCGTAAACACAGTTGATTGATAATAAATGGCTTCAGCCAAACACTAACCACGAGTGAAAGTAATTTTTTGTGTTATTATTCATATTCTCTGAAAAATGGCCAAGAAATCATAAATTCTGCCAGGGCATGTAAACTTATGAACACAACTGTATTTAAAGGTATATTAAATTATCTTTTATTGAAGACTTTTGGCCCGTTTGTGAGGCATGTAATTACAAACACAAGATCACAAGATTGCCTCCATGAATTACCTAAAACAACATGAAAACAATGATTCATATATCAAAAGAGGAAAGCATGTTTTCCTGATGCCAACATGGCAGCATACATATAATATAGCTCAACCCCTATATCCACCCACAGGACCTGTTTAGCTCTATAAAAGTATGAGAGCTACCTCCCCCATTTTTTCCTTTTTGTCCTCAAAGATCAACACCTTCAGACCGTTACACTCAGGATAAGCTCTTACCTTCTGACTACGTCGGAGTCGGTTTGGGTTCAGTCTCTACCAAACGTGGTCCCACATCTTAGGCTGCTAAATGCACCAACAAGGTGGGGAGCCCCTTCTGGTGGTCTTTTGGGGCCGAGGTGTTCTCTAAATAGAGACGCCAACCCTCTTGTGGCATGCCTGCTGTGGAGTTTGAATAAAGCAGCTGGGACAGCATGGTGTCTATGGAGTTCTGTCACAGATTTAACTTTCTTTCCAAATTGAAGATTCCGTTGTGTCTCTGATGTATTTTCACTATCCCTCTCTCTTTTTACTATATTGTTATTTCCATGATTGATAACAAGCCCTGCAGCTTCCCTCTCCCTCCCGATAGTTCCCTAGGCATGCGCACAGCTTTCCTCTCCCTGTAGTCCGGCTGTGTCAGCCTTGAGTAGTCCTGATCTTCAGCGCATGAGCCTAGACACACCGGCGAATGCACGAAGCGCCGTGAGGACCCGGCGGCCATCTTGGAAGAAGGAAAAGGCTTCCCTTGGATGGCAAGGACCTCCTGGATAGGCGGGAGTGGAGCCACTCATAAAGCGCCCTATTTAACCACTTGCCGACCTGCGCACAATGGTATACGTCGGCAGAATGGCACGTACAGGCAGGAGGGCGTATATATAAGTCCCTCTTTAGCCTGTCCGTGCCATCGGGAGCGCGCCGGGAGCGGCGCGCTCCCGCGCCGGTCGGGCCCCCGTGAGTCCGGTCACGGTCCCCGCGGGCTCGTTCGCCACGGGGACACCCGCGATCGTCTCACGGGAAGGCTGAACGGGGAGATGCCGAGATAAACAGCATCTCCCCGTTCTGCCTAGCAACTAGTGACGCCGATCTCTGCTCCCTGTGATTGGAGCAGATATCAGCATTCACTAGCTGACAGCCACGCCCCCCCACAGTAAGAAACACACCCTAGGCATACTTAACCCTTACACTGCCCCCTTGTGGTTAAACCCCTTCACTGCCAGTGTAATTTATACAGGAATCAATGCATTTAAATAGCATTGATTGCTGTATAAATGACAATGGTCCCAAAAATGTGTCAAAAATGTCAATGTGTCCGCCATAATGTCGCAGTCACAAAAAAAAACGCAGATCGCCGCCATTACTAATAAAAAAAAATTATTAATAAAAATGCTATAAAACTATCCCCTCTCTTGTAAACGATATAACTTCTGCGCAAACCGATCAATAATCACTTATTGCGATTTTTTTTTTACCAAAAATATGTAGAAGAATACGTATCGGCCTAAACTGAGGAAAAAAAATGTTTTTTTATATATTTTTTGGGGATATTTATTATAGCAAAAGTAAAAAATAATGCATTTTTTCAAAATTGTCGCTTTATTTTTGTTTATAGCGCAAAAAATAAAAACCGCAGGGGCGATCAAATACCACCAAAAGAAAGCTCTATTTGTGAGAAAAAAAGAACGTCAATTTTGTTTGGGAGCCACGTCGCACGGCCGCGCAATTGTTAGTTAAAGCGACGCAGTGCCGAATCGCAAAAAGGGGCCTGGTCCTTTGGCTGCAAATTGGTCCGGTCTGAAAGTGGTTAAAGGGCATAGATACAAAAAAAAGATGCCTTTTGATTTTGGCATTAGGACAAGCAGAAACTCTGCAGAGGAGCAGCCACAGTTAGGTGAGTGAGGGTGATAGCAGGATGACTTATTTTCTTTTCCTTTAAAAAAAAAATGGGGATATGTATGTATGTGTTGTAGAGGGTCAGCCTGGGGCAGGGTTAGGAAGGGGTTAATCGAAGAGGGCAGGTACTTCCCCTTCAGACCTGCTTATATTCAGGTGTACTGAAAGTGTCAGAGAGGAGCTGTTTGTGTAGGAGAGAGAGACACAGTAGCACGCTGTGTGGAAGTGTTCATTGCTGGACGGTGTACCTGCTGGGGGAGCGTATAAAAACCACATAAAGACTGTAGCTCTTTTTGGAGCCATGAACTGTGAGCTGTACCTATGTGCACATCCGTTTGATAAGACAAGTCTGTCTGGCCTTATGTCTACTTTTTGTTTGCTGTTTTGCTGAATAAAGCCATTTTTATTTTACTGGACTTTCTCTGAGCCAGCTCTTCACCCCCTGATCCCCTATAATTGGCGGAGAATGCGCGCATCGGGCAGTTTGAGGGGTCCAGTCTAATCCTATGTCCTGGGTTAAAGCTGCACAGACAGTGAAAACTTCTGAACAAGCCATGGAGGATGTGGTTAAGCAGCTGGTACTGGCTAATACACAAGCGCAGGCCCGACATCAGGAGGCCCAGCAGGCCCTGGTACAAGCACAGGCTCGGCAGGAGCAGATCCTGATGCAGACAGTCGCTGTGCAACAGGAAACAAATCGCTTACTGAGTGATCAGATAGCGGGATAACAAAAGGCGGTGACCCAGCAGGCTGAAATGATGAAAGGTGACCCCGCTGTAAAGAGTAACCCCCGGAAGGCAGTGCAGCGGACCCTGCAAAAGATGACGGCCTTAGATAATGTGGAAGCATACCTAGCTATGTTTGAGCGGGTTGTAGCAAGGGAAGGTCTGCCTGATAAAGACTGGGCAGATATATTGGCTCCTTTCCTGACCGCAGACCCCCAACAAGCGTACTGTGACTTGGCCCCTGAATCAGCATGTGATTATAAGCTCCTGAAAGCAGAAATCCTAGCAAGGATGGGAGTGACTTTCACTTTAAGGGCGAACTGAGTCCATGGCTGGCGCTTTGACAAGGCTAAGCCTGCCCGTGCGCAGCTCTACCACCTGATGCACTTGTTTCAAGATTGTCTGAAACCTGAGGAAAAGACAACCTCTCAGAATGTGGAAAGAGTCGCACTCGATCGTTTCCTGCATGGATTACCCAGGGAGCTCCACCGATGGGTGGCTCAGTCCGAGCCTCAGTCCCTGGATGAGATGGCTACAGCTGTTGAGCGCTACAGTTGTGCGGAAAAGTTCCAGGAGAGTCCCTCTGTCACAAGAGAGCTGGCCCGTTTCAAAGAAGTGCGTTCCAGCACCAGTGTGCTTCCCGGTGATCGCATAGTGGCTGCTCGGAGGGATAATACAACTACCAGGAGCACATCAGGACCTAAGCTTCCAGGGGACCGACAGGGGGAACTCCGTGAGGTTCGCTGTTGGTCCTGCCATAAACTGGGTCATCTGGCGGCCCAGTGCCCAAGTCAGGAAGAACCAATGGAGTGCGACATGGGTCGCCGTCGATCCATGTATATCCATGCATTATGTGCTGCGACCAACCTAAATCCGCATGAGTGTGTGGTGCGGGTCAATGGACAAGAGGTGGTAGTGCTCCTTGACTCTGGGAGTGTTACCCTGCTCCGATCGGACGGGTTGCCAACATAGCTGGTACCTAGGGAACAGGTTGGGGTCATCTGTGTGCATGGTGATGTTAAAAAACTATCCGGTGGCCTGTGTGACCCTGTGTACACCAGCAGGAACGGCTACACTAAAAGTGGGGGTGGTCCCGGGATTACCTCATGATTTACTAATCGGGCGAGACTGCCCCATGTTTTGGGACTTGTATGAGCAAAAGCTCAAAGGTTCGGGGGTTTCCCCCAAACACCAAGAACCCACAGAGGTGGTAAATAAAACTGTGTTGCAGGAGGATGTTACTAAGGATCAGTACCAGGTTGCTGAACCTGCAGGAAGTGACCCCGGTCCCCTGGAGGTGTTTGCGGGATTGGAAGTGGAAAGTACCTCCTCTGAGCCAGATATGTCAGATCTTGGGGGCTCCCGGGAAGATTTCCTTAGTGCTCAGATGAGGGACCCCACTTTGATCCCTGCCAGGGAACAGGCCACGGTCTTAAACGGTGAACCACAGCACCCTGGGGCAGACGTGAAGTTCCCCCATTTTGCTGTGAATCATGACTTGTTGTACCGAGTAACTAAGGTCAATCAAGAAGTGTTGGAACAACTGGTGGTGCCCAAACCTTTTAGGTCTAGGGTGCTGCATTTGGCTCATTGGGGGTCACCTTGAAACGGCTAAAACTCAGGAACGGGTTTTACAGTGTTTCTTTTGGCCGGTGTATATGGAGAAATTAAGGACTACTGTAAGTCCTGCCCTACCTGTCAAAGAACCGCTCCAATACCCCATTTTCGCAGTCCGCTGGTACCGCTTCCAATTATCGAGGTTCCCTTTGATCGCATAGCCATGGACTTGGTGGGCCCCTTACCCAAGTCAGCTAGGGGACACCAATACATTTTAGTTGTCCTCGACTATGCCACCAGGTATCCGGAAGCGCTCCCTTTAAGAAATTGCTCGTCCAAGGTCATCGCACGGGAGTTGTTTCAGATTTTCATGAGAACAGGGCTCCCATCCGAGATCTTGACAGACCAAGGTACCCCGTTCATGTCAAAAGTGATGAAGGAACTCTGTAACCTGTTTAAGATTAAACACTTGTGGACTTCAGTGTATCACCCACAAACTGATGGGTTAGTGGAGCGGTTCAACAAAACCTTAAAGGGAATGCTAAAGAAAGCAGTTGAGGAGGATGGTCGAGATTGGGATTGCTTGTTGCCTCCCTTGTTGTTTGTCATAAGAGAGGTACCCCAGGCCTCCACGGGATTCTCCCCCTTTGAGCTGGTTTTGAGCTGGTTTATGGGAGACACAGTCATGGATCATTGTTACCATAGATGCCATCGCAGCAGGGTGGGGCGCCACCTGTGAACAACTCAAGATCCAGGGCAGATGGGAATTTCCCACTCAGGGCCTCGTTTCCAATATTCCAATATCCCTTCACCCCGAAGTGTTCAAACAGATCATCCACGAGTGGGGGTGTCTGCAACTGGATCTCTTTGCCTCATCAACCAACTGGAAAGTAAGCCGGTTCCTCTCACGCTACCCTTATCCATTGGCTGAGAGGGCGGATGCCTTGACCCATCCTTGGGTTGCACAACTGGCCTATGCCTTCCCTCCAATCCTGAAATTCCTGAAAAGATTGTTGGCAGAGAATCTGACAGTCATCGCAGACCATGGTTCTCTCTGGCAATGGATCTCAGCGAGTGCCCACCGATCACTCTGCCGGTGACTCCTCATCTCCTGTCACAAGGAGATATCCTAAATCCGCAACCATCACGACTGGCCTTAGCGGCCTGACGATTGAAAGGCAGGGGTTACAAGAGTTAGGATGTTCCCCAGAGGTTATTAGGACTTCCAGAAAGAAGTCAACCAATACCATCTCAGCCTAAGTTCTCTTAAGGTGAAAATTTCAGCCATCTCAGCTTTTACCCAAAAGAAATAGGCAGAAAATCTGGTGGTGGAACGCTTCATGAGAGTGGTAGTTAGACTACGCCCTCCCAAGAGAAATAGGTTCCCCCAATGGGACCTGGAAGTAGTCCTCAATTTTCTAGCAAACCCTCCTTGTGCTTCGACGGAAGACTGTTCACTATGGGATATCACCTTAAAAACGGCATTCCTAAAAGCCATAATTTCAGGGGGAAGGGTGTCAGAACTCCAAGCATTGGGGGTAGCCGAACTTTATACCATATTCTTCCCAGACAGGGTTGTGCTGTGACCATTGGATCACTTTGTCCCAAAAGGGGTATAGGTATTTTATCTCTCCAGTGAATGGGTGCTTCCAGCCTTCCCAGCGGAATCAAATGCTGATCTGCGCGAGTTGGACATTCCAAACATACTCAAAGCCTATCTCCAGGCTACTTCTGCATTCAGACGTTCTGACAGACTTTTCATCATACCTACCGGAAAATTTTAAGGGATAGCCAGAACTATCTCGGCCTGGGTAGTAAAAACTATTCACTGGGCATATAGAGCAGCCAGGAAGGATCCTTGGGAGGTGGATAGAGCTCACTCAACCAGGGCGATGTCTTCTTCTTGGGCAGCACGGACAGGAATGTCTATGGAGACAGTCTGCAAAGCGGCTAGCTGGTCATCACATCATATGTTCTTAAAACACTACAGGGTGGATCCAGCAGCTCGTACTACAGTAGAGTTTGGGAGGAAAACTATCCAAGCTTCTATGTCTATTGTCAAATAAAGACTAAGTTTGCAACATTAAACCCTTCCTCTCAAAAGCTCATTATTTATCATATGTATGCTGCCATGTTGGCGTCAGGAAAATGGAAAATTGTATCAAATACTTACCATAATTTTATTTCCTGACGCCAATACATGGCAGCTTACGCACCCTCCCTCTGATCTTTGTGCTTTATATGGAGAATGGGGGAGGTAGCTCTCAGTCAGACCTTTATAGAGCTAAATAGGTCCTGTGGGTGGATATAGGGGCGGAGCTATATCATATGTATGCTGCCATGTAATGGCGTCAGGAAAAGCTAATTACAGTAAGTATTTGATACAATTTTCCATTATTGTGACTCTTGTTTATTTAGAAGCAATATGTAGTAACACAGCAAATCATCTTTCATTATTTGATAACTCTAAAATCATGAAGAAAAAAACTTATCTAGCAGCTATTGCTTACCACAATTACCAGTATATGAAGTGTCTCTTAGCATAGCAAAGAAATACATTCAGATCTTTTAACTCAGCATAACTCACCATTTCAATGATAAAAATGACTGTTCCCAAGATCCGCACAACTTTGCTGAAACGAAGTTCTAAGTACTGTAAGAGAGTATATAAATTGCTTAAATACAAGTAAAGAAATTCTTAGGATAAGACTGCTTTCTCCCTACTGAACACTATAACTCAAGCATTCCAAAGCACACTGTTACAATTAGTGCTGAACCCATGTCCTTAAAGTGGAGGGCCACCCTGAAAAACAAAACTACATTAAAGTGTTGCAAAAAATCTGAAAAAATAATGAAAATTTTTTTTTTTAAACTTGCCAGAAATGCCTGTTGCTAGGCAGATCTTCCTAATCTGCCTCTTCCTACTCTGCGGTGATCTTCAGTCTTCTCTCCTCCTCGTGTTGTCTTCTGGATAATGGGGCGCAGTGTGTTCTGGGAACTGTGTGTCCCAGAACACAGCGTGTCCCATTCACAAAGCGCTGCGCGACTCGCGCATGCGCAGTAGGAAACGGGCAGTGAAGCAGCAAGGCTCCACTGCCTGTTTCCCTTTGATAGAATGTCGGCGCCGGGACCCGAGAGCCGAGGGACGGGTCGGCCTCGGGCGGACGACATCGCGGGCGCCCTAGACAGGTAAGTGTGCTTAATAAAAGTCAGCATCTACAGTGTTTGTAGCTGCTGACTTTTTTTCAAAAAAAAATTCAGCAGGCCCTCCCCTTTAAAGCAAGGTTTTAATGCTCCTCACAGACTGTGTTCTGTAAATTTAATCATACACTTGGACAATTACACTCTCAGATCCTACCCTGTGCAGAGATTTTCCTGCTTTGATCTAAGCACCAGCCGTCAGAGAGTGATCATCCCTGGAGTAGGTTAACTGAGCAGCTCAAAATAGAGGAAATGTAGGTGCCAACAGGTTCACACCCTATGTATGAATTGAATGATCCATATAAAATCATATAAAGTCCTTGAAGATACATAAAATAGTCGAGAAGATCATGCGCCAGGGCTGCTCTTCTAATGAGTAGAAGCAGACTCTCTCTACAGAATACACAAAATAAATGGAAAAGCGCCTCTAAGTGCAGACTGTATAAAATATGTTAACTTAAATCAAAGTGCCAATTGGCAACTCACATAGAAAGGTGATTGCGCATGCTCTGAAACACGTCGCTGTCCTGACTCCAGTGACATCATTCTGCTTACACTGTAGGTCACAAGTGCATTCCAGTGCCATCTTGAAAGCATCCCCTTATTAACTAATGACACCACAAAACAACTTATTCACTCCCTGGTTATCTCTTGCCTTTACTACTGCAAGTCTTTTCTTGCTGACCTACCTTTACATAGGCTATCCCCCTTCCGTCTATCATGAATGCTGCTGCTGGACTTTATACACCTTACTAACCAAGATCCATGGCTGCTGCCCCTCTCTGCCAATCCCTTCACAGGCCTCCACTAGCCCAATGCACAAAATTCTAAATACCAACCACAACATACAAAGCCAACCACAACAGTGCACCCAGGTACATTACCAACTTCATCTCGAGATATCACCCCTATCGGCCTCTCTGCCCCTTCCAAAGACATCTTGCTCTCTAGCTCCCTTGTCACCTCCTCCCAGGACTTCTCCAGAACCTCTCCCATCCTCTGAAACTCCCTACCCCGGTATTTCAGTTAGCTCATACCCTGTCTGCCTTTAGGAGATCCTTGAAAACACATTTATTCAGGGAAGCCTACCCCACCTGTGAGATGCCAATTGCCACTATTATTTGCATTAAAATATTTTAAGCGACATGAGCAGGGCCCTCCTATTCCTTCTGTATTGAATTGTATTGAAATTGTACTGTCCCCCTTTATATTGTAAAGTTATGTGCAAACTGTTGGTGCTATATAACTATATAAACCCTGTATAATAATAATAATCTGTCCAGCTTCCCTGTACACCTGGCTGCATGATAGTGAACCCTGGTTGCTCCCTGGCGGCTTATCCACCACAGCATCCCACACTTACTCTCATCTGATGAGCCCATTAAATACTTTTCTATGTGAGATGTCAATTGCCACTTTTATTTGAATTAAAATATTTTATACAGTCTGCACTTAGAGGTGCTTTTCCATATGTTTTGTGTTATTGAGCAGCTAACCCTTTACACCAGGGGTAGGCAACCTCAGCCCTCCAGCTGTTTTGAAACTACAAGTCCCATGAGACATTACAAGACCCTGACAATCACAGGCATGACTCCTAGAGGCAGAGGTATGATGGGATTTGTAGTTTCACCACAGCTGGAGGGCCGAGGTTGCCTACTCCTGCTTCACACACACAGTAACTTTCCATCACGTGTCATCACAGTAGCTTGCCACTCACAGTGTTCTTTATTACAACCTTTGAGGTTCACCAGGACTTGGTTCAGTGAAGATTCCAATCTAATGTATCTGAGTCACCGGCTCTCAATAATGCCTGTCTCTCAATATCCTTAGTAGTTTTGATGTCAGAGCTGCAGCTGCCACCAATGCAGATTTTTGTTGGACCACAAGAGAGCGTCGCCAACCTCTCTACACCAATTCAAAGGGACTGAGGGGCGTGCTAAAGGAGGCTCAGGATTATTTTGCTATGCTTCAGCTGACACACTCTGACTGACAATTACTATAAGTCCATGCACATTTCCATCTAAAAAGTTTCACAATCCGATAACCAAAAATATTATTTAACAGAGGGAAACTTTGATTTATTAGAGGCCAGCTTTGATAGGGATCTGATGCACACCTTCCTTAGGAGGTTAAATGTGTCCTAAAAGTTATTTGTACTTTTCACTAGTGTATTTGGTGTCTAACTTATTGGCATCTTCACATTCATTAGTGTAACAACTTTTTATGAATGTAACTCTATTACTGCGTCTGTTATGGAACATTAACCAGAGTTCAGAGATAGAGATATATTAAAGTTCAGTTTTAGTTCAAATAAAATCAGACTTAAAAGTGTTTATTGCTTCTAGATTGTTTCATAAAATGTTTATGACAGCAATTTACGACCACTTACAACTGGGCCCATCAAGAGTCTTTTTCAGGCTCTGTTATATATAAAATTGTGTCTAAAGTTGGCAGTGTTCTTTTACTTTCATTGGCTGCCCTCCGTAGACATGAAATTTAAATCTGACCATTTTTGTCATTGACTTGTACATTTTTTGAGAAATTAGGGTGGTATTATATTCAATAAAACTTCTTAATACTGTCCACACTGTTTGGAGGTCATAAGACCTCATTATTGTCTCATGCATGTTATAATTTGATTATAGATTTGGACCTTCCAACTAATTGCTGTAGGTTCTGCCTGGTTGGATGCAAGTGAGTTTTTCAAGTGTACTCAACACTGTCTCGTTTTGGTATAGCTAAACAGGATTGTAGAATCAGATTGTAACATGTTTGGCTGGCTTTACACTCTACTGCAATATTCTTATCTTTCTCCTAAGATCTGTGTATAACACCTCACCAGAGGATTTTCGGGATGAGACATACCTTAAAAAGGGTTGTACTGGCTGCAGGGATCATCTTGGGCATAATTCCTATACAGTCCTTTCCACATAGGAGCATTTGAAAGGGGACATTTTTCTGCATTTGAACTTAGGAACTTGTGGTACTGTTCCATGAAGTTGAACATTTTATATTAGTGATGGTCAACCTGTTGAATTTTGCATCACATGTTGTTCACACTACAGTATTTTCTATTTCAAATTGGACCTGGCATCGTACACAATTGTCATGCTAAATAAGTGCATGTTATGTCATGTGTAATTACAATTACAATCTGACTGTACATTCTCACTTAAATCTACCAACAACTGTGTAATGCAATAGTCCTACCGATTATATAACAATTTAATGCACTGTTTTGGCAGGTATATTACATAGTTTTGGCTGCCTTCAGGTCATGGTAGTCTGTTGTGGTGAATTAAGGCACATGTGTTATGCCACTTGTTTACATGTATTGCATTAAGACAGCCCATCCATTATGAATTGGCTGTCAAGACATGGAAAGGGACCAAAATATACATGACTTTTTTGTAACTTGGTACACCACAATGCTTGGCAATAACTACCTTCTACTACACAGGGAAACTTTTATTTCAGGAATTATTTTTAGTGATAGAGGCATATAAAGGAGATTTTATAGAGAATGTACAATCAGATTCTAATGTGTATGGTCAACTTACCACTTATGCTGCATACAAATGAGCGGGCTTTTCGACGGACTAGGTCCGTCAGAACGAATCCGACGGACAATTTGATCGTGTGAGGGCTTCATCGGACCTTTGCTGTCTAAAAATCAGACGGACTTTAGATTTAAAACATGTTTCAAATCTATCTGGTCGAAAAAAAAGCCGTTCATATGTGTGCTAGTTCGATGGACGAAAACCGACGCTAGGGCAGCTATTGGCTACTGGCTATGAACTTCCTTATTCTAGTCCAGTCATACGTCATCACGTTCGAATCCATAGGACTTTGGTGTGCTTGTGTGTGGCCAAGTCCGTTCGTTCGGAAAGTCCGTCAGAACTCCGCCGAAAGTCCGTTGGGAAGACCGTCCGACCTAGTCGCGGCATAACAGTTATGTATTACCTCCCTCAGGGATCACAGTACTCCCCCCCGGTAATGCTTCATATGCTTTTCTCTCTCCAGAAGGTCAGCATCATCTTTGTTCAGGCATCATCCAGGGTCAGACTCTAATTCTTGGACTGAAATATTGACTTAGAGATGGCACAGTAAATACTGGTGCCTGGGCAGTTATAAGCTGTAATCACAATTGTCTGACACAGATCAAACCCTGCTGCAGCTTCTCACCTTGTAACTTGCTACAAATTTAGCAGGTTGCAGTTAAATTGATGACAGTGGTGAAGTAGACCCACTCACACCAATGTGCACAAAACACATGTATGGTGCACCACACCAGAGCACAATGCATGGTGTCCTGCATAAGTATAACCTGCTCTAATTAAACATGCTCTGCTCTGCGTTTTTTTCAGTCAGTTCATTTTGAATGTGTCAATGCCCAACAGCACATGCTTTGCAGCACACAGCATTGTAGTGGGAATTGGCCCTTAGGAGATATTTCTTCCTGCCTTCAGCAGACTATCTACTCAGACTGAACCTCTCAGCCTAGTCACTATCCTGGAACTCATTTTTTATTGTAAACAGTGGCATTTAAAACAAATTGTTGCCGTATGTTGTTATATCTCCAGTTGCATGGACTTATGTAATGTGTGTTTTCGGAGCCCCTGAGCCCCTGTCCCCTTTATATACAAGACCAACTGTTTCAACATAACACAGCATTGTATTGTTTGCTTTTACATTTTATTGTTGTGATATTGTATGTGTACCTTGTATACTTTTTGTTATTTCCAGCGCTTCAAGCGCTACTGTTGTTATGTAGGCAGTGCAATCTTTTCAATAAAAAAAAATTGAACAAGATAGATTTGAACCACTTAACAGCATTAAATCAAGGTAATTACCGCTCCAGGTGGTATTGCTTGCATTCGCTTAACAGCATTGTCAGTAACGTGCACCATTAAGCAGATAAGTAAAAGTCAAGGTATTATTAAACCTACTCTATTGCATATGAAAAACAACATATATCACTTTTGAACAAAAATGCCCTTTGATTAAAATAATAAAAAAAGTAAGACTGGTGTAAAGGACATAAAGAGGGGGATTGCGGTGAAAGAGAGAAAAGATTCACAGGTATCATCCTCGCCCCTAACCCCGCATTGGCCCTCCTCAACTTAGGGATGGATAACATAACAACAAAGCACAGATGTGTAATCATCACCCATGTCCTTATAGCAGCACGCCTAGCCATTACCTCAAAATGGAAAACAGATGCAGTACCTAACGTAACCGACGTAATAAATGGAGTAAAAACCCAATATCTCTATGAAAAGTTCTTTGCATATTCATCTAACTCAATGCTTCAATTCAGAGCTAAATGGCTGCTATGGTCCAAAAGATTTCCAGAGACTCCTCCTTGATACATTGGTATCTCAACCAGCATAATACTTAATGATATTGATTAGCATTTCAACGGTGGTAATTCCCAGTCTTTATTTTACTTTCTTTACTCACTCTAATACTTTATTATTTTGATCCTTATCCTTTTACCTTGTTCTGAAGTACAATAATATGTATATGTACCGTAATGGATAAACGACAAAATTGTCCTGTTGTTACATGTGCATAGGTGAACTATAGGATGGGTTGTGTTGTCTTCCTCTCAGGCACAGTTTGTTCCCAGATGGGGTGCCTGGAAATGGGGGGACATCACTCTCCACCCTACTATTGACAAATACTATAATATGTACTCTTCACCTAGGTATCCTTGTTCACAATGTTGTACATTTCCCTTCAAAGTACTCTGGGAAACGTGTTATAATGTATGACAGTTATGTCTAAGTGTACTTTCTATTTGTTTATGTGAAAACTTTATTAAAAACAATGAAATGAAAGAGAGAAAAGATAGAAAATAAAAAATGGCAGAGAATTCATCATCTTGTGGCATCAAAGATAACTGTAAATTGAAGTTGAAGTTTAAATCAATGATGGGCTACTTGTTAAATTTTGTATTGTACATAAAAAAAAAACAAGATTTTTATTAGTCAATAACATAATGAATAAAACAGGGCCAGGTATTTGCAGAATAAAGACCCATCAAGCTTGCCTTCTTAAGCAGATCATGAGAAAGGGGGATCTACCTATAATGTTAAATGTGATGAATCAAATTATTTTGGAAGGTAGCCCAAACCTTCTTAATTGAAAGATAATATGGTTTAATTTTATATTTAAAAATGCTAGGGTCATAAATATCTCATAAAATATTTAATATGAACATGACATAAAAGCTCAGTCGCTGGAGCTTGAGTTTCTGAAATAACTTGATACCTTCTGGAACTAGTAATTTCATTTTTTTACAGGTACTTATGAAGCGCTGACCATTTATGCAGCACTTTATATATATATTATGTACATTCTCATCATTCTCTGCCCTGAAGGAGCTTACAATCTAAGGTCTCTAGCTTACATTCATACACATACTAGGGCCAATTTATACAGAAGCCAGTTAACCTACCAGCATGTCTTTTAGCGTGTAGGAGGAAACAGAGTACCCAGAGGAAACCCGCACAGGCACAGAGAGACCATGCAAATTTCAGGTAGGTAGTGCCGTGGTTGGGAATTGAATCAGCAACTAGAGTGCTGCCAGGTAGAAGTACTAACCACTTAGCAACTGTACTGCCCTTTTTTAGTGTATCTACACATGAAGCCTGATGCAGTCTACCAGAAAACACTAAGAGCATATCATAGTTCTGGGGAAAACAGTAAATTGCTTTGGATACTAGTTAATTGTAGGGTAAACTAAGTCTCTAAATTGAAGTAAAGTAGTAATTGCCAAACCATTAGTCCAGTGTCTTCTCTTGCCTTGGTTTACCAGAGGCTATATACACAGTATTTTTTATATTGATCCTGGAACAAGTCAGGAAATGTGATCAGTCTAAAGTTTGGAAATTTTTGTCTGAGTGTTCATACAAAAAATATTGTTAGTACATTCAATAAAGCCATCAGAAACAACTGTCAATCAAATGTACTTCAAAATTTAGTTTGTAATGAATGGGATTTCTCGAAGAAAATCACATTCACTATAATAAATTTGTTTGTTAGGGAAAACTTTTCCATCCTGCTTCTTTGATTTTTTTTTTCACTATGGTTGAAAACGACAATCAATTTGACGCCACTAACAATTAGAAAACTGAAATAATATTCCAAAAATATATATTTTTTTAAATGATGAAGACAAAATTCTACTGGTGTATGGCCAGAGTGTTGGGGTCTTCTAGTATTTTAGTATTTTACTTTAGCTGGAGCAGCCACAGAAGATTTAAAGCTAAATTCACTTAGCTATAATACATATGTTATTTACCATGACAATAATTTATATTAGCCATGTGACTATGGTTTTCAGGTCTCAGTGGCTCTCGTTGCTGAAGATAACAATTGTAACAGCAAGTCATTCAACAACCAACAAAAAATCCAATGGAAGAGTGAGTTACTTCATCTGCATCTAACTGTCCACATATCCAAATGGTCAACACATTTCAAAACAGAGATATCTCCTGTTATACAAAACTCACTGAAATCATAATCTACTAATCCACCTTATTTCACTCTGTGAACTAGAATTCAGTAAATCTCTATTATTCATGGGGAACCGTATCACACTGTCTCCTTAGCATTTTCTCATCTATGTTGTCATATCTGTGGCTGTTGTTCTCCGCATTTGAATATTTAAGGTCAGTAAACATCAGGTATGAACTTACTCAGGTAAGAATTATAAGTAACATTCAAAAATAAATATCTACCATTTTGGTAGTTTACCAGACCTGACTGTCCAATAGAAGTCTACCTCCAAATGTCAATCATAAGCCTCGTTAGCCTAAAATAGCTGCTAACACAAAATATATGCATATCACAATCCCATTGGAGTTCTGCACAGAAAGACATGCATTTACATAAACATTGTGAAATGTATTTGATTTAAAATTTTCATTTTAGCTTAACTCGATCTTTAAGATTTGGGATATAGTATTAAGACTGTACAGTGTAACTTGTTTTATGTGCCAAAGGCCATATAATAAATTCATTAAGATGTACCTCATAGGTGCTTGTAAGATTAAGTCTGTAAAAAACTGGAAGGAATACTTCTGCACAAATAAGTACTACCAATCCATAAGATATAGCAAAGATGCTATACATTGCTCCATAACGGTAGACATCAGCTGGAGTTCCCAGGATAGTCACTGCAGACATGAAGCTAGCAGTTAGGGACATAGCCACTGGCACTGCCGTCATACTCTTTCCTCCTGCCAGGAATTCTGTTGAAGTGGTCTTTCCTCGTCCTTCAAAGGCATAATAGACTCCAATAGCTGCAGAAATGAACAGAACAGCAGCAAATACAACATAATCCCAGGCAGAGAAGAGACCAATGTCTACGATGGTAGCCATTGCTTCTCACGTTCGGGTGCTTTGTGATATGTGTTAAATCAAAATAACTTAAACACATGATGAACAGGTTTTACATCACAATAGACAAGGTAGGCTGGGTCACATAACTTCATGTGCCAATGTTGATGCAATAGCCAGAGGGAATTTTTCATTATTTGGGATTAAGAATTATTGTGCTGTGTAAAATGGGATGGGTTCTATAGAGATAACATCGCTGTGACTTAAAGGCAAAAGTGATGAGCACATTGTTAAATAAATAATTTTGCTTAATCATGCTCTGTGTAATATAAATGCCTATATTTCCTACTTAATCATGCATTTACACATATGACATTGCCTAAGCTTTTAAGAGTAGTGCTTATAAATTAAGTTCACAGCATACACTTGTACACATAATATTGATGCATTGGGGTCAAATGATTCTGATGGCTTAAATAAGTGGTGTTCCAATAAATTTCTTGCAGCAGAGAGTTAAAACACACCTAAACCTATCACTTAAGTCTAATATAACCTTTAACATATTAATGTAATTTCAAAAGTTGTTTTAAAAAGCCTTTGCAGCATTAAATAATACCACATGATCCTGCCATGAAGGTCCTTGTTTTGGCACTTGTATTATAGATAAAGTGTGTGAGTATATGAGATATATATATATATATATATATATATATATATATATATATATATATACTGTATTTTCTGGCGTATAAGACTACCTTTTACACCAAAATTACACAGCCAAAAAGCGGGGGTCGTCTTATACGCCGGGTGAAGAAGCCGCCAGATGGATATCAGTCTGCCGGGCGCTCTGTAAAATTGTAATATGTATACAGTATGCGCCGCTCAGCCAATCCCGGCGGGCGATGCACTCTGATGAATACAGAGCCTGCTTGGATTGGGTCACAACCTCTGCCAATCCGAGCAGGCTACACGAGTCAGAGCGGCGCGGGCTGATGTCACAGCCTCTGCCAATCCGAGCAGGCTTTGTATCCATCAACAGATTAGTAAAATATAATGCCTGCCGTGATTGGCTCAGCGGTGCACACTGTCTGCACACTGTATTCTGAAGTGTACCTGGCGCTACTGTACTAACACAGCATCATATACTGTGTGTACTTGGTGCTCTACATATTAACAAAGCATCCTGTACTGCACATCCAGCTCCAGATCTCCCCTAAAATACAGGTATGATTTATGGTGCTTTGGAGGAGAGGATTCATTGTTGCTGCCTACCAATTGTGGGATCTCTGGGACTTGTAGTTCACCAGTTTCCTTTTTCTGATGTTAAGTCTGATGTTTTTTTTTGGTTTCTGATGTTTTTTTGTAAATGGTGTTGCCTCGGAAGGGGGGGTAGTCTTATATGGCAAGTATAGCCCCAAACCTAAGTTTTCACTGGAAAAATAGGGGGTCGTCTTATACGCCGGCAAATACGGTATATATATATATATATATATATATATATATATATATATATATATGTATGTATATATACACACAGTATATACAAGAAGGCCAGTATGGTGGCCATGAATTTATGGGAGGAGCCTGAGGGGTATTTAAGCAGACCACTCGCCCATGCTCTTCGGTTCAAGTGCGCAATACTACACATCACTAGACCGACTCTTCCCAGCTCACTTTGCGTTCGTGGGTCTGTATGCTCGATTACAAGTGTGTCGCTGGTCTTCGTCGGCGGTTCTCACTCCCTGTCGCAGGCAGGATTCAAACCTTTTTTGCATCATATGCAATGTCAGGATTTTTTAGGTTTCCTATCCCGCATCCCTTTCGTTCTTAGCTGCCTCCAACTTGTTGTCAGTGTCCAAAAATCATTTGGCACAGGCATAGTACATTCATAGGTTCCATCTGCCTTGCGTGTCATCCCATCCACAAACATACAATTCACTCATAGATTCAAGGCTCCGAGCCACTGTCGGTTGATGTCCAACATCACTCGACACAGGCTTCACTGGTTATAGGATTCACTGTCCATGGGGTCGCCACCTCATCCATTCGAGATTAGCATGTACTGATTGCACGGGTTCTGTGGCTGACTCAGGTGGTAATTAGCCCCCCCCTGGTGCCTTCCCTGCACTTCGATTAGCCTCGGGGGCTGGGTGGTTGGTGTGTGTTCAGCTTTAGAGTAGGGGGTGGCACCTTATTAGGCCTCTTTCACACAGCCGATCCGTTCTGATCCGCCTGTCAGTTTTTCAGGCGGACCTGAACGGATGCTCCATAGAGGTCTATGGAGCGTCGGATGTCAGCGTTGACATGTCCGCTGACATCCGATCCGCTCCGACCCGCTCCGATCAGAAAAAGTGTGACAGAGGAAAAAGCTATTTTTCCATCCGTCATAAGATCAGATCGGATGAAGACGGACTCTACGGTCCGTTGTCACCCGATCTCCCATAGGGGAGAGCGGCGCTCTGACAGGTCCGTCCCTACGCAGTGTGTAGAGACGGACCTGTCATCTTCCTGCTCACCAGAGATCGCTCCGGCGATCCCCGCTGAGCAAGCGGATATCCACGGGGCGGATCAGCACTGTGTGAAAGAGGCCTTACTCTCCACAGTCCGATTCATGTTGGTTTCACTTCATACACTTCACAACCGATTCGTATCGGATCCATTTCATACTTTCCAGTCTAATTTATATCAGACTTATTTCATACACTCTAAAACCGGTTCGTACCAGATTCATTTCATACTACCGATTCGTATCAGTTTAATTTCATTCACTTTACAACCGATTCATATCGGATTCATCGCTTACACTTTACTATCAATTTGCGTTGGATTAACTTCATTGACCTTACAACCAATTTAGACTCGATTGATGTCATACCCTACAAACGGTTCCTATCGGTTCAAATCATCTGCATTATGTAATTTTCCCTACCAACCGATTTGTATCGGTTCATGTCATACCCTCCTATCGATGGCAGGTTGGCTCTCGATATCACTCCCAGCCAGGATAGTGAAGTTCAAGTCCCAAGCCACCTGCAGGATCCGCAGAGGTTATGTTGGGGAGACATCCTCAAACAAGTGCTCTCCACAGCGTCCACAGATGATCCAAGCCCTCAACTGCATGGTCAGGTCGGAACATTTTCCACAGATCGGTCCCAAAGCCTCGTAGCCTCCAGCTGTCTACAGGGCAAGCTTACCCTTCAGTGTATACTGCACAGTATCTGGTACTTCGCTAGATACATTCCAAATCTGCAGGTTGAAATGGCACAAGCCTTTACCAAGCTTGCTCAATAATGACAGTGTCAATAAAGAATTACTTCCTACCTGGATATTTTTGCCCCCTTTTCTTGGCATACTGACCAGACAACCAAGGCACACCTCAGGTCTATGTTATGTTGTAAGTCTTGGCGCATGTTTACGTGATCCACATTTGTCTCGGTCATAGGACCACGACCATAAATAAGAAGGCCAGTATGGTGGCCTGAATTTATGGAGCCCGGGGTTATTTAAGCAGACCACTCGCCCATGCTGTTTGTCAGTCCCAGTGCGCGATACCCTCCTTCCCATCCCCTTTTTCAGGGGACTTCTCAGCACATTCTTCTCCATAATCATCCATTACTTATCTTGCGTGTGCCCCATTTTCTTGGCATAACAACCAGACGACCAAGGCACACCTCAGGTCTATGTTATGTTGTAAGTCTTGTCGTGTATTTATGTGATCCACATTTTTCTCGGTCATTGGGCCACGACTATATATATATATATATATATATATATATATATATATATATATATACAGAGCCGATCGGCCCTATAGGCACACTATGCAAGCTGCTTAGGGCCCCGCCGCTGTGGGGGGGCCCCCAAGACCCAGAATCCCCCCCTGCACTTTTAGAGTGCAGTGAGGAGAGGTAGGAGGAGGTGGAAGGCGACGATCGGCAGCTCTATGGTGCCTGAGTGGGCGGCGGGATCTCCCTGGAGTTTTTAGTACTCTCAGTGTATACAGTGGAGAGGAGAAGGGAGGGGCCTCTGACCCAGGCAGGTATCAGTTTCACTTTCACTCTGCTTGAACACTGTTGCTGATGCCCGGGTCAGAGGCCCCTCCCCTCTCCGCTGTATACATTCGGAGATAGAACTACTAGCCCCAGGGAGATCCCCCTGCTTGTGGACACCATCTAGCTGCCAATCGCCGACTCCCACCTCCACCAGCCAGGTACAGGGGAACCTCTGATGTAAAGAGGGGCTCTCTGAGGACTCTGATGTAAGGAGGGGCTTTCTGGGGACCCTGATGTAAGGGGAGGCTCTCTGGGGACTCTGATGTAAGGGGAGGCTCTCTGGGGACTCTGATGTAAGGAGGAGGCTCTCTGGGAAACCTAATGTAGGGGGAGGCTCTCTGGGGACCCTGATGTAAGGGGGGCTCTCTGGGGACCCTGATGTAAGGGGAGGCTCTCTGGGGATCCTGATGTAAGGGGAGGCTCTCTGGGGATCCTGATGTAAGGGGAGGCTCTCTGGGGATCCTGATGTAAGGGGAGGCTCTCTGGGGATCCTGATGTAAGGGGAGGCTCTCTGGGGATCCTGATGTAAGGGGAGGCTCTCTGGGGATCCTGATGTAAGGGGAGGCTCTCTGGGGATCCTGATGTAAGGGGAGGCTCTCTGGGGATCCTGATGTAAGGGGAGGCTCTCTGGGGATCCTGATGTAAGGGAAGGCTCTCTGGGGATCCTGATGTAGGGGGGGGGGCTCTCTAGGGACCCTGATGTAGGGGGGCTCTCTAGGGACCCTGATGTGGGGGGGGGGCTCTCTGGGGACCCTGATGTAAGGGGAGGGCTCTCTGGGGACCCTGATGTAAGGGGGGGCTCTCTGGGGACCCTGATGTAAGGGGGGCTCTCTGGGGACCCTGATGTAAGGGGGGGGCTCTCTGGGGACCCTGATGTAAGGGGGGCTCTCTGGGGACCCTGATGTAAGGGGGGGCTCTCTGGGGACCCTAATGTAAGGGGGGGCTCTCTGGGGACCCTAATGTAGGGGGAGGCTCTCTGGGGACCCAAATGTAGGGGGAGGCTCTCTAGAGACCCTGATGTAAGGGGGCCTCTCTGGGGACCCTGATGTAGGGGGAGGCTCTCTGGGGACCCTGATGTAGGGGGAGGCTCTCTGGGGACCCTGATGTAGGGGAGGCTCTCTGGGGACCCTGATGTAGGGTGAGACTCTCTGAGGACACTGATTTAAGGGGGGCTCTCTGGGGACCCTTGTATAAGGGGGGCTCTCTGGGGACCTTGGTGTAAAGAGGGGCTCTCTGAGGACCCTGATGTAAGGGGGGCTCTCTGGGGACCTCATTTTGTTCTATATTGTTGTACTTATTCTTTGACTGTTTTGTTTAAAGGAGGGAGGATTGTTTTGGGAGCACTGAAGTGTCAGGTGTGACTGTGTGGCAATGGCAAATGGTTTACATAGCTCACGGCATCAGGGGTCAAGTAGAGGGCCCCTTAGCAGAATTTTGCTTAGGGCCCCAGGGAGGTCAGGATCGGTACTGTATATATATATATATATACAGCCATCAAAAGTTCCACTTGCCTGCTCGTATTTTGTGAGGCTGACATTTTCCTGGCTGATCACTTTGAGCATAACGGTGCGGCCATCAGAGCGGTCCGGAGGGGGGGTTTCCTGCCCCCCAGGCCACTCTGATGTCCTGTAAAAAAGCCTGCACCGTCTCTGGCAGAAGTGATCAGATAGGAAACGGTCAGAAGGATCATGCATCCCGATTACACAGAGGGGGGATCTCCCGCTGAGACGCGGCTTGTATATGAATAGCCGGCCGATGTCAAACAAAGTCTCGCCTCCGGACCGGTATTGGGCTAGTATGCTGTCTATTAGATTGCAGGAGGCGGGACTTTGTTTGGCAGCACGGCTACTCACATACAAGCCGCATCTCAGCGGGAGATTCCTCCCTGGTGCATTCCTCCCTGGTGATTCCTCCCTTTTGACACGGATGACTGATTAGGCTGCACGTTTGGGCAATGATAGGCTGCACATATGGGCAATAAGAGGTGGCATGATACGCTGCACTAGTGGGCAATGGTATGCTGCACTGGTGGGCACTGATAGGCTGCACTAATGGACACTGGTTTGCTGCACTGGTGGGCACTTTTATGTTGCACTGGTAGAAAATTGTATGATGCACTGGTAGAAAATTGTATGATGCACTGTTGGGCAATGATACACTGCACTGATACGCTGCACTGATGGGTACTGATACGCTGCACTGATGGGCACTGATACACTCCACTGATGGGACTGCACTGATGGGCACTGATAAGGCAGCACTGATGAGGCTGCACTGATGGGCACTGATACGCTGCACTGATATGCTACACTGATGGGGCTGCACTGATGGGGCTGCACTGATGGGCACTGATAAGGCTTCACTGATAGGCACTGATCAGCTGCACTGATCAGCTGCACTGATGGGCACTGATATGCTTTATGTTAATATTGTTAAAGTTGTTCATTTTTATTTTTGGAACTTAATTCTGCATAAAACATTAAACAGTGTAATTTCATGAGATCATTTACGATGGCTTGTTTAGGGGCGGACTTAGGGGCGGGGTGTGGTAGGAGTTGGGTGGGGCAACTGGTGGCGAGTAACTCTTAAGGCCTGGCTAGTGGCTCAGGACTGGAAATGTTGAGCCCTGTGTGTATGTGTGTGTATATATATATATATATATATATATATATATATATATATATATATATATATATACCGTATATATGTGTGTATGTATATATATAAAAACTTTGTGGCTACATAGCTACATGCCAAAAAAATCTTCATATAATAAATACCATCCCATGAGTAGCTAGTGCTCACAAGTCTCTGCAGATCACAACCCACTAATATTATGTTCCTTTGTGATTACAATGAAATCTTATTTTTCTCCTCAAACATGGATGAATCACTGTCTATAATACCAGGAATCATAACCTTGTGATTTTTATATAGTGCATGCCTTTAGTCCTGGATCAGCAAGCATGTGGCAATTATTTTGCAATGAGGGGACAGATTGAAGGAAGCTGTGGAAGGTAAACATCCCCAAACTTCACTTCATAAATAAAAAAGCTCTGCAGCCCCGTTGCCTGTTGCATGTGTTTTCAGATGAATTAAGAAGTAAACAGGTGGAAAAAAAGAACTGGCAGAACTCCCACTACAGTACTCAAAGCACAAAGGGTGAGAAAAGGAAGTAATAAAATATTATTTGTCTAATGTATGTAAACAGTGTTACAGCAACCATTCAGGATTCTTGACAATAGGCAGCAAAAGAAAACAAGAAATGTCCCTGTCAGTGTACTTTTCCTACATAAACTCCTATATTTGCAAGCGTGACTTGCCCAAGAATATAAAAGCATTTAGGACATTTTAAAATACAAGTATTGTTTAGTAGACAGTATTTCAGAGAATTACCAGGCCAAGAGATAATAGTCTGTGATCTTTTTCTCATTCTGTCCTGTACCCTATAGCAAAATAGGGGTATTCCAGATATTGAAAATTCTTACTGTGGCATTCCAGTATGGGCTCCGCCATGTGAAAAGAAACACAGTGAAAGCACTACATACCCATAACTCAGGTCACATATTTGTAAATTACAAAAGGTTGCTACCTTCTGGAAATAACTTTATGGAATGTTACCTTCACCTCTAAAAGGTTCACGTTTTGAAGAAAACACAACCTGGACGACCCTGATATATTTCCTTAATTAGTCATCTGTTTTTCAAACCTTTAACACTATGTGCGCTTTACAATTACCTTCTGAACCTAAGATTGCTCTCCTGAGTATCATGCCTGAGGAAGTGGTGTCCCCAGCTTCTAAACTGCTCCTAATACGATTGCTGTTTATATATTGCAAATCGATCGCCCAACTAGGATCACTGGTACAAATCCCACTATCTGCCTGAAGTTTTCATGTTCTCCCTGTGTCTGTGTGGGTTTTCTCTGGGTACTCTGGTTTCCTTCTACACTTAAAAGACATGCTGGTAGGTTAATTGGCCCGTCTAAATTGGCCCTGGTATATGTTATGTATGAATGTGAGTTAGGTACCCAGATTATAAGCTCCTTGAGGGCAGAGACTGATGTAAATGTGCAAGATATTTGTAAAGCGATGGGTAAATTGATGGGGCTATAAAAGTACATATAATTAATTAATAAAAAATTATGTAATCAATGGTTATCCCCTCACTCTCTGACTATTCTGCATTGGAGGAATGCTGTTAATGTTATTTTATACAGAGAAAAACTAACATATCAACACAGAGGCTGCCCAAAAATGTCAAAAAATCTCAACCAGTTTCCCTGGTTGCCCATCCCTTCCCTTAGCTCTGTCTTATTAAGAGTACCTATTGCATTCTAAGGCAAAACCTCCCCCCTGGTGTTTATTATTGTAAGTGCTCTTTTGAACCATGTCCCTACTCATATTGATGCTGCATATAACCTGAGCTGTATTGCCAAAATCCATATTGAGTTTGAATGTGTAACTTTCTGTTTTGTATGGCGAACAGTCTGTACTTCATTGTTTTCTCTTTTCTCGTGTATGACAAATGGTTTAATGCTCAATAAATGTTACCTGATTTAAAAAATTGTAAACATAATGATAAAAAACACCTGCCACTGGTTTTATCTGTATGTACCACACAGAAGACCTTGTCTCACTCCGTCTCCCCCTCTATATTGTTCCTTACACCTATTGGCACATCAAGGGACAGCTCACATGTAAAAAGCAATACAGATTATTCCTGACCAAAGTGATGCTGTATTCTACATGGAATGGGCCTCCATAGGAATGTTATGCCAAATTTGGGAGAGGATACGGCACGCCATTTAGAGTCCAGCTGCAACTTATTCATGGGTAAGTCGGAGGGCCCACGCATGATGACATCCACAGGCTTTGTCCCAGGCATCAGGAATTCTTCAGGATGTCAGATTTATCTACTTGCCATCATATACAGACATTTATGTAAAAATGGTTTGAATTAGCTTTATCCCCCCTCTTTTTTCCATTGTTGTATTATATCCATGCATATATTGATTGGGTCAAGGGGGGACTTGAGGATAATAGGATAATGTTTTAACTGCAGGGAAGGTGTGTGTGATTTTTTTTGCTTTGCTTTGTTTGCATTTTAATAAATACTTGCACTTTCTTATCTCCTCCCAGCTTTCTTTTTATTCACTCCCTTCCCCCTTTATTCTGTTCTCTTATTTTTGTCACCTTAAGATACATAACTTTACACTTTCTTTCAATTTCTGTTTTCATCCACTCTTTATTTATTTTTTGCTTTCTTCTTTCCCTCTATCTATTCTTTTTCTCTTTCCACTCTCCCATCCTTTGCTTATTGTTTTTCTTCCTTTCTGCCTTCCTCTCCTACTTTTCTTTCCTGTCATCCCATCATTTGCTTGTTCTCCTTCCCTTTTTCTGTTTGTCTCTTCCTTCTTGCTCTTTCACACATTTCTTTCTTGCTTTCCTCCATTCCAAATTTCTTGTCTTTTCAATGACCTTTAAATTCTCTCCATTATCCTATTATCTCCTATCCTATTATCTCCTTTATTGCCTTCTGCCCTTCACTCTTCTCCTTCTCTCCCATTCAGCTCTTCATTTCCTACATTTTCCCTTTATCCTCCTTCCTCATCCATTTTTTTCCCTTTCTTCTATTCTCCCCTTTCCCTAACCTCATTTCCTAAATTCTTTCTTTTCTTCCTTCATCCCCTCTCCATTGCTTCTCTCTTCTCTTTGTTTTTTTATTCATATTAAATGGCATTTTATTGGTGAAAATTTAAAAGTGCTGAACTTCTTCTTTGAGTCACTTTAAGATTTCTTGGCTGCTGCAGGGGAAGGTGCTGCCTTGGCCGCTGCTGCAGGGGCAGGTGCTGCAAGGGCAGGTGCTGCTTTGGCGGCTGCTACTGCCTCTTTCTTCTTTTGTTTTGTCTTAATATTCTCTTGCTGTTGCAGGATGGCTTTGCGTTTGGCAGTCCTTACATATAGATTTAGCCTCATCATGATTCTCATGTTCTTCAGTGGGTTCTTCTTGCGTTCTCTGCACTTCACTTTCTTAATTGGAGCACGCAGAGCCTTCTGGATCTCCGGACTCTTCAAGATTCTTCTCAGATCTGTGTTAGTAATTTTGTGCATTGGGAGATTGTAGTTTGTCTTTAGGGTGGCTGCTTTGCACCATGTGCCATAAAGGTCATCCAGTTTGCGGAAGGTGCTCTCCGTCCAGATGCAGAACCGTCCAACGTGACCCCCGGGAGCCAGCCTTAGCAGGTTCAGTTAATTTGCATTAAGGAGAGTAATTCCTGGGATGTTTCTGAAGGCTTTAATGATGTCATTATCTTCATTGTAGATAACACAGGGTCCTTTACGTTGGATGCAATGGCGATTTATTGTCTTACCCTTACCAGCACGCATACGTTGGGAAGCATAGTCCTTCTTGATGTCATTCCAAACTTTGAGCTTCTTTGTCTTCTTGTAACTTTCAACTTCATCTTCAACCACCAATGGAACTTCTGGGAACTCCTCAATGCGTGACCTTTAGACATGATGAAGGAAGGCAGGGCTGAAGCAGCCAGTGCAGAACAGACAGCATATCGCTTCTGGGTTACATTGACTCTTTGGTGCCAGCATCTCAGGTCTTCTCAGGGGCAAAAATATGCACTGCTTGGCACATGTTTCCAAATTCACCCTGGCCGGAATGGTGTGTTCCACCGCTGCGGACATGGGGAATATGGGCGGCAGCTGTTCCAGTTTCCCATGATTCGGCCCTGGTCTAGTGACCAGCAAGCTCGCTCACTGCAAATGGCTGCCTGCTGTTATGGTTGGTGTGAACAAAGTTGACTATATCTGAGCCTATATAGGAGCCTTGAACACTGCGGGCATAGTCACATTTTTGCCTGACATTTTCCCCTTTTTGGATTGCACCGTGATCAAAGGACGAGCGCAGGACATGCTGATGGTCGGCTCAAGGCTGCTGCTCGATGGTGGCCACAGAGAGAAAAATGCTCTTCTCTTTGTTTTAATACCTTTTATGTCCCTTCCTTTTATATTTTATCCCTTACATACTCCAACCTTTCTCTCTCTTGTTTCTTCAGTTTCTTCCTTACCTGCAACATTTTCATTCCTTTCCACTCTTTCCTTCCTTCTTTCCTTCTCTTCTATCATTTTCTTCATCTTTTTATTGCCTCCCTTCTTTCCTTAGCTTTCCTTTCCCAACCCTTTAGTTTCTGTTTTCTCCTTACTTTGCTTTCCTCTTTTATTCTCTTTCTACCACCATTCTTTTATCTGAACCATCTATTGACTTCCTTTATTTTGCTTCCTACACCTTTCTTCTGTGTATAAAATTGGGTTTGGGTTATATATTGGTACCTACTCCAAAAACTATAATAACCTTTGGTACTTTACTGGTACCAGAGAAGGACAATGACACACAAATTAATAAAAAGTTATGTTTATTACAAAAATGTTTTTAAAAATATGTGTCAGGGCTGGACTCTCAGCCCTCCCTTCACAGTGCTCAGGTTGCTCAGCTGTCGGTTAATTGCCAGCACTCATCGTTCCACAGAGGCTCACCTGCTGATCATTTCCTGCTCGTCAGTCCAGCCTACAGCCAGACCCTTCTGGCTATTTAAACTGCCTGGTTCATTCCTGCCGTGCCTTTGCCTTGTTCAAACATATCTGGAGACTCTCTGCTGTGTTCCTGTTGAAGACTTGCCTGGCTGATGTCCCTTCTGGTTCCTGATCCTGTCTGCTGCCTCGGACTACGCTGATCTTTGGCTTCCTGATTTACTGGCTTGTTCTGACTACCCGCTTTGGCTACCGAACCCTGGCATGTTTTGACTAAGTTTACTATTTGTACCATTTTTACCATTTTATTAAAAGGTGTGATTTTTACTGCATTTTATGTCTCCGTCTGATTCATGGTTCCTGACTATATGTAAGCAAAAAAATCATAAAGTCAGTGCTCATATTGACTAATGCAGTATAAACTTTGAAAATATTTCTTTGCTAGGATTACAATTGGTCGATGCATTTCACAAACATTGCTTCCTCAGGACCTCTGTATCTTGACTGCAAAGAAAATTGGCCTATCCAAAAGAAAACACAACAATTAATCATAATAAATAATATGCAACGTGATATATAGCAAACATGCTGTGTCCATCTAGATCACTTTCATGCCTTTCTTCCCACTATCAATCCTCCCTTTCTCATCTCTTCTGTCTTTAGTTTTACTTTCATCTTTCTCTCACTTTTTCTCCTGCATTTCTTCTCTCTATTGTCAGGGACCGGTGCGACAAGAAATGTGTGGACTGCCAAACGCATATAAAGTATAAATAATATGATTAATTAAAAGATATGTAAATAAACAAAAGTAGACGCACCTCCAATATGGCAAACAGTAAACAAACCAGTAACCAACTACAGTGACACACAACAAATGAATACCAAAACTAAATGTATATACAGATGTGGAATACAAACGTAACCGTAACAAGCCAGGGTCATACACGGGAGATCAAGCAGGTAGAGCTGGGAGCAAGACAGGACAGGGAGAGGGTAACAGGAAACAAAGAGAGCAGGCGGACAGGATCAGGCTGCAGGGCAGGGGTCCAGGAACCCTGGATACGGGGTTCAGGATACAGGAACAAATGATTCAGCAAACACAGGTCAGGGCACAAGGATAAAATACCAGCAGGGGTCAAGTCCTGGGGAAAAAAGTGTGGGAACTCCCACCCAAGATCCACTCGCCCACCAAAAAAAAAAATGATACGCTCATATGCACGAACGCTTCAAAAGTGGTATTTTTCATCCAATTTTCATATTGTGTGTATGAAGCTTAACTGTTAGTACAATCCTCAATAAACATAAATACAGTAATTCTCTGAATAATCAGCATTCATTAACTTGTGCTTCCATGCAAATGTGAACATCATGTTCTGATCTTTATAGGGGAATGTTATTTTGTATATAGAGTGTTTATGTAGTGAGTTTACACTTTTCATTGAACAGAGTTTGGATAACACAGGGTTAAACGGAAAGGTCATAAATTAACTGCACATAGTGATGTGTTCCCGCTTAGGAGATGTATGTTAGCTTGGGGGGGCTGCAAACTCTGCAGGGCTCCAACACACACTCGCTGCTATTCCAACCCTTCACATATTTCCACATAAACTTCCCTCCTGGCATTAAACTTTGCCAGGTATTGTGCTCAGCTTACCACCCCAAACTGATGTTCCTCCCTCAGCTCACCTCTCTCCCTGCATGTCCTGTGAGCAGAATAGCTGTGCTCCTCCTCTGGGTTCTCTCATCATATGGCACTGAAGATAGAGGAGGGGGGGGGATTTTGAGCCCTGAATACCAGGGCAAGGTATGCATGTAATCACCAGGCTAAAATAGACCTCCTGCAATCGGTATCAGGTAATGCCTGATTGCAGGAGATGATGTCAGCTCCTGACTGACAAGATCCACCCACTGATGGACACTGGAACTGCAGCCCATAGGTCTGAGAGCCACAGTGCCACACACAGTGCCTAAATGAGAGGGAAGGGGTGGGTGCATTCCAGCATCCTATGGTAAATTACCAGAATCTCTCCTTATGTGGTACCAATATGTGGTACCAAACTGCTTTAATATGTTTGGTTTTAAGTTTGTATGTTATTCGTTCCAGTGTGTCTAAAAAAAATCCAGTTCAGCAATGACTGCAAGGCATGTGTGTTTTGTTTCAATTTGGTTTTCAGACAAAAATGTCATTATCAGAGATTCACATGTATACGAATTAATGAATGGACCTAGTAACGAATGTCAACAAATCAGAAAAAAATATATATAGAAATTAACAAATGCATTTGTTTCATTTAAATGACATCACATGATGCAATAGTAGTTCGGGCCCATGGGAAAATTAATGTAATTTTTAAATAATTCAGATAAGAATAACAAATCAATCTGAATTTTGTTCCATTCGTTAATTTGGGAGGAACGTGACAGCAGTAGATATTGTCCAATCTGCCCGTTCCATCACTCTTGGTGGGTCGACTAGCGTCCACAAATGTCTAATCCTTCCAGTTCAAATCCATCCGATTTGATAATATATTGAATATATAGAAACCTTCCGAAAAAGCTGCAAACGAATATGCGAAACGAATGCCAAAGAAACTAAGAAAATTCTGAAAACGATCCGGGTCAACATAAGGAATGTGACGAAACAAAATTCTTCAATTAATGGATGCATCCCAAAGGAAACAAAAAGAAAATTTCTGACATGCACATGTCTAATGGCAGCCCCATATTTCTACCCACAGGTTTACTGAACTGAAACTCACTGAAATTCATAGGTAGGAAAAATCAGGTTCCTTATAATTGTAGAATAAAAAAAAAGTAGAAATATAAGTTATATATATATATATTATAATGTATACAGTACATTCAATAAAGGTGCAAAAAAATTCAGACAACAGGCTAGGCAAAATTCAGAAATTGCTACGACTAGTGGTGCAGCATCAGTAAAGGTAGCCTAAAATGGGAATTACTAAAACAGGAACCCCACTCGAGAAGGCCTTATGATGACTATTCACTGAAAAGGGACAAGGTAAGTTTATTTAGATTGCAGCAATGCAAATTGCTAGACATAGTGGGAAGGATAGAAAAGAGTTAAGGACAAAGAAAGAGGGAAAGAGTAAGAAAAGGAAAAAATACATAAAAAAAGGATCTTATTTCACAAGGATATGGGAGTTAAGGGGGAAGGGAAAGGGGATAGTAAGGGCTAGGGGGGACATCTGTAGGACCTGGCCAGGCATTAGTTCCATTCCTGTTTACATGGACAATTTAAAGTGAGAGAAAGAAATGATTGAATTTCATGTGGCTATTATAGTCTAGCCAAGGGGTCCGTATCTTAAGAAATTTTGCATGAGTGTCATTGATTATTGCAGTTAGTTTCCTGTACACCATAATGCCCATCATTCTGTTTCACCTCTGCAAAGTTATTAGTAGATTGTTTCCATGCTTTAGTCAATGCTTGTTTGACAGCCAAGAATAAAAAACCTTGCCAATTTTTTTTCATAACTAGCATTTTTTGAAGACGTTCAGCAATAATGGTCCCATATACTATTATGACTGGTTTCCTTTAAAGGACCATTTTACAAGCTAACTGATGACAGCTCCAAGAAGACACAGGCACAACAAAGCACATTTATGTCTTATTTATAAAAAGTAAATAGGAATAAAATACATAACAAAAATAGAGAACAAGTCAAGCTACAATTTATAAAATGTACAGCAAAAATCCAAAGCTCTGATACAGTATGAATGATTTCCCTGAGTCAATATATTTGCAGTTCTGGCAGCACTGCTGCCTCTTAACATTTTCTCTACGAAACCAGTTCTATGAATTTTATATATACACAAATATTCTTCTGGAACAAGTGTAACAATACACATGAATATTCAGTGTGTTTTTCAACATCAATTGCTGTGCCATAAAAATAATTTTCTTCTTTTGTTCACACACTGTAGAGCACAGCTTGGGGGGAAAGTCAAGGATTAACACCATTCATCTTCTCATTTTTCTCTGTGTTATTCATTTCCATATGATTGAATGTAGGGTTGTCTGTTCCTTTATCCTCATGGAGATCATCAGTATCTTGACGTTTCCAGTTAAGCATTTCAACTTTTTCTTTCTGCAGAAAGTTATGCAGATGAACACATGAAATCCATAAAAACCATAAACATTCCTCTCTTTATTTTTTTCACAGGAAAAAAATATAAAATCATCTCCCGCCTCGACTACTGCTACTCCCTCCTCATTGGCTTACCTCTAAATAGGCTATCCCCTCTTCAGTCCATCATGAACGCTGCTGCCAGGGTCATCCACCTCACAAACCACTAAGCGTCTGCTATACCCCTCTGCCAATCCCTCCATTGGCTGCCACTCAGCCAACAAATTAAATTCAAGATACTAACTATAACTTACAAAGCCATCCACAGCCTGGCCCCCAGCTACATCACTAACCTAGTCTCAAAATACCAACTTAATCGTTCTCTTCACTCCTCCCAAGACCCCCTGCTCTCTAACTCCCTTGTCACCTCATCCCATGCTCGCCTTCAGGACTTCTTCAGAGCCCCTCCCATCCTCTGGAATGCTCTACCCCAATCTGTCCGATTTTCTCCTACTTTCCCACTTTCAGACGATCCCTGATCCCTGAAAGCCTATCTGGCCCCTACCTAACAACTGTACATTTATTTTCTCCATCAGCACATCCCCCACAGTTATTACCTCTTGTATCTCTTGACCTTCCCTCTTAGATTGTAAGCTCTAAGGAGCAGGGCCCTCTGATTCCTACTGTATTAAAGTGTACTGTATTTGTACTGTCTACCCTCAAGTTGTAAAGCGCTGCGTAAACTATTGGTGCTATATAAATCCTGTATAATAATAATAATAACATTTTTACTTTTTGAAGAGAAGTAATAACAATTTATACAAGAATTTTATCATTAAAGCGAAAAGGTAACTTTTTAAATTAGAATATTAAACATGTTACACGTATTTGCTCTGTGCAACTGTACTGCACAGAGTGGCCCTGAACCTCCATTTCTGGGGTCCCCTGCCGGAAATCTTGGCTCTTCCTCTGAAACTGCCTGCATGCCACACTTGGGGCACTCAACAGGAGAAAGGGGCCAGTAGTGCCGGTGGTTGACCAGAGAAAATGAGGATCAGGGCTGCTCTGTGCAAAATCGCTGCACAAAGCACGTAAGTATAACGTGTTTCTTTTTTTGTTTTCTAATTTTGCCTTTAATATCACTTTAGGGCCTCGTTTACACAGGCAAAAAAAAATGCTGCTTTTAATGGAATTTGTTAATTTTTTTATGCCTCTGAATACAACTCCATTTCAGCCAATATGTCCATACATATTGTGGCATTTAGATTCATATTTTGCAGCAGCATTCAGAGCAAAAAAAAGACCCAAACCTGCATTCGGAGAGGAGCTTACTGGCATAATTTCCACACATGCATGCATAAATGCACATAAAACTGCACATATTTGGGAACATTTACTCCAATGGCTAGAATAAATATTCTGTCCAGTAGAATGAGTTTACGCTCATTTGCGTCTAAACGCCATATGCCTGAAAACGCACATAGTTACTTGCCAAAACAGGCATTTGTTACGCTTGATTTATCTGCCAGCAGACAGATCCAGTGTAGACAGGAGTATTTTAATATGTTTGTGTGCATGAAGGCTTAGTCCTAAATTATTATAATTATATGGTTTTACTTAGAATATATTTGTGTTTTTTCCTTATTTAGCTTTAAAGTGTATGTAAACCCAAAATCAAAAATTACTAAAGACTCCTGTATGACATTCTAAAGTTTCAAATCCAGTTACAATGTGATACACAAGCCCCATAAAGTAAAAAAAAAAAAAAAAAATTCCTTTACCACCCCTGACTGAGCCAAATCCTCCTTCATTTGTGTCTCAATTGCTCCACCTACAGTTTTTTTACCCTTATGTTATCTTCTTTGCTCCTTATTAGATTGCAATCTACAGGGCCCTTGTGTGCTTTGTGTGCTTTGTTTGCTTTTGTGATTTGTATTCTAACTGTCCATACACATTGTCTGTCCTTCATTTGGTACAGAAAGTACTTTGAGATTGCACAACATGAATGAAATATAATAATATTAGGGCTGCAGAGTATCATAAGTATCAGACTGTGGCTATGAGAATGCAGGCATTCATTCATATGCATTAACCTTATATTGGAGAACCTTTGTACACATAAACCATAACTTACATAAATTAGCATCATACTTACTTCCTTTGTCCAATAAGAAGGAATCAATACTTTGAGATATGAGAAGTCATCAGTTGTCAGTAGAAATTCTCGATTTATATTCTGCTTTAATCCACCTGCAAGGCAAAAATGTGCTTTAGGTCTAAAACTATTAAGATTTGATGTAAAGACTATATCATTTTACACTAATGAGATCAGTTAAGAGGTGATGTCGAAGGATTGCTAGGGTTTGTTGCATTTTTGTCATTTTGTACTACTTTGTTAAAAGGAAAAAGTATTGTGCCGCCCTAATCACAACAATAATTTGCCTATAATTTTTTTAATGCATTGTTTATTTATATAACAATTTCACAATCACAATAAGCAGAAAAACATAGAATACACAAGATACATAGACCTAACCCTCAACGTGCAAATTCAGAAAGGGTTCCATAAGGATACCACCATAAGTAGAATATTTAACATAGGTACAACATAAACCCATCTTAGGCCAAAAGCATAGCCCAACAGACTTCAAGACACTAGATAGTTTGTTAATCAATAGCCCATCAAGAAACCCAATGCAATGTGGAAAGGTATACAGGATGGACCATAAGAGAAATTTAAGATTGGAAAAGAAGGAAAGGGAGAGAGAAGAAGAAAAAAAATTGTGGGGAAGGGAGAGGGTGGGGGGAAGGAAGGGGGCAGGTGAGGCAGCACCACCAGTGGGAGGAGTAACAACAGTACACCTATCGTCTAAAAACCAAGAATGTTGAGGGTTGACAATGTAAGGAAAGTGAAGCAGTGCAGGAGATTATCCCACCAGAATCCTTTTGAATTAATCTGTACAGGAAAATTAAAGCCAATAGAACCACGTTTTAGTAAACTTTTCAGTTGTATTCTGGAGTGTGCTAGTCAGACCTTTCATTTCCCTAATGTCCTCCACTTTAGGACAGTGGTAAAATAGGTAAAAGGAAAGTGTGAAAGGTAATATCCTCTCAGTAAATTTGTGTGTTATCCTGTGTACACCGTTCCAAAAGGTACTGAGAACCGGGCAGGACCAGAATAGATGTAACATGTCCCCTCTTCCAGCACCACACCTCTAAAGCCCCATACACACGCGCGGATTATCCGAGGACCAGGTCCGTCAGACCATGTCCGTCATACTTTGTCCGATGTTGGTTTTGCGTACACACGGTCGGACAAAGTTCTCGGAAAATCCGACCGTGTGTATGGGGCTTTACACGTTTCAGGTACAGAGGGATAAATACGGTGCAATAGTGTTGTAGTAATATCCCAATTCTTGAAATTGATTGCATATAGATGATTTAAAGGAGAGGGTCAAGATTTTTCTTCTTTCTGCATTCTGCTGGGGTCCAGCATAGTTGGAGGTCATTTTCCCATTTGTCTAGATACCTAAAGGGGGATCTGTGAAGATTCTGCGAGTAACAGTTTGTAAGAGAAGGAAAGGGCATGTATGAATGTCTCTTCAATCCGGAACTCCTTTTCATAGGTTGTCAATGGTCTCATGAAGGAAGAGGGCATGCAGGAAGTGAGAGAGTTGAAGCATCGGAAAATAACCCAGGTAAGAGAAGTTAGGGTCCAAATGCATCTGTGTGGTAATAAGCCATTTGGAATCTTTGATAAAATGTGTGTCAGAATACATTTCCTGGTGGCGTAAAGCAGTGGTCATCAACCCTGTCCCCAGGGCCCACTAACAGGCCAGGTTTGGAAGATAACTGAAATACATCACAGGTGATATAATTTGCTGCTCAGTGATTGCAGTATTCTAGTCTGCATCTCCCCAAGGTAATACATAAAACCTGGCCTGTTAGTGGGCCCTGAGGACAGGGTTGATGACCACTGGCGTAAAGGCAGAAGAGCTGGTTCGGGAATTCCCAGGGCAAAGTTCGGGTTGCCTGAATTTGCATTGTAAGGGGCCGGAGCTAGGGAGATAGCATAGATGCAAAAAGTCCTAGAACAAATCTGCCAGGTGGCGCTACGGTGAGGTGTTGAAGTATTGTGGGAAAAGGAAGCGTGGGACTCCAAGGAAGAACAGTTTATTTTAAAATGAGAGAGTTTTTGTCTATAAATTAATTTGCACTGTAATTAGCACTTTTGCATAGCATTTCTAAGTGACCCTGAAAAAAATATCTACTAAAAGAAGAGTGAATATCCTTACTTTTTCAGTGGAGTGTGAAACACCTGATCCCTGCCGCACGCTGTGGTTATCTTCCCCCAGATTAGAAAATTAATATTCAACCTACCTAAAACTTGAAGAGGCTGGGAAGCAGTGGAGTAATGGTGCTTTATGACATGAGCAGCTGGAAAGGTAATTGTAGCCACTCTTCTTTTTGCAGATATGCTTTCATATACAAGTGACCCTGTAGCTACAAGGTCGCTTTAATGTACTTAACATGATATCTATACATAATTGGTCAGAACAGCAGCAGAAAAATAAATGTCATTCTAAATAGGATGTTAGCAGTTAGCAGTAGAACAGTTACATTAGTATTATACTATAACAAAGACTTTACCTGTTGCTAAGCTAACTATTATTCCCACAACAAGAGTAACAATTGTTCCAATTGTACTGAAGTATAGATATGACAGTGAGTACCAGCTATCAGCCAGGTCAGGTCTAAAGGGAAAAAACACACAAAAACATCACAAGAATTAGCAGTCAGTTTTGTTCCATGTATGTAAAACGTTACAATAATATCAATGGTTTCTAAAAACGAAAAATCTTCATATTCCGTTTTCTACATAATCCCAAAAAATAGGGGTTTATTCCTTAATTTAGGTATGTTACAAATCGTTTGTTTCCTCTCACCAAATGTGCATCCAAAACTGTTGGTTTACCAGGGTGTTGGATACAGCCTGGTATTACAAGGCCATTTACTTCAAACATTATGAATTATTCCCACACATTCAAGTTCAAGGTGGATGTGGGAATCCTCTCTGCTGTGTCACTGTATTCTGACAGTGGGACTCCTGTGCTGCCAGAATACACTGATCAGCGCTGCAGAAGCATGGGCTGATTGATGCAAAATTTTCCAACAAGTGCATTCACGTGAAGTCAATTTTCAAAAGGGCCATAGATGTATCAAAATTCAGCCAGCCCTTGCTGAACTGGCTGAATTTTGATTCATCTATGGGCAGCTATAGAAGCATTTATTGGCGTTTAACACGCACCTTTTTACCTTGAAAATCGTGTGCAAATAGCGTGTGCGTGTTACACACCAATACTTAAATTTTAGCTGCCTCGGAGGAGACAAGGAGGGGGGCGGGACCAGTTCCATCAGATTACATACAGTGAGAATCTCCTGTTTACTTGGCGGCCTCTATAATAGGAAGTCCTGTCTCCTGGGCCGCAATTGGGCCACTATTCTGTCTATCATAGGAGATTCTCACTGTATGTAAACTGTGGGAGCTCGTCCCGTCCCCTCCCTGTCCCCTCTAGGCTGCAGATGGGCATTGATCAGGCTGCACTGATGGTAATGGTGAGGCTGCTGCATTGATGGCAATCGTGAGGGCAATCGTGAGGCTGCTGCATTAATAGCAATCGTGAGGCTGCTGCATTGATGGCAATGGTGAGGCTGCTGCATTGATGGCACTTGTGAGGCTGCATTGATGTGGACTGCTGAGGCTGCATTGATGTGGACTGCTGAGGCTGCAGATGGGCATTGATCAGGCTGCATTGATGACAATGGTGAGGCTGAAGATGGGCACTGACCCTTATTTTTGTTCCTTATTTAAAATGTACGTTTTTTTCCTGAAACTTCCCTCTTAAAATGAATGTGCGTGTTAAACGCCTGTGCGTGTTATACGCCGATAAATTCGGTATATGTCAAACTGTCTTACAAGCAGATGTAAATAACTACCAAAGTTTGAAATGAAACATAAACCAGTGTATTCAATGAAAGCAAACAATGCTCATCCACAGTAAAATTATGACAGTTACATTAGCAATATATTTGCTTGTTTCTAGGGGGTGCTACTGAATACATTACTTTGCTGTTAAAAAAAATGGACAAACCCTTATTAGCTCACAGCGATTTACTATTAATAAACTCCACAGTCATAACACATATCTGATTTTAAAGTCCAGCACTTTTTTTTCTGTTTCAAGTCGTAAGTTTTGCCTGGAAATGCCTTCAAATTCTTTTGCTCTTAAGCAAGCCATAGTTAATGCAATTTTCTTTCCTTCGTCCACAGATTGAGGGAAGGAAAATTGCTTGATTCCCCTATCAACACAGTCAGTGTTGATGGGGGGAATCCCTTCCACTGTGTTATTGTATTCTGACAGTGGGGGGTTTCCCCGCCGTCAGAATACAATGGTCACAGCTGGAGGCAAAAGCCATGGAGAGTGATTGTACAAGAAAAACCCCAACAGACTGGTTGTACTGAAGTCGATTGATAGATCGACTTCAGTACAACCAGCCTGCCTACAAATGGATCGAAATTCGACCAGTTCCTGCTGAACTATGGCTTATGGCCAGTCTTAGTGAAATAGCTGCTTCCTGCCCATAGTGCTTTGTTTTGGCATAGCTGAGTAATGGCCACACCCTGCATCGCAAGTGTTCTCACAAATGCTGGTACTGCTGAAGGATAAAGGGGTGTATTTGGCCAGGGAGGTGTGTGTCTGACTAGGTCTGTTAGATTACTGATTGCCCTGAGTTTTACTCTGGTGCCTATCGGACTGCAAAGTCATATTTAGACATCCAGCACAACTATGAAAGTAGAAAAGCATAGGTAAGACTATGAAAATGGAGGTTTTTATTAGTATGTCTGTCTGAGTAAATATGATTTTTCGGTACTCCAACTAGACATTAAAAATAATTTATCATGTTTCAGTCATCTGCCAGTTATGTGCAGTAAATCAGTGGCAGAGAAAAAACATGTCTTCCATTTTTTTTTCTACTGTTTCTATATCTGATGAAGGAATGTTTGTATCTGCGTGTGCTAATAAATGTTAGCATGTATACCACCTAATTTACCTGTACTGTGCTATGTGTAATCATGAGTAGGAACCTGTTCTAAAAGTTCTCCCTGTCTCCCAAAACGTTCTCCTAAAAGAGCCAATGTTCAGTAAGCACACACAGCCAAAGCACACAAAGTTATAATGCATGTTATTTGCCAGTACAATAGATATTTTCAGGCGTGTGACCGTTATTTTCAGGTCTCGTTGCTGAAAATAAATGCTGTTCTGGCAAATAGTTTTTTTCAAAGCTTATGAACTAAGCCTAAAATTTGTCGATCAACATGCTCTGTCAATTGACTGACACTAGTGCTTTAAAACAGAGTATGCATAAGCTGTCCTGCACGTAAATCCTAAGTGACGTTGTGTGCGTTTTACAATTTAACTAACAATGAGCAAGACTATAAATCATTTACCAGTTTAAATATAACTATTTTATATTATTAAATATTTTACCTTATCATCATTACCATTTTTGATTTAATTTAGGTTTAATTCACCTTGAGATTTTGCTAAACTGACAAGTTTTTTAAAAAAAACTGTTAATCGCTTGTCTGATAAGCCAATTTAATAGACTCAAAACTATGATGACCCATAATATGTAGTATAGATATATCTGCGTGAGCAAACCTCTTAGGTCACGTCATAGACGTGACACCTTCAATTGAATTAATTTTAGCTGGAAGGCTTACTGTAGATTTAGTAAAACTTATTGATTCCAGGAACCTACACATGATGGTGTCAGATCATTTTAAAAAATGTGAAGTAATTAAGAAATATCACATACCTTTCCCCAAGTTGGGCTTGAGTTTCTGACAATATACCAGTCACTGTGGGAAGTGCTGTCGTTAATGTCCAGTTAGCATTAGTGCTCAAATTGCAGCCTTCGGTTGACAGGAATTTGGGTAAACTGCTTATGGGCAAAGGAGGGTAAATCTGAGCTCCTATACCTACCCATAATGAAATTGTAAAACCAACCAAGAGACCAATAAATGCCCCCTGCAATACATAAGAAAGCATTTACAATGAGATTCTAGACAAACCTTATTTTTTTTATGTAGACAGAGCATTTACAATGAGATTCTAGACAAACCTAATTTTTTTATGTAGACAGAGCTTTAAGTAATTTACTGCTTTCAGTGTACCCACTGGAGAAAATTTTCACACCTTCTGTCCCAGAGATATGACAGGATAGTGAGAATAATTTTTTCAAAGTGAGCAGAAATCCCAGCTCTGACGAAAGTCTGTGGAATAAACATGGCAAAGGTTCTAATCCTTCTTTTCTAACCAAAAATGCTAAAGTGCATTTCAAAATACAAAATACAAAAATCTAACGGTGCACATTTAGTACATCTCTGCAATATAATCACATTTCCTCATGTTTATCCCTTTAAAAATGCTGCAAGTACAGAAAAATAC